>CM077659.1:7409497-8156997 GCA_039707465.1 Rhabdophis nuchalis | reverse complement strand
CTGAAGAGCTTCTGCTTACGGGCCAAAGAGGGGCCAAGGTTTAAACTCACGGAATGCGTCTCTGCCCAGAGCAGCCCAACCATGCCAGAAATCAGCTTCAGCAGCTCCTTGTCTTCTGGTTATTCCCAGGGAGACTCAGGCAAGGTGTTCAGGTCCAAGACCAACATCCAAGAGGGCTGTGTCTTGTTAGCTGTGGGGGACTCTGCCTCCTTGTCTAAACCGAGCAAAGATCTTGGGCAAAAGGGTGAATCCAACTTGGAGACTGGGATATCCTACGCTACCCGGGTAAGTAGCTTTCCTTGATCTTGGTTTTTTTTTAACTCGTTTGGATTCGATCATCGGAATGAATCCATTTCACAAGATTTGTATAAGAAGCTCCTTCGGAAGGAATGGGATGTACTAGCCTGCTGTCCTTAATGCCATCTTAACAGTTGATCAGCTATGCGATACGTAGCTATCCCTCGTCAAGGGGAGGAGCTGGTTTTGCTTCACCGCCGTGGAGATTTGCTTAAAAGGGTCGTAAAATTGGGTGCAGCTCACTTAGCAGCTGCATCACTTAGTGACCAAAGTTCCAGCCTCAGTTGCGGCCGTAAGTCGAGAACCAGCTGTATCTCTGTCTTACAGTTCAGCTCCTGGCCTTCTAGGTAAACAGATATTTAGCCCACTTCGTTTTGTATGCTGATTCCAAAATGAGGATTCGTGGGGGTGGGGAACGACCCTCAAATGACTCTTGTTTGGTTGTTTCCCCCACATTTGGCTAAAAATCCCTTCAAATCCTCCCTTTAAGCTCTGTCAATAAGTATGAGAGCGCTTTCCTTTGTACAGGGCAAAATTTGACTACACTTGCAGAGCAATTACAGAATAGAATAGAATAGAATAGAATAGAATAGAATAGAATAGAATATAATTCTTTATTGGCCAAGTGCGATTGGACACAAGAAATTTGTCTTTGGTGGATGTGCTCTCTGTTTACATAAAGAAAAATAAAATAGAATGCATTCATCAAGAATCATAAGGATAGGATAGGATAGGATAGGATAGGATTCTTTATTGGCCAAGTGTGATTGGACACACGAGGAATTTCTCCTTGGCACATGTGCTTTCAGTGTACATAAAGAAAAATAAAATAGAATGCATTCATCAAGAAACATAAGGATGGGATAGGATAGAATAGAATTCTTTATTGGCCAAGTGTGATTGGACACACGAGGAATTTCTCTTTGGCGCATGTGCTTTCAGTGTACATAAAGAAAAATAAAATAGAATGCATTCATCAAGAAACATAAGGATAGGATAGGATAGGATAGAATTCTTTATTGGCCAAGTGTGATTGGACAAACAAGGAATTTGTCTTTGGTGCATATTCTCCAAAGATACATTCGTCATGAATCATAAGGTACAACACTTAATGGTAGTCATAGGGTACAAATTAGCAATAATTAAGATGCTCTCTTATTTGGTGTGATACCCTATCTGAACTACCTTGTAAGAAACCTGGCACAAGATGGGTGGAAACAGCATGAAAAAAATACGGTATCTAGCTGAGTCTTTAACATGTTGAGGAAATGATTCTTTAAAAAAAAACAACACCCAAAGACACAGGAAGTCTTGTGCAGCCCACCGAACGCAAACCGGTGAATCTTGGGTTAGCCTAACTATTATTCGAACACAGGCCATGTGCTTTCAGTTCATTGAGCAGTGCATAATGCAAACCCGTTAAATTGGGTCAATGAGGAAAAACAATGCTTCGGTTAATCACGGGTAGTAAACCTTTCATACAACGTACAGCCCTACCACCGGTCTAAGCAAATTCTGTCAAAAGAGGAAAGCTCTCGGAGCAGCACTGGCTACCGCCCAAAGAAATTAGCATGGAGCAGAGAAAGCTTCAGGTCTGTTTTAATGGTGTAATGGAAATGCATTCTGGGTTTCAATCTAGGTGGGCAGAGTGCAATGTTTGATGTTGGAAAGGGTTGGATGGGGTGAAGAGAAGGACCAGGGGAGACACGAGAGCAGTCTTCCAATATTTGAAGGGCTGCCACAGAGAGGAAGGGAGTCAAGCTATTTTCCAAAGCACCCGAAGGTCAGACAAGGAGACATGGATGGAAACTGAACAAGGAGATATTCAACCTAGAAAGAAGGAGAACAATCAACCAATGGAACAGAAGTTGCCTTCTAACGTTGTGGGAGCTTCACCATTTGAGATTTTCAAGAAGAGATTGGACTGCCATTTGTCCGAAATGATGTAGGGTCTCCTGCTTGAGCAGGGGGTTGGACTAGATGACCTACAAGGTCCCTTCCAACTCTGTTAATCAGCCACTAATGGGGGGGGGGGGGATACCAAGAAGATTCATTCCAGGATTCAAAAGCGCAACTCGATTGAGAACAAAGTTAAACCCATTGTGTTTAATGTGTTGTGAAGTCAACAACTGTGAGCTATTCAGCAAAACCAGTTTTAAGCAAACACAGTCTTCTTGCCTGTGCAATGCCATCTAAAGCATGCAATGTAAAAGATTCCAGATTAGATTTTAATGTGCAGAAGGTGGATTCATGTGGAAATGCAGGAATCCATTCTTACGGCCATCCAGCCTCTGTTTAAACACGCAATAATATGCTTTTTTTGTACCAAAAAGACTACAGGCTGAGACTTTTTACTTTTTTTATTTTATTTTAGTATAGTTTGGTTGTGGTAGGTCATTCAGGGTTATCTGGAACTGGGAGACATATACTGTAGATTTAATACAGGAAGCTATTACAGGCTAAAAAATGACAAACCCAATCTTTATTTCAGCTGATTTTTCTCTGGAAAAAAGTATAATAACCCGCCTTGAATTTCTTATGGTTTTGATCTCTAAATATAATATATATATATTTTTTAGCTCAGGGGCAGAATGTTAATTAAATATCATCGCGTTTAATTAAAAGCAAATAGGGAATATGATGGGTTTTTTTTTAATGGACATTCATACTTTCTTCTTTCTATCATATTACAAAAGGAATTGTGATTTTAAACCCCCACATACTGTATATAAACAGTGAGAAATTGCTAGTGGAATTCCCCATTTTTTAAAAAAAAAACAGCACCAGGTGAGTTGGCCAAATTTATTTATATGCAAACACTCACTTTCACTTCCTGGTAAAAAAAAAGATCTTTGTTGCATGAACGGTTTTTGTCTCTTTCTCTTGAAAACCACATTTTCCACCCCTTGCTGGCGTATTTTGCCACTTCCTACATATTGAGCTTTTTCCGTCCTGAACTCTTTTAAAAAGGCTTTTAAAATGGTGTAGATAGTGGTTGAAGAAAACATTCAATTATGCATTTTTTTTAAAAAAAAATAATAGCAATCTTTTTGGGAATGGAAGGGGGACAAAGACTAAAATCTAACCAGGAACCAGCTCATAATGACCTCATTTCCAAATTATTTACTGCTGCATTCTATGCAAACGTGGATTTTTCTTTATTGTTTTTTTATAGCAATAGCGCTTAGACTTATATACCGCTTCACAGTATTTTACAGCCCTCTCTAACCGGTTTACAGAGTCAGCCTCTTGCCCCTAACAGTCTGGATCCTCAGTTTACCAACCTCAGAAGGACTGGAGGCTGAGATAACTTTGAGCCGGACAGGGTCGAACTGCTGGCAGTGGGCAGTGTTAGCCTGCAATACTGCAATCTAACCACTGCACCACCACAGCTCTTATTGGCTTCATCCTTTGAAGTTGGTGGATCAAGATCACGTGAAGTGTTAATACCACTATATAATGCTTTGGTAAAGCCACACTTGGAATACGGCATCCAATTTTGGTCGTCATGATGTAAAAAATATGTTGAGACACTAGAAAGAGTGCAGAGAAGAGCAACCAAGATGATGAGGGGACTGGTGGCTAAAACATATGAAGAACGGTTGCAGGAACTGGGTAGGTCTAGTTTAATGAAAAGAAGGACTAGGGGAGACATGATAGCAGTCTTCCGATATCTCAGGCTTCACCACAAAGAAGAGGGAGTCAAGCTATTCTTGAAAGCATCTGAGGGCAGGACAAGAAGCAATGGGTGGAAACCAACCAAGGAGAGAAGTAATTTAGAACTAAGGAGAAATTTCCTGACAGTGAGAATGATTAATCAGTGGAACAATTTGCCTCCAGAAGTTGTGAATGCCCCAACACTGGACATTTTAAAGAAGATGTTGGATAGCCATTTGTCTGAAGTGGTGTAGGGTTCCCTGCCTAAGCAGAAGGTTAGATTAAGAAGACCTCCAAGGTCCCTTCCAACTCTGTTATTCTAAACTTCTAGAATCTTTTGTGAGGCATTCATGGCTGCCAAGTGCAACTCTGAGGTGAATTTCTTGACTGCCTCTTCTACAAAATCCCAGATCATTGACTTCCGTTGTCTTCCTTCTTGCCCACCCAAATGCCAACACGCGTACAAAATAGATCCTCATCCAAAGTGTCAAGCTGGGCGCAACTTTTCGGAAGAATTGTTCTGCGGGCGAATGAGTCAATATGCAAAACTTCCTACACCTGTTTTCCACAAACTTCCCACAAACGTCTAAAAATAAAGGTCAAAATGTTTCAGCCTCACACTTTTCTGGTGATATCATCACCCCAGTGGGTCTCCTTTTACTCCAGTTCGTGATTCTCAGACGGAAAATAATGTTTTAAAATGAAAAGCTGGGCCCTTGTGGAAAAAAAGTGGGGGTGGGGAAAGGTTATTTTTTTCATTCTTCAAAAGTCGCAGCTGGAGACTCCTGGTTTGAGGCATCTTGCTTTGTTTTGTTTTGTTTTAAATCTCCATTGTTTCGTTTCGTTCAGAGGGAAAATAGGGTTGGGGAAGGAAAATGAGGAGGAGCAAAGGAGTCCATGGACCCTTTGGAACTTTGGGGGAAATCTCACCAAACACCCTTGAAGCGGAAGACAAAATAATAAGGCCACTTACTGCCACCTCCCCTCCCACAAAGATCTCATCATTATAATAGCACTTATATACCGCTTCACAGTGCTTTCCAGCCCTCTCTAAGCGGTTTACAAAGACAGCATATTGCCCCCTCCCAATCTGGGTCCTCATTTTACTGACCTCAGAAGGATGGAAGGCTGAGTCAACCTTGAGCCGGTGAGATTTGAACCGCCAAACTGCTGGCAGTCGATGATCAGCAGAAGTAGCCTGCAGTACTGCACTCTAACCTAGAGGAGGCACCTGAGACCATTCAAATATGACAAATTCCCAGGATCCTACACCATTGGCTGCGCTTTCTGAGGATGCTGGGAACTGTAGGAAAGCTGTAGGTCAGCTGAAACATGAAGCAATCAAGCACACCACAGGATTGCAACCCCATATGTTACGTGATCCTGACAGTAGGATCTTATTTGGACAATGAGGTGTTATCTCAACTTTCCTTAAAGAACCCGCCTTCCTGTCAGGTGCCAAGGAAATCAGGCGGTTCAAATGAATATAAGGGCTTATTGCAAGCTTAAGCTCCCTACAAGAATCTGAACTACTAAGGGTCAAAGCAGACTGGTGGTAGAGAAGAATCAATGGAATTCAAGGTGGGCTGGACTTAGATATTTTTTTGGCTCCTACATCACTTTGGCCTCTCTCCTCTTCCATGGGTTCTTCTATGCTGTCTTGGCGTCTGCTGAGACAGTCAATGGAATTCAAGGTGGGCTGTCCTTAACTCCCTTGTGGACTTGAAGGTACTCAAGACCGCTAATGCATTTCATCCCTCCCTCAGGCTCATTTTGGTCATCTCATACATTTCCACAGAGGTACTATTTGCTTGTACTTCCTGCCTCCTACCCCCTGCCCATTTTACTTCGCTCTAAGAAACGTCATTTCTAAACACCTGACTTGGCCTTGTAGAGAAGACTGGACTGCATAAATACAAGAAGCTTTCCCATCCCATTGATGCTCTCTCTTGGGCATCCAGTGAACTCTTATGACTCAGAGCTTCTTGGACTCATCTATGATGCAGGAAGCCAGAAGATGGCTTTTTAGCTTCTCCCCTGTCGATTTGCTCGCGCTGTGCTGGATGCCAAAGTTTAATTATAGCAGCGGAGCTGGAGAGTTGGGGAGGCAGTAGGACCGGACGCTAGTGCTAGTGTTTTCCTCGGAGACCTTGGCAGCTCTGAGTCTTATCGGAGGGGAAGAAGGAGGGAGGTTAGCTGCTTCATCCACTTCCTTTGTAATTACTCTCCGTGAGTCATGAGAATTGACCTCTGTGCAACAGGACTGGCAGTTATGTTGAGATCCCAGCTCTCTGACTAAGCCACCAGCCTGCTGAACAGCTGTGGGAACCGTGAATAGTTCCCCCCGGAGAGATTTTATGGCCCACAGAAACTCAACATCCTGTGTCACTCGCAGTGAACCTAGGCATGCGTTTCTCTTTCTCAAAATCTCCTTTTAGGGAGCAGAATAGAAGTCCTGAAGACTCTTCTCCCAAAAAGTGGTCTCTCCAAATTATGAGTCCCATGAAGTTGCAATTAAAATACAGCTGGTCTTCGACTTACAACAGTTCATTTAGAGACTGTTCAGTCACAACGGCACTGAAAAGAGTGTCGTATGATCGTTTTTCATATCCTCCCAGGTTGGATCTCTTTTTAATCGTCTTCCACACGTTGCTCTGCCCATCTTTTCTGTGACAGGCCCTCAAGTGCTGGAAAACAGCTATCATGTCACCCCCCTACGCCTTCTCTTTGTTAAACTAAATGTTGATGAGTTCCTTAGGCTTGAAAGTCATTAGACTAGATGCTCATTTTTTTAGAGGGAGGTGTGATGGCTCAGTGGTTAAAGACCCCGAGCTTGTCGGTTGGAGAACTTGACAGCTCGGGTTCGAGACCCAAGAGTCACACAATGGGGTGAGCTCTCGTTCCCTGCTCCTGCCCACTTAGCAGTCTGGAAGCATGAAGTCAGAGGTGGCAATTCAGCCGGTTCTGACTGGTTCTAGCGAACCAGTAGCGGAAATTTTGAGTAGTTCGGAGAACTGGCAAATACCACTTCTGGCTGGCCCCGCCCCCCATCTATTCACTGCCTCCGAAGTCCCAGCTGATTGGCTGGGTCTTCTTCTGTTGCCCTGCACAGGAGAACAGAGCTGGAAAGCAGGCTGGTGGGGTGGGGAGGGAATGGGGATTTTGCAGCATCCTTCCCCTGTCATGCCCACCAAGCCATGCCATGCCCACAGAACTGGTAGTAAAAGTTTTTGAATCTCACCACTGCATGAAAGGTGAGTAGATACATAGATACCACTTTGGTGGGAAGGTAACAACATTCCATGCAATTTTGGCATATAGCCATGCTGATGGCATAACCATGGAAAACATCTTTGCACAATGCTGGCTTCCTCGTTCAAGAAATGAAGATCAGCACCGTGCCCTAGAGTTGAACAGGGGAAACCTTTACAATACAATACAATAGCAGAGTTGGAAGGGACCTTGGAGGTTTTCTAGTCCAACCCCCTGCCTAGGCAGGAAGCCCTATACCGTTTTTACCTTTACCTTTTCATTTCCTAGACCTAGACCATTGTGGCCTTCCCTAGGAGCCAAACCATCACGAACAATCAAAGATGCTAATTTTAATCACTAGACTATCTCTTTCAAAACACCTCATTCCTACCTTTTCCTTACTTACTCCAGCTTTTATGGCCTTTATGGAGGGTCTGATTAGATGAACTCGTCAGGACCATGGATGGCAATATTGATTTCTCTCCTTTCTCCCTACATTTCCTCCCCCACCCCCACCCCACCCCACAAGGCTTTGCTCAATTGAGCCTCCCACGCTTGTGTTGAGGGGAGCTTACTCACAGTCATATGATCTCAGCCTGTGACTCACCTACTCCTCCGAATCTTTGCCTTCATCAAAGGTGGCAAAACCGCAGCCAGCCGGTTTGCAAGATTACTGTTCTTTTAAGGGGAAGGGAGGCGGGGTGGGGGGGGGGAGAGAAGGCCTGGAAGCCCACAGGCGTTGAAAAAAATACCGCCGCACACCCTCCCTTTTCAAAGCAGAGACGGTAAATGCTGATTAATGGATATCTAACCTTGAAGAGGTTTTTGCAACATACATAAACCTTCAGGCCATTATCTCACCCCCCCCTCCCGCCTCTTGTAAAGGACTACTAATGGTTGGACAAGAGACTTACGGTAACTACAGTGTTGATTCATTAACTAATATATAGGATCATCTTACATAGCTTCTCACCCACCCCCTCCTCAAATCATTCCTATGCAACCGTCTGCCAAAAGTTAGACCTGATTATTCTTATCCCCTCCTGCTAACGCAGGGGTCCCCAACCTTTGCAACTTTAAGTCTGAAGGACTTCAGTTCCCAGAATTCTCCAGCCAGCTGAAGTCCTTCAGACTTAAAGTTGCAAAGGTTGGGGACCCCTGTGCTAACGGACCTACCAATTACTATTATATGGTAGCCTTTACATTATTAGGAAATAGCTACCACTATCGTAATCCCTCAGAGTGGTTACTCAAACGTCCTTCTGCACCCGCAGCCTTGCAGGAGAGAAAGGATGAAAAGAACTGTAAATGTAATCACCTAGGACAGACGGAAATATATATTTTTTCAATGCGTGCTTTGGTGTGTCATGTGAATCCGGTTAGTTGGCAATTTATGGCTTATGTGTCGTTGAACTCTCTTACCCCAGAAAAAAATGGCCAGTAATCGTTCTCAGTAATTCATCTCAGGGGTGTGAGGACTTTATGGCACTTTATCTCAACCAGAACAACTAGACATAAGAACAGTTCCCCCCCCCCGAAAGCCATCACTCTGCTAAGAAAATAATTCCCTCAGCACTGTCAAGCTATTCACTAAGTCTGCACTACTATCAATCTTCTCATCTCCTCCCACTTATGACTGTATGACTGTAACTTTGTGCTTGCATCCTTACGATTTATATTCATTGTTTCCTAATATGATTTGATTGCTTATTTGTACCCTATGACCATCATTAAGTGTTGTACCTAATGATTCTTGACGAATGTATCTTTTCTTTATGTACACTGAGAGCTTATGCACCAAAGACAAATTCCTTCTGTGTCCAATCACACTTGGCCATTAAAGAATTCTATGTTCTTTGTTCTAATATGTGTGGACTTCAACTCCCAGCATACCCCATCTTAAAACTCTCAAAGTTGACAATCGGTTTCCTACGGTTTAAATGAGCACTAGGAGGCAGATTTTTGTAGACACATTGGACAAGATTTTATGGGCTGGTTCCACCATCTTTAAATGAAGCTTACTCGTTTCTCTCTTTCCATTTTCATTTCGCATTTGTATTTTGGAAGTATGCTTTTATTTATGTTACTATAAGTCACATGGAGTCTCGGGTGGTGCATCAGTTTGAGTAAATAAATCATGTCCACATTAGACAGCTGGGAGATTGTTCCCGTATTCTACGAAGGGTTTAGAGTGTGGACATGCCATCTTAAAAGGAAGTGGTACAAATCTTCCCGGTTTCATGATGGAATCGAAATGTGAATTCCAGTTTTCTCAATCTAGGTTGAATCTTATCCCGTGTTTCCCCGAAAATAAGACCTCCCCGGATAATAAGCCCAATTGGGCTTTTGAGCGCATGCACTAAAATAAATCCTCCCTGAAAATATTGCAACACAGCAGCAGCCATGAGGTGACCACGCTCGCCACCTCCTGAACCTCAAGAATAATAAGACCTCCCTGAAAATAAGGCCAAGGGCTTATTTTGGAGACCAAAAGAAAATAAGACTCTGTCTTATTATTATAATAATAATAACACTTTATTGCAGTCATAGACCAAAAGACCAGATAAACAAATCACATGTGGATGTACAGCCGGGCCCCACTGAAGGGTGGGAGACAACAGGCCAGGCAAAATCGATGGCAAGGACCATTCTGTCAACCGTACCATCTAACCATTATAGAAATCTAAATCTATGGTTTAGGAGTATGATCAATTCGAATTGAGCGTAAATGGAAGATACTGTGTAAAGATTTACATGCGATCTACATGTCAGCACCGGATGCGGCCACCGAGTGGTACGCTTCAAACAATCAGCACAACTGGCCTCAGCCAGTGGGACCAACCCGACCCTTCCCACGGTTCTTACAAGCTAAGACTGCAGCCAAAAAACTTGCAACCTTCAATGTGGTCCTCGAGTCAGTGTCCTGGAGAAGAAGGCGAAGACTCTGATTTCCGGTTAGTCCGGGAAATCTTTGGCAAATAGGGGAGATGAGTTGTAGTTAGTTAGTTAGTTTATTAAATTTATATACCGCACCCTTTCCCCGAAGGGGCTCGGGGCGGTGCACAGGCAATTTAAAACATATATAAATATAACAAAATACAAAATATAAAACCAGATTAAATTAACCCTGTGCTAAAAAATTTAAATATGTTAAAACAATATCCCTAAAAACCAATTTAAAACAATTTAACTGCAGACTATAGGCTGGGTGATGTAAGTTAGGCCAGGCCGGCCTGTTGGGAAAAATAGGTTTTCAGGTTCTGGCAGAAGGAGCGGAGGTCCATGGTCATTCTCAGTTCGGGGGGTAAGTCGTTCCAGAGAGTTGGGCCCACCACAGAGAAGGCCCTTCCCCTGGGCGTCGCCCGCTGGCATTGCCTAGTGGACGGCACCCGGAGAAGTCCCTCTCTGTGAGAGTGAACCGGCCGAAGGGATGTATGAGGCAGGATGCGATCCCGAAGATAACTAGGTCCCGTGCCATGTCTTTTCTCCTGGTAGTAGGGGCATGTGAATACAATGTCTTATTTTCGGGGAAACCCAGTAAAAAAATCAGGAAGTACGGAAATGTTTGAAGTATCAACTACCATTTTCAACAGAGGTCTTCCGGTTAGGGCACTATTCTCTTTGTTTTCCTACTTTTTCAGCACCTGTGATTCTTTCTGTCTCTCTCGGTCTCTTTCAATATTTAGTATATGGGCTGCATTGAAGTCCTGCAATCAATGAGATCTTTGGATTTTGGCACTCGGACCCAAGTAACCAGGTAAGTTACAACATCTTACTCCAACCTCCTTTTATTTCTGTATGGGCAGAAATATAGTTTATTTTCTTCTTCTTCTCCCAATTTAAAATATCACGTTTTTCTAGATTGATTTTCTTGGCTTTGTTCCGCTTGGAGTTGCAGGCCATCAGTCAATCAATGAAGTTTTTGCCATCGATCACTTTGAATGGATGCTTTTTCCTCTATACTGTAGGATACACACACACACACACACACACACTGATGGAGGGCTTTAAAGCAGCAGGCATATTTTCTTTTTGTAAAATTATATTCATTATACATTGCTTTTAATTGTTATATCCCTGCTTGAGGATTGAATTGTTAATGAAAAGATAGGAGTTATATGTAGGTACATGAATATAAATACTTACGATATATACAGGAATAAAAATGTCCCTCCAGCTTTCCGTCAAGGAGTATTTTATTGATGTTCTCCCTGGATAACCTTCTACTGTATTTGTAATGCATTTCTGTACAGAGTATTATGAATGAGTCATCTTTTTTTCAATGTTTTTGTCATTTCAAGATTTCCTTTTCCTTAGGACATTCACAAATTTAGCCCCTGTGTTGGGCTAACACATCATAAAAAATTTCCCTGTTAAGAATGTAATCGGTTGCTTTCATTTTACATAAAACATGTTGGTTTAATTATAACTGCATCTCATGTTTTATTAAACTGCTCTTGGGCTGAAAAAGCAGCTTTCGGGAACTAATTTTCAATTTATCAATAGCACGACAGATAATATAAATAAAACAGCATGCTTGTCCTTATCTCAGTTCAGGCTAATAAATACCTAATAGTTAGCAAAATAAATGATGCATTACCCAGTTATCTGAAGCAGGACACGAACTGTATATACAATCACTACTGAAGGCAGAAGCTCCAATGAACAGTATGTTACATGGGGCAGATTTTAATTGCAGATGTACCCACCTGCCCCCCCAAAATATCTAGCTTTAAAGTTGTCCAACAAATTACAAGCAGTTAATGAAACACTACTAACAATAGTATTGTTCTGACCGAGGCTTCCCGAGAGCATGAAGCAAACGCCTTGTCCCAACAAAAAACCCTTTTATTAATTGACTGTGAATTCTGCTCATTCACATCCAGCAAAGTCTTTCAAGGGAGGATTTACAGTCACAGACCTTATCTGGCTTGGAGAGCTGCCAGGCTGATATCTGCAAAACTTGGCAAGGAGTCTCGGAGAGTCACAAACCAATGAAGCGAACTAATGGCCTCCTGCAAACTCCCCTTTCGCTCCTCTTTTATTTCCTCTGAGAGGGGCCATTCATTGTCCAGCTGTGGCCTTCCTCCCAAGCCGACCCCTGTTCTTTAACTGTTCCCTTCGTCTGGCAACTCTGGGCATGCGCACACTAGGAACAGGCTTCAGCTGTTCCTCTGCCTCACTGATGTCTGACTCTGAAGGCAGCTGATAACTGTCAGACAGCCCTGAACCTTCTCTGCCTCTGACACAGAGCCCTCATCAGAGCTTTCTCCAGACTCCAGGAGTGGCCCATGTTCCTCCCCAACCTCCTCACTGTCCGAATCTGCTGCCAGCTCCACTGACCGCTGGCTGGCCGCAAGTATTAATCCCAGTAGTTGTAAGCCAAGCTGCACATTCAAGTTCTCATCCAGGGGGATGACGCAGAACCAACATTAGTCTCGGTGACAGTCATAAATAGAGGATCATCTCTCTGTCGCTAGAGCTAGTTCAAAGCAAATGTTTGAGGAACAAAAGGCCCCTTGGTTGGCTTGGCTTTTAATGCAAAGAATTCGAACAATTCTTTGCATGAGAATTTGAAAATCAGCCTAGGCTGTTTATTTTAATCATTCTGACATGTCCCCTGTTTCATCTCCACACCAGTGGCTGAATGGCTATCAGATGGAGACTGGGATTTGATAGTTGGCATTAAGTAAATGTCATATTCTGGTGCCCCTCTGGTTTCAGACTTTAACTCAGCAGCCAGCAAAGAGCCCGAGGCTGGAAATTATTTCACTAATATACTGGTCATTGTTAATATCGTGTCTGCCGCATGAATATTTCAAAACCACAGCAGGAAGCACTCAAGACAACTCATAGTTGCCCAAGGCCATTTAAGCAAAAACTATATTGTGTTGAGACCTCATCTGGAGAACTTTCTGAATTTCCTTGAATTATGTACTGGCAAAGGGGACATTTGACATTTTAGGGTTTACAGAAAGCTGGGTGACTAAGTTGTTTCCTTATTATGCTCAGCGTTGCTTGAGGTTGCTCATGTGTTTCATAGCATGTCTTTAGGGAAGAATCTTCTGCATGATTCAATTGGCTGAGCTGCTTCCTCGCTCAACCATTGTGTGTCTTGACCACGATTTGCTGAATAAACTAAGATCGCTAGAACTATGCGACATTAAACCAGAAACCAGATGTGCAGTGGTCTACCCTGAAAGCTTGAGCGAGTAAGGAAGTAAACAAGATAGAAACTAGCTTGAATAAAAGGGTAAGGGTTCCCCTCGCACATATGTGCTAGTCGTTCCTGACTCTAGGGGATGGTGCTCATCTCCGTTTCAAAGCTGAAGAGCCAGCGCTGTCTGAAGATATCTCCGTGGTCATGTGGCTGGCATGATTAAAGACTGAAGGCGCACGGAACGCTGTCACCTTCCCACCAAAGGTGGTTCCTACTTTTCTACTTGCATTTTTTAATGTGCTTTCGAACTGCTAGATTGGCAGAAGCTGGGACATGTAACGGGAGCTCACTCCGTTACGTGGCACTAGGGATTCGAACGGCCAAACTGTCGACCTTTCTGATCAACAAGCTCGGCGTCTTAGCCACTGAGCCATTGCGCCCCTATAGGACATAGATAGGATAGGATAGGATCCTGCATGGATAGGATAGAAACAACAGAAACAAAATTAAAGGTGGATTGCTTTCATTTGATTCCCTTAGAGTTCAATAAGGTTAGCAGAAGTCATTCTTTGGCCAAATCGTTTTATCCTCTTTTGTCAAGATAATAACAGCTACAATTTACTAACGGGGTATTTTATATAGAACATAGAACATAGAATATCAGAGTTTCTTGAACCCTACCCATCCTATGGCTTTCAACTGATGGTTTCATCAAAGGAATATTTTACCTGTGCTAAATTGCACCATGTATGCGGAATATATGCGGCGTTAGAAGCGTTCTAAATTATGGGGAGTTAAATCTTAATGCACCAGCAGCAAATTTGCTTTCCCTTCCCGGAATTGCTTGCAGATTTTAATGCTGTGCAGAAGAATGCGTCGTGTTTATTTAAGAGTTTGATATTTCACTGTTTAAACCGACTTAATGATATGCCCAAGTGAATTGTAGCCATCGAAGGCTTCCATCTCTGAGGCAGATCGTTCCATTAAGGCTGAATTAAAACGGCGTAAGCAGGAGCTTTAAACAGCACAAGCTTTTAACAATTCCTTTTTAAATATCTTGCTCGAGTTTCAGCTTTTCATGCAAAAGCTTCTTTTAATAACGGGGCACCATCTCACCCGTCTCCAAAAATATAAAAGAAATGCATTTCTCCATCACCGCCTGCCCCCATTTTCCTTAGCTATACATTTGCTCCAGTCTGGCAAAGGAAGTGCTATATCCAAAGATTTTTTGCATTGTTAGGCACAAACAATTGGGTCCAGAGGTGGTATTAAGCAGGTTCTGACCAGTTCTGGACAACCGATAGCGGAAATTTTGATTAGTTTGGAGAACCGGCAAATATCACCTCTGGCTGGCCCCGACCCCATCTATTCTCTGCCTCCCGAGTCCCAGCTGATCGGGAGGAAATGGGGATTTTGCAGTATCCTTCCCCTGGAGTGGGGAGGGAATGGAGATTTTGCAGTATCCTTCCCCTGGAGTGGGGAGGAAATAGGGATTTTGCAGTATCCTTCCCCTGGAGTGGGGAGGGAAAGGAGATTTTTCAGTAACCTTCCCCTGGAGTGGGGAGGGAATGGAGAATATTTCATGGGATGGAAGCAGTGGTGGGTAGTTCTCTGCCCTAATGACCAGCTGAGTAGGTGTGGTTCGGTGGTCATGTGACTGGATGGGCGTGACCAACTCAATGTCACTCAGGTTGATGGGCGCTTCGCCTTAGCTGTAATAAGCATTAACCGGAGAGGCAGTTTCTGTAAGCAGGGCAATAAAGATGAGGCTAGAAAAAATACCAGAATGTTTCTTTTCTGCCTTCCTTACAGGATAAGCCCTGTAAAGTGGAAAAAAATAAAATGAGATTTCTTCCAATAACCGGTTCTCCGAACTGCTTAGAAAGTTAACAACCGGTTCTCCCGAATCGGTAGGCATCTTGGAGGCTCCTGAAATGGTAGGCATCTTAGAGGCTGTAACCTCTGGATGTGCTTGGAACCCGATACCCATTGTCCATCATATAGCCATGCAGGCAAAGGCTGTGTTTGTAGCTGTAATCCAACTGTGTTACGGACAACCGCTTTGTGAATGAATTGGAGGGTTTCCCGTATCAGACGATGCCATGGGATTTATGGGCCTAGAATTGGCTGTGTTTGTATAACCTGTTAGGCTGTAACAGTTATTATAAATCATAGTGGCTGAGGTATATGCCGTCTGTTAAAGCATAAGCCACAGCTCCCAATGCATAATGGTTGGGTAGCCAAGCATGATGTATGGAATAAGTTATTATGCGATTGCGGCAGGCCAGTTCACTCCTAGCTATCTGAGGGAGCAACAGTCAGAGTTTTTATAAAAGGAGAAGAAGAATGGAGGACTCGCTGCATGGTCCTCAGAGGAACATGGACTTGTCTTCGTGGAATGAACACCCAAAGGTTCTATATTTCTTAGGAGACTTTGGTTAAAAGCACCTCCAACAGGGGTGTCACGCTCAAGGCCCAGGGGCTGGATCCGGACCCCGGGGTGCTTAGATCTGGCCCAAGGTGCCTCTGCCAGTGAAAATGGAGCTTGTAAGGGTCATGAGTGGCCCTCCCAAACTCTGTTTTTGCTGGCAGGGGGCTGCAGGAGGCTATCGCAGTTGAAAACGGAGCTTGGGAGCCCGTTTTCAGTGGGCCCGCAGTCCTCCCGGGCTCCCGTTTTCGCTGGCAAAAGCATCACCAGCCAATCCTTTATTGTTTCCATGGCAGCCCCATGGGCCATATCTAAGCATACCGCGGGCCAGATCTGGCCTCCAGCCTTTGAGTTTGACACCCCTGCCCTAAACCATGAAATGTAGCTTTCACACCAAAATGGCTGCGTTGTGAACACTCACTAAATTAGACACATAAGTCAGCTTTGCAGATTGCACATAGAAGGACGTTTTTAACGAACCGTTGTTGGTTAAACTTTTGGTTGTGTTCAAACCACACTGCCCAGGTTCAACACAAGGCGAAAACAATCCCCGTGGCAAAAAAAAAAAATGCTTGACAAGGGAGACCCCAATCTTGACTTAATGTATTTGAAAAAGAAAATTATTTATTTTTTAATAAAACAATAATACAACAAGGAAAAATCATCTTCTACATTGTAATCTTTGGAAAGTATGTCAACTGGTTACACATAACTCTTGTGCATTTCTAAAATCATTATTATTCATGAATAATCGTTTTAGAGATTTTAAATCAAAGGATTCATTATATATCTTAATATCATTACTCCAGAATTCTCCTATAATATTCCATATTTGATCTATTTTCTTCTTCAGACATGTCTTACTTAAACATCACCACATAATGGCATCCATTGTCTATTCCAAACATACATATATATAAGCATACACCTATATAAATATATCATCTATAATTATTCCATTACTCTTATTATAACTCATTACTTATTAGCTGGTGGTTCTTCAATTATAATCTAAAACAGTGTTAAGTTTGCTAAAAATTCTCCCCCATTTTGTTAAACTACATCCATCAACATTACAAAATGTTAGACAATACAATACAATAGAATAGCAGAGTTGGAAGGGACCTTGTAGGTCTTCTAGTCCAACCCCCTGCGTGGGCAGGA
Source organism: Rhabdophis nuchalis (assembly GCA_039707465.1). Lineage (NCBI taxonomy): Eukaryota > Metazoa > Chordata > Lepidosauria > Squamata > Natricidae > Rhabdophis > Rhabdophis nuchalis. The sequence goes on along the minus strand of CM077659.1, from coordinate 8,140,039 downwards.
ACCTTATACCATTTCAGACAAATGGCTGTCTAATATCTTCTTAAAGACTTCCAGGGTTGGGGCATTCACAACTTCTGGAGGCAAGCTGTTCCAGAGGTTAATTGTTCTAACTGTCAGGAAATTTCTCCTTAGTTCTAAGTTGCTTCTCTCCTTGGTTAGTTTCCACCCATTGCTTCTTGTCCTGCCCTCAGGGGCTTTGGAGAATAGTTGTCTGAAGTTTAAATTGTTTTAATCAGGTTTTAATGGGATATAGTTTTAATGTTTTTTATAACATTTTAGTACAGGGTTAACTATTTAATTTGGTTTTAAATATGTATGTATTGTTATGTTTTAGATGTTCTTAATTTTCCTGTACACCGCCCCGAGTCCCTTCGGGGAGAGGGGGCGGTTTAGAAATTTAATAAATTATTATTAATTATTATTATTATTAAAATAACAGTCTTATTATTTATATCCAATCTCATAGTCATACATTTCTACACATACATAGAGACATAGATATATATCATTAAGCTATAGCATTATTAGTAGTTACTCTTATTGTAGATAATTATTAATTCACTAATAATCCTTCAATGATATTCTAAAACAATGAAAATGGCCCGATTAGATCACTTTGAGATAGGAGGCTTCTGAAAATGGCAGGAGTCGGTCAGACAGCTTTGTCTCAATGGGGAAACATTCAACTTTGTTATTGAGTACAATCCCTTTCTGTTCTGTGGGTAGAAAAGGCAAGGATTTCTGAGGCTTCAAAGCCCCACTTCAAGGGGATTCTTCTTCCTTGGCATCAGCCCACGTTCTATGCTCTCAAACTGAACTTGGCAAAACAATAAACAAAGTACAGCAGTGTGGTTGCCGCATTGCTTCTCCTCCAGGGAACAACGCTGGATTCTTCCGCTGTCTAGAAGCACACACAATCCTGGAAGGAAGGGGGAGGCATTGTGGTTGCAGAAATTCCTTGACATCCAAGAGGTAGCCAATGACTTTTTGGTGTTTCGGGACAACGAGGGAACCAGTTCCTCAAATGCAGACTAGAATTCTTCTTCCCAGGCTGGTATCTTCTAAAGCAAGGTTCTTTAAGACTTGTGGTCTTCAGATCCTCGGATTCCTCAGACAGCTGGGCTTCTGGGAGCTTGTTGGAAGAAATGTCCTTCTGGGTTCAGTTCCAAGTGGGGGAAAAGACACTGGAAACATGGAAGCTGCTTGGAAAGATGGTTTTAATGGTGGATAGAATCACATGGCTTGAGCTCTTGATCAGAAAAGGGGGATCACATCGGTGGGTTTCAAAAATTTTTAGAACCTCTTCTGTAGGTATGGCCTGCTTTGTGGGAGTGGCTTGTTGGCCATGTGACCGGGTGGGAGTGGCTTGGCAGTCATGTGACTGGGTGGGCATGACCAACTTGTAAAATGTAGTGAAACTCACTTAACAACGCTCTTGCTTAGCAACCAAAATGTTGGCTCAGAAACTCTGGCATTGAAGCAGGCAAGTCTTAAAGCTGTCAAGTGACAAGACCCTTGAACCTCTCACCCTTTAGGGAAAAAAACCCCAGGGGTGTTCAAACTTGACAGCTTTAAGACTTGTGGACTTCAACTCCCAAAATTCCTCCTCTCGGTCTTCATCTTGATGATGGTCAGACGGGCGGGGAGAGAGAGCTGGAACTGGTTCTAAATGGCACTGTAGATTTGTGGAATCTCTTCTATAGAAGAGGTTAGAACTGGCAGGAACCCACCCCTGGATCCCATGCTTCCAGATGTTGGGTGAAGAAGAAAAAGGGCAGACACGCTAAAAGTCCCTGGTTTTATGCCCTCTCTGGCCTTTGATCTTGAGCTTGTATTCTGATTGGTTGTCAGACTCCCGCAGGGCAACTCTGTGGGCTGTCTTGAGTCCAGGTTTGGTTGAGCCTTGCTTCTTCTCAGGTGCCTTGCGATGAGATGGGTAAAGGGCTAATACTATCCTGTCTTCATCCCATCACCCTGGAGCTGAAGGGGAGATCTTTGTTATCTGGAATAGACCGACTCAGGCCTTTTAATGGCCCATTGACAAAGGTGGGGGCTATTAAGAGTGAGTCTGTTTCCTACCTAAAAACATGTCTCTCCATTTCTGATGCAGGGAAATATAATATTCCGTCTTTTTAATATTTCCCAGGATATTTCATTTTTCTAGGAGGGGGGTGGGTGCTAACGCCCTACAAACTGAAGTCCACAAATCTTACAGTTGCCAAGTTTGGCAAACCCTGTTCTAGAGCGGGGGGGTCTTCAACCTTGGCAATTTTAAGCCTGGTGGGACTTCAGCTCCCAGAATTCCCCCAGCCAGCTTTGTTCCTTGGACTCCTCAGAGATCAAATCAATCAAACCCTGAAGGAAATCAACCTTGATTGATCCTTGGAAGGACAGATCCTGAAGCTGAAGCGCAAATAACTTTGGTCACAAAATGAGAAGGGAGGACTCCTTGGGAAAAGAGATCGACGTTGGGGAAGATTGAAGGCGAAAGGAGAAGGGGACACAGCAGGGGGATGGGATGGTTAGATAATGTTATTGATGCAATTTGGACCAGCTCCAGGAAACAGCGGAGAACAGGGTGACCCGCCATGCTCTGGCCCATGGGGGTCACAGAGAGTTGGGCACGACAGCGACTGGACAACCACACAACAGCAACAAAGATCCTTTAGTGTTTAGCAAGCCATGTTCTGTTGGACAATAGCAAGAACCATTTGGGAGCCATCTCTTTTTTTTTTAACCCTGCGCAGAGTGGAAAATTACTGTGCGGGATGGCAGTTCCCGAAATTCTGATATTTTTCTCCTCTCAAGAATGAGAATCCTTGTTATGGGGTCTTACTCATTCTACCCAGTGGGCTTTGGAGGAAGCAACTGCGTATTCATTCTTTGCCAAACATTGGTTGCCTCTCTGCGTTTCTCCTTATTTCATTCAGCCTCTCTGTTCCATTCAACTCCTGGGCTCCTGGATGGCTTTCATGAAGGTTTTTTTGTTTAAAAATCTCAATAAAGGCCAATTTAAGTGCTGAGGAATCTGGCAATGCTTTTCTCTCTCATTAGCTGTTTATGGGATGGGAGCGAAGCTGAGCTCCATTGCAATGAATGCATTTATTTACATCCTGCTATTTTCCTAAGAGCACCCGAGAGAGAGATCTGGGCCGGGTAATAATAAAATCCATATAATTGCATCAGTTTAAAGAGAGAAAAAAGCAAGGATATAATCCTGTTTTCAAAGCAGTAGGAAAATATATTCAGTGTTTAAACCTATTAGCCTAGTGAGGTCGTCCAGATAAGGAGTGCTGGAGTGCTAGCTCTTTCTTTATTCTGAGGTTTACATTAATGCAAGCTTACATTTCTGAAAGCCTCTCTCCTTTCCTTCACTTTCATGTTGCCCAGAAGGAAGGAAGGATCCCTTTGGAGATACTTTTGTCACCCTTTCTCCTTCAGACTCAAATGTCTTTGGTCAGACCATTGTCCATTCTTAGGCTCTTCCTCCTATCTCCCAAGGGCATCCCAAATACCATTGCAAAGCCAAAGATGGATAGATGGGTGGGGATGGATGGATGGGTGGGCGGGTGGGTGGGTTGATGGGATTGGATGGATGGGTGGGTGGATAGGGTAGATGGGTAGAGATGGATGGATGGGGATGGGTGGGTTGATGGGATTGAATGGATGGATGATGGGTGTGTATGGATGGATGAGGATGGATGGATGAGGATGGGTGGATGGATGGATAGGGTAGATGGGTAGATATGGTTGGATGGAGATGGATGGATGAGGTAGATAGGTAGAGATGGATGGATGGGGATGGATGGATGGATTGATGGATGGATGGATAGGGTAGATGGGTAGATATGGTTGGATGGAAATGGATGGATAGGGTAGATGGGTAGAGGTGGATGGATGGGGATGGATGGATGGAGAGATGGATGGATAGGGTAGATGGGTAGCAATGAATGGATGGATGGAGATTGATGGATGAGGTAGATATGGTTGGATGGGGATGGATGGATGGACCAATGGATATGGTAGATGGGTAGAGATGGATAGATGAGGATGGATGGAGGGGGATGGATAGATGGATGGTTGGTTGGTTGGATGGATGAATGGACTGATAAGGTAGATAGGTGTATGGATGGAGATGGATGGGTGGGTTGGTTGATGGGATTGAATGGATAGATGGGAACGAATGGATAGATTAGGGATAAATAGATGGCTGATAACTATTCTGGGCCAGTTACTTTTTCTTTCTCATCCAGGGTGATTGGGAGTGGGGGGTGGGGCAGAACTGGAAGACATATTGCCTCTATTGCTTTCAGCTCTTGGAGAAAAGATGGTCCAGAGCATCTGGGGAAGGCCATACAGCATCAATAGTGGAGGAAAGGAGACCCCAATGAAGCAAAACAAGGCACTTGATTAGTGATGGTCATGTGCCCCACGGGCTCCAAACCTACAAAGCATTATCCTAAGACCACAAATAATTGAAATCTCAGAAAGAAAGAAAGACGACTCTGAAGTTCTGTTCAATGCTGCATGGATCCTTAATTGATGGTTTCTCTCTCCCCCCGTTTTTGATGTTAATCCTTTTCTATTTTTTTTTTTTCTTCAGGGAAGCAATAAGTCGCCTGTGTGAAGCTGTGCCAGGAATACACGGGAACACAAAGAAACGGAAGGTAAAACTTATCTTGGGTGGCCGACTAGCTTCTTTGAAGGAAAAAACCTCCCTCTGGGCCTTAAGAAGTTTACCTTTTATTTGAACCATCAACACATGTAAAATATATCTGCATGCCTTAGGAACCCCTCGTGTAATGAATTAATGGAAATGAACAAATATTCTCCCATTAGCATGGAGTAATTTAAACCTTTCCTTCCTGTGCTCCCAGGAGCAATGTTGCTACCACTTTCAAGCTAATGAGACACCTTGCAAACAGGAAGGAACTTTCCATCAGAATAGAGCGGGAAGAGACCTTGGAGGTCTTGTAGTCCAACCCCCTGTTCAAGCAGGAGACCCTATACCATCTCAGACAGGCGGCTGTCCAGTCTTTTCTTAAAAAAAACATCCAGTGATGAAGCACCTACAACCCCTAGAGTTCCACTGGTTAATTGTCCTCACTGTTTCTCCTTAATTCCAAGTTGCTTCTCGTCTTGATTAGTTTCCATCCTTTGTTTCTTGTCTTGTCTTATGGTGCGTTGGAACATAAATTGACCCTCTCTTCTTTGTGGCAGCCCCTCCAATACTGAAATACTGCTATCATTCCTCTAGATTGGCCCATACCTAATTCTTGCAACTGTTCTTTCTTTAAAAAAAGTTTTTATTAGATAAACATTAAAAACATTGGATGTAATACGACATTTCTGGCATAAACGTTTCCATGTAGTGATTCGATCTTACAACAATTACATTTTATATCCATTACATAGGTATATGTAGTCTGTCAGAGTACCTTTGATCTTTTCTTTTATATAATTACTAATCGTACAAATGCATATCCGATTCCTACCTATCGCACATTCTTAATACCCATATTTTCCCATTCTTAACTTGTCTGTGTTTTTCTGTCTTGGCCTTTCCCCCCTCATTTCAAACCATCAGTACCATTTGTCTCAGATTTTGTGATATTCTGTCTCATCCTTGTCTTTGAGCTCTAGAGTCACTCTGTCCATTTCTGTGCATGTCAGTATCTTATTTATTATTTCTTGTTCCCAGGGAGTTTCCTTATTTTTTCCATTTTTGTTCAAAAACCAGCCTTGCCGCCGTTAAAATATGCAGCATTAAATATAGTCCACCATATTGGCCATATTTTTCTTTTGTGATCCTTAGTAGAAATAATTCTGCCCTCAACTCTATCCTTCAATTTAGCATCTCTTCCAAATACTTTCTTATCTGGTGCCAAAAAGCCCTAGTTTCCGTGCACTCCCACCACATATGGTAGAAGGTCCCTAGCTGCAACCGTTCTTCATGTTTTAGTCTCCAGGCCCTTAATCAACTTAGTTGCTCTTCTCTGCACTTTTATCCCAAAGTCTCAGCACCTTTTTTCTAAGCTAATAAGAGCAAAGTGACCGAATGAATTTAGAGGGGACCTGCATCGGAAAGGCTGTATATCTAGGTTCTCCAGCATTGTTCACTTAGAGCATCCCATGACACTTCTGGCAGGAACCTTGCAACAAACACCTGGCAAATGAAACCATTGACTGCTGTTAGGTGCATTATGAAATAAGAAATCAACATTCTGCTTGTTTTTTACAGCCTCCGGCTAAATTTCTTTCTCCTGTGCTTGGCAAAAGCAATCTCCAGTTTTCTGGCACGCATATAAAACTGACCATCTCAACCAACAGTCTTACTTTATTGAACACCGATAGCCAGCAGGTAAGGTTGGTTCTTGGGGCTCTGATCCAAGCAGCATGGGCTGCGGATCTAATGTTTTGCTATACCTTGTGATGAATTACAGTATTTTGCTTTTGAATGCACTCTGTTGCAATGCCCTAACTAAGTTGCTTTGGGGTTTTTTCTATCTTTGAGTCAGTGCTGACTCCTGGCAACTATCTGAACAGGTCCTTGCAGTTTTGGGATAAGGCTTTTTGGAAATGATTTGCCATTGTCTGCTTCCCAGGGCTGACAGAAAGTGACTGGCCCAAGGTCAGCCCCCTGGCTTTGTGCTTCCGGTGGCACTAAAACTCACTTCCTTTCGTTTCTGGTCTGGTGTCTTAACCCAGGGGTCTCCAACCTTGGCAATTTTAAGACTTGTGGCCTTCAACTCCCAGAATTCTCTTCAGCCAGCCATGTTGGCTGGGGAATTCTGGGAACTGGAGGCCGCAAGTCTTCAACTTTCTGGCCAGGGATTAGATGCCTCTCTATAGGATCTCTCAGGGTGTGCAGGTGGAGACTTTGGGTTCCATACAATAGCCAGAAGCAGGGGATAAGTGGCTGTTGGAGCGATTTGTCTTTTTCTGAGCATTTGGGCTTTCTTCTCTGCCTTTGGGTGCTTCTATCTGATTACCTCCGAATTTATGAATTCTCAATACGTTGAGCTTTGCAGAGATAATTTTTCCAATCATTTGTGGTTAAGCTGTACATACATGGACTTTCAAAAGACTGCTTCTTTTTCCTTTCCAGATTATTGCTAACCATCATATGCAGTCCATTTCATTTGCCTCTGGAGGAGATCCAGTAAGTATAAAGGTTTCAACTGAAGACTATGCTGGACATTATATTTTAATATATTTATTTTTTGAAATGCTAATAATACAAACATCGTACATATACATCTAAATATAAAAAAGAAAGAAAAAGGAAAAAAATAAGCTAACATTACAGTGCACCCCCACTCCCCAGGAACCTCATTTCCCCCCCTTATATTTCTTCATCTATAACAACTAAAAGATTATGATTATGATTATTATGATTATGATGATGATGATGATTATTATTATTATTATTATTCACATTTGTAACCCGCACCCATCTCACCACAAAGGGACTCGGGGCGGCGAACAGAGATTTAAAAATAAATATACATAAATACAAAATATTACTAAATAATAACTAAATTAAATCAATACCCTGCTTAAAATAAATTTAAAAAATTAAAAAAACCCATAAATTAAACTTTGATTTGATTATAAGACAGTAGGGTGCGGAGTAGATCATGCTAGGCCGGCCAGATGAAAATAGTAAGTTTTTAAGATATACAATATATTCCAATTGTGCCCTTACTCCCTCCAAAACAACATATATTCTTAAGTAGCTTTATTCCCTTTACCTTCCACCAACACTGATTTTATAAAATCCCCTGATATTTCATAATAATTGTTTGCTTTGATCATTCCTTTTTAAAATTTAATTTCCCTTGTTAATTTATCATTGGTTGCCATACTCCAAATTTCATTATACCACTCATTTCTTTGAATATCCCAATTTAGTCCTCAATATTTGGCCATTCGTAATCTAACTGCCATTGTCACATTTACAATCAATTCCCATGCTGGAAATGAAACACAATCATGAATGAGGATTAACACAGAACCAGTGGCAGAGCTGAATCTCATCAAATTTGGAATATCTTTCAATGACAGAAGGCAGAATACTGAGGGAAATGATTAAACAGTGAAAAAACACCTGTCACTCGAAAATGCAATTTGTTCACTCTTCCTCTTGTTTTAATTTTTCATTATCTTTTTTGTAACCTTCCTTTCGTTGACCCTTGAACCCTAGTAGATGCAAATTGGCCTTTTAGAAATATAGCATCAATCTTAAAAACACTCATTCATTTTTGTTTTGTGTGCATATTAGGATACTACGGATTATGTCGCTTACGTTGCTAAAGATCCTGTCAATCAAAGAGGTAAACCCAATAATTTTGTGAGGAAAAAAAATCTGGGTTTTTTTTTCTATTGGGAAATTAAAAAACAATTTTTTAAAAAAAAATTCTTCTCTATCTTTCACACCCGGGTATGAATTAAGTGGGAAATTTTCTTATTTAAAAAATAAATTAAAAACCGAAGCGCTACCCACAACGTATTTGCAATCATTCTTCCTAATTTATTGTTATAAAAGTGCCCTCTGATGGTTAAGATGGGGAAGTATGGTTGGGAAGGAATAAAATCTTGATCAAATTTCAACATAAATTTCTTCCCAGGCCAGGAATTAACAAAACTATGCAAACCATCAAAAATGTGATTTTTGCAAGCCAAAGGCATGACCGCACAGTATCTGGAACATTCTGTGTTGCAGCCTTTTCAAACCGTTGCCCTTCATGGGAATTAGATTTTAATCGCCCTGATCCTATGAGCTGTGCTTTTAATCCAAAATACAGTAAAAACAAAAAACAACAACCAAAAGGGACACAGTGGCTCAGCGGCTAAGATGCTGAGCTTGTCGATCAGAAAGGTCGGCAGTTCAGCGGTTCGAATCCCTAGTGCCACGTAACGGAGTGAGCTCCCGTGACTTGTCCCAGCTTCTGCCAACCTAGCAATTCGAAAGCATGTTAAAAAAATGCAAGTAGAAAAATAGGGACCACCTTTGGTGGGAAAGGAACAGCGTTCCGTGCGCCTTTGGTGTTTAGGCATGCCAGCCACATGACCACGGAAGACGTCTTCGGACAGCCTAGAGTCAGCAGCGATTACCACATATGTGCGAGGGGATCCTTTATCTTTACATTACAGTAGAAAAACGAAAGGAAAAAACTAAAGACTTGAGATTGTTGTGTTGTGGTTCTAAAAATACAGGCAAAACGGCAAAAACTCTCAAAAGTCATGGTCACATGACAGACTCCTGACAACTGACTCATCTTTAGGAGGGTCTCGGGGTGTATGTCACGTGATCTCTTTTTGCGACCTCCAAAACCCACAGGGAAGTCAGATTCACATAACAAGCATGTAACTTTAGCATCTGCAGTGAACAATTTAACAATTGCGGCAAGAAAGTTAGTAAAATAGAGTGGAACTCACTTTTAACAAATGTCTCGTTTAGCGACCGAAATTTGGGGGCCCATTGTGTGGTTGTAAGTCCAGGACTACCTGTGTTTCTTTCACATCCCTTCTCCTTGGGGCTGTTTTTTATTTTTATTTTTTTCCCCAGCGTGCCATATTTTGGAATGTCCCTCTGGAATAGCTCAAGAAGTCATCAATACCATCGGACAAGCATTTGAGCTCCGGTTCAAACAATACTTGAAAGCTCCTCCTGCTTTGATTGCTTCCAAAGAAAGGTAAGCCAAGGCTTTCGGAAGGGAACTGGAATGGCACATATCGTCTTTGATTTACAACCATTCTGTCAGGGTTCCAAATAGCATCCAAAAGTCAATCAGAGTCCAAGGCAAAGTATTGCTCAAAGTTCCAATTTATGAAGAGAGCCCATGTTGGCACATCTGGGAAAACCCGGATCTGAAAGCTTCCCGGTTTTCCCCACCCAGTTGAAAGTTCAAGATCTTGCCCCCCACACCCACAAGTCCATCACACAGTCCAGTCTCCCACTGCCACGCTGGCAGCTTCCTCCCATCCAGTTCCAGTCAGGTGCAGAGGTGCAGAGACAAAGGATGACCTTGGCTTTCTATAAAGGAATTTTGTTTTGGCTACGTAGCATCTAACTCCGTACAATCCCCCCTCCGTTTTCCCACAATAGAAAAAGACATTGTAGAATAATAGAAAGTGTGGCAGGCCAAAGATCCAAGAGAAATATGGCTGCAGGTCTTGTTAGGATATTTATCCTTATGTTGGGTTGACAATATATATAAGCCAGTACTCTTAACTGTACTGTTAAGAATATGTAGATTTAAGAACTATGTTGAATTCTAATTGGCTGTGCTTCTCAGCTCTACCATATAAGCAAGCTCAGAAACACAGTCCATTCCCTTTTCGATTCCCTTTGATATCTGTGCTTACTGTTTGCCGCTGAAGACTGAAGAAAGAAGAAGTATTTGTTTTGCATCACTGTAAGATAACTCTGTGTTTTGGTGAAGGACTGTTATTGTTTTGAGAAGTTAGTATCACAGGTTGGAAGAAGTATTTTAGTTGCTACAAAGTAAAGACTATTTATTTTCTTACTATCACTGTTGTTAGAGTTTAAAGCAACGCATCTCTTTACTGTCCGGTGCATTACACTATTCCGCCTTTATTTTCATACGGGGGTGTTTATTACCCCTAACACTGGTTACGGGACCAGAGTTGTAACACTGGTTCTGAACCCAGAGTTGCTAACAGGTCTGACACATTCATTTAGTGACCATTCAAAATGACAATGGCCCTTTAAAAAGTGACCCATGATAGTTTTTCATGCTTATGACTGTTACAGCATTCCCGTGGTCATTTGGTCATTAGGTTAACAACTGCAATGGTTCCCTTAACAACCGGGGCAAAAAAGGTTGTAAAATGGGACAAAACTCAGCTCACAACTGTCTTGCTTAACAACGGAAATTTGGGGCTCGGTTGTAATCCTAAATCGAGGACTCTCTAATATGGGAATGGCCTTGGAGAAAGGAGGAAGAACAGCAGGCTAGGTTAATAAATACATCCATTCACATTTATTTAACCACGTTACATTAAATTAGCATGCTGACGATACCTTGCGATTCGGAAAGGGAAACGAATTACAGATTTCAAATTAAAAAGAAATGTCTTGCAATCAAACCGTGAAAGGTTTTACTTGCTGTGCAGCGTCTTGCTTAATGTTTTGCTGGCTGGATCAGATTTATTTTCCAACTGAAGAGTCCAGTTGTGTTGGATTTCAGCCTTCCTATGGTCTGAGCAACATAGGTCTTTGGTACATGAAACCTCAGACAATTGGAGGACACCAGGCTGGAGAAGACAAAAAAAAACCCCTCACACTCTATATTCGGCGCTGATGAACAGATGGAAAATGTCTTCTCCAGTTCCTGTGAATCACATAATTAAATTCTTGAGTCATGTTCTCCTAATCAAACTGCACAGGCCTATGTTTCTTTCCTGTTCCTGCCTATTCATCAAATTATGTTCTTATAAATTTTAAAAAAATCGAGACTCAACACAAGTTGTTCTTTTCAGAAGACAAACTATAGGGGAAGGAGGGGGGAGAGGCACTTATATCCCTACCCTTGTCTCTCCCCCCCCCCCAATTTAACAGGAGAATCGCTCCTCCATATTCTCCCAGAAGCTTTTGAGAAGCAGCTCACACATCACAACATTTTTGTGTCATTGGGAGAAGAGGATAAGGGGTCTCAGCAGGGATGAGGTTGAAAAATTTGAGCAACTGATTGTCTGCCTGGTTGCTGGGTGGACGTGGCCATGGGAGTGTGGCCTAGTCGGGCCCGCTTCCAGACTTCCGGAACTTCTGGTAAGCCCATTTTTCACCCTCCCCAGACTCCGGAGGCTTTCCTCGAGTCTCCGGCAGGGCGAAAGCAGCTTCCCCGGGCTCAGGAGGCTCTCCCGAGGCCGGAAAATGAGCCCGTTTCTGGACTTCCGGTACTTCTAAGTCAACCTTTTTCTACCTACCGCCCACTTTTGTATCTCTGTTAGTAGTAAAATTTTCTAACCTCCCATCGGTTCCACAGTCATGGTGATTGATAAAGTAGGGAAGTCAATTAAATTAAAAAAAAAGGCAAGTGCTTCAGTATTGGGCAAAACCCCTACTGTCCACCATGAAAGCTGGAACGCCCACTGGTGGGCGGTAGGGACCAGGTTGACTAATACTGGTCTAGACTGTTCTTTTCTCTTTCGAGTCCTTGTATAGGAATGGAGAACAGTAATAATAAAGGAGAACAATTTGTACCTCAGGGTTGACATGAAGGATCCTTGGTGCTCTCTGAACTTGGTTGCTTCCTTGCAGACATTTTATTACCCAACTAGGTAACATTATCAGGGTACTAGTTTGGGTCACGAAATGTCAGCCAGGAAACAACCAAGCTCAGAGACCACCAAGGACCCTTCAGAAATAATAAACCGCACACTGACTTAACGTGAGGCTGCCACCGTTGTATATTTCAGCTTGTCAGAGTTTGCAAGTAGAAATCGCATCCAGAAAGCGCACACAGATAACTGATTCAGCAGGATTCATTGATTTCTTTATATAAATAATAACACATGAATAAATATACAATACCAACAGCAGATTCTTCCAACATGGTAGAGAGGAGAGATTGTAAGCAGGTTCAAACACAGGCAGGCTATACAGAGAATGAATTTCTTTCAGTTCCAGTTCAGAGCTAAGTCACACCCAGACTCCAAACTGTTTCAGGTCCCATTGGCTGACCTTGTTACTAAGCCGGATTCATTGGCTGAACCTTGTTACCATGTCTCTGCCGGTTCATGAATATTCTGACACCACTATTGCTTGGTTTTTTCTGCAGAGAAGGGGTGAGTCTTGACGGATCCACCTGGAATATTCAAGAGAAGGAAGACTGTGGATACTATAATGAAATTCCTGGGAAGGAGCCTCCCGCCGGTGGGCTGTCCGATGTCAGGCTGAAGATAATCCCAGAAGAAAGGATCAGCCGTCCCATCCCTACTGAGCAGCAACAATGTGGAGTAAGCCTATGTGTGATCAGCTTCATTGAGCATTACATTAGAATGGATTTTATGCCTTCTGAAATCATCACCCTGAACTCTGAGTTAATCTCCTACCACTGTTCAGAGTCTGAATCTGCGGAGAGTTCCTCGTAGTAATTTTGCTTTTGTGTTTCTTTTTTTCTTTGTTTAGGATGATAGTCCCAGTTCTAAACAGCTTTATGAAAACTGCCCGGATGAGCACAGAGCACAAGGTGGGTTGCCTGTGTCTTAAAAGAGAGCTGGTTCTTGCCGTCTTGTCTTGGTGAAGGAAATGATCATAGGATCCAGTCTTAATTGATGGGGCCGCGCTTAGGCCCTGCGGCTTTGAGCTCCTGGTGTCACAGTAGAGTTAGGCAAAAACTAGTCTATGCCCGCAGGGAGTTATTAAGTTATTATTAAAGATTGGATCTTCTAGTCGACTCAATATTACCAGCGACTTCCAGCAGTCTCATAATATACCGAGTGACATAGTAAAACTGCCAGGCTCTCTATGGGTCGTTGTTTGGCCTAGGAGGTAGCGAAGAGAGCCAAAGCAGAAGCGGGGATGCAGAGCAGGTTTGCTAGTTCGATTACGGAAGCAGCCTCACATGCCAGCATTACCAAGCATTTCCTAACCAACTCTAGATCCTTTGTCCACAAAACTGATGAACTAGAGCTATGGATGGCAGCGAATAAGCTCATTCGTGACTGCTGTGTGATGATCATCCCAGAGACCTGGCTTCATCCACTTGTACCGAATGCGTCTGTGGAGCTAACTAACCGCACCACACGCCGCTTTGACAGAAACAACAACTATGGTAAAAGCAAAGGTGGAGGACTGTGTATTTACACACATAATAACTGGTGTACTAACAGTAGAGTTGCTTATACACACTGTTCTGCAGACGTGGAATTCTCAACTGTCACTTGTCGGCCATTTTATTTACCTAGAGAGATTTCTGTTATAGTTATCACTGCTGTCTATATTCCACCTGATGCAAATGTTAGCACAACGCTCAAACCAATTTCATTGTAATTTTATTACAATGACAATAAAGATTATTATTATTATTAATCTGTTTGTAATCCAAAACTGCCTCCATCATGCCCAATGGCTTATACAGGAGTATATGCCTGGTGCTAAATTACAGGCAAAGAGAAGAAGCAAAGATGAAGATGAGATGCTATTCTGTTCAACTGACATTATCTGGAGCTGGTTTTTTTACATCTTCGCTTCTAGAACAGAATACCTAGAATAGGTATTGATCCGACGCAGGCTTCTTTAGAAAGCCAAAGCAAAGTCTTAGTCCCAACAAAACACGACTGTGTATTCCTTTCATTCACAGTCAGCGTGGCTTATCCAACAGTCTTTCAAAGGAATGTTTATCCACACGCACCTTATCTCACTTGGAGCGCTGCCAGATAACTAGTGTCCAAACACAGAGCAAAGCAAAGCTTGGTGCAGAGTTTCTCACAAACAGAACTTTCCAGACCGATGAACGAATTGTTTCCTGCAAAAGCCCACTCCCTGTTCGTTTCTCTTTGAGAGGGGCCAATCACCTCCAATGTGGGGCTCTACTCCTAAATTGACCCGGCTTTCTTAGTTGTTCTTGTCTTCTGCAGCTCTGGGCATGCGCACATTGGGAATAGGCTCCAGCTGTTCCGCTGCCTCGCTGCTGTCTAGCTCCCTCTCTGCCTCTAATGCAGAGCCCTCGTCTGAGCTTTCCTCAACCCCCAGGACTGGCCCATGTTCCTCCCCAACCTCCTCACTGTCTGACTCTGCGGCCAGCACCGCAGGCCGCCAGGGGACCACGATAGGTGTTGCCATTTTGATCTGGTTGAGTAAGCCACCAAGAGAGTCTCCCAGGAGCCATCAAAGGTGGAATAGCATGAGGACTTCTTGGGGACAGTCAAGGCTTGTGGACCCCACAGGTTCTTCTTTTTGAGGCCACCTGAGTCTTCCTCAGGAGGGGGCTCCTGGGATTCAGTAGAAAGTAAAGCATTTGTCACCATCTGTAAGGAAGAAGGCGAAAGAGAAGAAGAAAAATGCTGCCTTCCACCTCCAATCATTATTCCATCTGGGTTTTTGTAGCTACGACTATTAGGATAGTAGGAATACTAGGAAATCAGACATCCTAATCTTTTCTTGGTGGGATAACTCGAATTGACTTGGTTAACTTGGTAGTAATTTGTGCTGTTCAATAAACTTTTGAGGTTGTTTTTTTTTAAATCTAAAGAAAGATCTCCTTGTGATGATTAATTGCAGATCTCAGCAAACCAACTCAGGCAGCAAACCAAGATGCTCCCTTGCTGAAAAGCAGCAGCAAAGTGGATCTTTTTGATGAGCCGCGATATATCAATACTCAAAACGTACAAGCTGCATCAGGTATGGCCAGAAGAAAACCTCCCTAAAGAACAAGAGTTCCACAAGTCCCGTTCCTCATTCCAGACCGTTTTTATTTCTGCAAATCTGTCCCTCGCAGCTTTGAAAAGAAACACGAATATTAAAAAAAAGGAATTCGGCAATGTTTGAGGCAATGCTAAGCTTTTCGCTCCGAAGGGCAGTGTCAAGATCGTGGAATAGGATCACTCAGCTGGAAGAGATTTAGATCTTTTGAATCAGACCTGTGGCTCTCCAACCTTTGAAAGCTGCAGTCATGGCGCACTCATGACTTCAGGAGCCCAATGCTCCACTACAGAATAACAACAGATTTGTGTCTCCTTCCACAAAGCTAACATCCACTGGTTCTCATCCTCTCCACAAATCCACATCCATAAATCCACTCCTCCCTGACAGCCTGTCAAATATTGGGAGACTGCTGTCATGGCAGCTTCAAAATGAATAAAAACGACAGCTGAGGCAGGGTCTGTACCAATAAAGGAGAATATTTGCAGCTCAGGGTTGAAACGAAGGGGTCCTTGGTGTTCTCTGAGCTTGGTTGTTTTCTTGCAGATATTTCATGATCCAAACTTAGGTAACAACTTCTACCCTCAAAGCGACGCCATAGGGCACTGCACACCAAAACAATTAGACATTTCCCCCCGAATGCCATCACTCTGCTAAACAACTAATTTCCACAACACTGTCAAACTGTTTAGTAAGGCTGTATTACAGTGGTGGGTTTCAAATTTTTTAGAACCTACTCTCTAGGTGTGGCCTATTTTGTGGCCGTGGCTTGGCAGTCATGTGACAGGGTGGGAGCGGCCACCTTTTAAAATGTGGTGAAACTCATTTAACAACGCTCTTGCTTAGCAACCAAAATTTTGGACTCAATTGTGATGATAAATTCTCTTTCTTTCTTTCTTTCTTTCTTTCTTTCTTTCTTTCTTTCTTTCTTTCTTTCTTTCTTTCCTTCCTTCCTTCCTTCCTTCCTTTCCTTTCCTTCCCGTTGGGTCACTGGCAGCGGCGGGCCAGATTTACTTCCAGGTGGAACCCCCTCTCACCGGTTCTCTAAATTTCACCAACCGGCTCTCGCAAGTAGGTGCGAGCCTGCAGAAACCCACCACTGCTGCATTAGTATTAATCTTCTCATCCTTCCTATTATCTATCTCCTCCCATTTATGACTATAACCATGTTGCTTGCAACTTTACGATTTATATTGTTTTATTTGTTTCCTGGCATGATTTGAGTGCTTATTAGTAACCTATGACTATCACTAAGGGAGGTGGTGGCTTAGTGGCTAAGACTCTGAGCTTGTCGATCAGAAAGGCTGGCAGTTCAGTGGTTTGAATCCCTAGCGCCACATAATGGGGTGAGCTCCTGTTACTTGTCCCAGCTTCTGCCAACCTAGCAGTTCGAAAGCATGTAAAAATGCAAGTAGAAAAATAGGCACCACCTTTGGTGGGAAGGGAACAGCATTCCATATGCCTTCAGCGTTTAGTCATGCCAGAACGTGACCATGGAGACGTCTTCGGACAGCGCTGGCTCTTCAGCTTTGAAACAGAGATGAGCACTGCCCCCTAGAGTCAGGAACGACTAGTACATATGTGCGAGGGGAGCCTTTAATAATAATAATCTTTATTGTCATTGTAAAAATTACAGTGAAATTGGTTTACCTTTACCTTTTACAATGACTATCACTAAGTGTTGCATCTTATGATTCTTGATAAAAGTATTTTTCTTTATGTACACTGAGAGCATCTGCACCAAAGACAAATTCCTTGTGTGTCCAATCACACTTGGCCAATAAAGAATTCAATTCTATTCTATTCTATTCTATTCTATTCTATTCTATTCTATTCTATTCTATTCTATTCTATTCTATTCTATTCTATTCTATTCTTCATATTCCTATTCTATTCTATTCTTCATTATTCTATTCTATCATCAGTGCTGGTGGCTGACTGATGGCTGCCTCAGGAAATCTGAGGGTTGAAGTCTTAAAGTTACCAAATTTGGAGACCCCTGAGCTAAAGGATTACGATACTCTGCTCTTTTTAGGTCTGTGGGCACAGTCGGTTGTGTACATCATGATAGTTGTGGCTTATTCAAGACATAAAACCCATAATTACTTAGGATGGGCGAACTCATGCGCTGGAAGTAGATGGTTTCTATATCTTCTATTTCGTTTTCAGAAGCCTTGGAAACTGTAGAACAGAGAGGGTCCAGTGACGTGGCAGGCCTCACAGATGCAAAGATGCCCCTTTGGAACGAAGAATGTTATCATGGGAAGATATCCAGGAGGCAAGCTGAGACCCTCTTAAGAAACAACGGAGACTTCCTGGTACGGGAGAGTACGACCTCACCTGGCCAGTACGTCCTGAGTGGGCTGCAAGGAGGACAAGTGAAACATCTCTTGCTGGTGGATCCCGAAGGCAAGGTAGGAACAATTGTGATGATGGTCCCAATAAAGAAGAAGATTTGTAGCTCAGGGTTGAAATGAAGGGGTCCTTGGTGCTCTCTGAACTTGGCTGTTTTCTTGCAGACGTTTCATTACCCAAACTAGGTAACATCATCAGTGCTAGGAGGAAGGAGGGTTTGTAGAGTGGAGGAGGAGGACTGTGGGGTTCTTGGTGCTCTCTTGAGTTTGGTTGTTTTCTTGCAGACGTTTCATTACCAAACTAGGTAACATCATCAGTGCTAGACTAGACCAGCACCAAGAACTCCTCAAAACTATGGTTATAAAGTAAAACAGCTGCGAGTTGTTCAAAAATAGTAAGAGCCCTCGAACCAGGGATATCAATTCGAGGGATACAAAAATCAAGAGGATGATCAAGAGGGATGCACATCCTAGAATAGAATAGAATAGAATAGAATAAACAGTACAGTACAGAATAGAAATAAGGAATAAAATAAGGAATAAAATAAGGAATAGAATAGAATAGAATAGAATAGAACAGAACAGAAATAAGGAATAGGAATAGGAATAGGATAGAAATAAGGAATAGAATAAGGAACAAGGAATAAGGAATAGAATAGAAATAAGGAATAGGAATAGGGATAGGGATAGGGATAGGGATAGGGATAGGGATAGGATAGGATAGGATAGGATAGAATAAACAGTACAGTACAGAATAAAATAGAAATAAGGAATAAAATAAGGAACAAGGAATAAGGAATAGAATAGAAATAAAGAATAGGGATAGGGATAGGGATAGGGATAGGATAGGATAGGATAGGATAAGATAGAATAGAATAGAATAGAATAGTAGAGTTGGAAGGGACCTTGGAGGTCTCCTAGTCCAAATTTAGGGGAATTGCAGAATTGGAAGACCTCTTACTTACTAAATTCTTGGATGCTCTTCTTTTTTCCCCAGGTTAGAACCAAAGACCATACATTCGATAGTGTGGATCACCTCATCCGCTACCATATGGAGAACAAATTGCCAATCGTCTCTTCTGGAAGTGAATTAAGACTCTGCCAGCCTGTAAGGAAAGGGTTAGGGGCAGCTGCATTCTAAGGAATAATTTTGTTGACTCACATTCTTTTCAAGACAATTCTTTTATCCCAGCCTCCTCAACATCCCCTAGTGACTATTCTGAAACTCATTTCCTGCGCACAGAATTCAACGGAGAATAGGAGGCACCTCTTGATGAGGCTGCAGGTGGATTGTTTGTGTGTTTGTATATGTCTCTCTCTGTCCCATGCGTTTGTCAAATCAGTATTTCTCAACCTCAACAACTTTTAAGTTGGGTGGAAGTCAATTCCCAGAATTCCCGAGTCAACACGGCTGACTGGGGAATGCTGGGAATTGGAGTCCTTGGAATGGCTTGAGATGGAGAAACATAAACTTAATCACACTGCTATGTTGCATCTGACCAGCGACAACTATTTTATTTTTGCGAAACATATCCCTGGAGAGACCAAGAGGCTGGGGAGAAATCATGAGCCAGAGGTACTCACAAAACATTTTGAAGAAATCAGAAAAAGATGTCAAAAGCACAAGCCAACCTTCCCGAAGCAACACTTACTTGAAGATGTGCCTTTTAATGTAAAAGATTTGGGGAAATGATTCATATTTTTACCAGGGTTGTGGTTCTTTTTTAAGCTGATAAATTAATTCGAGTCGTTCCTGGGCTGATTTCAAGGAGCTTGAGAACAACGGAACTTGATTTGCATTTGGATGAGAGACCACAAGGAAATCTTAGCACGGTAGCTCGGACTGGGGACTCAAAAAAACATTCTGAAAAGGACCATGGAAACCACGCCTCTCTTGCTGCCAAGGAAATGACATTTGTAGGTCCAAGACGTTAACAGGCATCAAAAGCTCAATTTGTTTTGTAAAACACACTTGTATTAAAGATGTTAAGAATAGAGGGTAAAGACTAATAGAAACAAATATAGAGTGAGAAAAAGAAGAGCAATGAAAGAATCAGCTAAAAGTGCATGAAAGAAAAAAGTAAACAGAACAGAACAGAAAGAAAAAAGTAGCTTCCGGTGTTTGAAGCACCTATAAGTACAATTATAAATTTACCTCTTGCTCTTTAGTTACGATATAACTCTCCCTTCCCTATAATTTATTCTGTCTACTCATCAAAACCATAAATCGTTATTTTTTCTTTCTACTTCATGCAACTAAGTCCAAGGGATTTGCAGTCAGCAATAAACAGATTATTTTATTATCAAAAATCCCCAGCAATTTATCTGATGGAATACTGATGCTAACTGCTAATTGGACTAGTTATAAGTTGCTGGTTTTTTAAACCAGGCAGCAATGCTTACTAAGTTTATATATGGTAATTAGCTATCATTTTGAAGTGAACTCTAACAGTGTGGTAGATTTAGCCGTAATCTTTTCATATATAATACAGTTCTACCAGGATGCCAAAAGGTTACCAAAAACTTAATGTGCAAAACATTTGCCTACCGACCTGTAGATAAAGACACTGGAAACTAAACCAGCAAAAATAAAAATGATAGATGCAAATAGTACAGGGAGTTTGAGATAAAAGAAAGCAATCGTACGTTATATTTCAGGGTTAAGCGAATACATTTTTTTTGTTTAGAAGCTGTCGTCGTTTTTTTTATTGCACGCTTTCTATTTTCCTTCATTCCGTATTTTTGGGGAATTGGGTTTCCTTTGTTCCTATTAGTTAAGAAAAGATTAAAAAAAAAAAACATTCATGTCGCATTATCCCTGTATGTGTTTTCAACGGGAAATATTCTGTAAATCAATATGCCTGGAGTGGTTGCGTTATTTATATATCTCACGGAGAGAAAGCGATTTCTGCATATCTATTCCTTGCAGCTTTGAAAAGAAATATGAAAGTCATCAATGAATCCGACATTGTTTGAAGCAGTGCTAAGCTTTCCCTCTTAAGGGCAGATTCAAAAAAAAAAAATCACAGAATAGAATCAAGGAAGTTAGAAGAGATTTTAGAGTCTTCTAATCCAACCCCACACCAAGAGCAGGTATCCTAGGCAAGTGCTTGAATTTCTGAAACAGCCTCACCTTGGCTGGGTATTACTAATCTCAAGGGCCATTTTTGCCTGCCAGTTTAAGCCAGGAATCCTGGCTTCATAAATCAGGATGCTAACAAGCAACGAGTTGCTGGGTAGAGCTGATTCATTCCTCGCAGTGTGTAAGCAGATAGGTGAGACTTTGAAAGTTAGAATTAGGGCCAACATCTAGATTTTAAGCCAACCAAAACACTTGCATGGACTCGAAAATAATCCTAAATTCAGGCATCATATAAAGATGTTCTTTCTTAGTTTACCTGCTTGAAAGCAAGCAGTAAATACAGTAATCCCTCGTTTTCTGCGGTTAATGGGGACCGGAACTTTCCGCGAAAACCAGAAAACCGCGAAGTAGGATTCGCTAGGAAACTTGAGTTGAGGACATTGTTTAAAGCAAGCACTAGGGGGCGCTTGCCTCCTACCGATGCATTTTTTCCCCTGTATTTTTAAAAAATCCGCGAAGCACTGAAGCCGCAAAACTTGAAGCCGCGGAAAACGAGGGATTACTGTACTGGTACATTGTGGTTTAAGCTGTATCAGGAATGGATTTTAGTTTTAAATGCACATCTTTAATATTGCATTGCACGTGATACAAACATAGATAGACACAAAATAGAGTTTTCTCAGGGTATCTTCAAACGTATATGTGTATACACGCACACACAATGCTATCATATTCATATTTATATGCACCATGCATCAAATTCGTATTTATAAAAGTTGGCCAAGCAATAGACTTGTAATTCTCTCCTTTCAATTCTCATCCCTGGAAATTTGAATGTTAGCCATACAGCAACAGTTTCACCTTTACGATCATAACGTTTGCAAATAAATTTTATCTGTGAGGCCTGGTTTCTGTGAATAACCATCGATGTGTAATAGGTTGAGTGATCAGTAATATCAGCGATCAGGGAGATGTAATATGGGTGTAGATTAAAAGAGGAAGGATCAGATAAATGGATACTTTTGTATTAAGTACAATACAAAAGTACAATACATCACTTTGCATTTAGCTTAATGTGTGAGTGTAGTCAGCTATTAAGATTTTACAAACAATAAATTTTGACTTAAATCTTTTTTTACCAGTTAGTAAAAAATCCAACACACAACTGCTTGCTGAGGGTAATTTGCTTTCTATATCCCTGGAAAGGATCTTATATGGGTGCGAAATGTTTTTGTCATTTTAGCAGAAGAGATCCATTTTTGTTTGGATCAAACAAGGCTGTTGCAGTCTGAACAGTTAAAAGGCAATATTTAGTCCAAAATTCCAAGGAGGGCTTTATAGTTAAAATGTTATTTAGCAAATGGAACGTCCTTGGAGGACATATATACAAACGTTGCTTTCAAAGTCCATTTAACCAGAAGCAATATTTTTTCTGGTTATTTTTCATCGCTACCCTCAGAGGAAAGGGGAGAATTTGGCATATCAGCTAATTGTCAGCATCTCAAACAAGCCTTGACAGGTAATCAATATAGGAATTAAAGGTTTAGTTCTATTACATGCATTTCAATTCTTATGATGGTTCATGACTATAATAAAATATAATTAACTTTCTTGGCAGCATGAAAATAGTTGTCCATTCATAAACTACATTCCATTCAGGGAATCTATTAGCATGTTAAAATGGGTGGGCAAGATATTTATTGATAGATCTATGAAAAAATTTGCAGGCACTTTAGCAAGAATTTTTAATCTTGGTTGCTCAAAGATAACAAGAAGTTACCTTTATGTTTAGTTACTGTTTAAAAATAAAAGTATGAGACACTGTCAGGTATACAAATTAAATAAATAAATAAATGGATTTTTAATGTATTAAAAACATTTCCGCCCCAATTCTGGATCTTAAGATAAATGAGCTCAGTATGTATGTATTTAAATCTATGCCAATGTTTTTCAAACTTGAGGTGGACTTCAATTCCCAGAATTCTGGGAATTAAAGTCCATTCTTCTTAAAATTGCTAAATTTGGGGAGGAACAACCCTAATCTATGCCTTTAGTGTGTTATTTATTTGCTTTGTTTATGAATCCCAAGTTTAAGCACTATTCTGCTCATCCTTGTTAAATAAAAGCATTTAATTTAAAGGACTTTAGGTAATTTAGCCCGCCCCTCGCTCTCCTGATTGGCTAAATCCCCCAGCCAATCGCCGATCCGCTTTCTCTTCCCGCCACCGCCCGCGCCAGCTTTCAAAAGCAATAGAGCGACGCGAGGCAACCGAACTTGCTTATGGGAGAGGGGAGGGGGGAGCAGACGATGCGAAAGTCCCGCCTTCCCCCGCTCTCCCACGCAAGATCCGACAGAATGACGTCTCGTCTGATTGGGTGGATGCGCCGTCCATAAGCGCAAGACCCCGCCCTCCGAAGGAACTGAGGGGTTCGGTTGTCACACGGAAGGGGTGGAAGAAAACAGGGTCTTCGAGCGGGGGATTCGAAGCGCCGAGGAGAAGGTGAGGCGCCCGGGCTGCTGCTCAAGGCGGGTGGGGGCGGGTGGGGCGCGGGGTGGGGGAGTGAGGCCCGGCTCCTGGGGAACGTGGGCGGTTAGGCCCCTGTGGAAGGGCCCCCGGGTGACGGTTGCTGTTGGTTGCTATGGAAACGAGGCCTCGACCTCCCCTCCGCAGCGCTTTTCCTTCTCCCGAGGCGCTTCGGAGGTTTCCTTAGGAGAAACTGCTTCAAAAGTTCCACGCAGGCAGTTTTTCTTTTTTTAAAAAAGTTTCCACACACATACAGGCCGGTTCCTTACTGCGGACTAGAGCCTTGACTGTCGTGAGAAACAAAGGCACGCGCTTTCCGAAATGGGGAGGGGTGTTGGGAGGCTGTGGATTCTCTGCTGTAAATGCTCGCAGAGGTGGCCATAGTAAAAAAATAAAATAAAATAGGGGGGGGGGGCAGTTATTGATCCGGGAGGATTAGATATTATGGGGTTGGGGGTCGTTATCAGGCAGATGTTTCAGCCTGGATTTTGGCCTTTATTAAATTGGAATTTATTAGAATTCTTTATTGGCCAAGTGTGATTGGCATCATATCCATTTGGTGTATTCATAATTATGTTTATACTTATATCTGTTACCTTCCACATGCTGGACTAATAATAAATACATAAAATAAAAATAAATAAATAAATAAAGAATAAAAATAATAAATAGAATAAAAAAATAAAATAAAAAAATAAAAATAAATAAAATAAAAATAAATAAAATTTGTCTCAGGTGCATAAGATCTCATTGTAAATAAAAGCTATAAAATAATAAATCATGACCCTAGTTGTCATAAAAATACATTCATCATAAGTCATAAGATCCTAACACTTAGTGAGAGCCATAGGATACTAAATAAGCAATCAAGATAAATCATACTAGGAAACTAAATAAAACAATGTAAACCGTAAAGATACAAGTAACAGTAAAGTTATAGCCAGAAGTAGAAAAAGGAGATAGGTAATAGGAAAGATGAGAAGAAGAATAGTAATACAGCCTTACTAAACAGTTTGACAGTTTGGCCGGTTCCTCAGTGTGGACTAGAACCTTGACAAGATTCTATTTTTTAGCCTGTTCTGTGCATTGTAAATAAATCAGAAGGATTCGGTTAACCTTCTGTACCTTGATGCAAGGTACTTTTTATTTTACTTTTTACTTTATTTATTTTACTTTTTATTTGATTTCACTAGTGTAATAACATATGCCACGTTTATTGGTTATTGATGTATAAATAAGGGATACATGAATTGAGAAGGGCCAATCTTGTAAATAGCTCCTATTTTTGAACAAGGGGGACTGAACGCAGGTGGTAACACCCGTTTCTGCCTGCACAAATTTCCTTGAAAATCAAGAGCTCAGTGATTAAAAGTTGTAAACAAAAATAAGAGTTGCAAAATACTTGTGTTACATTGGATTTGGCTTTTTTTTTTTTACCAAAGCCTTACAGGGTTAATGAATTGCACGTGGAATTTTAAAATAGCTATTTTTCCCAGGTGGCCCAAGAAACAAGTTGGGAAAGATGTCGATGGATTTTGACAGTGCAGCTTTACAGATGCAACATGAAGAGGATGAATATGACCAAGAGGATTACGCTAGGGAGCAAGAGGTAAGGGTTACCTGTTGGCAAAACTTGCTGGAAGTGTGTTAGCATGCCTGTCTGCTCTCAAATCTTTGCCTGCCATGATTTCACTTGCATTTCAGAAAGTTAACGTTTCTGTGACATCATAATCTGCTTGAATTTACTCTTCGGTTTCTCATGATGTCAGCCTTATTGGAGCTGCTCCTTTAAAATCTGAATAAAAGTCCCTTGCTCATTTCTTCTGACTAAAGCTTCTGTACATCTCCAGCTTACCTGCTGTTGCAACAAACTGAGTTATGCCTCTTGTCTGGAGTATTTAGTGATGTGGGTAGCATGAAGACATGTATGGTGTTTTATGCAGAAGTTCAATATGCGTATCTTATAAGTTTTAATTTTATTCTCTGAAAACTAGAGCTTGTGAGGAAATGTCTCGTTAAGCCTTTTGCTGCATCCCAGGAATTCCTCTTAGAATTTTGTATGTTTGGTGCAGGACATTAGAAAGATTAATACATCACAAAAAGGCCTGTAGCTACAATCGTATTATTTTAGCAAAGCTGTTTGAAATAGATTTGGTCCCGGAGAATTATGGAGTGGTACATCAGCTGACGTAGTTGTTACAAAGTTGATTTTGTTGTTCTTACTTCATTATAATGAGTGTATAAATAAAAGTAAAGGCTAATACAGATAGGGTAGGACTTTATTTTAGATGTTTCCCTCGTTGTGTTTAATTGTGTTAGTGTGAAATAAGATTTATTTGGAAGTAATTACAAAAGTCAGTGATTTTCCTGCTAATTTCAGTGCCAGGAGTCATCCAGGTTTTGATAATGGAGGAACTTTAAAGTTTGTTACTCTAGTTTGTCCTCATGTTATTTCTAGGCTGCTTCTTTCCCCCCAGTTAATAAACACGTTAAAGGCTCCATCAGAAAGGAATGTGGTAGATTATGGTCTGATAACTGCTTATATTATTATATACAGTTTTCTAGTAATGTTGTGAGAAAAAGAAAATGTACTGCACAGATGTATTAGTTGAAATCCATTCTATGTACCAAAATCTCACAGAAGGTTTAGAAGAACAGGTCTATTCTATTCAGGAGTCTTTGCACCAAGTAAGTTCAGAAGGTTTTTTTTTGAAAATATATTTAATTTGCTCAAAACTGAATAGTGAATAGCAGAAATGGAGGGAATTGCAGTGGAAATATAATATAGACAGTCCTTACTACTACAATTGAGCAACATTTCTGTTGCTAAGCAAGGCAGTTGTTAAATGAATTTTGCCCCATTTTGTGCCACAGTTGTTAAGTGAACCACTTCAATGGTTAAGTTAGTAACACAGTGGTTAAGTGAATCTTTCCCCTTTGACTTTGCTCTTTAGAAGGTTGCAAAAGGGGATCAAGTGACCCCAGGTCACTGCAACCGTCATAAATATAAGTCAGTTGCCAAGGGTCTGAATTTTGATCACATGACCAGGGAGATGCTGCAATGGTCATGTAAAAAATAGTCATAAGTCACTTTTTTCAGTGCCGTTGTAACTTTGAATGGTCACTAAATGAACTGTTGTAAGTCAAGGACATTGTACAGGAACGATCTGTTGCCTTTCCTCCCAAAAGACGAGTCCTGCACAGATTTGGTACCATTTCCATTCTACCTTCTGCTTAAAAAATATAAGTTGAATATTAGCATTTACTCCAAATTTGAGAGAAAGACAGTTTCTCACAATACCATGGTTTTAATACATGCTACGATATTACTCACAAACAAAAATTGATTTTCAGTGGTTAAAAATACACTGAAGTGCATTAATTGTAGTTGTCTCACAATACCTGAGCTAAGCAGTGTTTGGGTATGTGAGACAGATAGCTGCTATGTGATTGAGAAGAGGGATCAGCACCACTAGGGAAAGGAAAGCTCGTACGAAAGAATTAAGAGAGGCTCACCCTAGTCATCTTGATTGTTTCTGAGAATGAAATAGTTAATCAGAGGTACTTTCATTGCATATCCTGGCTCATAGCAACAGGACTTAGACTTATAGACCGATTCACAGTGCGTTACAGCCCTCTCTAAGCGGTTACAGAGTCAGCATCTTTCCCCCAACAATCTGGGTACTCATTTTACTGACCTCAAAAGGATGGAAGGCTGAGTCCACCAGTCAGGATTGAACTCCTGGCAGTGAACGGAGTTTGCCTACAATACTTCTGTGCCACCATGGTTCTTTGAAATATCTCTGATACCAGTATGTCACATTGAACGAGCGGATCCAAATACAGTTTTTGAAGCTGGATCTCCTGGCAAGAAATAGCAAACTGAAAACGGATCCCCCTTTTAAAATTATTGATTAAAACACAGTTCTCAAAGCTGCAGGTGTGCTAATTATTCAAGTAGCAAGCTTTCATAAATGCATTTGTTTAATGGCTCTTTAAGTTCCCTAATTTCCTTCCTTACTTTACCTATTGGTGCTCTCTAAGAAACGTTTGTGGCAGAACAGCCAAATAGCAACCATTAGTCTGCCTTTGTAGCTACATCGTTAAGGTAGTTCTTTTAATGCAAATTCCTCTGGTATTCCTTTCAGCTACAACAGCTATTGACAGACCTTCCTCATGACATGCTAGAAGACAGCGGAGATCAGCTTTCTGACTTCAGTGCAGCTGAAGAACATGAGCAGTAAGAAAGTAGTCACTTGACACCCCACCCTTTCTCTAAAAAATGTTGTAATTACAAAATCGCATTCAAATGTGCATGTACACATTATCTTCTGAAATCTATCAGGAAAAATGTACTGTGTGTGTGTGATATCATAATAAGACTATACAAACAAATGGGTTTCTAAACCTCCTTTTTTTCTGTATAGAGTGCATGAACCCTGGGATCAGGATGCCACCAAATGGAATGATCGCCCAGTTGCAACAAATCCGCCGAGTGTGAGTTTTATTTGAATTGCTTTTGTGCAAGATCTCCAGGCTCATCCAAAATGAATATTAAAATATTGTTCCGTCTGATTTGTTAGAAGCTGAATATGGTGCTTTATTGTCTGTCTGTCTGTCTTTCTATCATCCATCCATCTATCCATCCTATCTAATTCTTTCTCTCTCTCCCTCTCTCTCTCCCTCCCTCCCTACTATGCCACCATCATTTATCATTTATCTATATTTATCTGTATCTCTAACTCTCTGTATCTGTCATCATTATCAATATCTCTATGTCTATCTATCTCTCCTCCCTCCTGCCCTTTTCTGTTTGTCTGTTTGTCTTTAACAGGGTGAAATGGTGCATTGTAAGGCAACAGATTTTGAACCAAGGAATCACAAATGGGCTAACTTACACAATGCATTCAAAATCCCAGACCCATGACTCTCATAGAATTGAAATTTGGCCAATTTTGTAATGTATTTCCTGCTATTTCCTATATAACCCAACATTGGCTATTCTCAAGGAAGATACATCTCTGAATACAGCACCAATTTCTGCAGTAAAGGCAGTACATTAGAAGCTCTGTCATTGCTGAAGGCATTCAAGTTTCTGAAATAATAGATAATACTGCGCCTGAGAGCTTTTATGCTGGTTGCTATCCTGGCAATTACAGAATAACAGAGCTGGAAGGAGCCTTTGAGGTCTTCTAGTCCAGCCCTCTGCTCAGTTATGCTCGAAGTCATCTTCAATTGAAGCAGTGCTTCTCAATTATTTTCTGTCATGCCCCCCTAGGAAGAAGAAAACATTTCGCGCCCCCCGCGCGACTGTAAATAGTATCATCCGGGTCTAAAAGTCACACGGGCGGGTTTGGCTAATCAGGATAGAGCATCATGTCTATCCAATCGGGTCTGTTCTCCTCGAAAGGGAGGAGCATGCGCAGTCACATGTACTGGCTTAATGCTCACTATCAATGCAAATGTCAGCAGCGGTAGCCCGATTTCTTTAGCAAGTTTGATTAATTGGGGCAGCGTTATGTTTCACAGGAGAAGGTCCTTGTCAGCATCTGACTGGATACTGAGACATAAACACAGGGCTTGGCTTGTTATGACAGTGTTTGCCGAGGTCAAACGCGCCCCCCTTTACGGAGCCTCGCGCCCCCCCTGGGGGGCGCGCCCCACTATTTGAGAAGCACTGAATTGAAGGATCATTGAATAAACGAGTAAATTTAACATTCTATTAGTTCTTGTTCCCTAGCTTCAGTGTGTTCCTTCTTTTACTCACACAAGTATGTTAATACTAGCCATGTTATCTAACTGAAATAGTGTCCGCTAGTATTCACTTAAACTGTTTATTCTCAGGATTATGGGCAGGACCAGAATATGTTTGCTGACCGCTTTGTGTACGACCAAGGACACACCCCAAATGAAATGCGTGTGAGTGACTGGCCTGTCCATCATAACGAGGCTGATAAAAGCATGTTTGAGATCTCTGGCAGGGCCAGTGAAAATGGATCTGAAGATGTCTATCTTGGAGATGATTTCAAAGCCCCCAGCCATTACCCACAAAACGGGGTATACGCTGTGCCACCAAATTTTCGAGCCTTCACAAATGGCCACCAGCAAGACTTCAATAACCAGCATGGTGTTGTATCAAACTTCGTTGATTCACCGCAGGAACCCTTGAAGGTAGGTCTGAGTGAGTGACCGTTCATTATTTGGTTGTGTCCCGGTTTTCATATTGTAGCAGTTAGCAGCGTTCCGGAATGAAACCAAAATGGAATGATAACTTCTGCATTGTTCATTCCTGACTTTTGAATACAAAATTAGAGCTTGTCTGAGAAAGAACGCAGCCTGATGTAGCTTGGGTATTATATATATATAATTTTTAAAATAGGAAACTGACATGCTGCAGCTTCTGGCCTCATGCTTATCTCCAAGAATGATTGTAAGCCCCAATGGGCTTCGTAAACTTCCTTAAATAAAAATCTCTGATTTTAGTAACTTGCCTTGCTATGCAGAAAAACATTTTCATTTTCTGCAGAATGATTAATGAGCTGCTTGGGCGTCCGATTTGAACTCAGCTATACTTCTATTTATCTGTTTTTACTATCAGCATGATGGAGAAAAATTTATGAGGTCCCTAAAAAAATGATACTGAGTCATTTGACACGAGATGGGTGGCAATTCCGTTGTACTTCTTTTAACCAATTTCGTATTTATTTTGTACAATGACAATAAAGACTATACTTAATAAACTTCATAATAAATAAATGGCACAGAATCTATCGGCACTTTATAATTAAAACTAAACGGATACATAGCACTTATAAATTGTATTGTTAAAGTTGCAGTATGGTGGTTCAGAAACCAACAGCCAATCTTTGGAGCCTTACAAAGTTGTGTATAAACCCTACCAGAAGAATGTTCAAAAAACAGCCCCTATTTCATCATCAGAAGCAGAAGCCTTTGAAGAAATGCAACAAGAATTTCTGGGTACTGGTGAAAGTAAGTATATGCTTTTTATTATACAGGTTGATGCTAGAATCCTAGGTGGGTGTTTTTTTTTGTTGAATCAGGTAGTTGTTTATGAAGGTTTTCATCTCTTCTTTTGTGAGTCTGGTAGAAAGGCTTCTCAGAGAAAAACCTGGCAGCCTATTTCTCCAAAAACCAAATTGCCAGCCACTGATAATGCTTTGAGTCTCTAACCTGGAATAAATAACTGAATTTCTCACCTTTTCTGCTACCTAAGTAAGCCACAATGTGCAATTTAAAAGAAGTGCCTAGCTACGTTTGTCCAAAATGACTTACGCACTTCCTTATTATTGTTTTGACTTGTTTTTCCTTCCCTCTCTCTCTCTTTTAAAGCAGGGATGTCCAAACTTGGGAACTTTAAGACTTGTGGACTTCAACTCCCAGAATTCCCCAGCCAGCTATGCTGGCTGGGGAATTCTGGGAGTTGAAGTCCACAAGTCTTAAAGTTCCCAAGTTTGGACATCCCTGTTTTAAAGCATAGCAATTAAAGTATAAAGCAGGCAAGTGATGATGGAAGGATGGTTCTTTTTCTCCGTTGCTTGTTGTTTTGAATTGCTTTTCCCTCTCCCTCCCTCTCTGTGCTTTTTTTCTTTCTCTTTTTGTAGGCAGGTGGTATGATTAGAAGTTAGACAGGAAAGAAGGGAAAAGCTTTTTAGAGGGCGATATAATTAAAAGCTAGACTAAGCTATAGAAGTAAAAGGAATATTAATGTACTATATTTTTATTTGATAAAATGAAAGTAATAAGGAGAAACAGGTGGAATAACCGAATAACGAAAGATTGTAAACTATATTGTTATGGGAATTATATAAGTTGATTGAACATATTAAATATAATATTTACTCGGATCAATTTTGTTTGTATTGGAATGTATGGTGCCCAGGTGCCAAACTGTTCATACATTGATTTGACTTTTTTTAAAAAAAAAAAAGACTTATGTACTTCTGTCAAGAAGAAATTCTTGTTCTCGGGGATTTTATTGCATTGTGCATTTGGTTGAGAAAACCCTGTATACCAGTGTTTCTCAACCTCGGCGTGTTTAAGACGAGTGGGCTTCAACTCCCAGAATTCCCCAGCCAGCCATGCTGGCTGGGGAATTCTGAGAGTTGAAGTCCACTCATCTTAAACTCGCCACGGTGGAGAAACACTGCTGTGTACTGTATTCCTGACGTGCGGGAAACTTAATGTGAGTTGCAGGTTCTTCAGACAACATGCAGATTCTTCAGCTGCAGGTTCTGAATAAAGCAAAAGAAAGAACTTTAGGAGAACGTAATAACCAGCTGGAAGAAAGAGCGCAGCAGATTAGGTACCTGTCCCATCAGCTTACAATTATGAAAGGTAAATATGTCCAAAAGATAAGACTGCAGACGTATATTGGGCCATGTCAAGTTCTGTTATATGATGCATTAACAGAATAAATTGGAAGGGAGGCTGGAGGCTTCTAGTTCATCCCCCTGCTCAAGTAGGGGACCCTAACCCAGAACTGATGGAGGATGCTTCCCCTTTCCTTCACTTATTTAGTTAAAATTAAACCCATGTTAACTTTTATTAATTTAAAACCACTTTACGTTTTCTGGTTGTTGATTGATGAGGAACAATGTTTGCAATGTAGCAAATGTTGAGAGAAATAAGTAAGCCTTCCTTCCTGCTTATGCTAAATTTAAGACAGGCGGTTACACAGTTGGTATATTTTTCAAAATGCATAACAGCCCACCCCAGTGATTGAATGTGCTACTTTGTATGATCCACAGTGCAAATAACGTCTGGTGATTGCCTCCTAAATTGGGTGACTAAATCTTGGGAGTGCTTGCTTGCTTAAGTATTGATATCTTTCTGGATTAAGGATGCTTGCTTATTTGCCATATGTGGAACATTTCTTAAACTTCATTCACTAGCTATTTGGGGTAATAAATAACGTTTTCTAAAATGCCATAAATTTGAGATTAAAACCTAAGAATTCTGAAATAGGTGCTATTTCATTGCGTCCTCCACCCTCACACATAAAGTCTTCTATTTTAGGGGGTTTCCCCCCTTGAAAAGGGTATGTTGCAAATATTAAAAAGTAACTGAACAGTAATGTAAATGTTTTTCTTTTCTTTTTTCAAGATGAAAAGGACGGCATGTTTCTTAGCCTGCAAGAAAGTCAAAAGCTCTACCAAAATAGCAAAGAAAGGGAAGTTCAACTTGAAGGCCAAATAAAAGCTCTCGAAAGCCAAATTCAGACTCTGACAGCTAACGAGGAGCAGGTAGGATAATACGTTTGATCATGTAAGGGCTTTGAAACTGCTTGCTAAATAATTCATTTAGGGGGTACATGAAACAGTAAAAGCTCAAAAATGCAGAGCATCAAGCAAACCAAAGAGCACATTCTGTCTTCTGAAAAGCTGAACATGGGGATGAAATTATGGGACTTAACATGCATTAAGTTAAGGTAATGTGGCTTGTTGGTTTTACGTTGATTTTTGTGGCTCATCACATTGTAGGGACATAGCTACTATGGTTAGTAAACTATTATTTATAGCTTGGAATGTTGCCTAGGCAGCAAACCATGCTTAAACCATAACATACACGACAGGGGGGAGTTAATCATATTCATACTTTAAGGTTGTGGCAATATATAGTTGAGTTCATTTCTCCCCAACAATGCTTGACCTACAGCCAAATTGGAGTAAAGACAATACAGATATCCCTCTCTTACTGACTTGTTTAACAACCATTCAAAGTTACCACTATATAAAAAAAAAACATTGCTGTGTGAGGCCATGTGGTTAGACATTGTTTTTCCTTTGCATCGGGTTTCTCAGCGTGCTGGAAAAGAGATTTGTTGCTAATGTATTTATCCTAGTGTAGTTCTAGTAATATCTTTATATTGATTGGGAGTTTGCTTACAACATATTAAAGGCAAACGGGTTACCATTTTGAATTAAATCCCATAACTTTATGAGCCGTGGTGACACAGTGGTTAGAATGCAGTATTGCAGGCCAAATCTGCCAACTGTCAGCAGTTTGATTCTCATCAACTCAAAGTTGACTCAGCCTTCCATCCTTCCGAGGTTGGTTAAATAAGGACCCAGATTGTTGGGGGCAATACGCTGATTCTGTTAACCGCTTAGAGAGGGCTGTAAAAGCACCGTGAAGTGCTTTTAAGTCTTCAGTGCTCTTGCCGTTGCATTATTTTGTTTGCAGTTGATCAAACAATCCAAAGTGGCAGAAGTTGCCATGGAAAGTATGCAGCAGCAGCTCTTGGAACTTCGCCGTTCTGACACTCTTCAACGCGCAAGGGAGCAACACGAGGCTATCGTTGCCTCACTCAAGCAGAAACTGGAAGAGCAGACTTCAGCCTTGCAACAGAAACTCGATGTGAAGAATACATCCCTGCAGGAGCAGGTCAGGTCACCCTTCCTCACAATACGAAAATACTCTCTCAAGGCATCCGCATTACGAAATGTGGTTTTCTCTGCTCAATAAGCTTCATAGCCCCAAATCTTCATTTGCTAATTGCAACAGTTCACTTAGTGATGGCACAACGACACTGAAAAGGGCAAAAAATTGCGGCCTAGAGGTGGAGCTCTTGCCTCACAAGCAGGAGGTTGTGAGTTCGATCCTAGGTAGAGGCACATGTAAGGTCTCCTGCTTGGGCAGGGGGTTGGACTAGATGACCTGCAAGGTCCCTTCCAACTCTGTTAATCTGTTAAAGAGTTACTTATTTATTTTTATTTTATTTTATTAAATTTATAACCCGACCTTCTCCAAAAGGACCCAGGGCGGCGCACAGGAATTTAAAATACAATACAAAATCAAGTAAAAATTTAAAAAACTTATTTAATACCCATCCTGCGCTAAAAACAAATTAAAATCCCCAAATTTAAACTGTCTAAAATAGTCATTTGTGGAAGTTACGCTAGGCCGGCTAAATGGAACAAATGTGTCTTTAGACACTTGCGGAAGAGGCGGAGGTCGGAGATGGT
Organism: Rhabdophis nuchalis; assembly: GCA_039707465.1. Taxonomy (NCBI): domain Eukaryota; kingdom Metazoa; phylum Chordata; class Lepidosauria; order Squamata; family Natricidae; genus Rhabdophis; species Rhabdophis nuchalis. The sequence goes on along the minus strand of CM077659.1, from coordinate 8,105,699 downwards.
GCGATGTTCAGGGGGTAGGTCGTTCCAAAGGGCAGGGCCTGCCACAGAGAAGGCTCTTCCCCTGGGTGTCGCCAGTCGGCATTGTCCGGCCGACGGCGCCCTGAGAAGGCCCTCTCTGTGGGAGCGGATCGGCCGTAGGGATGTACTTCTGGCTATTTCCCCCCCTTAACAGCCATTACAGCGTTCCCATGCACATGTGATCAGAATTGAGACGCTTAGCAACTGCCTCGTATTTATGACGGTTGCAGTGTTCTGGGGTCATGTGATCCCCTTTTGCGACCTTCCGACAAGCCAAGTCAATAGGGAAGGCAGAGTCTATTTAACAGCTGGGTTACTAACTTAACAGCTGCAGCGATTCACTTAATAGCTGTGGCAAGAAAGGCCGTAAACTGGAGCAAAACTCCCTTAATGTCTCGCTTAGCAACATACATTTTGGGCTCAATTGTTGTAAGTCAAGGACTACCTGTATTATGCTTTCAGTATGAGCAGGAGTAAAATAAGAGCAAATATCAGAGTGAATGTTTTTGCCTGTCTATTTTAAGGGCTGAAAAAAAGTCCTCCAACATATCTTTATCCCCCTGTTATAGTACTAATTTAAACATATTTTACAATATAGACAATAAATTGATACTTTTATTTCTAGATATACCCTATTATTTGTCACTTGGGACCTGAATGTTTTCTCCAAGGTTATGTAGCTTTTCTAAGTAGAGCTTGGAAAAATACAGAAACAGAAAAATAGACATCAATGGAACATTGATGTTTATATATAGTAATATATAAACATTATGAAAGTAAAGGTGAATAGCAAAGTTTATTGGACAAATATGTAAGTGAAATAGATGAAGGCTTATTAGTTGTGCTCCATCTTTTATCAGATAGAAATTTGTTGCCATCTAAAGGAGCATGTGAAACAGCTTGAAAGAACTCTTGAAGGAAGTAAATTAGAAAAAAATGAAATAATAAATCGTCTCTCAAGAAGTCTAGAAGAAAGCCAAAACCAGTGTGCAAATTTATTACAAACAGGTGTGTTCTTTTTGCTTTTTTTTTTTTTAAAAAAAAACCTCAACTATACTTAAATAATCACCATTGCAATAGTCATCATTGCAAGTTTAGTTTAGTCTTATTAATTTAATCTTACTTCTCAAATTTTCTTAGATGACTAATGTGTGAAATACAGCATTTCACTTTTGTGCGTGTTTGCTTAAAACAGGAGTGGAAACTATGGCCCTTTTCTGACTTGTGGACTTCAACTCCCAGAATTCCTGGGAGGGCTAAGTGGCTCAGTGGCTAAGACGCTGAGCTTGTCGATCAGAAAGGTTGGCAGTTCAGTGGTTCAAATCCCTAATGCCACATAACAGAGTGAGCTCCCATTACTTGTCCCAGCTTCTGCCAACCTAGCAGTTCGAAAGCACGTAAAAATGCAAGTAGAAAAATAGGAACCACCTTTGGTGGGAAGGAAACAGCGTTCCATGTGCTTTTGGCTTTGAGTCATGCCAGCCACATGACCATGGAGACATCTTCGGACAGCGCTGGATCTTTGGCTTTGAAATGGAGATTACTACCGCCCCCTGGAGATGGGAACGACTAGCACTTATGTGCAAGGGGAACCTTTACCTTTACTTTAAGAGCTAGAAACAAAAAAGTTCTTTCTACCATATAACTGCAATATCCCTGTACTTTCCTTGAACCTAGAACATGGTTTAAATTAGTGAAAATGGGCTGTTTCAGTTGACCTTGTACCTTTTCCCCTTAAATATTTTTTAGCTTATATTCATAAATCCATTCTTATTCCTTCCAGGTTTAGTAACGGAGACAAATCAATTACGTCTGCAACTTCAACAAGTTCATTCTGCACAGTTATTAGGCAATGAGATGAACAAAGCTCTTCAGGTTTATATATTTTTTCTTTTCTTAAATATTGTAGGAATGAGTTGATATGGATCAGTATAAAATTAATAGTGCCGTAGAAGAAATTCCTCCCCTGGAGAATATAACTCTATGGAAAGCAGATGACTGTTTTATTCCATAGGGCTCAACATGAGATTGAGTTTATTTCCCGTTTAACTGAGTATCCCTATTTATAGGAAGAGATAAAGGAACTAAAAGAAGAAATTGTTCTATATGAATCAGCCGCAAAACATGGTGTGTTTCTCAACGATCCGGGTGGAAATCTAAATGTGGAATTAACAGATTCATACGTAGATTTGGGCATTAAGAACAAGAAGACCAGATTACAGAGGTAATTACAGATTAATGCCCTTGTCATTTAAAACAAAATAGGTATTAAAGAACTTTCACAGGGGATATTTCTCCACTTTCTCAACTTCTTCCAATTGCTGCATTTGCAAATACTGTAAAATCCCCCTTCCCCTTGAGCTAAAATAATTTTACATGGGAACTTTCACTGAGTCTCTCAAGAAACAAAATTGGAGACATTTTGGTGTGCATGTTCTCTTGATAGCATAGCTTTGGTATGTTGTATTCTCTTAAGGCCTTAGCATCCAGTAACATGCCACTTCGGGTGTTGATTAAAAAAAATATATAAGTTATCTTTCGAAACTTCCTCCAAGCACCATGGAATGAATTAACACACTAAGACTCGAGCTCCGCGCAACAGGATGAGTTCAAATGCAAGTAGATTAATAGGTATCACTTTGGTGGGAAGGTAACAGCATTCTGTGCACCTTTGGCATATAGCCAGGCTGGCCAGATGACTGTGGAAAATGTCTTTGGACAAGGCTGGCTTCCTCAGCCAAGAAACGGAGATGAGTACCATGCCCTAGAGTCAGACATGATTGAGAGGGAAATCTTTACCTTTTCATTTAAGAATAGTACTTGATCAAAATAAGGCATAACTGCCCCTATGCTTAACCGTGGTTTGTTCAACCATAATTTTTGGGGTTCACACAAGTGAAAATTAAACAAGTCAGTTATGACCTGGTTTACATATCATGTTAAGACGCTGCTTTTACTTTGTTTTAAAAAAACATAACTACAATAGCTAGATTCTCATGGCTTTCATTGGTATCTGAAAGCACCGTAATTGTTCCTCAGTGGATGAATGCATTGTCTAAATACTATTAGATTTCAGTGTAGCTGAAGAGCAAATGATAATAGAAATTTTAATTCGGGGTATCTTATGTGCAACCTTAGGCAGTCATTTTATGCAGTTCAGAATTTCTAATATAATCTCCTATATGATTTCACTTCTCACCTCCCTTCTCTTTAATATTTGACAGTAGTTCATTGAATAAAGAAACAGATAAAGGACTTTGTAAAGACGAAATAATTTTGGAGCTGAAGGTTGAAATGGAGCGGTTACTGAGCAGCAACAAAACCAAGAGGAGCCGGATTTCTCGGCTGCAAAACGACCTTGAACATTGTCACAAGACCTTACAAGAACTGAAGCAGCAGCTGGTAAAACCAAATGTATGCAAGAGGCGTTACTTAACTTTGCATGTCAATAACTTCGATAGGAATATAATATTTTATTTTATGAAAGTGGCTGTTAGTGACCTGTTATCAAAAGTCCCCAATAAAGGAAATAGGAGACAGCAAATACAATAAAAAAATCTTACTTTAAGAGATATATTTCATGAGCAATTAGGAACATGAATCATAGCATTACTTACATCAGTGACCCATTGCAATGAGGTCCAGAGACGATAGCCGGGTCCTACAAGGAAGGCCTCGAACACATCCCAAGACAACCTTTTTAAACTTTTCTGCACACATTTTACAATTTCCTTTTACCAACTGTCAGTTTGCACATCAGTTAGCACATTCCTACGTGTACATGTGGAATCTCCTTCCATCTGCTTACTTTCAGTTCTCTATTTCTCAATATCTTAATGTCCTGTCTCCAAAATAGCTTCTGAAACTGCTTTCTTTGCAAATACATGTTATGTTGCTTTAGCACAGGGGATTGCAAACATTGCTTTATTCTTGAGTAATCATTTCAGCTAAGCTTGTTAATATATATGGCAATTCGTTTGAGGCCTAACTTTGCGTCTTTACAATCAAACTCCAATTTTCTTCCCCTTAAAGACAGTAATGAAGATTATCTGTTTTTTCTCTTTTATGTAGTCATTAAAAAGTTAGCACTTTAGCTCTGGGTTTTTAAATTTATTGGACAAAATGCAGTGATTGTGGTGAAATGGAATTGCTAGAAATTTTTCTTACTGGCCAGATTGGGTGATATTTCCAATGTATCCAACCTAATCATTTTTCCTCGTTGTACTTGCATAGCTCAGTTATGACTGACCTTGTCTCACTTTCCCCCAGGGGTAGCTTTGATGAAAATACAAGTTTCACCACAACTTCGGAATGCATTGGGTGGACAACTTGTTTTGATAAGGAATACACAAGAAATATTGCAATGAATTGTGAATTAATATTTGGAGGACAGGATGTTGGCTGTTAGCAAAATAAGCTGCTGCTTGCAGAAATCCCTCAAGAAAAGATTACTGTAGAGAACCTGAAATCTTCCAGATGTTGCTGACTTTCAAACTCCAGAAAGCTCCCATTGGCTTTGCTGAATGAGACTGCTGAGAATTTCAGTTAAGCCACAGGTTTCTAAATTCTGAGTAAAAAAAGAACCCAGAAACATTAGTGATGAAACAAAATTGCTGCTTTGTTTGTTGACAAAAAAGTGAATTTGTAAGTAATTGTTTGTTTTATAAGTGCTCCCTGCCAGAAATCTGATGGAAGGAGACAGTTTCTACTCAGAGCTTAGAAAGCTCATGGAGAGAAAGCAGCCGTGTAGTAGAGAATTTGGATAGCTGTAGGAAAAAAAAAAGAATGATGACAAGGGATTAGAAAGACATAATTGAAGTAGCAAACATTCAATGATCACGTAAGCAATAAACATTCATTTTTTTCCTTGAGAAATGTGGTTTGAAAGCTAGAGCACGCTTCAGACATCTCATTTAAACATTCTATGTTTTTCCTTCTAATTCTTCATCCTTCACAAAGATGCCTTCTTGAGTAGCCATTGAACAACAACTTTCTTCTATACCAAATAGTTAAAGAAACAATCCTAATGTTTAACACAGCCTAATGATAGCTTGAGATCAACCCTGACTGTTCTTTAGAAGGCCAGATCCTGAAGAGGAAACTCAAATACTTTGGCCACCTAATGAGAAGGAAGGACTCCCTGGAGAAGAGCCTCATGCTGGGAAGGATGGAGGGCAAAAGAAGAAGAAGGGGACGGCAGAGAAGGAGGTGGCTGGATGGAGTCACTGAAGCAGTCGGCGTGAGCTTAAATGGACTCCAGAGGATGGTAGAGGACAGGAAGGCCTGGAGGAACGTTGTCCATGGGATCGCGATAGGTCGGACATGACTTAGCAACTAACTACAACGAATGCTTTCTTATCTTTACCATTTCCTATAAATTGGAGTGGGACGGTATACATTTTTACAATAGGTTCCTGGTTGTATAAAATGCCTTCTGATTAGGGAGCGACTTCAGCCAAGAAGTAACAAGTATTCTCTGAACTTCTATTTTATATTAGGCCAAAGGGAAAAACATGGAGAGTTCATCTGATTCCACTGATTGTTGTTCCTCCGATGAAATGCTGAGGCTCAAAAAGGAAAACCAGGAATTGCAACAGGAGATCGAGGTACTTTTCCCCCCCATGTCTCAGGATGAAGTATCGTTAGTGTCTGATTGGATAAGATACTCCCATGCCGTGATCCTATTTGGGAGGGAATATAAAAACAAGAGGATTTGTCTTTATAAAGATCAGACAAATCTGCTTAAGGTTAATTAGTTTTCTGTAAGCTAAAGAGCAGCATATGGACCATTCCATCTTCAGATGGAATGAAAACTCAGAGAAAGCCACAATTCACAAAGATAGGCCTCAAGTGTCCCGCATGAAAATCATGGCATCCTCTAAGCCAAAGGTGTCAAACTCGCATCATCACAGCTGCATCATGTGAATTATCGGACTCCCACCCTCCTTTCTTTAAACCAGGCAGGGGTGTGGCCAGCACATGATGCAGCGGGCCAACGGGCCGGGAGTTTGACAGCTCTTCTCTACGCACAGAAATGCCTGTTTATAGAAAGGCATTCATAACAGTCCTTGGAAAAACAATAGAATAACAGAGTTGGTGGGGACCTTGGAGGTCTTTTAGTCCAACCCCCTGCTGGGGCAGGAAATCCTATACCAAATGGTTGTCCAATCTCTTCTTAAAAACTTCCAGTGTTGGAGCATTCACATCTTCTGGAGGCAAGTTGTTCCACTGGTTAATTGTTCTCACTCTTAGGAAATTTTTCCTTAGTTTCTCCTTAGTTAGGTTGGATCTCTCCTTGATTAGTTTCCACCCATTGCTTCTTGTCCTGCCCTCGGGTGCTTTGGAGAGTCCTTAACCAAACTGAAGCTCCACTAAACTTTAGGTAGATATGTGGCTAGAAACCCATGAAATGAACTCTCCGATTCATTACGGGCCACAACTTGGAAAATGTTGATTTGCCTTATGTTGCATGCAGAGAACCATGTTAAGTGATGGTAGCAATAAAAATCAGGAGTCTGAAGCACCTTTTCTTTCTAACACACTTTTTAAAAAATATGAGCTATCTCTGATGTTGAGGAGGGCCATTTCTATGCAACACACATAGAATGAATAATGACTTGTTTTAAGAGGCATTTCATGCACTCCCCAAAGAGAAATGCATTTTCTAAGAATTTTGTTTTTTTACCGCTGTTTACTTTCTTCGTTGTAATTCTTCCCCCCCCCCTTTTTTTTTTTGCATCTATGGCCTAGATAGGAATCTTATGAATTTTTCTCTCCTGTCTCAAGGGTCTGATAATGTTGTTCATAGTACGTAATTCTTAAAAGCCAGAAAGATTAATAGTTGGAGTGCAATGCCATATTAACACAACCTGCGGGCTGCCAAAAACGATTAATATGTTTCAAAAGAAATAAAACAGGAGGTCACGTTTAATACTTTCTCTCTCTTTCGTCAGAGCCATAATGCACGTATTCAGGAACTCCTGGAAGGCGAGGAGCATCTGAAAAATGCCAACCAAGACCTGTGCAGTCAAATGAGGCAAATGATCCAAGACTCCGATCGGGATAAACAAGAAGCCCTTGACAGGTGACTTGCGAAGGAAATGTGAAGTAAACGTGGAGTGGCCTTTATTGATCTTAAATTACCTTCAGTTTTTCTGTATGGAGGAAATAATGTAAGTAATGATGGTCTTTGTGACTTAAGACCAGAGGTGGCATTCAGCCGGTTCTGACCAGTTCTGGCTAACTGGTAGTGGAAATTTTGAGTAGTTTGGAGAATCGGCAAATACCACCTCTGGCTGGTAAAACAGAAGCTCTTCTGGAGAGCTTTCGGTGGTTGACTGGACAACAGTATCTTTATCAAAATACACTTAACTTTTATGTACTGTGTTCTTCAGATTTGGATGCATGTGGCCGTGAAGCTTCATTTATACTATACTATAAGCCCTGGCTAGGGATGCAGTGACTAAGACGCTGAGCTTGTCGATCAGAAAGGTCGGCAGTTCAGCGGTTTGAATCCCTAGCACCGCATAGGAGTGAGCTCCCATTACTTGTCTCAGCTTCTGCCAATCTAGCAGTTCGAAAGCATGTAAAAAATGCAAGTAGCAAAATAGGAACCACCTTTGGTGGGAAGGGAACAGCGTCCCGTGCACCTCCGGTGTTGAGTCATGCTGGCCACATGACCACAGAAACCAGAGGTGGGATTCAAATTTTTTTACTACCGGTTCTGTGGGCGTGGCTTGGTGGGCGTGGCAGGGGAAGGATACTGCAAAATCCCCATTCCCTCCCGATCAGCTGAGACTGGGGAGGCAGAGAATAGATGGGGGCACGGCCAGCCACAGGTGGTATTTACCGGTTCTCCGAACTACTCAACATTTCTGTTACCGGTTCTCCAAAACTGGTCAGAACCTGCTGAATGCCACCTCTGACAGAGACTTCTTTGGACAGCTCTTCGGCTTTGAAACAGAGATGAGTACCGCCCCTAAAGTCGGGAACGCTTAGCACATACATGCAAGGGAAGCCTTTACCTATAAGCCCTGGACTTTTCCAAGCAATAAATTAAGCGTTTCCCTTTCCTCCTCCAGGTGTGAAAGAACCTACCGCCAACATTACGAAGACACAAAGAAGAAGCTCCTTGAGGAGACTGCAGGAAAACATGCTGCAGAGAAAGAAAAGCTCATCCACACCTACGAAGAGAACATTGCTCAGTTAAAGTATGAAAGTATTGGAATGGTTAAAACGGAGACATCTGAAATAGGTTTATCCTTCATGGAGGCTTCTTGACCTGACGGACGTCTTCTTCCGCGTCGTATTTTTTCTTCTCCTTCTCCTTCTCCAGGTTGGACATCGATGACCTGAGCAAAGAGATGATTGTAGTGAAAGAATGTTACCTCGCCGTCTGCAAGGAGAAAGATGAGCAGGGCTCCCTTCTGAAAGCAGCATTTGAACAAGAGCAGCAGCAGAGGGAGGGAAAGGTAGAGAGGACCAGACGATCGTAGTTTATGGCAGAGAGAGAACGCTTGCAAATTAGCAGGACTAAACGATGGTCCTGGGAATCTTGACCTCTTCCTAATTAGTGGGATCTACGATTATACTTGGTAGCCCTGGTGGCGCAGTGGTTATAATGCAGTATTGGCAGGAAACTCTGCCCACAGCTTGGAGTCCGATCATGACCGACTCAAGGTTGATACAGCCTTCGATTCTTTTTAGATCGGTAAAATGAGGACCCAGATTGTTGGGGACGATATGCTGACAATTTAAACTGCCCAGAGAGTTCTGTAAAACACCATGGTGCAGTAGATAAGTCTTAAGTGCTATTGCTACTATTGACTTTGGAAGGATGGATGAGTCAGCCAATCGGGATTGAATGCTGTTGTGGTCCACCAGCAGAGCTGGCAGCAGATTCAGACAGTGAGGAGGTTGGGGAGGGACATGGGCCAGTCCTAGAGTCTGGGAAAGGCCCTGACGAGGGCTCTGTCTCGGAGGCAGAGAGGGGGCCAGGGCCATCTGACAGTTATCAGCTGTCTTTGGAGTCAGACATCAGTGAGGCAGATGAACAGCTGGAGCCTGCTCCCAGTGTGCACGTGAGTTGCCAGATGAAGGGAAGAGCTAAAGAACAGGGGTCGACTTGGGAGTAAGGCCACAGGTGGACGATGAATGCCCCCTCCCAGAGGAAATAAAAGAGGAGCGAAAGGGGAGTGGAGTTTGCAGGAGACCATTAGTTTGCTTAATTGGTTCATGACTCTCCGAGACTCCTTGCCAAGTTGTGGAGATATCGGCCTGGCAGCTCTCCAAGCCAGATAAGGTCTGTGCCTATAAATCCTCCCTCGAAAGACTTTGCTGGATGTGAATGAGCAGAATTCACAGTCAATTAATGAAAGGGTTTTTTGTCGGGACCAGGAGTTTGCTTCAGGCTCTTGGGAAGCCAGGCTGCAGGTAGCCTGCAATACTGCATTCTAACCACTGCACCACCAGGTCTCCTAGGGCAGTGGGTCTCAACCTCCCTAATGCCGCGACCCTTTAATTACAGTTCCTCGTGTTGTGGTGACCCCCAATCATATGTGTTTTCCAATGGTCTTAGGCGACTCCTGTGAAAGGGTTGTTCGACCCCCCAAAGGGGTCCCGGCCCACAGGTTGAGAACCACTGTCCTAGTGTAATCATACATCCCACTTCAATAGGATAAAGAAATGTCTTTGAGGACGAGGTAGTACGTTAACATACACAATTAAAAAGAATTGTGCAATGAGGGAAACTGCAAGAGGCTGTTACTTTTTACCTCTTTAATCAACACAACGTCTTATCTGAATGACGCTCTAATATCTACTCTTAACCTTAACAGTTACTGGTGGAAAAGGAAGATTCTTTGAACAGACTAAAGAACGAACTAGAAGAAACGTACAAGAATTCCATGGAACTCACGAAGAACCAGTGGCAGAAGGAAAAAGAAGATGACATAAAGCAGCGTATTGACAGCGAAGTGGAATTTGCCAAAAACATTTGGGAGAAAAAACAGAAAGAGGTGTGCTGGGGTGTCTACTGTCCCCCCAAATGAGAGTCTCCAGAGTAGTTTCACAGAGACTGGGTGGGTGGGGTTGTGTAGAAATTCACCTGGATCTTGAAGAGCTTATTCATCTTCTTTTTTAATAACCCCATCATCCCTTGCGGGGTGGAGTCTGGGCAACTGAATGGAGCCGGATGCCCTTCCTGTCGCCAATGCGCAGTTTTATTCAGCAGATACATTCTCAACGTGCCCAGAGAGAGAAATATCTGCCTCTACCTAGGATTGAACTCACAGCCTCCTGACTGTGAGGCGAAAGCTCCACCTCTGGGCCAGTGCACCACTCCTCTTGAAGAGCCTATTCCTGGGTTTTAAAACCATAGCTTTTTCAGTGGCATAAATAATTGAGCTTTTACTAGTATAAAATGGGTATCCTTCTGGTTTTAAGGCAGTTCAGGGATATTTTTTACTAGCACTGATGATGTTACCTAGTTAGGATAATGAAACGTCTGCAAGAAAACAAGCAAGCTCAGAGAGCACCAAGGGGCCCTCACTTAATTTGTGGCAAGTATTCTCTGAAAACATCTCACTCCTTTCTCGGTGCAAGTTCAACATTCATCTCCTATTCCTTCTGCTTACTAGGGAGGAAAAAAGGCCTTCTTGTTTTATTTAGGTTCCCCGCCCTCCCCGTCCCAAAGATTTTCCGTAAGAAATTTATCTTTGGTTTAGCGCCGTCTTTGGTGTTCCCTCCAGAGCCAAGAGCAGGCTTGTCAGGAAGTTGAAAAAGAATGGCAACAACGACTGGCCAAGGCTTTGGAAGAGACCAAGAGAGCCGCGGTAGAACTCAAAGACCACGGTAGCCAAACGGAGGAAGCCCTGAGCCAGCTGATTGCAGAGGCGGTAGAGGAGCAAACGGCATCGTTTCGGGAGGCTCTGAAAACAAAGGAAAAGTCGTTGAGGGAGCATGAAGCGAACTATCACGAGAGCATTGCCACTCAGGTGACAGGCGGGTGGGCGGCTTTATTTGTATGGGGTTCCAGATAAAACCAAACATGCACAAGGTGAATCAGTGACATACGAAGTAAATAGGAATAGCACTTAGATTTCTATACCGCTTTACGGTGCTCTCTAAGCGGTTTACAGCAGGGGTGTGAAACTCAAATTCATTGAGGGCCATATCAGGGTTGTGTTTAACCTGTGGGGTGGGGGTGGGGGGCAGGATGGACATGGCCAGCTTGATATCACTCATGTCTGGGGTGCTAGTGGTGGCCTAAGCTCTCTGCCCACGGAAGCTGGTTCCTGAGCTCCATTTTTTGCGGCAATGGCCTCCTGAACACTCTGCCAGCAAAATCTGAACTCAGAAGGGTTGCCCATGGTCCTCACATGTTCCGTTTTCGGCTGCGACAGCATCCTGTAACCCTCTGCCAGCAAAAATGGACCTCCGTTTCTGCTGGCATGAGCCACTCTTTTGCTGTTTCCAAGGTGGCCCCACAGGCCAGATCTAAGCATCTCATGGGCTGGATCTGGCGCCCAAGCGTTGAGTTAACAGATTAACAGAGTTGGAAGGGACCTTGCAGGAGATCCTGCATCTGCCTCTACCTAGGATCGAACTCCCAACCTTCTGATTGTGAGGCGAGAGCTCCACCTCTAGGCCACAGCAGCAGGTGTTAATAGAGTTTGACACCCCTGGTTTACAGTGTCAACATATCGCCCCCCCAACGATCTGGGTCCTCATTTTAAAGACCTCGGAAGGATGAATCAACCTTGAGCCCGTCAGAATCGAACAGCTGGCAGCCGGCAGTCAGTGGAAGTAGCCTGCAGTACTAATTGCTTCAGCACAAAATCTAAAAAAATAAGTAAGGTCATCCTTGACTTAACAGAACAAAAAAACTGTATATGCATTGCAAGTAATCCTCAAGTTCCAGCAATTCGTTTAGTGAACATTCGAAGTTACAACAGTCCTCTGAAAAGGATGACTATTTTTCACACTTAAGACCATTTGCAACATCCCATTGTCATTGAGATGCTTGGCAACTGATTCATATTTATGACGGTTGCAATGGATCTCCTTTTCTGACCTGCTGACGAGCGGAGTCAGTGGGGAAGGCAGGTTTTCCTAACAACCGTATCCCTAACTTAACAAAACTACAGTGATTTGCTTAACAAATGTGGCAAGGCAGGTCGTAAACTGCGGCAAAACTCACTTAACAAACAAATCACTTAGCAACAGAAACGTTGGGCTCAATTATAAGTTGTACGTCGAGGGCTACCTGTAATTGAAACCGACCTGAAACTTGATTTTTCTTTTTTTTGCTTTTTTCCTTGTGGAAGCGGCTTCTTCTTGACCTTGGCTTACTCTTTGTAGGTGGAATTGGCTCTGACGAAAGCTCATGCGTTGTGGCTGCAAGAACTTACGGATCTTGAGGAGTACAGAAATCACTTGCAGCTAGCCAAAGCCAAGTGGGAAAAGGAATCTGAAATCAGCACCGCAGAAAAGGTAGTGGAGAACGGATTCATGGTGACTAAGCGACCAAATGTGGACAATATGACAGTTTTGTATTTTACTACCTTAGATTAGAAAAAAAACTATGAAATTCAGTTGATGGGAATCGCTCCGAAGTATAAGAGACACCTAGCTTTTGGGGAGGAAAACAAGGGGGCGAAATCTGCCTCTGCCTCCCAGCAACTTGCCTCCTTGCAAGAAACAGAAAACAGCACAAACGACATGCACTGTTTGTGGTGCTACATACAATACAATACAATACAATAGCAGAGTTGGAAGGGACCTTGTAGGTCTTCTAGTCCAACCCCCTGCATGGGCAGGAACCTTATACCATTTCAGACAAATGGCTATCTAACATCTTCTTAAAGACTTGCAGTGTTGGGGCATTCACAACTTCTGGAGGCAATTTCTGTTCCACTGATTAATTGTTCTAACTGTCAGGAAATTTCTCCTTAGTTCTAAATTGCTTCTCTCCTGGATTAGTTTCCACCCATTGCTTCTTGTCCTGCCCCCAGGTGCCTTGGAGAATAGTTTGACTCCCTCTTCTTTGTGGCACCCTCTGAGATATCGGAACACTGCTATCATGTCTCCCCTGGTCCTTCTCTTCATCAAACTAGACATACCCAGTTCCTGCAACCGTTCTTCATATGTTTTTAGCCTCCAGTCCCCTAATCATCTTGGTTGGTCTTCTCTGCACTCTTTCCAGAGTCTCCACATCTTTTCTACATTTTCTACATTTTTTCTACATACATCTTTTCTACATTTCAGACTATGTTTGTACAGGTGCTGTTAAAATTGATGTGGCTTTCTGGAAGTATAGTTATTCTCTGCTATTTAAAAGAAGATACAATAGCACTGCGCCCCTTCAGATCAAGAATTTAAAAAGCTTCTTAGGTTTTAGGTTTTATTCAATTTATATACCGCTCCTATCTCCATTGGACTCAGGGCGGTGCACAGGAAATTAAAAACGAGACAACAAACAACAATAAATACAATCACAACATTAAAATAGCATTAAATTGAAATAACCTGTGCTAAAATATAAACTAAAATGGTAAAATCCCCCTACCTAATTTTTTTCTTCATTTTGTCGTTACCTAGAACAATAATAAAGCAATCTTTAAAAAAATAAGTCTAATAATTTGAACATTCCATAGGCTTTTATAGTTATTGATCTACCTCCTTGCAGCAAACAGCCTGATAACCACAGGGGGGAAAAAAATCTGCCTCTGGCTCCCAGCAATTTGCCTCATGCAGCAAACAGCAAGTTTCACTTTCAGTTTCATCAGGGGCCTCCCGATCGTCAGCTGTTTCAGGCTGCAGCCTCTGCAACAGTGGTGGGTTTCTGCAGGCTCGCACCTACTCGCGAGAGCCGGCTGGTGAAATTTAGAGAACCGGTGAGGGGGGGTTCCACCGGCGTACCTGGAAGTAAATCTGGCCCGCCGCTGCCAGTGACCCAACGGGAAGGAAAGGAAGGAAGGAAAGAAAGAAAGAAAGAAAGAAAGAAAGAAAGAAAGAAAGAAAGAAAGAAAGAAAGAAAGAAAGAAAGAAAGAAAGAAAGAAAGAATTTATCATTACAATTAAGTCCAAAATTTTGGTTGCTAAGCAAGAGCGTTGTTAAATGAGTTTCACCACATTTTAAAAGGTGGCCATTCCCACCCTGTCACATGACTGCCAAGCCACACCCACAAAATAGGCCACACCTACAGAGTAGGTTCTAAAAAATTTGAAACCCACCACTGCTCTGCAAGGCCCATTTTCCCCATTTGCTGCAAGTAGGCAAATTGCTGGGAGGCAGAGACCAAAGGGTTGGGGCCGGTGGATGGGTGGGGCTGCATTCGGTGCATAAGACGCACCCGCATTTTCACCCTCTTTATACTCCGAAAAATACGGTAGAGAATGCATTACTGACCGACTTCTGTGTGGCTTTTTTAGGTATCCGCTGTTGAAGAGAAATGGAAGAAGCAGCTTGAGAACAACGAGAAAGCCCAGAGAAGGATCCAAGAGCTTGAAGAGAAGGCTCTGTCCCTTCGAAGGGAGCTGGAGCTGAAGGAAGGCGAGACCCCATCGCTGATCAAAGCAGAGCTCGCCAAAGCTCATTCTCAGTGGATTAAAGAAAAGCAGGAGGAGATTCTCAACATGCAAGAGCGGAACGAGAAAGCGTGCCAGGCCCTTCTGCAAGACCAGAAAGTTAAACTCGGCGAGATGTTTGCAAAGGCCAAAGAGGACCTTGAGAATCAAAAGGAAGAATTGCTGGACAAAAAAGAGGCCGAGCTGAAGGCGTGCCTTGTCAGGAAGCAACAGGAATGGGCTGTTCAGGAAGCCAAGAGGCTTCAAAACGAGATCCATCAGTACGAGGACAGGATTCTCGTTCAGGTAGAACTGCTCTTAGATGACCTCCACAAGGACTTGGTCCAGTGTGCAAGCTGTGAGCGCACTTGGGAAACTAAGTGGAAAGTGTCTCCCCCTCTTCAGATCAATCTCCAGTTCAAAGACAAACTGACATTTTGTTTGCAGAAAGCCTACCGAAGCACGGTCAACGCCATTCTTGAAAAAACCATGGAAAAATGGAATCAGGTAACTTTAACATGGCCTTAGAAAATGATTGGTATTTTGATTTTATGGTCCTTTGTTTTCCATTTTTTAGCAGTACATTCCTAGAGGAAATGGAATGGATTATGAAAGTAAAAAAAAACCCAAAACACTGATATCTACCATACAGTATAATACAAAAATATCTTTAAAGCAGAAGAATCTGTATACAGTATTTGCACATTTTTAAAATAGTTGTTGTTAGATCCAAAGTCATGTCCTACCCATCGGGACCCCATGGACAATGTTCCTCCAGGCCTTCCTGTCCTCTACCATCCTCTGGAGTCCATTGAAGCTCACGCCTATTGCTTCGGTGACTCCATCCAGCCACATCATTCTCTGCCGTCCCCTTCTTCTTTTGCCCTCCATCGTTCCCAGCATGAGGCTCTTCTCCAGGGAGTCCTTCCTTCTCATTAGGTGGCCAAAGTATTTGAGTTTCCTCTTCAGGATCTGGCCTTCTAAAGAGCAGTCAGGGTTGATCTCCTCTAGGACTGACTGGTTTGATTGCTTTCCAGTCCAAGGGACTCACATGAGTCTTCTCCAGCACCAGAGTTCAAAGCCCTCCATTCTTTGGCTCTCAGATTTCCTTATGGTCCAACTTTTACAGCCATCCATTGCAATTGGGAAAACCATAGCCTTGATTATATGCACTTTGGTTGGCAGGGTGATGTCTCTGCTTACCACCACCCCTTTTTAATACTACCTTTAATTAAATTCCAAAGTCAAAACAATTGCAAATAAATGCAAACTGACTTGGAAAGGGACTAACAAAGCAAATTAAAAGTGTTCAAAATATAACCAATTTTTAACCAAACCAGTTGATGACCTGCAATAAATCTAAGGTTCTAGATTCTCTGCTGAGAGATTGATGCTCCTGATGTCACTGGGTTCCACACATTGTCCTTGCATTCCACTATCCCACTCCCCCCATTTTGTATTGAGAGGAAAGTTTCACTCCTGACATGTAACAATGAAATATATTCCCAGCTTGAGCTGTTCTTTGCCCCAGAAAGAAAAATGAAGGTGTAGTTATTCAGTTTTGCTGTGTCAGATGTCTGTCTGTGTTTGTCTGTCTGTCTACCTCCTACCTACCTAACATTTCTTTACTGGGAAGAAAACTAGATTATTCTCCGCTCTGAATGGGGTAAGCAAGTAGGATTTGGTAAAAGCCAGGAGAGACCAACTTGAAAAACAGCCTCCCTGAGATGTTTCTAGGAACAGGGAAGACGTTGACTGATCTTTCATTGTAGGAAGGCTAGCGTTATAAGAGTGAAATGTGCTGAGCCTTATTTTCCTCTGTTGTCTTTTACTTTCTCGGCAGTTAGTAGTTTATTTGCACTTCTGGTGTTCTCTCAGTAAAGGGAGGAGCATCTTGGAGAGCTGTTTAAAAAGGAGGGGGTCTGAAGTAGGCCTCAGCGTGGCATCGCTAAAATTTAGGCAAATAACTAAAGACGCTTATTGCATCTAGAATAAATATCAATTCATCTACAGCAGAGGTTCCCAAACTTGGCAACTTTAAGACTTGTGGACTTCAACACCCAGAATTCTCCAGCCAGCTGGCTGGAGAATTCTGAGAGTTGAAGTTCACAAGTCTTAAAGTTGCCAAGTTTGGGAACCTCTGATCTACAGACTCTTATCACGGCAGAAAAAGTGGTAAAATCAAGCAGAATTCACTTAACGTATTAAATTGCATAATGACAGACGTTCTGTCTCCAACTTTGGTTGTAAATCAAGGACTACCAATAATTAGTAGTAGTAGTTGTCGGTATTAAGATAAAGCTGGGGTTTTCTGAATTGCTGTCTATCCTTGTAAAATTTCTATGTGCTCCTTTCTAGAAACATGAAGATCTGGGTTCCGATTTCAAACATTCGAATGACTCTTGCATGCAGAACGGCGAAGCGGAGGCTGGAGACAAATTCAGGCGACCCATGTATAACGTTGGGCAGCAAGTAGAAATCCAGCGGATACTAAGAAAACATCCTCCTTTACAGGAGACTGAAATAGATTTTGGTATTACATTGCATCCGTTTCCTCGCTTTAATTTGAGGCTCGCTGATTCTATTTTACCTAATGCATACGTTCAGTTTTTCCTGGTCACAATTGGCTGTACTAGCCAACAGAGAGGCAGTTTACAGCAGGGGTGCCCAACCTTGGCATCTTTAAGACCTGTGGACTTCCAACTCCCAGAATTCTGGGAGTTCACATCCATGGGTTTTAAAGTTGCTAAAGTTGGACACCCCTGGTTTAGAGAAAATAGAGAATTGCACAGATATTAAAGAATACTTCGGAAATAATGTTACTGTGTTATAGAGTTAAAGCTGGGGAAGTCCACGAGTATTATTCAGTGAGTGAAGCACTGATGATATCTTTGTAAAGTAAAATCTTCATTAAGTACTGAGCTGGTAGTCCTGGCCGATTTTCTGGTGGGTGTCAATGAATGCTAAACTTCAGAATATTCCAAATATTCTTTGGTTTTCAAAAGGCTTTATGAAAGTATAGAAAACTGAGGCTTTGTACACTGTAAATCTAGAATTACAGACCTGTAACTGGAACTCAAGAATCCTAGTTCAAATTAACTAATTCTTTATTGTTAAAAAAAGGTGTACATGATGAAACTATGCAGCTTCCAGAAAAGTTTCTTCTAAAACAACCGCTAAAGGTAATCCATAATAACCTCAATCTGGTGGTAGGACCATCTTGTCTCTTCGGTTTGTTTGATCAGAATAGAATAGAATGGAATTCTTTATTGGCCAACTATGATTGGGCACCCAAGGAATTTGTCTTTGGTGCCAAAAAAAAAATGACCACTTGCTTCTCATATTTTGTCGGTGCAGATTGCAAATGTAAAAAAAGGAGCATGTTGTCGCAAGCTGAGGTTTGCTTTGAGCATTATCGACAGCAGCTAGAAAAAAAGGAAAAAGAATGTGAGGACTTGAAAAGGAAACTCGACAAAGCTTGCAAGCATCTCCAGCTGGCGGTGAAGGAACAGAAAACAAAATCTGAACAAGCCCAAGGTCTGTACCATTTACATGCTGATGCTGAATAGGAATTGCTGGTTCATGCATGCCTGCATTTAATTTGATGCTTTGTTTGATGACAATTAAGTGCATAATAGAAGGACGTGGTGGCTCAGTGACTAAGACGCTGAGCTTGTTGATCAGAAAGGTTGGCAGTTCGGCAGTTTGAATCCCTAGCGCCGCGTAACGGAGTGAGCTCCCGTGACTTGTCCCAGCTTCTGCCAACCTAGCAGTTCGAAAGCACGTAAACAAAATGCAAGTAGCAAAATAGGAACCACTTTTGGTGGGAAGATAACAGCGTTTCATGCGCCTTCGGCGTTTAGTCATGCTGGCCACATGGGCACGGAGGCGTCTTCAGATGTCAGCGCTGGCTCTTCGGCTTTGAAACGGAGTTGGGAACGACTAGCACATAAAGGGGAACCTTTACCTTTTTAAGTGCATAATAATAGAAAATGGTCATTCTTATGTAGTTTAATGTTTCTGAAGATATATATGTGAAAGAAACATTATCCCTTATTCTTACAACCACAGTATAATAACTTGATGTTTCTATGATCTAATAATAAATTGACATGTAAAATGAACTTCTATTACACTTGTTTTAAAATTTGTGTAATTAACCAAACACTTTATTGTAGAACATAATCATGCCATTTGCAGTTAGGTTCTCAATGGACTTGTTAAATGGCTTTTATAAAAATAACTACCTACCATTCTCCCAAGAGTTTCATTACTCTTTCCAGGATAGGAACATTTGCAATTGGCCAATTCAGAGCCATATTATTGGTAATTTTGATGTTAAGTTCTGTATCATTTCCCCCATTTATCCTATTACACCCCTTTTTTCAGATGAAGTAGCTTGGCCAATAGGGATGGTTTTGGCCTGTAGTTGTTATGAGCCTTGGAATGATCGCACTATTTTGATAACCAGTGAATTTGATGACACCCTGTCAAAGAGTAACGATCTTTTGGGTAACGACCCAAAAGGTTACTAGTAGAATAACAATCCATTGGAATTCTAAGTCATAATAAAAACAAACTGCTGGTTATTATGCAGCATCACATGAAATGTAACGCCTAAAGAGGTTTTTTTCCCCTGTCTTTTTTTTAGAGAAGGAAAAAATCATGAATGCTCTCATGGAAGAAAACTCTGCCATGAAGAACCAACTTGATGATCTGAAATGTGTCAATATTCCTCCCAGGTAGCTCAAACATTCCAAGAGAAATAATAACTTTTATTTTAATATAACTTAAGAAACTTTCTGGGCAGTTAGTTTTTAACTTTTATAAATTTGTACAGGGGATTATTTAATTCGATTTTAACTTTGTTTGTATTGTTTTGATTTTAGTAGTTTTAATTTTTACCTGTACACCGCCCCGAGTCCCTTCGGGGAGAGGGGGCGGTCTAGAAATCAAATCAAATAAATAAATAAATAAATAAATTCTCGGTTTGGGCCTTCTGTTTCCTGCGCTCTCAGGTCGTCCTCGGAAGGCTGCATCTCAAAGCCTGGTTGTTTGTGTGATGGAAAAGCTTTGGAAGAGATCCGTTCCCAGTATCTTAGAACAGTGAGAAAAATTAAAAGTAAGTAGCAAAGCAGATGATGATTCCATAATCGATTCACCCTTGTTCTTAAGCTTACAACGGAGGGAAGATTCTAATATCTTCTTCTTTAATTCCTCTTTTACCGCTTTGGGTGCCGAGGAGACACAGAGCTCTCATTCTTGGTTCTGGTGGTGTCAACCGTTGTTGTTGTGTGTCTTTGATGCTATCTCTCCATCTTCTGGGTCTGCCTCGTGTTCTTTGATCTTCCTTTTTAGCATTTGCCATGTATTGTATGGAATCCTCTAATATGTTACCTACTGTAGTGTATTTTGGAGGTGGTGACCCTTTGAGAGCGGTACGCAACAAAATTTCATTTTAACGTATGCCAATTAGTGTACATGCAATAGCCATAGAACTAAGACTGATATACTGCTTTGCAGCCCTCTCTTAGCAGTTTACAGAGTCAGCCTATTGCCCCCAACAACCTGACTTCTCATTTGATCCACCTCGGAAGGATGGAAGGCTGAGTCATCCTTCTTAGGCCTGGTGTGATTCGAACTGCCAAACTGCAGGCAGCTGGCAGGCAGCAGAAGTAGCCTGCAGCACTGCACTCTAACCATTGTGTCACTGTGCCAGTGACAAAGTTATTCTAAGTTCTAATATTTCAAGTCTTGTTGAGTATCCGCTGAGGAAACTAGTAAACAGTAGTGTTTGTAGCGGTACCAAAGGTGAGCAGTTTAGAAGAAAGAGGAATCAAAATAGATTCTGCCTGCATCCAAGGGATAACCTCATTCTCTGTCCTTTGTCTTCACGCCCAAACAATTCAGGCCAGTTCCCAATTCTATGTATAAATCATTCTATACAGACGCGGTGAAAGTTGTCCATTGCAATTCTATGTTTTATATGCATCACCAAATATAAATCAGTGTTATTTGTTCATAGGTGACATGCTTCGTTACATCCACGAAAGTAAGGAGAGAGCAGCAGAAATTATAAAAGCTGAAGTTTTAAGGGAACGGCAGGAGACTGCCCGAAAAATGCGCAAATATTATCTTATCTGTCTTCAACAGCTTCTGGTTGATAACGGCAAGCATGAAGGGTGAGGCATTTCAAATGATGCTAGATGTGAAGAGAACTCTCAGCAAACACAAGGTGTTTTTGTGGATTGATTTTTTTTTAGTGATTTTCTGGTTTATATTGCGCTAGTTGTATAGTGCGTGCAACAATTTCAGGTGAACTGCAGAGACAGAGAAAAAAAATATCTTTTTCATAGAAAATAGCAGATAGAATCTTATATTCATGTATTTCTTCTTTCCCTCTCAGCCTCTTACAGAAATGTGGGTTCATTCAGCATGTTACAAATTCAATAGAATAGAATAGAATACATTAGATATTGGAATGAAAGAATAGAATAGAATAAGAATGGGTAGAGTAGAGTAGAGTAGAACAAAACAGGAACAGAACAGAACAGGAACAGGAACAGAACAGGAACAGAACAGAATAGATAATGGAATGGCATAGCATAGCATAGGAGAATGGAATGGAACAGAATAGAATAGAATAGAATAGAATAGAATAGAATAGAATAGAATAGAATAGAATTCTTTATTGGCCAACTATGATTGGACACACAAGGAATTTGTCTGGTGCAGATGCTCTAAGTGTACATAAGAAAATAAAATACATTCATCAAAAATAAAAAGGTGCAACACAGTGATAATCAAGGTCATTAATAAGCTATCAAATCATACTAGTAAACAAATAAAACAGTATAAATTGAAAGATACAAGCAACATGGTCATAGTCATAAGTGGGAGGAGATAGATACTAGGAAGGAAGAGAAGAATAATAGTAAGACAGAGTAAATTATTTGACAGTGTGGTGGGAATTATTTGTTTAGCAGAGTGATTGCGTTCGGGGAAAAACTGTCCTTGTGTTTAGTTGTTCTGGTGTGCAGTGCTTTATAGTGTCACTTGGAGGGTAGGAGTTGAAACAATTTATGTTCAGGATGTGAGGGGTCTGTAAATATTTTCACAGCCCTCTTTTGGACTCGTGCAGTGTACAAGTCCTCTGTGGAAGGCAGGTTGGTAGCCATTGTTTTTCCTGCAGTTCTAACTATCCTCTGAAGTCTGTATCTGTCTTGTTGGGTTGCAGAGCCAAACCAGACAATTATAGAGGTGCAGATGATATTGTCAATGCCAACATATGGTACAATGAAATTGAATATAAATGAATGGATATAATACTAAAAATGAGCCCTGTAGCAAGAATAAATCTTTCTCTCTTCAACACTTGAGGAAAGTTGAAAAGTGTTTCTTCTTGTTTAGATTCTTAGTTGACTGAAAAGGCTTTTCAAAGACTGGAATTTTTTTTTTTTTTAAAGCAACAAAATCTTGTTATTTTTGCAGGGCTGAGAAGAAAATAATATGTGCTGCTGGCAAAATTGCTACAATGGCTAAAATATTAGAAACTCCTGTCCGGAACTCAGCACTAAATAAAACTCCGCACTCAGGTATACTAATTTTCACACGTTTTACATTTTTTTGTTTTAATAAAGAGAGAACGTAATATTTATCCCTTAGAGCAGTGGTGGTCAACCTGGTCCCTACCGCCCACTAGTGGGCGTTCCAGCTTTCATGGTGGGCGGGAGGGGTTTTTGTCCGACACTGAAGCACTTTCCTTTTTTAAATTTAATTGACTTCCCTACTTCATAAATCACCATTCCTGTGGAACCGGTGGGCGGTTAGAAAATTTTACTACTAACAGAGATACAAAAGTGGGCGGTAGGTATAAAAAGGTTGACTTAGAGGATGTTGACTTTATCTGTGGGAAGTTTGGATGTGCTTGTTTTAATTCCTTTTTGCTTTCCATGTCGCCTTACAGCCCTTCCCCCAAACTCCAAAGCGGAAGAACCTCAAACGAGTTACACTCACCATTCTAAGTCCACCCCAAAAGAAAGTCAAACGCGCGATGAAAGCGTGGGCAAAAGACACACGCCGCGTAGCCTGCAACCACAACTTGATGCCGAAAACGAGTCGCGCCTAGCTTCTCAAACCCAGATGGCCAGGAGAGCTTTTAAGCAGCCGGACGAGCCTTGCGTTGGTGGTGCATCTGCAGAAGCTTTTGGCGAGGAAGAACTTGGGAACAAAGGTCTCCTGGGTAGAGTTGGAACATTCCAGAACACTTCCCCTTCCGGGTCTCAAGGAAAGCTACACGGTACCCATCCCGTTATAGTGGATGGTTTTGACTTTGGAGCACCTGGCGAAAAGTATAAGCGCCTAAACGAAGCGAAGGTTGGATGTAGCCAGTTGGCTAGACAATGGAAGGCTGTGAAATCTGGGAAAACCTCAGGCTTTGAAGTCCAAGAAACTCCCGTAAGAGATGAAGGGTCTTCTGACTGGAGCTTATTAAGCGAGACTCTTCATGTCAACCATAGCGGTGGCCTTCAGCATCCAAACATATATTCCAGGGGGCCTCTAGACTCCCATTCGGTGCTTCCCATGACCAACACCCGTTCCCAGGATGAGACTTCTGTTTTTTCACCCCGTCTCGGTGAAATGAGAGGGAGCTTTCACCACGAGAGGGAACTTATCAAGAATCAAAGCATTAATTGCGCCGATGGCCGTCTGACCGCAAATTCAAGTTGTGCACCGTTCACAGACTTGGGCACCGTACGTCCATCCGGTGTCCCTCCGAGCCACGCTGCGCTCTGTTCCGCAGCTGGAAAAAACTATCATTCGCTACAATCCAGGAAGCACCTACACAGGATTATGGATTGCCAACAAGACAGCGGCTTTGAGAGCCCACAGATCAACTTTGATTAATTCCCCCACATCGGGAAACTCGGACAAAAGAGATGCTTAAATATATTTAAACGAAAGGATGTGGAGAACGTGTGTGGTGATGGCCTTAGGAGTGTTTTTGTTTATTTCTTTCATATTTTGACCGTTGTGTGTGGGCTCAACATCCTAAGAACCTGACGTTGTCGTTATAGATTGCCTCTCTGTGTGTATGCGCGTGTTGGTGTGGGTGTGTGTATTTTACTTTATACCACAAGGGGTAATATTGAATTGTGTTGCGGGGAATTATCTATTTTTGCACTTGAGATTAGTGTGCAGTTCAATGCAAATTTTTTTTACATTTTATTTATATAAAAATAAAGCAAATACTTTGTGGGCCTAACGTATCAACCCTTAATCTTACACCCCCCCCCCCCCAAAACCTGATAGCCCCTTTTTGTTGCTGACTTAATACTTAATACTTTTTTTTCTATAGACATTAACAAATGTGGCAAGAGAAGTTGTAAACTCAACCAATTTCTCACTTAACAACGTAAATGTTGGGCTCAATGGTCATAAGTTGAGGACCACCTGTATTTAGCAAAAGCGGACAGATTTCAAGGAAGCATCCAGTCAAAAAAACCCTCCAGGTTCATGAGATTCTACAATTATTATTTCATCTGTAATAATGAATGACCAGACATGGGTGGTTTCCAATTGCTCCAATTTTATGTAGATTTCCCACAGTGGAGGGATTTTTCTCATGATTATTGTAAAAGTTATGAATTTGAGAGCAACACTATCATTATCCAATCAGGATTTTGGTTTGTCTTAGAAAGTAACTGCAGGTTCTTCCTTAATTCTTTGGCTTTACCATAACCTTTAATTAGTTTGCGGGCATGGAAGGTTTTTTGTTTTTTTTCCAGTTGACCTAAACTTTGTGAATTTTCAACAAATATAGTGGAGGTTTTTATGGCCCTCTATCACCGCCTAGTGGTCGGCAAGGCCATCTCAAGGCAAAGCATAAAGAAAATAACAAGTGCAGAACAATATTTCACGTTAGCAGCAGCATTATTAATTTTCCATGTCAGTGTAAAACAAAAAATTATTCACATATTTCGTATCTTGTTGCTGTTGGAGTTATCCTATTCTCCATGAAGACCGTCTTCAGGTATGTATTTTGAGTGATGTTTTCATGATAATCCAAATTGTGAAAGTGCCGTGTCATGTCTGACGTGTCAAAACAACATATCGAAGAGTCGGGTTGGC
Source organism: Rhabdophis nuchalis (assembly GCA_039707465.1). Taxonomy (NCBI): domain Eukaryota; kingdom Metazoa; phylum Chordata; class Lepidosauria; order Squamata; family Natricidae; genus Rhabdophis; species Rhabdophis nuchalis. The sequence goes on along the minus strand of CM077659.1, from coordinate 8,080,982 downwards.
AGAAGCTTCTTAAGTCACCTTTCTGGCACGGTCACTCTGTGATGGAGTAGTAAACCAGTGTTTTCTTCAAATCTGGGTTTACACATCTGAATAGTGGCTTCCTGGGGTTTTTTTTCTAGGTCCTTCTCATGCTTCTAATCAATCCACGGAAGTCTCAAATAAAAAGAAAAACCAAGAGATGCCAAAATAATAATAATAATAATAATAATAATAATAATAATAATAATAATAATACAGTAATCCCTCATTTTCCGCGGTTAATGGGGACCGCAACCTTCCGCGAAAACCGGAAATCCGCGAAGTAGGATTCGCTAGGAAACTTGAATTGGTGGACATGTTTAAAGCAACCACTAGGGGGCGCTTGCCTCCTACCAATGCATTTTTTTTCTGTATTTTTTTACAAATCCGCGAAGCACCGAAGCCGCGGAAAACGAAGCCGCGGAAAACGAGGGATTACTGTAATTGAAAAACATCTCCTAGTTGCATGTTTAATAAGCCAGGATTTTAAAAAATGGCCTGTGAATAAAGTCTCTTGGCTTGAAGGCCAACAAAAGAATAAGCATCCCTTTAATTTTCCACCCTCCAAATTTAAATCTCATTGCCACTTTGCCTCTGGGTGGCAGATTCAAGTCTGTTTTCCTTTAAACAGGCAGTTAGTTCTTCGACTGACAATGGTTTAAATGAGGAGTGTCCAACCTAAGGCTTACGGACACCCAGAATTCCCCAGCCAGCTTAACGGAGTTGGAAGGGACCTTGTAGGTCTTCCAGTCCAAGTCCCTGCTCAAGCAGGAGAACCTATACGATTTCAGACAAGTGGATGTCCAATCTCTTGAAACCCTCCAGTGATGAAGCACCCACAACATGTGAAGGCAACCCATTCCACAGATTAATTGTTCTGTCAGGAAATTTCTCCTTATTTCTAGGTTGGCCCTCTCCTTGAATAGTTTCTATCCATTGCTTCTTGTTCTGCCTTCAGGTGCTTTGGAGAATAAGTTGCATCCTTCTTTATAGTAGTCCCTCAAATATTGGAAGACTGCCATCATGTCACCCCTAGTCCTACTTTTCATTAAACGTCTTGTGCCATATCCATCATTGGACATTGGCAATTATGTTGGCAATCCTATTTTTGTCAAAAAAACGAAAAAGTGCTGCTGAATTTTGTCCAAACCAGTCCCTTGGGTTTTCAAGCCATGATGTTCTTCTGCCTGGACCTCATTTGCCTTCCATTTCCCCCTGGAGAGGATTAAGAGAAAGATGCTATATTTTTCTGGTTGTCGCATCATGCGTGCAAAATATTCTGTAAAATTTCATTAAACCAGCCATGCCCAATTCCTGCAACCGTTCTTTGTATGTTTTATCTCCAGTCCCCTAATCGTCTTCTCTGAGCTCTTTCTAGAGTCTCAGCCTCATTTTTATATTGTCGTAACCAAAACTGGATGCAATATTCTTAAGTGTGACATTGACCAAGGCATTATAAAGTGGCACTTAACACTTGTAAAATGGCAGGAAATTGCTGTGGGTAAGGCAAAAAGTTCTGATCAAAATTAACGATGTGTCTAGTAGCAGAATAAGAGCATTCAAAATATTGAGTCGAACGTGTGAAAGTGTGTGTTGTTCCCACAGTGAGGTGGGTTCATTGTAATCCCTCTTCTCCGATACCATGGATGTTACTTGAGCTACATCAGTGGGACACTCCCGTGGAGATGAATCATCTCATTAGCAAGGGACTGATTGGGGTAGAGCCGAGAGGCAGTAACGCCTATTCCCACAACTGACATGTTGTTTTAAGGAATGTGAGGCCTGATTCTGCAGCTGCAACTCTTCGGGTCAAGTAGGAGTTTGAAAGGGATGAATCTCGGGGAAACTCCTAATTCATTGTTCCAATTTGGCTGACCCACATTTTGTTTGTACAGTAACAACACCCATCGAGGGGGGGGGGGGAAGAGACAGCTTTAAATTCTGTAAATCGCAAAGCTTACATCTAAACCAGGGGTCTCCAACCGTTGCAACTTTAAGTCTGAAGGACTTCAGCTCCCAGACTTCTCCAGCCAGACTTAAAGTTGCAAAGGTTGGAGACCCCTGATCTAAACCATCCACAAGCCAATTATCTCCGAGGTATGGGATGCACGGAAGAATTGTAGGTGCTAGCAATTTATACATATTAAAAAATAAGAATTTAATAGAATAGACTATAGAATAGAATAGACTTCTTTATTGGCCAAGTGTGATTGTACACCCAAGGAATTTGTCTTTGGTGCAGAAGCTCTCAGTGGACATAAAAAGACAAGATACATTCGTCAAGAATCAAGGTACAACACTTAATGATAGCCGTAGGGTACAAATAAGCAGTCAAATCATACTAGGAAACAATTTAAATTGTAAGAATACAAGCAACAAAGGTACAGTCATAATTGGGAGGAGATGGGCAATAGGAACGATGAGAGGATTAATAGTAATGCAGACTTAGTGAATAGTTTTGACAGTGTTGAGGGAAGTATTTGTTTAGCAGAGTGATGGCATTCAGGAAAAAAACTCCTTGTGTCTAGTTTAAATAAATAAACCAATTTCATTGTAATTTTAATACAAAGTCAATAAAGATTATTATTATTATTAGTTCTGGATTATAAAATATAATCTAGTTTAATTTTAGCTTTGTTATATTCTGCACCATGAAGAAACTTGGAAAGTTGCTAAATCCAATCTCCAACTGCCATGGAAACCTGATAATGTAACACATGCTTTCAGAGAACTAATCCACTTCCATGGGTTTTTTTAAAGCCCAGGTGAGACACATCTACACCTAATTTAAGCCTTCCCTTAGCCTCTGAGGGCACAGATATCTCAGGTGAAGCTTTTCAGCTCTTGCTCTCAGTTCAGTTCCAGTCTAGTCAAGATATTGACTCAAAATTATGTCTTTTAGCACGGGTTTACAAAATTCGATTGAATTCATTTTTAATTATTTTGATTGTATTTGTTATTTTGTTATTTTTATTATCCCTGTGCACCGCATGGTGAAGAGCTGTGCAACTTTTTGATCCAGAGTCTTTGTTCAACAGGTTTTTTTTTTTGTTGTTGTTTTCCTGGCTAAGTTGCTCATGTTTCAGCAGTTCTGCAGAAGATGGCTTTGGGTAAGTGCACCTTACTATGTAGAGTGAGATAGATTGTATTTGCTGAAATTCCTGCTTCAAATGTCTCTTGGAGATAAGACACATGCACGCACCTCCATCCCACCTGATATCTGGTTGCCATAATTTTGAACCCAATCATTTTCAGAATATGTTCTTCAGTAGAACATGGTGGTTGAAGGCAGAATGAAATTAACTAGCTGTAGAATATATATATATTTGTGTGTCAAAGGTCCCACAGAGGATTCCTGATATTTTTATTTTAAAAAGGCAGAATTTAATAGCAGAGACCTCTTAGTATTTTATCAGATGCATTTCCCACCTGCTATTCTCACCTCCTTTCTCTTATTTCCCCCACAACATCAGTTTCAGGATTGGGTTGACGTTACCTGATCTCTTCTTCACATCTGGACTAGTGATCTGGTGTACAATAACGTAAATAGCAATTGCTGTTCAGAACTTATCATAAGGAGTGGTCTGTAAGTAATATGAGATAATTAGAATTTGCCTGGCCTTAGGCAATGTGGTTCTGTCACTGCTGGAAACACAGCCAAAATTCTTCCTAAAACTTTTCAGTGTTTTGAAGTCCTATGTTTTTGATTTTTCTTTTCATACTACCTTCTATAACTAACTGGACTTTGGGAGGAGGTATTTTATATATAATATATCTATATGTATGAATATATATATATGTGTATGTATGTATGTATATATGTATGTATGCATATCTATATGTATATACGTATGTATATGTGTGTGTGTGTACACACACACACATGTAAAAATATAAAATATATAGATGGCTCAGTGGGTAACATGCTGAGCTTGTCGATCAGAAAGGTCGATGGTTCGAATCCCTAGTGCTGCGTAATGGAGTGAGCTCCTGTTACTTGTCCCAGCTTCTGCCAACCTTACGGTTTGAAAGCATATAAAAGTGCAAGTAGAAAAATAGGGACCACCTCTGGTGGGAAGGGAACAGCGTTCCGTGCGCCTTTGGCATTTAGTCATGCGGGCCACATGACCACGGAGACGTCTTCGGACAGCACTGGCTCTTCGGCTTTGAAACGGAGATGAATGACTAGCACATATGTGTGAGGGGAATCTTTACCTTCACCCAGTGGTGGGATTCAACCAGTTCGCACCACTTCAGGAGAACTAGTTGTTAACTTCCTGAACAGTTTGGTGAACTGACTGTTGGAAGAAATCATTAGGGCAGAGACCGGTTGTTAAATTATTTGAATCCCACCACTGCCTTTACCTTATTACCATGCAGCTCCATAGTTACTACTCTGGATAAACTAAAAATGGTAAAAAAGGAGGAATTGGATTCTATGACAGAGAGACTCCAAGGACGCATGTTTTGGCATCATATGTCCAAAATATTCTAACTCGCTTTTTTTATGGTTTTGATGATTTCCCTTGGCTTTCCCAGGTGGCTTAACCTATAACTGTATCTTAGCCTACATCAAAATATCTGGTTGAGATTTTTACCATGCACCACTGAGTAGCCTTGGTGGCACAGTGGTTAAAGCACAGTATTGCAAGCTACTTCTGCTGCCTGCCGGCTACCTGCAATTTGGCAGTTCAAATCTCACCAGGCTCAAGGTTGACTCAGCCTTCCATCCTTCCGAGGTGGGTCAAATGAGGACCCAGATTGTTGGGGGCAAGAGGCTGACTCTGTAAACTGCTTAAAGAGGGCTGAAAAAGCACCGTGAAGTGGTATACAAGTGCTATTGCTATTGCTGTTTCTCCTTAGAAACCAAAACCATAAATCTACCAAACCTAAACTGAACTTGCTATTTATCTGACTTTGTCTGTTAAGGTTGCTAACTCTGCTTCCAGATCATCCGTTCCCTTTCCTAAAACGAAGCCCCAGGGCCAAAGCTACGTCCATTTCCCTTCCCCCTGTCATTCTGCTTCAGCTAAATAACTTGTTTGTGTTGACCTTTGCAGAAATAAGGACTTTTGGATAGTTTTCCCTCCTCGTTTGGGATAATGCTGAGGATATTTTGCACTGGAAGGAATTCAAAAACCGAGGCCAAGAACGGACAATTTCTTCAGCGTTCAGAACCCGGTATTCCCTTCTGGCAAATTCACCAGTGACACTTTAAACAGTACAATAAAATAACACCCCCACCAAGCAATGGATGAGCTCTCGCCCAAAATGCCATGTTAATTGATAGGTGGTCTGCATAGCTCATGCTATTATCTCATATACTGTCATCCGCATTGTTTTAGCAGCAGGGCAAGGCAACAGCAAAATACATCACCACAGCCTGTCCCAATGGACCCCGGAAAAAAACCATGAAACTCTTAATTGACTTCTTATGTGGGCTGAATAACTCTGAGAGCAGCTGAAGACAGATTCTGAGAAATCTGAGCTGCTATTAAGATAAGCCTGGCTTGTTTTCTGTCCTTGGGGACGGTTTTCTAGGATCTTAGGCAGGGCTTTGTGTCAAAATGCGGTGTAATTCGGGCTTAGATTGTGGAAGGAACCAAACCACAGTGGTGGTCAAGCCATCTTTTATGATTATGCTTGATGTGTGAACGGAGCTATAGCAGTGGTGGGATTCGAAATTTCTTCCTGCCGGTTCTGTGGGCGTGGCTTGGTGGGCATGGCAGGGGAAGGTTACTGCAAAATCCCCATCCCCTCCCGATCAGCTGGGACTCGGGAGGCAGAGAAGAGATGGGGGCGAGGCCAGCCATAGGTGGTATTTACCGGTTCTCCGAACTACTCAAAATTTCCGCTACTGGTTCTCCAGAACTGGTCAGAACCTGCTGAATCCCACCTCTGAGCCATAGGGTCTTTTTTCAATAAGGTAAATGTAAAGGTTCCCCTCACACGTATTGATAGTCGTTCCCGACTCTAGGGGGCGGTGCTCATCTCCATTTCAAAGCCAAACAGCCAGCACTGTCTGAAGACGTCTCCGTGGTCATGTGGCTGGAATGTCTAAATGCCAAAGGTGCACGGAACGCTGTTACTTTCCCACCAAAGGTGGCTCCTATTTTTCTACTTGCATTAGATCTGCTAGATTGTAACAAGTAACGGGAGCTCACTCCATTACGTGGCACTAGGGATTCGAATCGCCGAACTGTGGACATTTTAGATTGACAAGCTCAGTGTCTTAGCCATTGAGCCACCGCATCCTTTTTTTCAATAAACCAGGTTTAAATCAAACATAAAGGATGAAGGATGGACCCAAGCTACCTGTTCTTTTTTTGCCCAATGTTGTCTGTTTCCATTTTTAAAGATAACGCCTTGTAGAAGTTTTATCGATAATTACAATGATAAAGGAGAAATGATTTCCAGATTTGTTTTGCTATCAATCCTCAGCCCCAGGGGGGCAAAATATGTTTTCTCTCTAATGAGATTGACCAAAAGTGGCATTTTACAGCTTTATTCAGTCCAATGGAAAACAGATAAACGTTGCTCTTTTCTTTTAATGCCAGATTGGATGGTTTTACTTAATACCTCATTGTTTCATTAAAAACAAAAATCTCCTAAAACAGAAAACTAATTGTGTTGGGTTATATGTGGTTGAGTTGGTTGTTTGCAGGCTGTCTGAAGATCTGGGCATTTCTGTAACCGCATGATTTGCTTGCTCTGAAGTTCTGAAGAATGAAATTCAGACCGTAAGCTGGTTTATATAATTATTTATTAGTATCATTGCTTGCTGATTCAACCTCGGCTGGTGAATCAATATGTGAACTCCCAAAGGATGGTATTTCAGTTAACCCTGAATCTCAGTCTGCGTTTGTACGGCATGCTACATGCAGCCCCCACTATTTTCTGTTTGCTACTATTTTACTCCTAATTGTGACCGTCTGTTTAATTAGAACCTTATAGACATTTGTTTTCTGAACTAGGATGGCCTTTGTTTCAGTTTACAGACGTTGGAACAGAAACTTATATCAGGCCTCAGAGTATTGTAAATTGTAAACGGGAATTTCTCCAAGTACAGCAATGCAGAAATAGATTAATAAGATGGATCTCATTTGCCCGTGAACCTCATCCACATAGCATGTATGAATAATGGCACGGTTTTAAGAAGACGTGTTTTTAAGTGCGTCCTTCCGGTGGCCTTTTCTCAGCCCTGTACCTGTCTAGGCACAAGGTAAAGGTAAAGGTTCCCCTCGCATATATGTGCTATTCATTCCCGTCTCTAGGGGGCGGTGCTCATCTCTGCTTCCAAGCCTGAAGCCTTCGCTGTCTCTATGGTCATGTGGCCGGCATGACTAAACACAGAAGGCGCACAGAACGCTGCTCCCTTCCCTCCAAAGGTGATCCCTATTTTTCTACTTGCATTTTTGCATGCTTTCGAACTGCTAGGTTGGCAGAAGCTGGGACAAGTAGCGGGAGCTCACTCCGTTACGTGGCGCTAAGGGTTCGAACCGCCCAACTGCCAACCTTTCGATCAATAGGTCAGCATCTTAGCCAATGAGCCACAACATCTCTTGAAGTAATGGAGCTGGGGGGATTAAAACAGCTGTTCCCCAGAGGTTAAGTAACAGAAAAAGAAAAATGCAACTCCTCTTACCCAGTGACCAGTGGAGGAAATTTTATTACATTTTGGAGGACTCAAAAAGGGCCTGTTTTGGAACTCAACGCCACTCCGAATCTACAAGGTCCCCTTTCACCCAAAATAATGCGCCAGGCTGGGGTATGTGAGGTGATTTTTACATCCGCATAATTGTGGTTCCCTTCCGGTCGATGTTTTTGAGGCCAAGAGGCTGCTGAGAATCCCAAAGGAGCTCTTAGCTTTCCCTAAAGTGACCGTTAATGTAAAAATTGGCCGGGGATGTTGCAACTTGACAAACTCCCTGATTTTTTTTTGTCGTCTCAGGCTGGCGGGAATTTAAAAAAAAAAAAGGAAAGAAATGTAGACAAACTTCGGAACAGATGCCAAAAGGTGTGGGCTCTTTTTGTGCGTGTGTGCAGATTGCACAATGATATGCAGACCTGTGTTTGTGTGTGTTTGTGTACACACACACACACACACACACTCACACACACAATTCTGCCCACTTGCAGCAAAGAATTTTGGCAAATGGCACCGTGCGATTCTTGCTCCTTGCCTCCGAACAAGGGAAGTCAACTTGGAATGTCACATTTTTGCAATCGGACGGCTATTTTTAATTTCACCAGAATCCGCGGCCTGCAGGCACTCGTCCCACAGGATAGGGACCGTGGTTCTCTTCTCCCGCACACTCGCCACCAAAGGGCTTTCCCACCCCAGCTCATACCCAGAGGAGACGGCCTTGTTGCGATGGTTTTGAACGTAAGGGGCGGGGGAGGAGGGAAACGCTCCATTGGCAAAGGGTCACTTGGCTTTCTGGGCAGCCGTGCCTTTGTAAAGCAGAAAGAAAGGGCCTTCCTGTGAGCCCGACCCTGGCTTTGTGGCTAGTGAAGATGTGGCATGGAGCAGGCGTGCACATCTGGTGCCGTTTAACCAGCTGCAGAAAAGAAGGGAGCAGCGGCGCAGATGCCTTTCATGTGTGTGTGTTTGTGTGTGGGGGAGTCCCAGACCCTGCTGAAAGGTCGTTTCATCCAGAGTGACCAGGAGACTGGGAGGTGTTAACTGCTCAACATCTGGAGAAGGCAAGGGGCTCGCCATTCTGGATGCATAGCCCCGAAGTCCCTGGAGGAGCAATAAGCCGCCAAGAGGTGTGGTGCACAACTGCAATTCCCACCCATCCCCAATGGGGAACAGTGTGAGTGAGGCTGGGTCCAGATGTTGCATTAAGGCATAAATGTAGCTGGCACTGTATGCAGCCAGCAGGTTTTTTTTTTTTTTTGCTTTGTCAAGAAACCTTCATGAAAACAAACCCTCAAGTTGCCACCATGTAATTTAGCGGCTGTTTAAACCTGCAGCAGCAATGAAAAAAGGGACTTAACGACCGGGTCCTTGCACTTACGACTGCTGTACCATCCCCATAGTCACTTGTTCAAAATTCGGGGGCTTGGCAACCAGCATGGATTTACATCCCAGGCAGTGGTGGGATTCAAATGATTTAACAACCGGTTCTCTGCCCTAAGGACCAGCTGGGTAGGCAGGGCTCAGTGGCCATGTGACCATGTGGGCGTGGCCAACTCAACGTCACTCAGGTCGATGGGCGCTTCGCCTTAGCTGTGACAATGTAACAAGGGTTAACCGGAGAGGCAGTTTCTGTAAGCAGGGCAATCAAGATGAGGCTAGAAACAACTCCAGAATGTTTCCTTCCTGTCTTCCTTACAGGATTAGCCCTGTAAAGTGGGGGAAAACAAAAGGAGATTTTTTTCCCAACAACTGATTCTCCAAACTGCTTAGAAAGTTAACAACCGGTTCTCCCGAATAGGTGCGAACCGGCTGAATCCCACCACTGATCCCAGGGTGCTGGGATTAACCGCCTGCAACCGTTCCAGCTGGTTTTTGACAAGCAAAGTCAAAGAAAAGAGCTGGATTTGCTGCATAACCCTCCAGCCACACCACGGCAGGGTTGGGCTGGTATCTTGGAACGGAGAGCAGGTTGGCCGCCTCCCCGAGTGACCAAGATGAACCCAGCACCAACAAGGGCCAGAAGAAGCGCCCACGAGACCCAGCAAGACATAAGGTGCTAGAGAATCAGCCCCGGCCGCTTCTCTGCACAGCAAAGGGATGAAAGGAGGGAGCCACAGAAGAGGGATAAAAGAGCCACATGCGGCTCTGGAGCCACAGATTGCTGACCCCTGGTCGATAGCATTATCTGTGCAACAGATAATGTTACGCAAAACCAACTCTTCCTCTGTCATTTCTCCAAAAAGGCAGCGTGAACCTCTGCCCAAGCTTCTAAGAAATGCTTGGTGCCTTCTTTGGCCCCCACCATGTCAAAGTTTCTGGGAACACAGCAACGCAGAGACCTGACATTCTTGAGGAGGAAATCAAGTTATCCGAGACACGCTGCTAAGGCTAAGACCCTGGGACAGAGTTCACCATATGTCAGAGTTCCTAAAGGAGGAGGGTGGGAAGAGCTCATGTGTCATGTTGTTTGGTAAACATCTCCAGAACATGAAGACGGCAAGGCTTTGCAAGTGACATAGGAGCGGCTTATTGTGGTTTTCCAAAATGCAAGCAACTTCTCCACGGGGACCAATTTTTTACATATGTGAGGACACGGCATAAAAAACAACACGCTCCGCCGTCTCTGGTGCCAAAGCTTATAAGTTCTTCCATAGAGAGGCATGTAGGCGGATGTATCTATCTTAAAAACTTTATAGGCATGTATAACAGGCACCACCTCGCCAGAACGAAGCCCTTCCAAGTCCTACAGATCTAATAAATAATATTCTCTTTTAAGTTCCAGCTTAAAGTGGGGGAACCTCGTGATATTCCATAGCTGGATCGACTTTGATGAAAAATGTATTTGGGAATTCTTTGCTCAAATTGAAATCCATGCGTCCAGATGCAGATTCAGTTTCCTTTGAATAAACACCCAGGGTTATCTTAGAGATAACCTTTATTGTCATTTTTTTTTCCTGTGGGCACTCTGGCACATTTTCTGTGGGCATATTAAAGATGAAACTCTGTTATAGGGGAGGTGGGTGGGATGAACATTTAATTGATATGTGTATATATAGATATATAGATATAGATATATAGATGGAGGGAGGGACGGAGGGAGGGATGGATAACTATCTAGATCAGGGGTCTCCAACCTTTGCAACTTTAAGTCTGAAGGACTTCAGCTCCCAGACTTCTCCAGCAAGCAAAGCTGGCTGAGGAATTCTGGGAGTTGAAGTCCACAAGTCTTAAAGTTGCCAAGGTTGGAGACCTCTGATCTAGATAGTTAGCTATCTACCTATTTGGATGGATTGATAGATAGATAGATAGGGAGGGAGGGAGGGAGGGAGGGAGGTAGATAGATAGATAGATAGATAGATAGATAGATAGATAGATAGATAGATAGATAGATAGATAGATAGAAGAGGGACACAGTGGCTCAGTGACTAAGATGCTGAGTTTGTCGATCAGAAAGGTTGGCAGTTTGGCAGTTCGAATCCCTAGTGCCACGTAATGGAGTGAACTCTCGTTACTTGCCCCAACTTCTGCCAACCTAGCCGTTCGAAAGCATGTAAAAATGCAAGTAGATAAATAGGAACCACCTTTGCTGGGAAGGCTACAGTGTTCCGTGCACTTTTAGTGTTTAGTCATGCTGGCCACATGACCATGAAGACATCTTCGAACAGCGCTGGCTCTGTGGCTTTAAAATGGAGATGAACACCACCCTCTAGAGTCGGGAATGACTAGCACATATGTGCGAGGGGAATCTTTACCTAAAGATAGATAGATAGATAGATAGATAGATAGATAGATAGATAGATAGATAGATGATAGATAGATAGATGAGTGTGAGAGAGAGAGAGTGAGCAAACAGACATGGATAGATACCACCTGGCTGTAACACTACCTCCAGTTCTCCATTTATTTAGCAAAAATGGGACTCTTACCCTCACCTGTTGGTAACAGGTATGGACTTCTTTCTGCGGTGGTAGCTCATAACAGGTATCAAACTTAGGAATCTTTGATCCTAGGATGCAAATCTAAAAAAAGTCAAATGTGATCATCCCTAGTTTGGGTAAATACACACCTGGTTTTCCTAACCTGTTGCCCCTAGCCTCCCTAACCTGTTGCCCCTAACCTGTCTCTAACACCATTCAGTGGAGATGCTTTTTTGGGGAAGGCGGAGGGGAGTTGAACCTGCAGGACAGTTTTGGACAGAAGAGTCCTGCGCCCCACAGGTGTGTGTGTGTGTGTGTGGGAATGTATTAATGCACACACAAACACCTCCAATTCCATTTGATTTGAACTTGAGGTTTCCAGCAGCTTCGGGTGCAAGTAGAAGGGTGGGGTGGGGTGGCTATTCTCGCTGGTCTTCTAGGTCAGCCTCTAAGGCTCCACGGATACGTCAACCAGTCAGCCAGACTGGGACTGGCTGCCCATCTGAGTCTTCCGAAGAGGACTGGCAAGCATTAACAAGTCCGAAGGGTTAGGGGGAGCCAATGGCCATGGCGCTCATTGACCCTGGCAGCCGTCCAGTCCCCCACATCTGTCTCTTTCTCCCTCCCCAAGAGCAGAGGAAATGGTGAAATTCCACATTTTTTACTACTGGTTCTGTGGGCGTGGCTTGGTGGGCGTGGCAGGGGAAGGTTACTGCAAAATCCCCATTTCCTCCCCATCAGCTGAGAGTCCACAGGCAGAGAATAGATGGGGGCATGGCCAGCCAGAGGTGGCATTTGCCGCTTCTCCAAACTACGCAAAATTTCCGCTATCGGTTCTCCAGAACCTGCTGAATTTCACCCCTGAACAGGGGGTGCTCTGTTATTGGATGTTTTTAAGAAGAGACTGAGCACAGGGGCTGGACTAGAAGACCTCCAAGGTCCCTTCCAGCTCTATTCTATTCTAGTTTAGGGAAATTTAAACCTGGGGGACTTCAACTCCCAGAATTGGAGTTGAAGTCCCCCAGGCTTAAAGTTGCCAAAGTTGGAGAGACCCCTGCTTTGGAGGGTCCTTGCTGGTCCGAAGGGCGCGAGGCTGTGCAAGAGGGAGGGTAGCATCAGCGATGAGCCTAGGAGAGGCTGGTGGACGGAGGCTTTTCTTTTCTTTCCCTTTAACAGATTAAAAGAGTTGGACGGGACCTTGCAGGTATCTAGTCCAACCCCCTGCCCAAGCAGGAGACCCTACATCTGCCTTTACCTAGGATCGAACTCACAACCTCCTGATTGGGGGAAGGGGAGGGGGAAGAGCTCCACCTCTAGGCCTTCTTCTTCTTCTTCTTCTTCTTCTTCTTCTTCTTCTTCTTCTTCTTCTTCTTCTTCTTCTTCTTCTTCTTCTTCTTCTTCTTCTTCTTCTTCTTCTTCTTCTTCTTCTTCTTCTTCTTCTCCTCCTCCTCCTCCTCCTCCTCCTCCTCCTCCTCCTCCTCCTCCTCCTCCTCCTCCTCCTCCTCCTCCTCCTCCTTTTCTCTCTCTCTCTCTCCCCATCTCCAAATCCCATCTTTTTTGGACTAGGTCTTCCTTCTCCTCCTCCTCCTCTTTCCACACCCCCCTCTGCTCTTCTGGTCCTCCTCTCTCGCGAGAGAAAAGGGCTACGATACTTGAAGAGTTGTGCGGAGGGGAGGGGGGTTAGTTGAGAAGAGGTGGGGGCAGCCCGAGAGAGAGGGAGGGGGGGCAGAGAGAGAGAGAGAGAGAGAGCAGAGGGGAGGGGACAAGGAGGTGGAGGTGGCGGAGGGAAAAGCGGGCGAAGGCAGAGCGAGCGAGCGAGCCCGGGTGGCGGACGGGCGAGAGGAGCTCTGGATGCGGCGGCTGCAAGCATCGCCAGAAGCGGAGAAGCGGCGGCAGCAGCAGCAGCGTCTCCCGTGGGTGCCAGCTCCTTCCCGGGACGGGGCTCGCTTGGGGGGGCTTGTGCGGTGGGGCAAAAGAAGAAGGAAGAAGCAGGAGGAGGAGGGGAGGAGGAGAAGGAGAAGAAAAAAGCGCTTCTCCTCTTCCAGAGGCGGCTTGACAGCGCCCGCGCATCCTTTCCTCTTCGCCTTTTTTTTTTTGCAGCGGGCGCCCGCTTGGAGAAGGGGCGTTGCTCGCGCGCGGGGAGGGAGGACGGGGCTGGCTTGCCAAAGGCTGGGACTGCCGGCCGTCTAACGGGGCTCCCTCGCCCTTCTTTCTCCCTTCCACCCAGGTCCGGCAGGGAGAGCCTCTGCTGAGCGCCCCGGGTTAGCCAAGGAAGGAAAGAAAAGAAGGAAGGAAAGAAAGAAAGAAGGAAGGAAGGAAAGAAAGAAGGAAGGAAGGAAAAAAGGAGCCGGGCGGGGAGCGAGCCCTTTGCAGCGGCGATCCCAGGGCGAGGGGCAGCCGTGCAAGGCAAGGACCAGAGGAGGAAGAGGAGGAGGAGAAGAAGAAGAAGGGAGGCAGCCGCGCCACCCGGGCATCCTCGCCACCGCCGAGATGCGGCTGGGCAGATTGCTCGTGGCCGTCGCTTGGGGCTTCTCCGGGCTTCTGCTCGCCTCGCCTTCCCCGGGCGAGGGGATCGCCGCCGCTGCCGCCGAAGGCAGCCTGAGAGCCGCCGACGGCCCCGCCGCCTCTTTCCCCTTCGCCGCCAAGGAGACCAACAGCCGGGCCAGCAGAGCCAAGAGAAGAGGGCAGGCGGGAGGCACCGCCGGGCACGACGCGCTGAAAGGGTAAGGGCCGGCGATGGGGGGGGGGTGTCCGGGAGGAAGGGAAGGGGAGGGCAGGACCAACCGTTCAGGACCCTCCCCAGCTCTCCATCCTGCTCCCCAATCCCGCAGCTGGGGCTCTCCGGGCTCAACAGCCTCCAGATGTGGAGCTGTCAAAGAGCTCTTCTGCCCCCCCCCCCCCCGTCCTGCACACCTGGAGGGTTCAAGCTGGCTGGAATCGGGACCCGCTGATCCTTGGGACCCAACTTTCCAGAAATGGGACCAAAGCAACCCCAACCCCCCCTTTTGCTTCTTAAGGGCTGGGGGGGGGTCTTTCTGCCCCATTTGGCTTGCCAAGGGATGGAAGAGATGCCCAATGGGCTCCCTTGCTTCTGAAGGATGCAGAGGGGTTGTTTGGAAAGAGAGCAGGTACTTGGGCTGTTTCCCTGGCAACGGGGCTAGGAAAAGGATGCAAAGGTGGCAGAGAGAGACTCTGCACAGCTGGAGTCCCAGGACACTGTAGCCTGCATCCAAGGGGCTCAGTCAGCTGGCCCGAATTAGTGCAACAAAACTGACTTTCCTTTCCACGCCAAAAAACCCCCCAACCCCACAGCATCTTAAGAGAATGCGCCTTTTATTTGCAACGGTCCTTGATTGATCGAACTCATCCTTTGCTGCCCATCTAGCGGTTCAGGTGTCATGAGGTACAGTTGACCTTCCTGGTTTTGACAGTTAGGGATGTGGGGAATATGTTGGTTCAGGGAAGGGTTAAAGCTCAACTTGGAAATAGTTCAAGGGGTAGAGAAGTGGCCAAACGTCTCCAGACTGGGAACAGACAGCATTTGCTGCAATTGCTGAGAAATTGCACTATTCCCTTTTTTTTCCTTCCCCCAAGAAATGTATTATTTGCAGGCACAATATTTCACTTGCTACCATTCTTGGCTAAAATAGAGGTTGCCCTGCTTAAGTGTGTGTGTGTGTGTGTGTGTGTGTGTGTGTGTGTGTGTGAGAGAGAGAGAGAGAGAGAGAGAGAGAGAGAGAGAGAGAGAGAGAGAGAGAGAATCTTAAATTCCTTAAAAATAGGGACCATCTTTGGTGGGAAGGTAACAGCGTTCCGTGAGCCTTCGGCATTTAGTCATGCTGGCCACATGAACATGGAGACGTCTTCGGACAGCGCTGGCTCTTCACCTTTGAAACGGAGATGAGCACTGCCCCCTAGAGTCGGGAACAACTAGCATATATTTGCGAGAGGAACCTTTACCGATAGATAGATAGAAAATAGATAGATAGATAGATAGATAAAAAATAGATAGATAGATAGATAGATAGATAATAGATAGATAGAAAATAGATAGATAGATAGATAGATAGATAAAAATAGATATAGATAGATAGATAGATAGATAGATAGATAGATAGATAGAAAATAGATATATAGATATATAGATAGATAGATAAAAATAGATATAGATAGATAGATAGATAGATAGATAGATAGATAGATAGATAGATAGAAAATAGATATATAGATAGATAGATAGATAGATAGATAGATAGAAAATAGATATATAGATAGATAGATAGATAGATAGATAGATAGATAGATAGAAAATAGATATATAGATAGATAGATAGATAGATAGATAGATAGATAGATAGATAGTTGTTTTCGTAGATTTTCCCGTGTATAAGGCATAGAAAAGTTGTTGCAACGTTTCGACAAGATCTCACTTGTCATCATCAGGCAGGCTTGTGTCTTTTCTATGCCTTATACACGGGAAAATCCCCGAAGCCAGCTATGCCAGCATAGATAGATAGATAGATAGATAGATAGATAGATAGATAGATAGATAGATAGATAGATAATCTTAAATTCCTGGAAAACAGTTGCCAGAAGTGGGATTCCTATATGTATTGAACATGGAGAAGAGAGAAATGGATAGTCAGAGCATTTGGTGAAGTTTTGGGGTGATCTTTGGGGATAGGTTGCTTAAATTCCGATGAACAGATTGGCTGCTAAGCTGCCCACAATTTCTAGCGTTACCTTTTGGTACTTAGTGAGGCAGAAAGAAACATTTAAAACAGCTGCGTACATTCCTATATTGTCCTTGCTTCCATAATTGCATTTGAATGCAGACAATCTGATTTCAACCCCAACTATGTTACTCTCGCTCTATATGGAGGGGTGTATTGCCGCAAACTGTTGTATCACTAAAGCTCCTATTCCATTTACTAGAGGTGTTGTTTTAAAGTTCTAAAGATTGTTGGGTCATTCATTCATTCTCCCTGGTTTTTGATGTGCAATGAGCATCCTACTACGGTGTTGTAGATGGTGCAGATGTAGAACAGGGTTGGAAGGGACCTTGGAGGTCTTCTAGTCCAACCCCCTGCCCAAGCAGGGGAGGCCTGTACCACTGTCCAGGACAAATGGACATTCAGTCTCTTCTTGAGACAAGACCAATATTTAGGCTCGGCAATTCTCCTCTGTGATAATTCAGATAATAACCTTGGGATATCTGAAGACTGAGTGCGTTTGCTTTCACTAAGTGGATTCGTTTGGAGTTCATAACGTTGCATCTTGTTTTTGTTTCTGTTTGCGCTGTGGTCTTGTGTATTATGGTTAAACTACAAAGCTGCTAAGACTTAATAAGTCAGGGTAAGTCCTGTGGAATTCTGGGGAATGTTCTCTTAAAGAACACATGCATACAATTTGGCTTTTAAGTGGCTCACACATGAAACAGTCTCTTTTGGCCATGCCTTTGGCCGGGACAAATTTGGGCTCCCTTCAGGATTTTGCATTTGAATATGGGACCAGAAAGGTCCAGGAGTTCTACTATCAGTTGAAAAGTGGGGAGGGGCTCCTTTTTACAAAGCCATCTAGAGATTCTGGTGGACCTTTTGTGAAGATTTTAGGAGCATACTTGCAAATGGTGCTGCTTGTTGCCTTTTTTTCACATTGGCCCTTCTTGTGACTTGGTGAAGATTGACCAAGTGTGTGCATGCATATTGGGTTGGACTAGAAGACCTCCAAGGTCCCTTCCAGCTCTATTATTCTGAATATCTGTGTGTGTGTGTGTGTGTGTGTGTGTGTGCATGTGAACTCCTATTATTTCTCCCAGCTTCTGCCAACCTAGCAGTTCGAAAGCATGTAAAAATGCAAGTAGAAAAATAGGAACCACCTTTGGTGGGAAAGTAACAGCATTCCGTGCGCCTTTGGCATTGAGTCATGCCGGCCACATGACCACGAAGACGTCTTCGGACAGCGCTGGCTCTTCGGCTTTGAAACGGAGATGAGCACCGCCCCCTAGAGTCGGGAACAACTAGCACATATGCGCAAGGGGAACCTTTACCTTTAGTGTGTGTACAAAATAACTTATATTCAGAATAACAGAGTTGGAAGGGACCTTGGAGGGCATCTATCCTCTACCATTCTGGACACATGGTTTTTAAATCTCTTCTTTAAAAGCTCCTTCTGAAGTTGTGTGTGCGGGTGTGTGTGTGCATTTGCACGCACATGGGGTTGTGCACAATGTGAAAAAGAAAGGGAGATTTCACAAGGCTTGCAACCCATAAAATTGTTGAATAGCAGGATGACTATGAAAGCAGACCGTTTAGTTTAATTAGAATGGCAAAACCTGGATTTTTGTAGGTAGGTAGGATGTTACTGTTGGGAAGATGCACCCATTCTGTGTCCATACATATATAATGGTAATGCAAAGAGGGAAAAAAATTCTTTTGGGCATCATTTTAAGATATTCTAGAGCAGGGGTAGTCAACCTTTTTTACACCTACCGCCCACTTTTGTATCTCTGTTAGTAGTAAAATGGTGATTGATAAAGTAGGGAAGTCAATAATTTTTTTTAAAAAAGGAAAGTGCTTCAGTATTGGACAAAACCCCTACCGCCCACCATGAAAGATGGAATGCCCACTAGTGGGTGGTAGGGACCAGGTTGACTACCACTGATCTAGAACAGAGGTTCCCAAACTTGGCAACTTTAAGACTTGTGGACTTCAACTCCCAGAATTGAAGTCCACAATTGGTCCACAATTCTGGAGAATTCTGGGAGTTGAAGTCCACAAGTCTTAAAGTTGCCAAGTTTGGGAACCTCTGATCTAGAACATCATTTGGGAAGTACATGAACCTCCTAATGATAGACTACAAGAATTACATTCTTTTACTTCCTTTTGTTTTGGGATTGTGGGCAGATCAAATGGGCCCCTGATCCATTTTTGTGACATTTCACACCCCAGTCTTTTGACTGCTTTCCCCTTCCCAATCCTTCAGGCTCCAGAAAGTTCAAAGCTTTTCCAAGACCAAAGCCATTTTCAGAGAAGTCGAAGGGGGGGGAAAAAAAATCTTTCCAGCCCCTTTTGACTGTATCTAAGAGGAAGCAAAAGCAGAACTGTAAAACAAATTCTTTATTGTGGTTGTTTACTTTGCAAAGAATAAACTCTGCTGTCCTAGACTGGAATAAACTCTTGTGTAGATTAATTCAAGTCTGTCTTATATATATATATATATATTTTGAAAATTACATTTAATGATTAAATGAAACGTTTAAAGATGAATTATAGTCTATGCATCATTTTGAAATGACATTGCTGTGACTTCCTTGTTTGGGGAAGGATTTGCTTGTTTGCATATTTGCATAGTTTATACTCTTCTGGGCACATGATTTAGGAGTTCTTAAGAGCCTTGTATTGATTATCCCAGAAAAAGACCTCAGGAAGTAAATACCACTGTCGCCTCTCAGGGTGCCCTAAGTCTACAGTTCTAGCCATCCTCTTTCCCCTCCTCCCTCCCTCCCTCCCTCCCTCCCTCCTTCACTCACTCACTCACACTGGTGGTATTCAGCCGGTTCTGAGCAGTTCTGGAGAACTGGGAGCGGAAATTTGGAGTAGTTCGGAGAACCGGCAAATGCTGCCTCTGGCTGGCCCCGCCCCATCTATTCTCTGTCTCCCGAGTCCCAGCTGATCAAGAGGAACTGGAGATTTTGCAGTAACCTTCCCCTGCCATGCCCACCAAGCCACGCCCACCAAGCCACACCACACCCACCAAGCCATGCCCACAGAACCGGTAGTAAAATTTTTTGAATCCCACCACTGTCCTTCCTTCCTTCCTTCCTTCCTTCCTTCCTTCCTTCCTTCCTTCCTTCCTTCCTTCCTTCCTTCCTTCCTTCCTTCCTTCCTTCTTTCTTTCTTTCTTTCTTTCTTTTCTAGACTAGTGCAAGACTGTTTAGGATATTCAAAGTGTACATCAAGTGAACTATATTTTATAGTATCTTAAAAGCCTAGGATTTAGGGTTGTGCAATGCCTTGGACCTAATTCCAAAAAGAGTTATGAATGGGAGCCCTTATCTACAGTCTTAAAAAAACAGCCACTCCCTTTTTCTGGCATCATGTCGTGGAAGCTGCAGAGGGCAGCTGCGCAAACCAAGAAAAAGACATAGCGGCCTTCAAGAGGTGCATTGCATTGGCCCGTTACATCTTTTTTGAGATGGATCTAAGCTTTTTTCTTGAGTGCTAAGAAGGATGCAAGATGCTATTCCATTATTTAGAACATCGTTTCCCAACCTTGGTACCTTTAAGATATGTGGACTTCAACCCCCAGAATTCCCCAGCGGATTAAAGATGAGAAACAAGGGCTTAGATATAACGGAATAACAGAGTTATTCCCCCACTTTATAGGGCTAATCCTGTAAGGAAGGCAGGAAGGAAACATTCTGGTGTTGTTTCTAACCTCATCTTGATTGCCCTGCTTACAGAAACTGCCTCTCTCTAGTTAACCCTTATTCCATTGTAACAAATAAGGCGAAGCGCCCATCGACCTGAGTGACGTTGAGTTGGTCACACCCCCATGGTCACATGACCACTGAGCCACGCCTACCCAGCTGGTCCTTAGGGGAGAGAACCGGTTGTTAAATTATTTAAAGCTCCCCACTGATTAGCCTCCATTCCTAAAACAATAAATAAAGTATTTATAGAATATGAAGGCAGAGCCTTCCCCCAAGGCTCTGTTTTAGGCCCAGTACTCTTTAACATCTTCATCAACGATTTGGATGAGGGGATAAATGGGGAACTCATCAAATTTGCAGACGACACCAAGCTGGCAGGAATAGCCAACACTCCAGAAGATAGGCTTAAGATACAGAAGGATCTAGACAAACTTGAACATTGGGCACTATCTAATAAAATGAAATTCAATTGTGAAAAAAGTAAGGTCCTACATATAGGCAAGAAAAACCAAATGCACAAGTACAGTATAGATGGTACCTTGCTCAATAGTAGCATCTGTGAGAGGGATCTAGGAATCCTAGTGGACAACCATTTAAATATGAGCCAGCAGTGTGCAGCAGCTGCCAAAAAAGCCAACACAGTTCTAGGCTGCATAAACAGAGGGATAGAATCTAGATCACGTGAAGTGTTAATGCCACTGTATAGTGCCTTGGTAAGGCCACACTTGGAATACTGCATACAGTTTTGGTCGCCACGATGTAGAAAAGACGTGGAGACTCTGGAAAGAGTGCAGAGAAGAGCAACCAAGATGATTAGGGGACTGGAGACTAAAACATATGAAGAACGGCTGCAGGAGCTGGGTATGTCTAGTTTGATGAAGAGAGGAGGGGAGACATGATAGCAGTGTTCCGATATCTCAGAGGGTGCCACAAAGAAGAGGGAGTCAAACTATTCTCCAAGGCACCTGGGGGCAGGACAAGAAGCAATGGGTGGAAACTAATCAAAGAGAGAAGCAACTTAGAACTAAGGAGAAATTTCCTGACAGTTAGAACAATTAATCTCTGGAACAGCTTGCCTCCAGAAGTTGTGAATGCCCCAACCCTGGAAGTCTTTAAAAAGATGTTAGATAGCCATTTGTCTGAAATGGTATAAGGTTCCTGCCCACGCAGGGGGTTGGACTAGAAGACCTACAAGGTCCCTTCCAACTCTGCTATTGTATTGTAAAGTCCAGTTGCCTCATAAAAAGGTACCTTTGGGATTATTACAATGTTGTTTGGATGTATAAGCAAAATCCTATTGAAAGAATATCTTTTGCTAGATCAAAGTGAGACTGATGTCTGGCTTTAAAAAAAAAAAAAAAAAGATCAGCGTTTGAATAATTTAAGCAACCTTATTCCTCCATAGAAACATGTCCAGAAAATATTGCAACTAAATATTGAGAATGGGGCATGTTGGATAAATTTAACCAAGAATGAGAGAACACATGATACAATTCAACCAAACAAACATAGTTTTTCTAACATCCCATCTATTTAGGTGAAGGAATTCTTTACATATCTGCTTAACTCTCTGCTCGACTGGGGGAAAATAATATTGATTGTGACATTCTCAAATTCTGTAAGAAGATACATATTCTTTCTCCTTTTTTCTCAGAGTTCATTCATCTCCAAATATATTCGGAGACCTAAGCATTATTGTATAAATCATTAGCAGATGCTCGGTGACTTTTGTTTTCTTGAAACTTTAGTTTTGAGAGGAAGAATGGCTGGTGGGTAGTGGTGGAAAAGAAGAATCTTTCCATCTGGTTTTAGAAAAATATCTGACTTGATTCTTACATGTGTGATGGATGTTTATTGAGAACTTTCAGAGGAGTTAAGTGGTCTTAAACTTCTGATTCCCCAACTGTTCTTTTAACCCCTCCTGGAGGATAGAATAACTGAATTCTTTGTTCAAACATAGGAACGTCCAACCTCTTTTCTGGACCAGGGTCAAATACATTGATGAGATTCACACATTGCAGTAAACTATAATGAGAGTTTACAAACTTGGCCACTTTAAGACTTGTGGACTTCAACTCCCAGAATTCCTCAGCCAGTCATGGGGAATTCTGGAAGTTGAAGTCCACAAGTCTTAAAGTGGCCAAGTGTGGAGACCTCTGAGTTATAATTTAGTTTCTCAGCTTGTTTGGACTTACAGTATTTTGTGAATCCAGCCATTGGGGTTTTAAAGTCATGACTGATATTTTAACACATACATCCTGCCTTTAATGCTGATTGTGAGAAGTTATAGCAGAGATATAGTCTAGTTTTTATTGTCATTGTACAAAATAAATACAACAAAATTGGTTATATCATGAAAAGTACTGAATAATTCTTCAGTTTTTGTTTGTTTACTATACAAGAAGAAAAATTGGAGTTATGGACTGGGCAAGAGAGACCAATGCCTAGTCAATCGCTATAACTTTAAAGTTTTATCGATTAAGAGGTTATAATTCGGTAGTGGAACACATAGTTTATAGGTAGACAATTTCAGGTCCATCTCTGATGTCTCTAGTTAAAATCAGATCACATAACCCAGGATGGAATGAATTTCTAGATAAGGTTTTTGTGTTATAAAGACCACAGATAAACATGATCAGAAATTAGGAACAACCAATCAAAAAGACACAAATCAAAACAGCAACATGAACATTAACTACTGGAAATTGGTAGTTATAGTTGCCTAATGCAGCACCCAATGTCTTAGATTTAAAATAATATAGTTGGAAGGGATCTTGGAGGTCTTCTAGTCCAACCCCCTGCTTAGGCAGGAAACTCTACACCACTTCAAACAAATGGTTACCCAACATCTTTTTAAAAACTTCCAGTGTTGGAGCATTCACAACTTCTGGAGGCAAGCTGTTCCATTGATTAATTGTTCTATCTGTCAGAAATTTCTCCTTAGTTCTAAGTTGCTTCTCTCCTTGATTAGTTTCCAACCTCTTCTTTGTGGCAGCTCCTGAGATATTGGACTATTGCTATCATGTCTTCCCTAGTCCTTCTTTTAATCAAACTAGACATACCCAGTTCCTGCAAACGTTCTTCATATGTTGATCCTCCAGTCCCCTAATTATCTTTGTTGCTCTTCTCTGCACTCTTTCTTGAGTCTCAACATCTTTTCTACATCATGGTGACCAAAACTGGATGCAAATATTCCAAGGGTGGCCTTACCAAGGCCTTATAAAGTGGTATTAACACTTCATGTGATCTGGATTCTCTTCCTCTGTTTATGCAGCCTAGAACTGGGTTGGCTTTTTCGCCAGCTGCTGCACACGGCTGGCTCCTGTTTAAATGGTTGTCCACTAGGACTCCAAGACTCCCTCTTAACTCTAACAATATCAACCACAACAATTAAACAATGCATGAAAATTTTGATCCTGTCAACAACGTGTGATGAAAATATAGGAGTGAAAGGTAGGAATTCTAAAAATTAGATAACTTTCTCAGATTTGGACTAGGGGACCTACAAGATCCCTTCCAATTCTGTTATTCTCTTAACTATTAGATTTAACTCTCCCCTTAAGCAGTTTTCATAATTTGGACCTCTGGCTTGCGCAGTCTCTTTCCTTGTACTCAAAGTAGACTTACCTATTGATTACATCAGTGCTGAAAGGAACCAAGCACTGAATGGGTGCAGCTGCTGGCATTTTTTTTTAAAAAACTTTCAAATATTTACATACCACCCACTAAAATATTTATCCCAGGACAGTTCACAGTATACTTAAACCAAAGCAAAAATATATTGTTTAAATAATGAGCTGCCCAGGAATATAGCTTAGTGTAAATGAAACATATACTAGTTAGGCAGTTTAAAATATCCACATGCTCAGCTAGCATATTGCAATTTTTTTTAAGGTAAAGGTAAAGGTTTCATGCGCTCGTGACATCCCGACTGGACTATTGTAACTCCCTCTACATGGGGCTTCCCTTGAGGTGCACCCGGAGACTTCAGCTAGTCCAGAATGCAGCCGCGCGAGCAATTATGGGGACCGCAAGGTCTACCCACGTAACACCGCTCTTGCGCGAGCTGCACTGGCTACCTGTCGTCTTCCGGGTGCGCTTCAAGGTGTTAATTATCATCTTTAAAGCGCTCCATGGCTCGGGACCTAGCTATCTGCGGGATCGGATCCTGCCTCATACATCCTCACGGCCGATTCGCTCCCACAGAGAGGGACTTCTCCGGGTGCCGTCCACTAGACTTTGTCAGCGGGCGACGCTCAGGGGAAGGGCTCTCTCTGTGGCGGGCCCGGCCCTCTGGAACAACCTTCCCCCCGATATTAGAACGACCACGGACCTCCGCTCCTTCCGTCTTAAATTAAAAATTCACTTTTTCTGTCTGGCCGGCCTGGGATAGTCTCCCTGTCTTGGGGTTTTTATTGGGTAGCTTTTAGCATAGTTAGTTTTATGGGAATTTTAGCACAGGTTAAGTTTAATTTGGTTTTAGAACTGTTTGTATATTTTTATTGTTTTTATTCTACCTGTGCACCGCCCCGAGTCCCCATGGGGAGAGGGAGCGGTTTATAAGTATTAAAATTATTATTATTATTATTATTCCCTCGCACATATGTGCTAGTCGTTCCCGACTCTAGGGGGCAGTGCTCATTTCCGTTTCAAAGCTGAAGAGCCAGTGATGTCTGACTTTGTTACTCACTCGGTTACGCAGTGCTAGGGATTTGAACCGCCAAACTGCCCACCTTTCTGATAGACAAGCTCAGCGTCTTAGCCACTGAGCCACGGCCTCCCTAATTTTTTAAAGATGCAAGCAATAAACACTTAAGTAAATAAAATAGGTTAATTTGAGGACAATACAGGTACACTTTAACATGATTTTAATTGAACCTAGAATTATGGTTGTAAGTCACAGCGGTTTTTAAGTGGATCCCCATGTGACCGTGCCTGGTTTTTTTAGCCTTTTGTACCGGTTGTTAAGTGAACACATGGTCATTCAATGAACTCATTTTAACCCAAGGATGTTTTTGGCCAGAAATGGAAGCAAATACCAATTTGGGGGCAACAATTATATTGACATGACTAGAGAATGCTGCAAACCGTCATAAATATGGACCAGTTGCCCCAGTGCCAAAAATGGTATCACACAATCATGGGAGATATTGGAACTTTGAAATCAGGTCCTACCGTAAGTAGCTCTAGGGAGATCCGTTGTAACTTTGAACATTTACTAAGCAGTTGGTCATAAATTGAGGACTAAATTGAGAGACTAAAACATATGAAGAACGGTTGCAGTTCCACTGGCCCCCGGCAGGCCACAACAAAACTATGCTCATTTTAAGAGGTCGTATTTGATGTAGAGCAGAATTCAGCTCGTCCTACCATTGTCTACAACATATAGTTAAAAACTTCCTCTGCCTTTGCCTCCTGCGGTCAAAATCTCACTCGCTTTTGGTGAAAGTTGGTCTCTGGAATACTTCAGCGGTAACTTTAATATTCCAATTTATAATTGAGGCTTACGGTTTTTCGATTTCCAACCCCTTAACTCACCACTAAATGGCTGCTGTCGAAGATCAGACTTACCATACTGGTAAATATTGGTTTAGGCTGAGAGAAACCTCAAATGTTTCCTCCCCGCCCCACTTTGCTCCTTCTGGCTGGTGCACCTGATTGGAAGCTTTCATCGTACTTAGTGCCATGCTGTGTGGCCAAGATGACAAGTTGCTTTTTTGGCTGGGACACAGCAACAACAATAACAATAAACAGAAATCTGAAGAAAAGATGGGAAAACGTTCCATCTTTAGCTCAACAGCTATTTGTCAACAAACAGTTTGGGGGGGGGGGTCATCCCATGTCCTTGCAGGTACTTCAAAGAATTTCAGTCCCACCTGCACAATATAAATACATCCAAATGTTAAAGCTGAGGGTTTGTTTTTTTTAAAGATGCTCTCCTAAATTGGATCGTTAATAATCACATATCGTTCATGTTATTTTTTGTGAATTTCGTGAATTACTCAGACGTCGTTGGGAGGGACGCGGTGGCTCTATGGCTAAGACGCTGAGCTTGTCGATCCGAAAGGTCGGCAGTTCAGCGGTTCGAATCCCGAGCGCCGCGTAATGGAGTGAGCTCCCGTGACTTCTCCCAGCTTCTGCCAACCTAGCAGTTCGAAAGCACAAGTAGAAACATAGGAGCCACCTTTGGTGGGAAGGTAACAGCGTTCCATGCGCCTTCGGCATTGAGTCATGCTGGACACATGACCACGGAGACGTCTTCGGACAGTGCTGGCTCTTCGGCTTTGAAATGGAGATGAGCACCGCCCCCTAGAGTCGGGAACGACTAGCAGATATGTGTAAGGGGAACCTTTATCTTTAGTGTGTGTGTGTATACAGAATAATGTATATTCAGAATAACAGAGTTGGAAGGGACCTCGGAGGGATACTTGGGATACTTGTGCAGGTGCGCGCAGCGTACAGCGCCCGCATGACCTCTGCCGAGCAGCTGGAGCATCTCAGGGTGTGCGCAGGCGTGCATAACACACATGCCCAAGGTGGATGCCTAGCCCCGTCGCAGTGTACTAGTTGCGATGGGATCCAGAAACCACCACTGGTCTATTTGCTCGTGCTAGCTGAAGCGTTTTGTTAGAAACAAGGGTGATTTTCATACCGACAAGGGAAAACTGCTCTTAGGAACGGTGGCTTGTTTCCCTGACAGTGCGAATGGCACCGCTCTCTTCCGATTGATTGAGATCTTCACATTCCAGCATTGCTAGGGAGTTTCTGTGACACAAGGGTCTCCAACCTTTGCAACTTTAAGTCTGAAGGACTTCAGCTCCCACACTTCTCCAGCCAGCTTTGCTGGCTGGAGAATTCTGGGAGCTGAAGTCCTTCAGACTTAAAGTTGCAAAGGTTGGAGACCCCTGCTGTGACATGTCGAGGTCCCTCGTGTTGAGTAATATCAGTTACCGTATTTGGCTATTCTTGGTGTGATGGAAACCGAGGTCAGCAATGCGTTTTGTCACGCCGGCTGTCATTCCGAATTCCTGACTTCCATCCAGGCCTTACAGCTGCGGGGTGGGTGGGTGGTGGTGGGGAAACACCCCTCCTGTTTGACTTTGCTTAGCTCTGCTGCTCCTGAATGGAATCCTTTCACAACGTTCCCTTCATTAATGACTAAGTGTTTCCTTCGGGACCTGTTAATAGCGCAGCAAGAAAGGGATGAAGGGAGGTTAAAAAAAGATGGCGGGATGGTGGAATGGGAGGTGTGTGAGAAAGGATTTGCAAGAAGCAATGGAACAAGGAGATGCCTTTGCGCCTCGCTGATAAATGAAGGTGTTGAGGATATCTCCGTTAGGAGACTGAGAAATGTGCAATGGAATTGCACAAGAGCAAGAGATACATTGCTAGATATTCACACTATTAGTCATAGACACCGATGGTAAAAACAAGCAGACTTTTACTTACGGTGGGCAATAAAGTAAACTTCTTCACAAACAAGTGATAAGTTAGTCTTGAATCAAAATGCAGTCTATAACTCAAAACATTTGGCTCACAGTTGCTCAATCCACGATTCTTCTTGCTCCTTCGCTTTTTGCTGATCTAACCCGACATTACAGAGTCTCCATTCAAATGATCAGCCTCTAACAGTGCTTCTGGCTCCCTCTTATGGCTGATTGAGGAAGCAGCAGCCAATCACATTCTACTGTATCAGTTAAAGTTACAGGTAGCATTTTCAATCATGGCTTATATATATATTGCCAACCCAACACTAGGATTATAGTCCTAACAGAAGGAAAGGTACAATGATATTCTGTTCTCTAGTATAGATAGTGCTCGGCTTACAACAATGCCTTTAGTGAACACTCAAAGTTATTAAGTTATAATGTTATTTCCTTTGGTTGTGGCTTAGCATTGTGTGAACGTAACAACTCTGACTTCAAATCTTATCCATTGACTTTATGTGCCAATTGAAACTAATATAGTTTATTTGGTAATCTGTGGTTAAAACAATAGCTTAGCCTGACTGGAAAAGTTTGGCATAATGTCATAGGTAAATTAGGCCATTGCATCATGTTCAACAAACCCTTGTTAATACCAATGCACTAAGGTAAAGGTAAAGGTTCCCCTTGCACATATGTGCTAGTGGTTACCGACTCTAGGGGGCAGTGCTCATCTTCGTTTCAAAGCCGAAGAGCCAGCGCTATCCGAAGACGTCTCTGTGGTCATGTGACCTGCATGACTAAACGCCAAAGGCGCACGCAACACTGTTACCTTCCCGCCAAAGGTGGTTCCTATTTTTCTATTTACATTTTTTTAATGTGCTTTCGAACAGCTAGGTTGGCAGGAGCTGGGACAAGTAACGGGAACTCACTCCGTTACGCGGCACTAGGGATTTGAACCGCCGAACTGCCAACCTTTCTGATCGACAAGCTCAGCATCTTAGCCACTGAGCCACCGTGTCCCTGATATACTAATAACATGTGGCAAACCACAAAACCCCATTGAGTAATAGCCCTGGATTCATGGTTAGTTTAGGTACTAGATCGATACACTGAAAGAAATTTTCCGTGACTAGAAATTTCAAACTAATTTACAGAGGCAAAGCTTGAGTTGGTAAAAGCGAATGATAAAGTAGGAAAAATCTGTTTCACACAATAAATGTTTTGTGTTTAAAAACATGTCACAATTTAGGAGACTTAGAGGCAATCACCATGTTTTTTTCCTGAGGTAAATATTTGTTTTACTGTGGCCAGGCACTTCAGCTTGTTTTTTGCTTGCCCAGAGGATCAATCCTCTCTCAAATGTAGGTTCTTGCTGTTGGTTTGTCTGCAATGTTGTGCAATTAAGTGGTTCTCAGACCCTCTAGGATAGCATTTCTCCAAGACATGGTGATCTGAGAGCCGGATTGGATCGCCTAATGACAGTGAAATTAGCGTAATTATAAAAACAACTGGTTTCACAGTTATTGCAGTGCACAGAAAGAAGATGACAGGGGGACAAATTGTTTTGATTAAAAGTATAGTTTGCTTTTCCTCAAATGTAAGCAAGGAGAGGGTGGGTGGGTGGGTGGGAAATCACAGCTGTAGACATGGTGCAGTTTTGACGTCTTGGTAGGGAATAACGTGATACACTGAAATCTTTTGCCACCAACGTCAGATTCACACGTCCAGTGAAAAATGCTGATTGCCCACCGAGTAGTAATTAATTGTTAATTAATTTGAACCCAAACCTAAAGTCGACTGGGAGGAAATTTTATCCATTTGTGGGAATCCACAGGCACCAAGTGCCCTATTCAAGAGGGGTTCAAGGTTGACTCAGCCTTCCATCCTTCCGAGGTGGGTGAAAGGAGGACCCAGATTGTTGGGGGGCAAGAGGCTGACTCTGTAAACTGCTTAGAGAGGGCTGTGAAGCCACTGTAAAGCGGTATATAAGTAACCGCTATTGCTATTTCCTTCCTTCCTTCCTTCCTTCCTTCCTTCCTTCCTTCCTTCCTTCCTTCCTTCCTTCCTTCCCTACCTTTACTCCCTCCTCCCGGTTGTTAGAATGCAGTATTGCAGGCGAACTCTGCCCGCAGCCAGGAGTTCAATCCTTACCTGCTCAAGGTGAACTCAGCCTTCCATCCTTCTGGGGTGGGTCAAATGAGGACCCAGATTGTTGGGGGCAAGAGGCTGACTGTAAACCACTTAGAGTGGTCTGTAAAGCACGGTGAAGCGGTACATAAGTCTAAGCGCCATTGCTATTTTCCATGACTTGGAATTGGGGAGAAGGGCTTGCAAATTGGATGGCCTATTTTCCAGAGACTATTCATTTTTCAGTCATTCGGGCTGTGGTGGAGGACCGTGGGGGCGGACCTATGGCACGCATGCCAGAGGTGGCACCCCAGAGCCCTCTCTGTGGGCACGCACACCGTTGCCAGCTGCTCTTCCGGATTCGCAAGCATGCTGGATAGCTGATCTGGCACGCATTCGTGCGGCAGCCAGCTGCTCTTCCGGATTCCCAGAAGAGAGCAGCTGCCCGGCGCGCACGCGCACGACAGCCCCCGGAACAGCAGCTGGCTCCCATGCGCCAGAGAGAACCCGACCAACTGCTCTCATCCAGGTTATGGCGGGTGCATGCACGCTCCAATTTCAGCACTGAAAAGGTTGCTATCACTGGTCTAGGAAAATGGATACCCTTAGAGAAAGATATCAGCTTTGTTGTTTGTTTCCTTCGCCTTGAAATGTGATGTTAAGGCCTATTCCCTGTTTATTTTCTCCTTTCCCCCATAAGCATTCTGCCTGGGGTAACAGCTGTTGTATGTAGTAGGTTTCAGCTCTGGCTCGTGTTAACTCTTCTAGACTAGAGCAATTAGCTGCTGAGCTGACCCCCGTGTTTATAACTGGCAGAATTTTCCTTGCCCACCAGAGGGTGATCAGGCAGGTCCTAAAAACGCAAGCAGGCTCAAGTTATTAAGCAGATATTTGCTTGCACCAAGACTTGGCTGCCAAGTCTCGAAAATACGATTTATGTAGTAGCAAGACCCATGGAACAGACGTTGCCTTCGGAAGTTGTGGGAGCTTCATCCCTCAAGAAGAGACTGGACTGTCAGAAATGACGTAGGGTCTCCTGCTTGAGTGGTGGGGTTGGACTAGATGACCTACAAGATCCCTTCCAACTCTGTTAATCTGTACCTGTATCCCCCACTTTTTTAAAAGGAAAAGAAAAAAGGGAATTGTTCAGACGAGAACCACACGCAAAGGAAGAATTAGTTAATGGAAAATAAAAATAAAACCCGAGACAGGCAGATTAAGAGAGGCGGAAGTCCTAAAGACGTCTGATCGAAAGCCAACCATTGCGCAGAAAGGACACAGTTGGCACGGCTGTGGAATTTGGTCTATGGATCATCCTGCTCTCTTAAACGTTTACGGCATATTTCATCACCGTCTTGCTGCAGGATTCGGTATGATTCAACCCTTCGGTTTGGTGAGATTCCAGCTTTTGGTGGGATCCAGCAAACAAGGTGGAGAAAAATGGGGCAGACACCAAATTCGAAAAGATTTTAGGGCCTTCAGGAGGATTCAGAAGCTGCCTCAATTGATATAAATTAGCAGATGAAATAAATGAGCATAGATTCAGAGAGGTTCCTGAATTCTCACGTACATTTTCTATTAATGGAAGATTCTTAATGCTTGATTTGGTAGCCTTACTCACAGTTAAAAAATATATGCGCAATTGGGCTGATTCCTAGCCATTGCACCCTCTTCTCTTTGAGCAGGAAATCCCACAACCTTGGGGTGATGTCCTCGTAAAATGCATTGCCGATGTCAAAATGCACATAGTTGCATATATTTTATTGTAGATGAGCTAAGGGAAAGGTGAAGGCTCCCCCGCGCATTCCTGCTAGTTGTTCCCGACTCTAGGGGGCGGTGCTCATCTCCGGTTCAAAGCCGAAGAGCCAGCGCTGTCTGAAGATGTCTCCGTGGTCATGTGGCCGGCATGACTAAACGCCAAAGGCGCACGGAACGCTGTTCCCTTCCCACCAAAGGTGGTCCCTGTTTTTCTACTTGCATTTTTTACGTGCTTTCGAACTGCTAGGTTGGCAGAAGCTGAGACAAGCCACGGGAGCTCCCTCTGTTACGCGGCGCTGGGGATTCGAACCGCTGAACTGACGACCTTTCTCATCGGCAAGCTGAGCGTCTTAGCCACTGAGCCACCGTCTCCCTAGATGAGCTAAAGCAGGGGTCTCCAACGTTTGCAACTTTAAGTCTGAAGGACTTCAGCTCCCAGAAGTCCTTCAGACTTAGCTGAAGTCAGCTTTGCTGGCTGGAGAATTCTAGGAGCTGAAGTCCTTCAGACTTAAAGTTGCAAACGTTGGAGACCCCTGAGCTAAAGGGAGTGCCAAGCTGGTTTTTAAAGGGCTTGCTTCTGAAACCCAGTGGTCCCTGTCGATTTTACAGTGGATTTCCTTGGTCCCTGCCGTTTCTCTGAATGCACCAGTCAGCTTTAGACCCAAACAACTCCATCGTCCATTCGATTGTGTATCGTATTCTTTCCCCAGAATCCAGCAGTAAGAGCCACTTCCTATTAGCGATAAAAATCTCGTTTCCTCCTCGGCAGGAAACCAGGGTTTGATATCTTTGCTGCCTCGAAGCACTGGAATCATGTTTGGCACCGATAAGAGGGTAATTCCAAACAAATTTGGCCTGTTCTAGCTACAGGGAAGGGACGCCAAGTTGAAACACAATGCAATCTTTCATAGGTGAATGCATCCATCGCCTGGGTTAGCTTGGTCGGCAGTGAACTACAGGTGGGGCTGATGGCCACAATTGACCCCCAACGTTTCTGCTCCTGAGACAGCTTAAGTGAATTCTGCCCCATTTCACGAGCTTCCCTTCCACAGTGGCTGAGCGAAGCCCTGCCGTTTTAAGTCAGTTTCACGGTTGTTAAATGAATCTGGCTTCCCCATTGACTTGGGGTTGCCAGAAGGTCGCAAAAGATGATCACAGGACCGCAACCGTCATCAACATGTGCCAGTTGCCCAGTGCCTGGTTTTGGATATACAGGATCATGGAGATGCTGTTTGAAAGTGCTGTTATAACTTTGGGTGGTCACCAAAACGAATACTTCAAATAATTTAATAATTACAGTGATTCACTTAATGGCAAGAAAAGGCGTAAAATGGGGCAAAACTCACTTAACAACTGTCTTGCTTAGCAGTGGAAGTTTTGGCCTCAATTGTGGTCATATGTTAAGAACCACCTGTATGTTGGAGTTACATGTTTAGCTATCCGTAAATGTCTTGCAGCAAACCACGGTTGCATCCAGATGATGATCAACATGCAGGAACATCATTGTGCAAACTCAGCTCTTACCTATTTGTGTCTTGACATCTGATTTTAAGTATATAGCCCCCATAGAGCTTATCCTATCCTATCCTATCCTATCCTATCCTATCCTATCCTATCCTATCCCTATTCCCATTCCTATTCAAGTTGCCCCTGACATCTCTCTCTCTCTCTCTCTCTCTCTCTCTCTCTCTCTCTCTCTCTCTCTCTCTCTCTCTCTCTCTCTCTCTCTCTCTCTCTCTCTCTCTCTTCTGTATGTGTGTGTATTCCAGCATAATTCTGGAGCGCCTCGAGCAATTTCAAACAAACTTGGTGCCCAGATGACTTACTCTCTGGAAACAAATACTGTGGGGGTAAGACACCCCTAACAGCCCTCAGGGTGTGTGATCTGTTAAGATACAGCCTGTTGTGCCTTAAAATGGTTTTTACTGTACTGCCGTAAAATGGATTCTACTGTACAGCGCAGTGGAGTTGCCATGGTAACAGCTTCACAGTACTCCACAAGGGGGCTCCCTCGGGTAAGGGGCGGGGAAATCCAACATTAGAAATTACTTTTGGTCTGGACATTTGCCCCCTATAAATAAATACAAGGCAACTAAGGGTTATCAAACTAGCTTGATATAAATAAGTAAGTTACAGATGATGGGAAGCATCAAAACATGTTTGCGACATTACTAAGCACATTTGATCATTGGATAGTAGCTTATATAGGAATTCTAAATGACGGTTTTACATAAATCTTTACCGTTCTTTTAAAAATGTGGCATAATTGTTAACTGCGAAGGAAACTACAAAGGAAAATGCAGATTTCTCATAATGTCTTGATACCCCTCGTTTTTCGCGGCTTCATGTTTCGCGGCTTCAGTGCTTCGCGGGTTTTTCAAAAATACAGAAAAATAATGCATCGGTAGGAGACAAGCGCCCCCTAGTGCTTGCTTTAAACGATGTCCACCAACTCAAGTTTCCGGTGCAAATCCTACTTCGTGGTTTTTCAGTTTTCGCAGAAGGTTCCGGTCCCCATTAACAGCGAAAAACGAGGGATCACTGTATGTATATTATAGCTCCATGTTCATGTATCATACTAGGTTGATGTTAACCATGATTGGTTATTGTCAAGCTTATTATATGTTGTGAACCCAACCTGTTTATGGTGTATTTTCACTCCTAGAAAATGAGTTAATTTCGTGAACAGATTTATGAACTCGGGAATGGAATTTGAAGAATGACCAAATTTCTATTGTTTTCTCTCTCTCTCTCTTACAGACCTAATGTTTGTGGGTCACGGTACAATGCCTATTGCTGTCCAGGGTGGAAAACTTTACCTGGTGGAAATCAGTGTATTGTCCGTAAGTTATTTCTGCTGATTTTATTAGGAAGACCCTTGTGGGTTTACTTTTTTTTAAATTTTATTTTTATTCAAAAAAAGAAGAAGTTAAAATACAGTTAAATCAAGGAGACATTTCCTGACAGTGAGCACAGTGAATCAGTGAAACAACCTGTCTCCAGAAGTTGGAGGTTTTTTTAAAGAAGAGATCGGACAACCACTTGCCAAGAAGGACATTGTACAGTTTATATAAAATCACGTGAAGTATTAGTACCGCTTCATAAAGCCTTAGTAAGGCCACACGTGGAATACTGCATCCGGTTTTGGTCACCACATTACAAAAAAGCATGTTGAGACTTTGTAAAAAGTACGAAGAAGAGCAACTAAGATGATCAAGGGCTTGGAGACAACAATATGAAGAACGGTCGCAGTATTTGGGTTGGGCTAGTCTAGAGAAAAGAAGGTCTAGGGCAGGGGTCTGCAAAGTCGGCTCTTTTAAGACTGGTGGACTTCAACTCCCAGAATTCCCCAGCTAGCTATGCTTGGAGTTGAAGTCCACCAGTCTTAAAAGAGCCGACTTTGCAGACCCCTGGTCTAGGGGGAACATGATAGCAGCATTCCAGTATTTGAAGGGCTGCCACAAAGAGGAGGGAGGAAACTTATTTTCCAAAGCACCAGAAGGCAGGACAAGAAACAATGGATGGAAACGAATCAAGGAGAGAAGCAATTTGGAATTAAGGGGAAACTTCCTAACAGTGAGGACAATTAATTGATGGAACAGAAGTTGCCTTCAGACATTGTGGGAGCTTCATCACTGGAGGTTTTTAAGAAGAGACTGGACAGTCCCTTGTCCGAAATGGTATAGGATCTCCTCCTTGAGCAGGGGGTTGGCCTAGAAGACCTCCGAGGTCCCTCCCAGTTCCATTCTAGATGGAGCTCTCTTAAGCATAGACTTTAGCAGCAGCAATGACAAAAATAATGTGAACTTTGACTCTTAAGTTTGATGAAGACTGATCCTGAAGATCAGTCAATCCAGAAAAGGTTGGATTGTCTGAACAGGCAAATTCAGTCATTCATCAGCCTCTCACATCCTTTTGTGAGATAAAAGCATTATCCTTTTCTTATTCACAGCGATTTGCAGACATTCCTGTGGAGATGGGTTTTGCTCCAGGCCAAACATGTGCACGTGTCCAAATGGCCAGATTTCTCCATCCTGCGGCTCAAAATCAGGTATGCATTCAATATTTGGATCGGTCATCCCTGCTTGGATGGTCAAACTAATACAGCGGTTTGTTCATCATTTCCTGATATCTTAGTAGCTCAGACAACTAAACAGTGATGTATGTTTTACCGCAGCTAAGAGAATCTAATGAGGGCTGCCCAACCTTGCCAACGTTAAGGCAGGTGGACTTCAATTCCCAGAATTCCTCAGACAGCTGGGGAATTCTGGGAGTTGAAGTCCATAAGTCTTAAAGTGGGCAAGGTTCAGGCGTGGGTTCCTGCCAGTTCTAAGCTCTTCTATAGAAGAGGTTCCACAAATCTACAGGGCCATTTAGAACCGGTTCCACCTCCCTCCCCCCGCCCATCTGCCCATCATCCAGAAGAAGAGCGAGAGGAGGAATTCTGGGAGTTGAAGTCCACAAGTCTTAAAGCTGTCAAGTTTGAACACCCCTGGGGTCTTTTTCTCTAAAGGATGAGGGGTGGGAGGGTCTTGTAACTTGACAGCTTTAAGACTTGCGTGCTTCAAATGCCAGAGTTCCTGAGCCAATATTTTGGTGGCTAAGCAAGAGCGTTGTTAAGTGAGTTTCACCACATTTTACAAGTTGGCCATGCCTACCCGGTCACATGACTGCCAAGCCACTCCCAGCCAGTCACATGGCCGGCAAGCCACTCCCACAAAGCAGGCCACACCTACAGAAGAGGTTCTAAAATTTTTTGAAACCCACCACTGGCAAGGTTGGACAACCCTGATCTAGGTTTGAGTTACTTGCAAGCATTCCTTATGGCCGTATTAAATATAACCAACAACATCCTATCGTGGTATTCTGATTCCTTCTTCTAATTTTTTCTTTTTTTAAAATTTCAACACACCTGACATATATGTTTTAGGAATGAACAAACTAGAATTTATGAAAGTCCCCGTAGGATCTGGTCATCCATTACCAGAGGCCACCAAGCAGAATAGGGAGGCATTATACAAGGGTGTTCAGTGACCTAATTTTTCAGTAAATGGTATTAATTATCATTCAGATGCATTGTGCTTGTCTAGAACTGTTTTATGGGTTCGTAAAGGAGCCGAAAGCATGAGAAAGCAAAAAGTAGGGTAAATATTTATATGAAAGTAGAATAAAATTAATACCATGCAAATAGAAAGTTCTAAGTTCTCTTGTAGGAAGCCGGATTGTTTAGATTGGTTGGCTTCCCAGTGTTGTGTGAAATCAGTTGTCCTATTCTACTTTTATTAGATGGCTGGTGTTTTGTATTTACAGTTGCGTCGTTTTCCAATTGTGTTTTGAATTCATATGTGGTTTTATTTCCCTTTTTTGTGTGTGTGTTTTTTGTTAGCCACAGTTAAATACAGTTCTTTTTGATCCAGAGACAGGACATAAATCTAATCAATTAATCTTTCTTTATTTGCTGGTTTATTTGCACTGCACGGGTGCTCCCTTTAACTTATTTTTCTGCCTTGTTTAATTAGGTCCATATAACGAATTCGGCCCTCTGCTTCACTAATCACGTGCCAGGAAAAAAAAAGGATTTTTTTTTTTAGTTATGAAAATGTTTAGTTGTAAAAATACTCTAAATACAAGCTTTTGATCTGAAATATCCTGCAGATTCTCAGACTATCATTCCCATCCTCCTGAGTCTCGTAGCAATGAGGGGGGAATTGTAATCCAGCATACAGGTAGCCTGCAGGATATGACCACAATGGACCCCAAATTTTCCGTTGTTAAGGGAGACGTTTGTTAAGTGAGGTTTGCCCCATTTTACGATTTTTCTTATGGAGTCGATCCCCGCAGATGTTCAGTTACTACTAGGGTTGTGAAGGGAATCGGGCTTCCCCATTGTCTCTGCCTTTGAGAAGGTCGTAAAAGGTGATCCTGTGATCCCAGGGTCACAAATATGAGTCAGTTGCCAAGAGTCCAAATTGTGATCCCACGACCCCAAGGATGCAGCAACAGCCATAAGTGTGCAGAGTGGTCATAAGCTGCTTTTTTTTTTAGTGCTGTTGTAACTTTGAATGGCCACTAAGCAAATTGTTGTAAGTCGAGGGCTAATTGTATTGAGAAGACACCAACTGGAGGAAGCCACGCTTGGAAACGTTCAACTCGGTTGACTCTTCCTATTAGGGTTTTCCAGTGGTTCGTTGACAAATAAGACTTTTAACCGTTGTCGGATTTCTGCTCCCACCGTTGCCCTAACCAAGCAACAGCCTGAAATGCTTAAAACTTCACATCTGTTCTTTGCCTGGACCTCAGCGCTGAGCCATGGCTGGCCAAGACAGCCCTTGAAGGCCTTTTCCGGATCCTCCTCTGCATTTATCCTCTTAGACCTCACAGATGTTTCCCGCAATTCCGTTCTCCCATCAGGATTTCAAAGAGATTGTGGATGAGATGGAAGAACAGCTCCACCAGCCTGGCCAAGAGTCCAGCTTGCTAGTTCAGCCAGAGGCTTCCAACTCCTAGCCCACTCCTGCTGGTGCCTCCCAGCAGTGTCTCTCCCAATAAGGGAGAAGATCTGTAGCTCACGGTTGAAATGAGGGCTCCTTGGTGCTCTCTGAGCTTGGTGCTTTTCTTGCAGACGTTTCGTGACCCAAACTAGGTGACATCATCTAGGAGTGACATTTGCAAGGAGTGGTAGTAGTAGCAGTAGTAGCAATAGTAGACACCGTCATCGTCCTTGGTGCTCTGTGAGCTTGGTGCTTTTCTTGCAGGCATTTCATTACCCAAACTAGGTGACATCATCAGTGCTAGTAAGGAGTGAGATTTGCAAGTAGTAGTAGTAGTAGTAGTAGTAGTCCTTGGTGGTCTCTGAGCTTGGTGCTTTTCTTGCAGGCATTTCATTACCCAAACTAGGTGACATCATCAGTGCTAGTAAGCAGTGAGATTTGCAAAGAGTAGTAGTAGTAGTAGTAGTAGTAGTAGTAGTAGTAGTAGTAGTAGTAGTCCTTGGTGGTCTCTGAGCTTGGTGCTTTTCTTGCAGGCATTTCATTACCCAAACTAGACAACATCATCAGTGCTAGTAAGGAGTGAGATTTGCAAGTAGTAGTAGTAGTAGTAGTAGTAGTAGTAGTAGTAGTAGTAGTAGTAGTAGTAGTCCTTGGTGGTCTCTGAGCTTGGTACTTTTCTTGCAGGCATTTCATTACCCAAACTAGGTGACATCATCAGTGCTAGTAAGCAGTGAGATTTGCAAAGAGTAGTAGTAGTAGTAGTAGTAGTAGTCCTTGGTGGTCTCTGAGCTTGGTGCTTTTCTTGCAGGCATTTCATTACCCAAACTAGACAACATCATCAGTGCTAGTAAGGAGTTAGATTTGCAAGTAGTAGTAGTCGTAGTCGTAGTAATAGTCCTTGGTGGTCTCTGAGCTTGGTACTTTTCTTGCAGGCATTTCATAACCCAAACTAGGTGACCTCATCAGTGCTATGTAGTCAGGAGTATGGTTTGCAAAGTGCGCACTCAGAGAACTGGTAGTGAAACCGGTAGGATCCCACCCCTGGTTTGGATTATTACTGGGAGCAAGTTGAACTACAGGTTATTTACCCTTGCTTTCACCTGTGGTTAGGCTCAATGTGATGACTTCTAAGCAAACAAAATTCAGTTTATGGTTTAATTTTTAAGGCTATGGGGAAACATACTGGAAACCCTGTAGGTCTTCCAAGGAAGGCTGTTGTTGAAATCCTTGAAACTAGAGATGTGTTACCAGTGGCCAACGAGGAGACATTGTAGGGCGTGCGGTCTTCCGTGAAACGTACACAGTGGATTTGAATAGATGCCATACTTTCCACTTTACTGTAACAGTAAAGAAAACATTAACCGTAAAATAGTCTAAGTAAACATTTACTTACGAGACTCAACATATTGTACAATTGCAACTGGCGTTTCAAACAATCCCAATTCAAACAATTCAAACAATGTAACTTGAAAATGGTGATTTCAACACAGCATCTAGCTTGCCAATGGATGAATAAGTCACAAGTTTTCCTTTTGGAGCGGGAAGATGCATTTGGGTACAGTTTAAAGAATACAATCTGACTTACCCACGGTTGTAAGTGTGAAAAATGATCCGCGGCATTTGAACAGTCGCTGAACGAATAAGGCTACCTATATACAGACTATATATGAATCTATATGTCGAAGCTACTGCTAAACTTTATTTGAAAATATTTAAGTGGCTTTTTGGGTAATTATGTGGGAATGGAAGTTAGCTTTTGGCACGCTTGACTCTAATTGAAATCAGTTTTGTGGTTTTAGGTTTCTACCCCGCCTGATGGATGATATCACTTCCTAAGTGTTTTCTAATCAGGCCTGTTTTCCTGCAATGCCATAAAACTTAACGGAACCATTTTTCAAGCTATGGCCATCCCTACCCCTGCCCTGGATCAATTTAGGATGGAATAGATGGGGTCTGCCAGCTAATTATTCTTAAGGTTGTCGTTGTTTTTTCTCTCTCTAGCTAAAATTAACTCTTACTTAGAGCCAAAGTGAAAGTGGAATAGCTGAATATTAAACAGGCTGAAAAGAAATGTAGATAGCGACTTCTGGGTGGGCTTCTTATCTCTGGGATCAGAACAAATAGAAAATGGACATGTTTAATCTGCTTTTGGGTCTGTGGTTTGGATCCAAAGTAGCTCCTTTGAAGCTTCTTGTTGTAGCAACATAAAATCTATTGGTGCCATTAAGGGGAAAAAACCCCACAACCCTATATGTAGATGCACATAGGAGAAAAGTTTGACCTGAGGTCCCATTGATTTAATTGTCCGAGTTTTGCAGATTTTCACAGTTGCTGGATCTATATCATTCTATGACCAATCTCATAGGGACGCGATGGCTCAGTGGCTAAGACGCTGAGCTTGTCGATCAGAAAGGTTGGCAGTTCGACGGTTCGAAGCCCGAGCGCCGCGTAACGGAGTTAGCTCCCGTTAATTGTCCCAGCTTCTGCCCACCTAGCAGTTCAAAAGCACAGTTAAAAAATGCGAGTAGAAAAACAGGAACCACTGTGAGTAAAATCACAGCATCTTCTTAAATCATAGTTTGGAGAATACTTAAACATATCAAGGGGTTGATCGTACTTTTTGGGTTAGTTACGCTTTGTGGTTTAGAAATGACAAGATCATGGCCATTTGTCCATGTGAAGGTTACTTTTAGATTGGAATTCTTTTCCAGCCTTTACGTTCTGCGTCTGCTTTATTTGGCACCTCCTTGTAGAACAAGTAGAGAATTAAATTGCAAGATTTCTCCTTTCCCAAAAGCACTCACAAAAATCAGGTGTCACTTTCTAGTTTGCTAGCACCTGGCCAACTATGCTTTCTAATTTTCCTAGGTGGCTTACCTTCCCTAAATTGGCAACTAGCTGGTGGCATTGAAATACAGTAAACAGCAAAATGCGATATTTTGCATGGCATTATATTTTCTTTAAAAATCATATACATCTTTGATATTGAAAAGTTGGTCTCTACATTTTCTCCTGTAAGTTTTTTGAGTTTTCATCTGCCAGTTTTCTCCTGAATCTTCCCTACAATCTGTATTCTCCAAAGATGATCATCATCAACCTTGCTCAAGAGTAGCAACTGTGAAAGGGAGCTTGGAGTCCTAGTAGACAACCATTGAAATAGGAGCCAGCCGTGGGCAGCAGCTGCCAAAAAAGCCA
Organism: Rhabdophis nuchalis; assembly: GCA_039707465.1. NCBI lineage: Eukaryota > Metazoa > Chordata > Lepidosauria > Squamata > Natricidae > Rhabdophis > Rhabdophis nuchalis. The sequence goes on along the minus strand of CM077659.1, from coordinate 8,039,970 downwards.
ACACAGTTCTAGGCTGCATAAACAGAGGGATAGAATCTAGATCACGTGAAGTGTTAATGCCACTGTATAGTGCCTTGGTAAGGCCACACTTGGAATACTGCATACAGTTTTGGTCACCACGATGTAGAAAAGATGTGGAGACTCTAGAAAGAGTGCAGAGAAGAGCAACAAAGATGATTAGGGGACTGGAGGCTAAAACATATGAAGAACGGTTGCAGGAACTGGGTATGTCTAGTTTAATGAAAAGAAGGATTAGGGGAGACATGATAACATCTTCCAATATCTCAGGGGTTGCCACAAAGAAGAGGGAATCAAACTATTCTCCAAATCACCTGAGGGCAGAACAAGAAGCAATGGGTGGAAACTAATCAAGGAGAGAAGCAACTTAGAACTGAGGAGAAACTTCCTGACAGTGAGAACAATTAATCAGTGGAACAGAAGTTGCCTCCAGAGGTTGTGAATGCCCCAACACTGCAAGTCTTCAAGAAGATGTTGCATAGCCATTTGTCTGAAATAGTATAGGGCTTCCTGCTTAGGCAGAGAGTTGGACTAGATGACCTCCAAGGTCCCTTCCAACTCTGCTATTGTATTGTATTGTATCATAATCTTTTAAGAACCAACCCTCCCCCTATAACCCCTTGTGGGGTGATGCCTGGGCAACTGAATGGAGCTAGCAGAATGTCTAACGGCCGGATGCTCTTCATGTTGCCAATGCGGAGTTTTGTTCAGCAGATATATTCTCATTGTACCCAGAGAGAGAATAACTCCCTCTACCTAGGATTGAACTCACAGCCTCCGGATTGTGACCCCATAATCCCTTGCCGGTTGGACTCAGGGCAACTGAATGGAGCTGAGTGTTTACTGGCCCGACGCCCTGCCCTCTCGCCAATGTGGAGTTTTGTTCAGCAGATATATTCTCATTGTGACTCGAGAGAAAAATAGCTGCCTCTACCTAGGATCGAACTTATAGCCTCTTGATTGGGAGGCAAGAGATCCACCTCTAGGCTATCGTAACCCTCCATTCTCCAAAGGCGATAAGGGTAGCATTTTTGCCTGCGCCGTTTATGATGTCACCTGCAGAACCAAGCTTAGACGTTGATTGCGTCGGTTTGTGTGTGGTTGTTCTCCAGACCCATAAGTAACAGACGGTCTTTCTTTTCCAAGTGCAACACTGCAACATCAGATGCATGAACGGCGGGACCTGCAGTGACGACCATTGTCTCTGTCAAAAGGGATACACCGGAACACACTGTGGACAGCGTAAGTAATCGGAACGCTCAGTTCGAATTCTGAAACACCGAGTCGATAAAGAAGCCGTCGAGAATTCGTGTTTTGACAATTCGCGGAGGAAGTTCACCAGCTCATAAAAACAACAGTAGCAAGAATACAGGGCTGGGTTCCTGCCAGTTCTAGCCTCTTCTATAGAAGAGGTTCCACAAATCTACAGGGCCGTTTAGGACCGGTTCCAGCTCCCTCCCCCTGCCCGTCCGCCCATCATCAAGATGAAGAGCGAGAGGAGGAATTCTGGGAGTTGAAGTCCACAAGTCTTAAAGCTGTCAAGTTTGAACACCCCTGGGGTCTTCTTCTCTAAAGGATTAGGGGTGCAAGGGTCTTGTAACTTGACAGCTTTAAGACTTGCGTGCTTCAAATGCCAGAGTTTCTGAGCCAACATTTTGGTGGCTAAGCAAGAGCCACATCACATTTTACAAGTTGGCCACGCCCACCCAGTCACACGACTGCCAAGCCACTCCCAGCCGGTCACGTGGCAGGCAAGCCACTCCCACCTGGTCACATGACCAGCAAGCCACTCCCACAAAGCAGGCCACACCTATAGAAGAGATTCTAAAAAACTTCGAAACCCACCACTGCCCAGAATGCCACTTCATGACTGGTCCCCCATGGTTTGCTGCTTTTCCATTACACACACACAACACACACACACACACACACACACACACACACACACGAGAAGAACCTTCTCCAGTCCGTGGGATGCAGATTGCAGATTAGATCCAGACAAAAAATGTCACCGTTCTGAACGGAGGAATTTTGAGTACAGTAAATGTTGTGAGTCCTTCAACTCTTCTTTCGGTTGCCAAATTCTCAACCAAGAACTTCTATCTTGGCTGCAGTTACAATAGAAAAAAAATAAAATAAAAATTAGCCACCAGATCAGGGCAGGATTGCGTGTGGATTGCCTGTTATTTTTTTTCAGGGAAGCTCGTAACTTTTCAAGAAGTGCCAGGAAAATAAAACCTTGCTGGCTGGGATATGCCTCAGACAAAACGCTTGAGACTAATGGCTGTAGAGGTTTTTGTATTAGTGTCGTAACGGTATTGGGAAAGTTTTGTGTATTTCATATTAGTGATTAGTGACAAATTTGTCATCGCTAACGGTTGGCGCCATCCAGTTCTCTTTGCCTTCAAAAAGCAAATCTGTGCACGCTTATTATCAGGGGTGAAATCTAGCAGGATCTGACAGGTTCTGGAGAACCGGTAGCAGAAATTTTGAGTAGTTTGGAGAACTAGCAAATGCCACCTCTGGCTGGCCCCAGAGTGGGGAGGGAATGGGGATTTTGCAGTATCCTTCCCCTGGAGTGGGGAGGGAAAGGAGATTTTGCAGTATCCTTCCCCTGGAGTGGGGAGGGAAAGGGTATTTTGCAGTATCCTTCCCCTGGAGTGGAGAGGGAATGGGTATTTTGCAGTATCCTTCCCCTGGAGTGGAGAGAGAATGGGTATTTTGCAGTATCCTTCCCCTGGAGTGGGGAGAGAATGGGTATTTTGCAGTATCCTTCCCCTGGAGTGGGGAGAGAATGGGTATTTTGCAGTATCCTTCCCCTGGAGTGGGAAGGGAAAGGGGATTTTGCAGTATCCTTCCCCTGGAGTGGAGAGGGAATGGGTATTTTGCAGTATCCTTCCCCTGGAGTGGAGAGAGAATGGGTATTTTGCAGTATCCTTCCCCTGGAGTGGGGAGAGAATGGGTATTTTGCAGTATCCTTCCCCTGGAGTGGGGAGAGAATGGGTATTTTGCAGTATCCTTCCCCTGGAATGGGAAGGGAAAGGAGATTTTGCAGTATCCTTCCCCTGGAGTGGAGAGGGAATGGGGATTTTGCAGCATCCTTCCCCTGGAATGGGGCCACTTCAGTCTGGTGGTTAAGGCAGCTAGAAACCCGGAGACTGAGAGTTCTAGTCCAGAGTTCCACCCAGAGTGGATCCTACAACGTAGCCCTGAGACACACATATGCTTGCTTTCATTGGAGAGAGAGCTTGATGGCTTGTTTCTACAAGTAGTTTACCTTGATTAGGGCTTCTTCGAGCTTTAACCTTTACTTATCCTCTTGAAAATACCTAAAACTTGTGAATGGGTATTGAGGCTCAAAACCCTAGTTCTGCTAGCCTCTGGTTGACTTTTTGTTATTTGCTCCACTTGCAGCTGTCTGTGATAATGGATGCCTAAATGGAGGAAGGTGTGTGGCCCCAAACAGATGTGCTTGCACGTATGGCTTCACAGGACCTCAGTGTGAAAGAGGTAAGTGGAAATTTCCCTTTTTGAATTAAAACAGTGGGAAAACTCTCTAAACTGTCTTAGGGGTACAGAAAAACCATGTACAACTAAGAGGAGGTGCAAATGCACTAAAAGGTTTGATTGTTCTTTTAAATGGTTTTAAATCTCACTGTCAGGGTTCCAAATAACATCCAAAATTAAATCAGAGTCCAAGGCCAAGTATTGGTCAAAGTTCCAATTGATTGAGAGAGCCATGTTGGCACATCTGGGGAAACCCGAATCTGAAAGCTTCCCGGTTTTCTGCACCCAGTTGAAAGTTCAAGATCTTGCCCCCCACACCCACAAGTCCATCCCATGGTCCAATCCCCCACTGCCACGCTGGCAGTTCCACCTATCCAGTTCCGGTCAGGTGCAGAGGTGCAAAGACCAAGGATGACCTTTGCTTTCTAGAAAGAATGTCGTTATGGCTACATAGCATCTAACTCCAAACAATCCCCCCCCTCCCAATTCCCCACTAATAAAACAGCATAGTAGAATAGAATATTAGTGTGGCAGGCCAAAGATCCCTCAAGGAACCGCCTGCAGGCCTGACACTCACAATATTTCAGTGTTTGTACATGAGACTGTGAACTCACAAGAGGGAAATTTTTCTCCCAAAACTCTCAGGGTTGATTAAACTCGCGAATCTTCAGCCCGTTTTTTTTTAAAAAATTCTTTCCAACCCAATGAATGGCTGAAAATATATTTATATCTACCTGTCTCCGTCCATTAGTGGGATGACTGTCTGAAAAATGACATCAGATCTGGTTTAAGGGGAGAATGGAGCACTAGAGGAATTGAAAATGGGCCAAACCTGGTCAGATCCTGCAGAGGGAGAAAAAAAAAAGAAATTTATTCCTTTATTACATTTCACTTTTTATGATGAATTGTGAAAGCTAGCTAATAAAAGAAATACAGGCACGTACATTTCAGTTCTCTGTTTAATATACATAAACGTCTTGGAGATTTTTTTTTTTTGGCAGACGGATTTATATTTAAGTGCTAAATTTTCTGTCTATCTTGCCTGACGTCTCACAGTTTGTTTTGTCTAGTTTTGTGGAGATCATCTTCTGTAAAAAAAAAACGTATAAGGGTTTTGTTATCAGTTTTGTGAACTTTTCCCTCGGGTCGCCATAGCAACTCACACAGCTGTTTCCAGAGGAGACCATGACTCCCCTTATTGGCTGTACGGAATACGCTAGAAGGAAATTAAATCAAGTTTAATACAGAGAGAGTAACAATAGCTGAATTGTAATTGTCATCTGGCTGTCTTCTTGACGATAAGGTGTTTTAATTGGAACAAATTGCGCTCATCCAGGGTATGAAAAACTCATAGAGTAGATTATATGTTCAGTCAAGTATACATCCTTTCTCACTCCACTTTACCTCTATCTATCTATCTGTCCGTCCATCTCCCTCCCTCCCTCTTCCCCCTCTCTCTAATCATCTCTCTATCCATCCATCCTTCTATTCCATCCATCCATCCATCATCCATCCCCGCCTCGAGTCCCTTCGGGGAGAGAGAGCGGGTTATAAATAAAATAATAATAATAATAATAATAATAATAATTATTATTATTATTATTATTATTATTATTATCATCATCATCATCATCATCCATTCATCCATCCATATCTATCATCTCTCTTCTGTGTCTCTGTCTCTATTTCTCAATTTCTCTCTCTCTGCAATCATCTATTTCTGTCTGTCTGTCTCTATCATCTCTTTGTGTGTCTCTGTCTCTGTCTCTGTCTCTCTCTCTGTATCTCTAATTATCTGTTTCTGTCTGTCTGTCCACCCACCCAGTCTACTTTGGAATCATTATTTGTAGATAGAATAGAATAGAATAGAATAGAATAACAGAGTTGGAAGTGACCTTGGAGGCATTCTAGCCCAATCCCCTGCTCAGGCAGGAAACCCTACATCACTTCAGATAAATGGTTATCCAGCCTCTTCTTAAAAACTTCCAGTGTTGGAGCGTTCACAACTTCTGGAGGCAAGTTGTTCCACTTCTTACGCTTCTTATATACGTCTTATCCAGTTGTGGGATTCAGCTGGTTCGCACCTATTTGGGAGAACCGGCTGTTAACTTTCTAAGCAGTTCAGAGAATCGGTTATTGGAATAAATCTCATTTTAGTTTTTTCCACTTTACAGGATAATTCTGTAAGGAAGGTAGGAAGGCAACATTCTGGTATTGTTCCTAGCCTCATCTTGATTGCCCTGCTTACAGAAACTGCCTCTCCGGTTAACCCTGATTCCATAGTCACAGCTAAGACGAAGCGCCCATCGGTTGAGTGACGTTGAGTTGGCCACACCCACCCAGTCACATGACCACTGAGCCCCGCCTACCCAGCTGGTCATTAGGGCAGAGAACCGGTTGTTAATTTGTTTGAATCCCACCACTGGCTTTAACCCTTCCTTCCTTAAGTTGTCCCGTGTGAGTTTTCTTGGCAGATTAGAAGACTTTTGTGAGATCTTTTCCCCCTCTTCTGTAGAAAGTTGAGGCCTAGCGGCATTTCCAGGCTGCTTCCTTTCCCCCCCCCCCCCTGGAAAGGATCCACCTTGGAATCGAGTCACTTCAAATATGAAAAGCGTGTGGCGATTGCTTTCTTGGTGCGCATAACTTCACGGACAAACAGTGTCTGGTTTTCCTTCGCAGTGTCTGCCTGTTCAGCTTGTAGGAAGTTCTATTTTGACACTCCTCCCCGCTCCAGTTTTGATCGTAACAAATGCAAAACATTTTTAGAAGGTTTCTGCCAGCTGCTTAGGAAACCTGTTGCCTGCTTTTGAACGAATGGATTCCTCTATGTTCGGCATCGCACGCTAAGTAAACATAATCACATTTTCATCCTTCATAAACTTTTTTTTTTTTTAAATTCATATCTAAAGCACTTTGACCAAGTGTCAAAGTTAGGGCCAAGAGAGCTGAAACAGTCCTGCTGTCTTCCATACAATACTAGGGTTTATTTTTCATATAACTGTTTGTGGAAAAGTTTACGTTATTTGATGTTGCCTCTCCATGATAATTGAGCCTGAATGGAAAGCAAAGAATAACCTGTGGATAAAAAATACTAATTATTTCCCCAATCTTAATCTTGTGTTTAAATTGGTATTCGAACAGAGTTGTTGGCCAATGTTGAAATCCCCCTTTTTTTTTAAAGAACTGTTTTTCAAGAACTTTTTGACTAATAGTACAATATTAATATTGACGTGATACTAATATTATGATGTGCATGATCTAGCCTTTGGCTTGGCATCGCAAAAAGTCTCCATATGTTTTCGCTTTTCCCAGCCTTTTATTTAAATTTCCCCTTTTTGTTGAAATCGGTGAAAATAAAAAATGATTATATAGTGGCACATCCTTTTTCCTTTCTTTGGTATACAGTTAGTCCTTGACTTAACGACCATAAAGGAGCCTAAAATGTCTGGGGCTGGGAAAGACAATTGTTGAGTGAATTGCGCCCCATTTTGTGACCTTTGGGCTGAAGTCGTTAAGCGAATCACGGCAATTATTAAGCGAATGGTGCAGTTGTTGAGTCAGTCTGGCTTCCCCCATTAACTTTGCTTGTGTTCTGTTAAGATACAGCCTGTTGTGCCTTAAAATGGCTTCTACTGTGCAGCGCAGTGGAGTTGCCATGGTAACGGCTTCACAGTACTCCACAAGGGGGCTCCTTCTGGTAAGGGGGAAAATTCAACATTAGAAATTATGTTTGGTCTGGACATTTCCCCACCCTGGGCAATGCCAAATTATTGGCTAATGGTTTTATACATCGTATTTTCAAAATGTTGACCTTTCTCTCGGTATAGATATAAAGGAGGCATTCCTAGACAAAATACAGGGCCATCAGTGTAAAATGTGCATCCCTTCAACCACAACTTGAAAGTTTTTTTTTAAAATTTCAGCGGATTCTTCATTTGAAGCAAACCTCCTGCTTTGGTTACCCAAATGCTTCTGCATGTGTGAATCTTCTCCTAGTTCTCCAACCTCATTTGTGTTTGGGTCTAAACAGGAAGGACCAAGTTCACGTTGGTGAACGTGGGATTCCCTCATTTTGCACGGGGCAGTGAAAACGCTGGTGTGTTTGGGACCTGTGCCGCTTTCAACTTGGGCAAATAGCAGTCTCGCTCTGCCTTGAAAACGACGGACTACGATTTTATATAATTGCAATGTTAATCTGTGTGCCAGTCAAGATTTCTCCGGAGTGGGAAAAATGAGCAGTTGAGGGAGGGAAAAAACCCTAACTTTTATAGCAAAGTACTTCTGCTTCCACTTAATCCTAGGGATGTGAGTTTAGCCTCTTTTCAATTTCTTTTTGTGATGCTTGTTAAATTTGTCACTGGGATTATAATGCAGAGAGAGAGAGAGAGAGAGAGAGGGAGGGAGGGAGGGAGGGAGGGAGAGAGAGAGAGAGAGAGAGAGAGAGAGAGAGAGGCGTAAGTAAGGTATATGAAGACACACATGTATACTTAGCTATGTCTGCTTTTGTATTTTCGTGCCGAACCGTGATTTTTAACTAATACTGGAGTTGAGCTGAAGTCCAGCTAAACTTAACATTGCCAAGATGCCACAAAGAAGAGGGAGTCAAACTATTCTCCAAGGCACCTGGGGGCAAGACAAGAAGCAATGGGTGGAAACTAATCAAGGAGAGAAGCAACTTAGAACGAAGGAGACATTTCCTGACAGTTAGAACAATTAACCTCTGGAACAGCTTGCCTCCAGAAGTTGTGGATGCCCCAACCCTGGAAGTCTTTAAGAAGATGTTAGATAGCCCTTTGTCTGAAATGGTATAAGGTTCCTGCCCACGCAGGGGGTTGGACTAGAAGACCTACAAGGTCCCTTCCAACTCTGCTATTGTATTATTGTATTATTGTAAGATTGAGAAACATTCCTCTCAGCCAGGGGTGTCAAACTCAAGGCTCGGGGATCGGATGTGGCCCATGGGGTGCTTAGAGCTGGCCCACGGGGCTGCCCTGGAAACAGCAAAGGACTGGCCCACAGTGCCCTTGTCAGCAAAAATGGAGCTCGGAGGGACAGGCATGGCAGAGGTTCAGCCCGGTTCAACCGAACTGGTAGTGGTATGCCTGGGTCAAATAAATAAATAAAATCATGAGAACAAAAAATCATCATCATCTTCCTCTGATGAACTTTAAGGCAACTTCATATACAAGTAGTCCTTGACAGCTCATTTAGTGACTGTTCAAACTTACAACGGCACTGAAAATAAGTGACATGACTTTTTTTAAATATTAATAATAATAATTTTAATTTATGGACCGCTCTCTCTCCCCGAAGGGACTCGAGGCGGTGCACAGGGGATTTAAAAATGCATATATAAAAACATAGACATAAATACAATTTAAAAAGAAATTAAAGTTAACCCTGTGCTAAAATCCCAGATTAGCTAAAATTAAACCCCTAAAAAGCCCTAGTAAAACAATTCAATTATCCCAAGCCGGCCAGGCATATTTACGCCTGTCATGGTCATGTGATCAAAATTTAGATGCTTGGCCGCTGATACCTATTTATTAACAACTGTCTCACTGAACGACTGAAATAATGGACTTGATTATGGTCATAAGTTGAGGACTACCTGCATTCCTGACTCAGAGACAGGTGATTTAGGATTAATCTCTGAACGGCAGTCATGGAAATGGGTGAATATCCATGGCGAGGACGAGGGGAACTTTATTCTTTTCCAAACGGTGTGTCAGAAGGAGAAGGAGATGAGGAGCGTGATTTGACTTTTTCCCGTTCCAAAGACTTTCCAACATTATGTCATAATGATTGGTGACATTGTAAACCTCGTCTCCTTGAGAGCTTTGAGTCATCTGAAAATAATTTAATGCTTCCAATCTGCCTTGCATCAGAGCCCTGCGTGGAAGCCTCAGCCGGGGGGGGGGGGGGGGAGAACATGGCGGTCCAGTGGATGTCCAGTCCTAACCCTGGTGACACCCAGTGATGAAATGTGGTTGCAACCTTCTGACCGGAAATTCTGGGATTTTGTACGTGAATCACAGCATTACAATCGAGTCCTTAAAGGACAGAATTGTTGCACTTCAGGCTTCATCTTCAGCACTGCCAAGTCCCTTCAGTTTCCTGGGCAAGATTTTCTGGAAGTGGTTTGCCATTGTCTCCTTCCTAGGGCTGAGAGAAAGTGACTGGCCTAAAGGTCTTCATCTGGCTTTGTGTCTAAGGGGGTACTAGAACTCCCAGGCTCCCAGTTTCTAATCCTTACAATAGACTAGCTCCCATGCACCCTTGTTGTTGTTGTTAGTTGCAAAGTCGTGTCCAACCCATTGCGACCCCCTGGACAACGTTCCTCCAGGCCTTCCTGTCCTCTACCATCCTCTGGAGTCCATTTAAGCTCCCGCCGACTGCTTTGGTAACTCCATCCAGCCACCTCATTCTCTGTAGTGTCCTTCATCTTCTTTTGCCCTCCATCGTTCCCAGCATGAGGCTCTTCTCCAGGGAGTCCTTCCTTCTCATTAGGTGGCCAAAGTGCTTCCTCTTCAGGATCTGGCCTTCTAAAGAGCAGTCAAGGTGAATCTTCTCTAGGACTGACCAGTTGGATCGCTTTGCAGTCCAAGTGACTCGCAGGAGACTCCATCCAGCCACCTCATTCTCTGTCGTCCCCTTCTTCTTCTTTTGCCCTCCATCATTCCCAGCATTTGACTCTTCTCCAGAGAGTCCTTCCTTCTCATTAGGTGGCTAATGGTTGGCTGTGCACCCTTAAATTAATTTAAATACTTATCTAAAATGCATGAAATTAGAACAACGACGGACCTCCGCTCCTTCCGCCAGAAGCTAAAGACTCACTTCTTCCATCAGGCCAGCCTGGCCTAATGTTTACATTCCTAGCCGCAGAATGAAATTGTATAAAAATTTTAGGGGTATTGTTAGGGTTTTAAGGGTTTTAATAGTGATTTTAGCACAGGGGTTAATTTAATTCGGTTTTAACATTTTGTATTTGTATATTGTTGTATTTTTGGATTTTTAATTTCCTGTACACCGCCCCGAGTTCCCATTATTATTATTATTAAATATGAAATGCACATTTGCCAAGATCGACATCACATACATACATACATACATACATACATACATACATACATACATACATACATACATGCTGGTCTTGTTGCATTTGGGTGTTTTCCCATGTAAGAATGAGATTACATGGGAAAACACCCAAATACAAAGAAGACCAGCATATCTACACCTGTGAAAATCTACGAAAACAAATGTATATACACACTGGCCTGGGATTTAATTCAGTTAACTTCAGCTCCCAGCTGTGCTCATTTTCTTGCAAACCTGCGTTTGAATCTGCATAATCTGTTAAATACTTGGCTCAGGACAGCATTTAAACTGGATAAGCTTTTTTTTTTTTTTAAGTTTGAAGATAGTGATGAAGGACTAAAGTTTCCTTCTTCTTTCCAGGATAGGTCTGAAATAAGCCAGGCAACAGGCTTTGGAAATTGCTGACTGTCCATAAGATCTGAGGAAATTCTCAGCTCTAATGGTTCATCCTGTATTCCCCCACCCCTCTTAGATTCTCTCTGTAAATCAGTGACAAAATTGAAGTAGGCTACATCTCCTGTAGGGACACCGTGGTCCAGTAGCTAGGACGCTGAGCTTGTCGATCAGAAATGTTGGCAGTTCAGTGGTTCGAATCCCTAGCGCAGCATAACGGAGTGAGCTCCCGTGACTTGTCCCTGCTTCTGCCAACCTAGCAGTTCGAAAGCTCGTCAAAAATGCAAGTAGAAAAATAGGGACCACCTTTGGTGGGAAGGGAACAGCGTTCCATGCGCCCTCGCCCTCGCCATTTAGTCATACTGGCCATATGACCATGGAGAGGTGTACCGACAGTGCTGGCTCTTCGGCTTTGAAACGGAGATGAGCATTGCCCCCTAGAGTCGGGAACGACTAGCACATATGTGCGAGGGGAATCACCCGCAGGTTGCCACAACCGGTTCTCCCAAACCAGCTGAGGACCACCTCTGAAACAAACTCTGCCTTCCTGCAATCTGAATTCATCAATGCAGAGGACCAGAGAGAGGGTTTCGGAATTACCTTTACTAGCCGTAGTTTAGATTCGGATTGGCCTCTCGGCGTAGAAGAGGGGGAAAAAAAAAACCTGGGTCTTGCCAAAGCTTTAAAACAGCTAAGCTGGGTGGAACGTTAGTTTTGTTCCCGTGATGATGTGAGAGAAGAAGAACAGATTCCCAGATGTTTACACTGTCTGGGTATTTGTTGATTGAGCCTCAGTATTTTGCATTTATTTTCTTACTGTATTGGCTGAACATTCATATACTTCTTGCTGGCAAGGACTTGGGAGACTCCCTCATCTCCCATTGACAATGTTAGAGCGTGACCTCATCTTGCCTTTCTACCTTCCATATCTCTTTGCTGTTGCAACGATATTGTAAGACAGCAGATTTTTTTTTTAAAAAACCTTTTTTTACTACGCCATAACCCTTTAATTCAGGGTAAAGTCGGGGCGACTGGATGGAGCTGAGCGTTTACTGGCCAGATGCCCTTCCTGACACCAAGGGAGAGTTCACAGCAGATATTCTTTCTTTGCACCCTAGGGGAAAAAAAACAACATCTGCTGCTACCTATGATTGAACTCTCAACCTTCCGAGTGGGAGGCAGGCATCTTCACCCCTAGGCCACCACACTGCTCATTAAGACAGCAGATTCTGTTTTCCTTCCAAAGGAAAGCTGAAGTAAGATTATAAACCCACGTGTGGCTTCACTTCATTAGTGCTTCCCTTAATGACCGGGTTACCAGTCTCAATTGTTGTCACTAAATGAGGACTGCTTGTACTGTAGCTTATGAAACGAGCAATGGCTTAAATAATTATCTGAACCTTGGCAACTTTTGATTTTTTTTAATGTATTCCAAAATTTTGGACATTGTAAATCCTTAAGCTCTTAAGATCTGAATTCTACTGCATCTTGATTTGTATTGGTTACAAGAAACCCTCCACATAACTGTCTGTGGCGATTATATAACACCCCCCCCCTATTTGTTAATCAATCAAAACAGATTTTTTAAATTCTGTTTTGCAGTAGGGTTGAACATTACAAGGCAATGCAGGATGAATGAGAATTTTTTGCCGTGAAGGCAGTCCCATTGGTCTATCAGGATTGGTGTCCTTTCTCGATATTTCATTAGGAACCCACAAAAAGATGTTAGGCTGATAAGACAATGTTGGAAGAAATATCCACCTGGGTTCAGTTCCAAGGGGGAGAAAGACACTGGAAACAATGGAGGCTGATGGGAAAGATGGTTTGTTGGTGGACAGGACCCCATGAGCTTGAGGTCTTGGTGCAGCTGACCGCATGGAGTGTAGAGTGAGTGTTATTTATACCCTCTCCTGCATCTTGCCCTTGAGCTTCCTGTTCCTGTGGCAAGAGCATGTATTCTATTGGTTGCTGTCAGACTCCTATGGGGCAATGCATCGGTTATAGCTCTACCTTTAGTAGGTTTTCTGAGTCAAGCTTGGTTGAAACTTGGGCTGATGCAATGCAGTTCCTATTGTGTCTGAATGGCTTTGGCCTGAAGGATAATCCCATCATCCTGGATCTGAAGGCCTTTTGTTTCATAGATAGGCTGCCCCAGTCCTGCTGAGGCTATTAAGTAAGGTGGGGGCTGCTTTCACAGACCATGTTTCTCCTTTAGGGAAATATAATATTCTGCCTTTTATAATATTTCCCAAAGAATTTTATTCTTCGAGTGCCAACTTTCTACAACAGATGACTGTCAGATTAATGAGCTCGTCGATCGGAAAGGTCGGCAGTTCGACGGTTCGAAACCCCAGCGCCGTGTAACGGAGTGAGCTCCCGTGACTTGTCCCAGCTTCTGCCAACCTAGCAGTTCGAAAGCATGTAAAAATGCAAGTAGAAAAATAGGGACCCCCTTTGGTGGGAAGGGAACAGCGCTCCGTGCGCCTTTGGCGTTGAGTCATGCCGGCCACATGACCACGGAGACATCTTCAGACAGCTCTGGCTCTTTGGCTTTGAAACGGAGATGAGCACCGCCCCCCTAGAGTCGGGAACGACTAGCACATATGTGCGAGGGGAACCTTTACCTTTACTTGTGAAGGCATCATTCAAAATTAATCGGCGATTTAACCTGTTGCAAAACGTTAATGAAAAAAACCCACCTTCGCTCAGCTCAATACGAATTAAGCCATCCTGGGGAAACCAGGGCTTATACAAAGAAGATCAGGGTTTATGATCTATGTTATCCCTGTAACAAATTATTTATATGTAGCCTTTTAATGCTTTTAAGTCTTGGTGATGTGGTTTGGAGTTCCGCCAGGTGTTCGCTTTTGAACCATTCATTCTTCTGTTGATTACAGTAGACTTTAAAAGTGGGTGGAGTCCCTTTGGTTGGCCTCCAAAGGAATTGAGTAAGAATTGACCCAACGTACAAAGTGTATGAATAAACTATTCTTTTTGTCAAGAAATTGATGTTTTACGGGGTGTCCCGGAGTTCACATCCCTCTGTTTTCCCCTCCTCCTCCTCCTCCTCCTCTCCCAACTCCCAAATGTTTTTAACATGCTCAGCTGCTCCATTATACCTCTTAATTCAACAAACACCCCGGAGAGCCTATTAGATAGATGAGCTAAATTCACAAGGCAGGGAATTTAAAAGAACTTTTCATTGAAATGCCTCCAAACAGCTCTTCAGAAATTTTAAGTCGAAATCTCCCCCCACCCCCCTTGAACAGGTAGTGTTCGACTTAATTGAGGACATAATGGAGCCGAACATTTCTGTCGCTAAGGGAAACATTTGCTAAGGGGGTTTTGCTTTATGACCTTCCTTGCCGCAGTTGTGAAGCTAGTAACCCAGTTGTTAAATGAATCTGGCTTCTCCGTGGACTTTGTTTGTCGCAAACATTGATCGCATGACTCTGCAACCGCCATAAATATGAGTCAGGGTGTCAAATTCTGGACTATGTTTGACGTTCTTGATGAAATCCTTTGAGCCGCAAGCTGAAATTAGTTGCATTTTGGGGGGGACTTATTGGTACGATTTGGGCTCTGAGAACTGGGTTCAAAAATTGGAAGCCAGACCTAATTTCTTTCCCGTCGTCTGCCTTCCTTTTGGTGCTGCAAAAGCTGCCTTCGTCAAAGTACACCTTTCTCTGCAGACGGGCACGCGAGAGGCTAATGAATCGGAAAAGTAATTAGGCTATCTAATTGATTTTGCATGAGTTGCCCTAAGGAATGTGCCTTGCACAGCGCACGCACACACAAACCCAATTCTCAAGAATAATTCTCAGTGGTTTGTGATTAGAAATGGACAACTGGCCACTGAACTGAAATTCAAAATGGGGAATGATATAGGGTTGGTTTTTTTTTTTGAATAGGAGAGAAGATACATGCGAATACCTTTATAAATAAAACACATGAAGGACGATTGCAGGAACTGGGTATGTCTAGTTCAGGGGTCTGCAAAGTTGGCTCTTTGAAGCCCGGTGGACTTCAACTCCCAGAATTCCCCAGCCAGCATGGCTGGCTGGGGAATTCTGGGACTTGAAGTCCACCCGGCTTCAAAGAGCCAACTTTGCAGACCCCTGGTCTAGTTGAATGAAAAGAAGGACTAGGGGAGGCATGATAGCAGTCTTCCAATATCTCAGGGACTGCCCCAACGAAGAGGGAATCTTTGGGAAACTATTCTCCAAAGTACTTGAAGGCAGGATAGGAAGCAATAGGTGGAAATTATTCAAGGAGAGAAGCAACTTAGAACTAAGGAGAAATTTCCTGACAGTGAGAACAATTCATCAGCGGAACAACCTGCCTCAAGAAGTTGTGAATGCTCCAACACTGGAAGTTTTTAAGAAGAGATTGGACAACCATTTGTCTGAAGTGGTGTAGGGTTTCCTGCCTGAGCAGGGGGTTGGACTAGAAGACCTCCAAGGTCCCTTCCAACTCTGTTGTTCTAAATTCTTTATAAACTCCAACCAATGAGGAAAACACCTCAGCAGAGAAAGTTTTCTTATGGCAATTGCGGTTTTATCTTCCCCTATCGTTCTAGCCCTGTGAACCGATATATTTTTCTACTTTCTCAGTTTTTCCATTACAGGCGGAAAATGTACGACCACAAATGAGCCCAAAATTTATGTTGCTGAGTGAGAAATTTGCTAACTGAGTTTTGCCTCATTTTACGACTTTTCTTGCCACCTCTGTTAAGTGATTGAATTCATCTGTTAGGTGAATCTATAATCTTCCCCATGGACTTTGCTAGAAAGTCACAAAATGGGATCACATGACCCCACGGCATTGCAACCGTCGTAAATGTGAATCAATTGTCAAGCCTCCGCATGTAAATCACATGACCACAAGTGTAAAAAGGATCCTAATATACTCTTTTCAGTGATACTAAGGAGAAATTTCCTGACAGTTAGAACAAGTAACCTCTGGAACAGCTTGCCTCCAGAAGTTGTGAATGCCCCAACCCTGGAAGTCTTTAAGAAGATGTTAGATTTGTCTGAAATGGTATAAGGTTCCTGCCCACACAGGGGGTTGGACTAGAAGACCTACAAGGTCCCTTCCAACTCTGCTATTGTATTATTGTATTATACTGTAGCTTTGAGCCATCACTAAATGAACTGTTATAAGTCAAGGACTATCTGTAAATACCAGGAGGGTGAATTTGTGGGGAAAAGAACATACAATTCCATAGCTAAACAGCAAATGCTTAATATTTATTTTTGCAGTTAGACACTGTGCACTTCTGAATGAAATCTTGTTTAAATAATCTGGTGGCCTTTGAAGTTTGGAGATTGCTTCTACTTCTTCAATTGCAACGTGTGCTCACATAAAATTTAGTACTTTGTAAGCTCACGGAAAAGACAGAGTGGACTGAAACGAGTTACATAAATATGCAAATGTATTAGTAAAACTTTCTTGAACCTGTTACTTCACTTGGCTTTGAAGGCTGAGAATTTTTAAGAGCTGGTCCCAAGGCTGTTTTAATGTCTCCAAAGTTCCACCCAAAACTGAAATGCTGATGCTCTGCGTTCATATTAAGTGGATCAGTTTATGAGCGGCTTCATTGCACCATTAGCTCCAGATGTTGCACATATTTACCCTGGTACACTGAAATAATTGTCATGGCAACGGATGAAAAATTGTCCTTCTTTTTTCATGCGTCAACACGTGCCTTGTTTTGAGTTAGAACAAGGATTCTGGATTTTGGCACCGGCTAAAACATCTGTTGGCTTGACCAGTAGAGTCACTTCAGTCTCTTGGCAGGATATGGGAAGATTTGTGACTGACAAATGTGACTTCATTGGCTCCTTCAAACCGGATCCACCACATGGTGTGAAGAAGTCCCATCCATCTTTTGAAATGTCTCAGAATAACAGAGTTGGAAGGGACCTTGGAGGTCTTCTAGTCCAACCCCCTGCTTAGGCAGGAAACCCTACACCACAAATGGTTATCCAACATCTTTTTAAAAACTTCCAGTGTTGGAACATTGACAACTTCTGTAGGCAAGTTGCTCTGCTGATTAATTGTTCTCACTGTTGAAAATTTCTGCTTAGTTCTAAGTTGCTTCTCTCCTTGATCAGTTCCCATCTATTGCTTCTTGTCCTGCCTTCAAGTGCTTTGGAGACTAGCTTGACTCCCTCTTCTTTGGGGAAGCCCCTGAGATATCGGAAGACTGCTATCATGTCACCCCTAGTCCCTTCTTTTCATTAAACTAGACATACCCAGTTCCTGCAACCGTTCTTCATATGTTTTAGCCTCCACTCCCCTAATCATCTTGGTTACTCTTCTCTGCATTGTTTCTGTGGGCGTGGTTTGATGGGCATGGCATGGCTTGGTGGATGTGACTTGGTGGGAGTTTCTTGGTGTGCATGGCAGGGAAAGATTACTGCAATTTCCTCCCGATCATCTGGGACTTGGGAGACAGAGAATAGATGAGGGCGGGGCCGGTCAGAGATGATATTTACCTGTTCTCCAAACTACTCAAAATTTCCACTACCGGTTCTCCAGAACTGGTCAGAACCTGCTGAATCCCACCTCTGTACCACACTATCCTATGAATGAATGAATGAATGAATTTAATACTTATAAACCGCTCCCTCTCCCCATGGGGACTCGGGGCGGTGCACAGGTAGAATAAAAACAATAAAAAATATACAAACATTTCTAAAACCAAATTAAACTTAACCTGTGCTAAAATTCCCATAAAACTAACTATGCTAAAAACTACCCAATAAAAACCCCAAGACAGGGAGACTTGGTTAACTTGGTTTCTGGCTTAGCTTCTGGGTTTGGAGCTGGGCTGAGCACAATCTTTTATTATTATTTATTTAAATGTAATCTTCTTCAAGCAACAGGTTAAACTGGAAGGATACAGGCTGATAGATAAAAGATTAGCCTAAAACCAGTTGAGATTAGGGAAATTTAGTGATAATAGACATAGTTAGATAAGTAATTGAAAATGATAATAATTGTATATATATGCATAGTTATAAGTGGTAATTGGAAATGAATACTGAATAGTATTTATTAACGGAGATGAGTAAGTATTATAGATGTTTGGTTAAAATAGGCTACAGGGAATAATGATTTTGGAGGATAGTAGAATTAACAAATATGATGCCAACATATGTTCTAAGTTTTATTGGTATGTTTTAAAATGAAGGGCGTATAATACAATTATAATTAATTAAGGAAGGCATGAAAAAGATAAAGTTTATAAATATATTTGACGTGATGTACTTGAAATAATATGAAACTTGGATGAATATCGAAGAGATGTATGAAAATATTTTGTAATCAGCAGACACCTGACATCTGTAACATGTGAGATGAAGGATTTTTATGTTGTGTTTAAACAATAAAATAAATTAAAAAAATTGATTTTTTAAAAAAAGCAACAGGTTAAACAAGGCAAAGGAAGAATTACATCCTCAGTAGCTTTGGTGTGTCTGCCTTAATTCTTAGCTACGACGCTACCTTTCCGATTGTGTTCCAGGAACCACCTTCCATCTCTGTACTTTTTTTGGCAGGGTTTTGCGTTGCTGTGCATTGTCAGTCTGTAGAATAGTAACGGCGGCTGCTGCGGCATAGCCAGAGGCCGAGTGCACAAGTTGAGATTCTCAAGCGTCTTAATCTCTGTGACAAATCAATTTTATGATTGAGTTCAAGTCCTACTAGCATCCAGCATTAAGGCTTCCCCTCGGAAGTTTGGCACACCCTCTTATAATTCTGCCTAGGGTGGTTGTTTGCAGGGATACGATGACGGTCTCTGAGATCTGCACAGTTGGTTTCCATTGAGAGCAGTTAAATGGCTTGACCAACCGTTGTGAAAATCAAAATGCTCCTTTGGTGCAGTGGTGGGTTTCTGCAGGCTTGCACCTACTCGCGAGAGCCGGTTGGTGAAATTTAGAGAACCGGTGAGAGGGGGTTTCACCGGCGTACCTGGAAGTACATTTGCCCCGCCGCTGCCAGTGACCCAACGGGAAGGAAAGGAAAGGAAGGAAGGAAGGAAGGAAGGAAGGAAGAAAGAAAGAAAGAAGAAAGAAAGAAAGAAAGAAAGAAAGAAAGAATGAATTTATCATCACAATTGAGTCCAAAATTTTGGTTGCTAAGCAAGAGCGTTGTTAAATGAGTTTCACCACATTTTAAAAGGTGGCCACTCCCACCCTGTCACATGATTGCCAAGCCAGGCCCACAAAATAGGCCACACCTACAAAGTAGGTTCTAAAAAATTTGAAACCCACCACTGCTTTGGTGTTATTAAAGATCTATATTCCTTTATGGACAGATGGCTGTTTTATCAGTCCAGAGACTTATGATTTCTCTTTCAGGGCAAAATGACTGGAAGGATTGGGCTCTGGAGTGGCTACCTTAGCTGCTGTTCTCCCACAGTGCTAAGCTGATATACAGTCGTTTCTTTGATTCGGGCGTGTTATGTGAAGCCAAACATTGTGAAGTTATTCCACAAACTACAGTGTGTTGTGTGGCCTGCCGATGGCCAGCAGAACTGGCAGCAGATTCAGACAGTGAGGAGCTTGGGGAGGAACATGGGCCAGTCCTGGGGGTTGAGGAAAGCTCAGACAAGGTTGGAGGCAGTGAGGGAGAGAGACAGCAGTGAGGCAGAGGAACAGCTGGAGCCTGTTCCCAGTGTGTACATGCGCAGAGCTGCCAGCAGACAAGAACAACTAAGAAAGCAGGGCCAACGTAGGAGGTGATTGGCCCCTCCCATAGGAAACAAAAGAGGAACGAATGGAGGGGGGTTGGCTTTTGCAGGCAACAATTCGGTCGGTCGGTCGTTTCAAGAGTGGAAAGTTCTGTGTGTGACTTTAAGAGACACCCATAGTTTGGGATTTCACTTCCAAAATACATGTTATTCCTTTCTGGGTGGTTATATTTCTGTTTATGTGTCCAAGTACAAACAGAACGATTTTGTACTCTGCGTAAAAGAATGTTTATTAGTGATCAGAATCCTATGCGTGCTGATTTTAAAAGCTACATTCAGCGAGGAAGAGTCGTGGCAAGTATAACTTTGCAGTGTGAGGGGTTTTCCTCCCCCCCCTTAATGAAGATCTCAGGACGTCGATTCGATGTCTAAAATGTAATAGATACTGTATGGCATTTGGGAAAGTATTTGTGTCTTTTCTTCTGTACAGTATTATTCTTTGTGACGGAAAAGAGGGAGGGGTGGGCTGCAGTGGTGGGTTTCTGCAGGCTCGCACCTACTCGCGAGAGCCGGTTGGTGAAATTTAGAGAACCGGTGAGAGGGGGTTCCACCGGCGTACCTGGAAGTAAATCTGGCCCGCCGCTGCCAGTGACCCAACGGGAAGGAAAGGAAAGGAAAGGAAGAAAGGAAAGGAAAGGAAAGGAAAGGAAAAAAGGAAAGGAAAGGAAAGGAAAGGAAGGAAGGAAGGAAGGAAGGAAGGAAGGAAGGAGGAAAGAAAGAAAGAAAGAAAGAAAGAAAGAAAGAAAGAAAGAAAGAAAGAAAGAAAGAAAGAAAGAAAGAAAGAATTTATCATCACAATTGAGTCCAAAATTTTGGCTGCTAAGCAAGAGCGTTGTTAAATGAATTTCACCACATTTTAAAAGGTGGCCACTCCCACCCTGTCACATGACTGCCAAGCCACGCCCACAAAATAGGCCACACCTACAGAGTAGGTTTTAAAAAATTTGAAACCCACCACTGCTGGGCTGCTACAGATTCGACTGTGTTTGGGAGAACCCGTAGCTAACACTATGGTCAGTTCGGAGAACCTCTAAATCCAGTTCTTAAGTGGGTGGAATCCCACCACTGGTCAGGCTAGTTATGAAAAGAACATGCAGACCCTCCCAAAAATTGTATAGATACATACTGCAAAAAGCAATGTATAGATATATACTGTATGTGCATATGCACACACTTATTCTCTTTCTCTCTCTCTGTCTCTCACACACATCACATATTCATAATCATAAGGTAAAGGTTCCTCTCACACATATATGCTAATGGTTCCCGACTCTAGGGAGCCCTGCTCATCTCTGTTTCAAAGCCGAAGAGCCAGTGCTGTCCGAAGACGTCTCCGTGGTCATGTGGCCGGCATGACTAAACCCCGAAGGTGCACGGAACGCTGTTACCTTCCCACCAAAGGTGGTTCCTATTTTTTTACTTGCGTTTTTTACGTGCTTTCGAACAGCTAGGTTGGCAGACGCTGGGACAAGTCACGGGAGCTCACTCCGCTACGTGATGTTAGGGATTCGAACCGCTGAACCGCCGACCTTTCTGACTGACAAGCTCAGCGTCTGAGCCACCGTGTCTCCTATATTCATAATCCTATATATTTATAATCCTATATATTCATAAATAAAATAACAAAATTATCCCGGGAGAGATTTATTTTTAAAAATCGTAAACCTCTCTTACAGACGACTGTCAAACCTGAGGAAAAAAAAAGTGGGGGTACAATCGCTGACTTAGCATGAACACCCCAAAAGGTATGGTTAATATGGAGTCTGAGCCACCTATTATAACTTGGGCTCTAACTGATAACAAGGGCTGGAAGGGAAGGTTGTTTAGAGCTTGTTGCATTCCTGCACAAATTGCAGATCACAAGCTCCGATACAGCAACCCACTGGATTCTCAATAAGACTCTTGTTTTGCTGTCTGTTAAGGGCTGCAAAAAAAACCCTTAGTTAAGAGTTGTTAAGGATCTGGCAGGCAACTGCACACAAATGCCTTCGAGGTTGCGTTCAGCTTACTGGGTCACTGGTTGTACAGCCCGGGTGAGGATAATTAGTTCCAAATGGTTGGTCAGGACGATGGGTTCTTCTTGTGTGTAAGTTTCCAGGCGGCAAATGCCTGGGAAGGACTCCCAGCTCGAGGTGACCCAATAGATCATCAATCCATTAATTAACCCGCTTAAAGAAACTTCGGGAAACTATACTAAAGGCTTTCTGAGCGGGGAAACGTTTTCATGCAGTGTTTTAAGAGCGTTCAGGTATGCGGTGGCTCCGTGGCGAAGACGCTGAGCTTGTCAATCAGAAAGATCAGCAGTTCAGCGGTTCGAATCCCTAGCGCCGCGTAACGGAGCGAGCTCCCGTGACTTGTCCCAGCTTCTGCCAACCTAGCAGTTCGAAAGCACGTAAAAAAAATGCAAGTAGCAAAATAGGGACCACCTTTGGTGGGAAGGGAACAGCATTCCATGCACCTTCTTGCGTTTAGCCATGCCAGCCACATGACCACAGAGACGTCTTCGGACAGCGCTGGCTCTTTGGCTTTGAAACGGAGATGAGCAGGGCTCCCTAGAGTTGGGAACGACTAGCACATATGTGCGAGGGGAACCTTTACCGTTACCTTTTAACAATGTTTAGCAAATAGACACACAACGTTAAAGGACCAGAATGTGCGTGACAAGCCGGCATCCTAGGGAAGATTTTGAGGCCTCCTAAAATATTTATCTGTGGAATCCAACGATCGACAACAATGGACGAGTGGTTTTGCAGTGTTAAAAAAAACCCTACACGTTAGAGTGATTAAGCTCAACAGAACAGAACAAAAGGAAGCATTGATAAGTATAGTAAGCAAACTGACACCCTTTTGAAAAGGTCTACAGAGCCAGCAGCTTAATTGGCCTAATGACATCGCGGTATCTGCACAAGGCCTTAATTCATCCTGCAAGGCTGGAAACGAGAGTTTTGCGCACCAGGGGTGCAAACATAAACATATTTAGTAGGGCGGGAGCGAACAGAAAGCATTTCTCAGGCTTAAGACAAGACATCTATTTTGCATGGAGGTTATGATTATTTGCAAACCACTCAGAGACACTTTGCTAAAGGAAATCAACCCTGGCTTTTTGGGAGGAAGGACACATGCGGGAGCTGAAGACCCAGTGTGTTGGCCACTTAATGAGAAGATAGGACTCCCGGGAAGATACCCTGACGTTGGAAAAGGTTGAAGGCAAAAGGAGAAGGGGACGGCAGAGGATGAGATGGTAGATAGCGCCATTCATGCAATGAACATGAATTTGGCCAAACGCCAGGAGGCAGTGGAGGATTGGGGTGAGGGGTGGGAGCTGGCATGCTATGGTCCATGGTGGAATGGGATAACCTGCCACAGCCAACTCGCTGAGGCCAACTCCCCGACCTACGTACTATCTCGGACCTCCGCCTCTTCCGCCAACATCTTAAGACGTTTCTATTCCAACAGGCCGGCCTAGCATAGCCCCCCGTTTCTGACTTTTTATGTATAAATTGTAATTAGGCAGGGTTTTAAATGGGTTTTTTAGCACGGGTTTAAATAATTTAATATGTTTTTAACGATGTATATTGTTTTATTGTGGTTTTAATAATGCCTGTGCGCCGCCCTGGGTCCTAACAAGGAGAAGGGCGGGGTATAAATTTGATAAAATAAAATAAAAAATAAAATAAATAGCTGTGTGTGTGTATGTTCCAGTACTACTCTGGAATGCGTCGAGCAATTTCAACCAAACTTGGTACACAGATGACTTAGTCTCTGGAAACAAATACTGTGGTGGTATGACACCCCTAAAAACCCTTGGGGTGTGTGTTCTGTTGAGATACAGCCTGTTGTGCCTTAAAATGGCTTCTACTGTAAAGCACAGTGGAGTTGTCATGGTAACGGCTTCACAGTACTCAGTAAGGGGTCTTCCTCTGGTAAGGAGGAAAATCCAACATTAGAAATTACATTTGATCCGGATATTTCCCCCCCCCCTATAAATACTGACTGGCTGGCTGGCTGGTGGTGGTCTTGAGAATCCTTCCTGTCAGGATCCTTCCATATCTCCCACCCTCCAGTCAGAGCTGATGATGCTTCTTGGAGGAGAAGCAAAACAACTTCTTCCTCAAGGAAAAACAAAGTCCAGTTGCCTTTGAAACAACCAGGACCTGGATGACTGAGAATCTCCACAGACATGTTGATTCAGGCCTTTCCAGCCTACATCTAATGCTGCATGGCACAAAAATCTAGGTAGCTGATACGGCCCACAAGCAAACTTCTTTGAGAACTGAGATTTAGCCTGTATAAATGTCTGGAAAAGTACCAAGAATTGAGGGAAGAATGTTCAGTCTTCATAATGACCTTCATTAGAAGGGGAGAACTCACATTTTCTCTATGCCACACATGGTTTTGCTGAATGGACCAGTGACAAAGGCTTTTATTTAATGGGAGAAAAATGGAGTTGTGGTCCATGTGCCAGAGACGGGACTTGGCGCTGCCATCGTTGGGTTGTTTCAGTGGGATAATGGAACAAAACATAATATTTTATTAATGACCACAGTTTAATTCGCCTCTCAGATAAATAGTTTGCCCAACCGTAAACGAATCAAAGTAGATGTATCCCACGCACCGTCCTCTTGTGCGATAGACAAAGCTTGCCCGTAGATAAATGGCCACTATTTTATTTCTGTCTGTTCCTAAAAGTTGATCTTCGTCTATTTTCATGTAAGCTGCTGCCCTTGAGGCCTACTTAAATGGAGAGAGAGAGAGGAGAGAGAAAGACAGACAGAGACAGACAGAGATAGAGACCGAGAGAGAGGAGAGAGAGAAGAGAGACAGAGAAAGAGAAGAGAGACAGAGAGAATAGAGAGACATAGAGAGAGACAGAGGGACAGACAGAGAGGGACCGAGAGACAGAGAGAGAGAAGAGAAAAGAGAGAGAGAGAGACAGAGGAGAGAGAGACACAGAAAGAGGGAGAGAGAGAGAGAAGAGAAAAGAGAGAGACCGAGAGAAGAGAGACAGAGAGAAGGGAGAGACAGAGAGAGACAGAGGAAGAGAGAGCGCAGGGGGGGGGGGGAGCTTGGCTTCTTACTCTTACTATGGTTTGGAAAGGGCAAAAAATCTGGTTAATAATGGGAAGATTCCCCAATAAACTGAACCTCAAGCAGAAAATGACTCAGGGATAGGGTTCATACAGTACGTCATAAATTACTGGCCAAGCCTGGCTGCCTTTAATTGTAGCTTGGAGCTATGAACTATTATTTTCAGACATCAGTGGTTGGTTCACAGAATATTGGGTATCAGGATGGTGTAAAGGTTAAGATGTTGGACGGGGGAGGGATAAGTTAAGAATTTACTTGACCGTAGGGCTTGTGAGCACATTGGATGCCTTTGGTATCCAATGATACTTTCTCTTCCTGATTTACCACA
The DNA here is from genome assembly GCA_039707465.1 of Rhabdophis nuchalis. Lineage (NCBI taxonomy): Eukaryota > Metazoa > Chordata > Lepidosauria > Squamata > Natricidae > Rhabdophis > Rhabdophis nuchalis. The sequence continues at coordinate 8,014,777 of CM077659.1, read as the reverse complement.
CAGAGAATTTTTATGGTCTGACACACAGTCAGATAGAGGTTTCAACTAGATTGGGCATTGTTATCAAGTCATTCTGCAGGATTTGGACTCGGTAGATGTGGTTGTTTGATGGTGTTAGTGGTATCGTTGTAGGAGGCAAGCTGTTCCACATTTTGCCGTTGATTGATGGTGACTTTGTCAATGCCGATGGTGTTCAAGCGATGCTCCCAACTTGATAGTGTTCAGGTTGTTTTGGCATTGCACCCAAGGTGCCTATTACTATTGGCACTACCCTTGCTTTCTTTTGCCACAGTCATTCTACTCCTATGATTACCGTCAGTATTATTAACTGAGCAAAGATAATAATAATAATAATAATAATGATGATGATGATGATGATGATGATGATGATGATGATGATGATGATCTTTATTGTCATTGTAATAAAATTACAATGAAATTGGTTTGAGCATTGTGCTAACATTTGCATCAGGTGGAATATAGACAGCAGTGATAACTATAACAGAAATCTCTCTAGGTAAATAAAATGGCCGACAAATGACAGTTGAGACCTTTGCTTTTACCAGAGTTGTTGTTTCTGTCAAAGCGGTGTGTGGTGCGGTTAGTTAGCTCCACAGACGCATCCAGTAGAAGTGGATGAAGCCAGGTCTCTGTGATGATCATCACACAGTAGTCACAGATGAGCTTATTCGCTGCCATCCATAGCTCTTGGATGTAGCTCAGGTTGAACAAGTTGAATGATTTAAAACTGATAGCAGCAATGGAATGACCAGGCTGCCTCACTCCCACAGCCTTTGTAGCCCTGACATAGTGCCTCTGGCGAAGAAAAAACCTACGCATTGCTACCAAAAGGCACATCTGTTGATCATTAATACTACTGTACCAACCCTTCTGAACAGCCCAGATTTCTGGAGCTTACTCAAAGTTTCCCAAATGGGCTGCCTAGGCCAAAAAAACAAGAGATTTCACTCTTATGACAAATTGACCCAACGAAAGAATGGTGCTGCAACCAAGTTATGGTAACTGACAGAATTCAGAAGTGTTGAATGCTGTGGTTTGGCCACATCTGCCACGTATCCCCAGGCCGACGCTCTTCTTGATTGTTCTGGATCCATAAACCTTTCGAAGTAGGCCAGTTCAACAAAGAGAGACTGCAGGAAATCCAAGAATGCTGTTTTATTGCTGCAGGATATAATAACAGAATCTCGAAAAGCTTCTCCCCGTCTCATCTTATACTAAACGAAATCAAGGCAGGGTTGTTTTGATTCCCCCCCCCCCCATCTCAGGACTGCCTAATCTCCTGTCCGAACCCCTCTTTAATGGTTCTTCTCTAGCAGTTGTCCCCAACTTTTTCATCTCTGATGACCGGCAGCGGTGGGCAGGGGAATGATGGTTTGGGGTGTGCACCCACCACTTGTGCAAATAGAGCTTTTGCACACTTGCCCGCTGCATGTGTGGCCCAATTCCCAATGGTCCAGACCAGTGGTGGGATTTATTTATTTTTTACTACTGGTTCTGTGGGCGTGGCACGGCTTGGTGGGCATGGCTTAATGGGCATGACAGGGGAAGGGTACTGTAAAATCTCCATCCCCTCCCCACTCCAGGGGAAGGTTACTGCAAAATCCCCGTTTTCTCCTGATCAGCTGGGACTCGGGAGGCAGAGAATAGATGGGGGCGAGGCCAGCCAGAGGTGGTATTTCCCGGTTCTCTGAACTACTCAAAATTTCCTCTACCGGTTCTCTGAACTACTCAAAATTTCCTCTACCGGTTCTCCAAAACTGATCAGAACCTGCTGAATCCCACCTCTGGCCTGGATATTGCTACCAGTCCACAGACTTGGGGTTTGGGGACTCCTGTTCTCTACCTTTCCCAAGGTCAGCTGTCTCGGTGCAAAAAAAAGGAAAAGAAAGGGAACACAAACTCTGCCAAGAGAAGAATTTCCAGCTGCCATTTCCTCATTTGCAATATGACCTATTGGTCAATCAATCAATCAAAATTTTATTTGTATACCGCTCCCTCTCCCCGAAGGGACTCGGGGCGGTGCACAGGGGATTATAAAACATACAAACATACAACAATATAAATATCTAAAATCAGATTAAATTACTATAACCCTGCGCTAAAACCTAGAATCCTAAAACACTACAAACCCCTAAAAACCCAATTAAAAATTTAAATATACAGACTGGAGGCAGGAAAGATAGATTAGGCCAGGCCGGCCTGCTGGAAAAAATACGTTTTGAGCTTTCGGCAGAAGGAGCGGAGGTCCGGAGTTGTTCTGAGGTCGGGGGGGGGGGGGTAGGTCGTTCCATAGGATAGGGCCCACCACAGAGAAGGCCCTTCCCCTGGGAGTCACCCGCTGGCATAGCCTAGTGGACGGCACCCGGAGAAGTCCCTCTCTGTGCGAGCGAATCGGTCGAAGGGATGTATGGGGCAGGATGCGATCTCGCAGATAGCTAGGTCCCGTGCCGTGGAGCGCGTGATTTGTCTTTGCTCAATTTAAGGGACTTGATTTATTCACCGGCTTTGGCTACTCGCTAGCTCCAGTGTCTCCGTCTGGGATAAGCAGATCCAGATCTAAAAAAAAAAAAAAGGTGGGGGATGTGCCAGACTAAAGGCTGATTAATGAATATTGGATTCCCCCACCCCCTGTGTAATTCATTCCAAGCACCCTATTGTAATTCATTCCAAGCACCTATTACACCCCTTCGGCCGATTCGCTCCCACAGAGAGGGACTTCTCCGGGGGCCGTCCACTAGGCTATGCCAGCGGGCGACGCCCAGGGGAAGGGCCTTCCCTGTGGTGGGCCTGACCCTCTGGAACGACCTTCCCCCCAAAATTAGAACAACTACGGACCTCCGCTCCTTCCGTCAAAAACTAAAAACTCACTTCTTCTGCCTGGCCGACTTGGGTTAATTGACTCATTTACCTCTAGCTGAATATTTCAAACTGTTTTATTAGGGATTTTTAGGGGTATTAGTTTTAGTTAGTTTGGGATTTTAGCGCAGGGTCTAGATTTAATTCTTTTTAAATTGTATTATAATGTTTGTTGTTTGTATATGTATTTTTAATTCCCTGTGCACTGCCTCGAGTCCCTTCGGGGAGAGAGAGCGGTTTATAAATTAAATTCTTCTTGTTCTTGTTCTTGTTCTTGTTCTTGTTCTTGTTCTTGTTCTTGTTCTTGTTCTTCTTCTTCTTCTTCTTCTTGTTCTTCTTCTTCTTCTTCTTCTTCTTCTTCTTCTTCTTCTTCTTCTTCTTCTTCTTCTTCTTCTTTTTCTTCTTCTTCTTCTTCTTCTTCTTCTTCTTCTTCTTCTTTTTCTTTTTCTTCTTCTTCTTCTTCTTCTTCTTCTTATTATTATTATTATTATTATTATTATTATTATTATTATTATTATTATTATTATTATTACTATTGACGTGGTTTCCTTGTTGTAATTCAGATTACAGGACAGGCCCGTGCTTCACTTTGGTGAGCAACCAGATGTGCCAGGGACAGCTCAGCGGGATCGTGTGCACCAAAACCCTCTGCTGTGCCACGGTGGGCAGAGCATGGGGCCATCCCTGTGAAATGTGCCCAGCTCAGCCCAGCCCTTGCCGAAGGGGATTCATCCCAAACATCCGCACAGGAGCTTGCCAAGGTAAGGCGCCTCGCAATCTTTCTTAGACGGCTAATCCTCAACAGAGCCCGGCATTTCTGACGTTAAGTGTTAGCAACTCTGGGTTCAGAACCAGTGTTACAACTCTGGTCCCGCAACCAGTGTTAGGGGTAATAAACACTCCCGTATGAAAATAAATGCGGAATAGTGTAATACACCGGACAGTAAAGAGATACGTTGCTTTAACCACACACAAACTCTAAAACAGTGATACTAAGAAAATAAATAGTCTTTACTTTGTAGCAACTAAAATACTTCTTCTGACCAGTGATACTAACTTCTCAAAACAATAACAGTCCTTCACCAAACACAGAGTTATCTTACAGTGATGCAAAACAAATACTTCTTCTTTCTTCAGTATTCGGCTTCAGCTCCTCAACGGCAAACAGTAAGCACAGGAATCAAAGGGAATCGAAAAGGGAAATGAACTGTGTTTCTGAGCTTGCTTATATGGTAGAGCTGAGAAGCACAGCCAATTAGAATTCGACATAGTTCTTAAAGCTACATATACTCTTTAAGAATACTGGCTTATATATATTGTCAACCCAACATAAGGATAAATATCCTAACATAAGCAAGATGGTCGTTAAGTAAGCCTTGCCCCATGTTATGACCTTTTTGCATCAGCTGTTAAGTGAATCATTTTAGTTGTGACGTGAATCATGTCATCATTCAGCAAATCCAGGGGTGGGTTGCTCTTACTGTCACTACCGTATGCGCTCACACGATCTGTTTGTGCATGTGCCTGATTTGTGCTGTGCGCGCATGCGCAATCCACTGCCCCTGCGACAACCAGCTGATTGTTGGGGCTCGGATAGGCACCGCACGCTGTGCCCATGTGCACAATTTGCCATTTGTTATAAAAACAGTATAGAATGCAGGCAGGCGGCCGGCCAAAAGAGCCATTGTACCGGTACGTTCTAAGCTGCTTCAGGCCACTACCGGAAAACCTGTACCGGGCCATACTGGCATCAACCCACCTCTGAGCGAATCTGGCTTCCCCATTGACTTTGCTCACCAGACGCGGGCTGGGAAGATTACAAATAGTGATTTTACATGCCACGGTCATAGCTACATGCCAGTTGCCAAGCGCCCAAATGTTGATCCTGTGACCATGGGGAAAGCTGCTACAGGGATAAGTACGGGAATGGGTCCTCCGTCTCTTTTTCAGGGCCGTTATAACTTTGCACGGTCAATATGTCAACGTTCCAAGTAATGTACCCAAAGACGTCTCTGTGGTTATGTAGCCGGCATGACTCAATGCCAAAGGCGCATGGGACACTGTTTCCTTCCCACCAAAGGTGGTCCCTATTTTTCTACTTGCATTTTTTACGTGCTTTCGAACTGCTAGGTTGGCAGAAGCTGGGACAAGTCACGGGAGCTCACTCTGTTATGCGGCGCTAGGGGTTCAAACCACTGAACTATCGACCTTTCTGATCAACAAGCTCAGTGTCTTAGCCATTGAGCCACCCAGTTTTATGAGGTCTACTGTTTTCCCCCCATGGCCTCAGTTCCTGCAGGTATGAAAGTCTTTCACTTAAAGGTTCCTACATTTTATAACTTCACTACTGAAAACCGAGTACGGTCAAAAGCCCCGAGTTCTTAAGGCAAATAAAAAACTTGTTGGTTATCCTGCAAACCTTCCAGGTTTTCTTTGTATGTTTTTCCCCCTTAAACACGCTAATAGAGTCGTTTCCCCAAACCTGGAGACGACTCTTTTAAGATTCCTGGGTTTAAAAAAAAACCCAGCCTATTACACAATATGCTAATTGAAATCCATTTAGGTTTGATTTTTTTGAACCTCAAGATGTGCCAAGATGCCTGAAGTCTGTGTTGCCGCTGAAAGTCCTTACCCTGCTTTTTGGCTTTTATTTCGAACACATCCAGCTGTATAAATTCTTTTATTGTCTGAACGTCTGGCAGGAAATAGGAGAAAGTTAACAGGGACAGCAGCCATGTGCTGAATTGGTGTGGGCTTAATATTCTCAAGATCCCGTCTCTCTAAAGGAGTTTTTCTTTTTTGTAAGACCTGCCTCTAAAATGTCCTTTAACGAGGGACGGTAATTTGTGGGTGCCGAAAAGGTAAATGATAATGTAGAACATCCCATGTTGTTGTTGTTAATCGAAAATCCCTCCCCGGGGAATTCAAGACCCCGTATTGTTTTAAAAAACATTGATTATACTTCAGCACACACAAAAAAAAAACAAAATCATTTTTGGGTGTCTCTCAACAGCTGCAACAGCTCTTAAAAAACTATAAACTATAAACAGCATGTATACATGTTGGTCATGTTCAGTGCCCTAAGCTAGCATTGGCTCCTGCTTAAACTCAGGGCAATATTTGTAGAACAACTCTGTTCCCTACAGACTAACAATGGGTCAAATGTCCCATAGTTTATAAACCAAGTTGTGGGATGACATCGTTCAGCTTCTGCCAACTCCTTTAGAAGCCATCTTCACATGATTTTGATTTATTTTGGCAAGTCCCAAGAGACCTACATATTTGTATACAGCTCTTTATTTCCGAGAAATGGTATCTGTCGAGAAGGAAAACTTATAGCTGCAAAGAATGAGCTAAGAAGAAAATAGTGGGAATGTATACAACTTCTCTGTTTTCCCTCCCTCTATAGCCTAGATCAGTGTTTCTTAACCTTGGCAGCTTTAAGATATGTGGACATCAATAGCACCAGCACTTATATACCGCTTTACAGTGCTTTTACGGCCCTCTTTAAGTGGTTGACAGAGTCAGCCTCTTGCCCCCAACAATCTGGGTCCTAATTTTGCCTGCCTCGGAAGGATGGAAAGCTGAGTCAACCTTGAGCCTGGTGAGATTCGAACTGCCAAATTGCAGGCAGCCAGCAGTCAACAGAAGTAGCCTGCAGTACTGCACTCTAACCACTGCGCCGCCACGGCTCCTGCTGCCTGAAGGGTTCTGGCAATTGAGGTCTACACATCGTGAGATAGAAGCAGGGAATTTTTAAATTAATGGGCACGTTGGACATTTTGAGAATGTGTCATGGTTTCCATAGCAAATATGGAGAGTCTTTAAAAGTCCATTGACCAATGGGCAGACTGGTGAAATTGCTTCCATCACCCACTTAGGTCCAACTATTTCTATACAATAATTACAAATCGTGGTGGTGCAGTGGTTAGAATGCAAGCTACTTCTCCTGACTGCCAGCTGCCTGCAGTTTGAGTCTCACCAGGCTCAAGGTTGATTCAGCCTTCCATCCTTTCTGAGGTCGGTAAAATGAGGACCCAGATTGTTAGGGGCAATATGCTAACTCTATAAACTGCTTACAGAGGGCTGTAAAAGCACTGTTAAGCATTATATAAGTCTAAGTGCTATTGCTATATATATATATTGTTTTCTTTCTGGTCCAATAAGTCACTAAGTTGTAGACAGGCTCTGTCTGTCTGTTATTACAGTATCTAAAAAATTGACTTATATGGAGTACTTTCTAATACTTGCAGCATTGCAGGTTCCTATTTAATTTTATTTTAAATACTGTATAATCTAAAAAAAAAACCTCTCCAATGAGATATTGGTTGTGCCAGAAAGTTGCTGATATATGTAGTAGGTTGGCTTTACATACATACATACATACATACACGCGCGCGCGCGCACACACACACACACACACACACAGCTGTGTGGGTGTATGTTCCAGCATAACTCTGGAACACCTCAAGCAATTTCAACCAAACCTATTACACAGATGACTTCTTCTCTGGAAACAAATACTGTGGGAATAAAACTCCTTGGGGTGTGTGTTCTGTTGAGATACAGCTTGTTGTGCCTTAAAATGGCTTCTACTGTGCAGGGAAGTGGAGCTGCCATGGTAACAGCTTCACAGTACTCCACAAAGGGGCTCCCTCTGGTAAGGGGGAAAATCCAACATTTGAAATTACATTTGGCAAAGACATTTCCTCCCTATAAATAAATATCTAGGCAATGCCAGGTTATTGGCTAGTCCAAGACTAAAACAGAACCCTCATTAAAATGTCGAGTGATATTCTTCAGTAGAACAAACGTAAATGTACCTTTTTTCCCCCTTCCTTGAGAAAGTATTTTATAGGGCTGCGCTTCCCTAAAAATGGTTTGGAAGAGCTACATCAAAATCTATAGCACCTCATTAAAGCAGCCATGTCATTTTTCAGAGCATCCATATAAAAACGTGGCCACTTCCGAATCTTTTCTGGGAAAAAAGAATTGCACAGCCATAATGTGCACCATGAAATCTAGTGCAGGATACAGAAGCCACGAATGTGTGTTTTGTATCTTGACGGGCAAACTAATGGCGGTGTTCTTTCTGTTTTGCATGATAGATGTGGACGAATGCCAAGCTATCCCTGGGATTTGTCAGGGAGGAAATTGCATTAATACAGTTGGATCTTTTGAGTGCAAATGCCCAGCTGGACACAAGTTTAATGAAGTGACACAGAAATGCGATGGTAAGTCTTTCAGAGCTTCCCCGTGGAAAGATAGAAAACTTCACATTCAGTAGGTTTTCCTCCATCATTAATTTATTCGTGGCAAAATATGCATTCAGACGTTTCTTAAAAACTGTCGCGTTTCTTTGATTCTTAAACATGGTTGTTGCATTTTCACCAAGTTTTGCTGCTCCGAAATGTTGGTAGCTACTCATGGTTCCGCTCTTTCCCAGAATTCTTGGCTTACTTAGCATTAAGTAGTCGAATAGTATGGCCATCAGTGGAGCTATTTAGATGTTATCCTTAAGTGAACTGTTCGTTGCAGTGAATCACAACAACACACTTGTCAAAAAAAAAAAACCCCCCAAAAAACCCCTTTTTAAAGTAGTAACACAATTTGTCCTGAATGCAATGCCTAAGATTCTGGAGATTGGCTGCCTTCTACCGTTAGGACTTATTTTTAAACGTTCGCTAAAATAATAATCTTTACACAACAACTACTTTGTCTTTTTTATTTTGTCTTATGTAAACCAATTTGCAAAGAATTTGAAAACAAATAGAGGTTTCATGCTGTTTGCCAATGATGTTGGCCAAAGGGCAGCCAAGGGGTAGGGACGTCTTAACTTCTCAAACATCATTGAACTGTTTCTTTTCGGAGGGAGAGTCAGTAGCAGCCCATTTCAAAAACGAACTCTATGAGATTACGTGGAATTAACCAATTCCCATGGACTGAATGTGGCTTCAATTCTTGGGTTTGCAAAGCAGGACATCCCAAATGCAGACCCGTTGCTGGAATTTTGAACCGACACAATCGTTTTTTCCGAGCAATAGTCTTGTAGAACTCAAACTGAGCAAACACTTCTGCAGCTAAATTTAAGTTTTTGTAGGCTGGATAATGTAAGGAATAACCAATTAAAATGTAAGAGGCACAGCATGTATCCAGATAACTTCAAGTTGGAATCAATGGATGTCCTGTTTGAAAACTAGGAGTATGTTGAACAACAATCAAAAACCGTTCAGTAAGATAGTCCCTTCCCATGGATAGCCTTCCTAAGTTGTTTAGCAGATGGAAGTGCAAGTTGAGAATGGTTAGACCTTCTGAAGCAACTTTTTAGAAGTGCTCAGCGAAAACTCAAAAGGTAACCTCAGTTCAAGCGACTTTGGTGTTAAGAGTGGGCGATTTTCACTTGATGGGATTACACTACAGCAGAACAGATGTCCTTTTCTTTTGGAAGTTGCAATTGTGAAAGTCAAACTTGGAGAAACAAGGACTAAAAAAAAACAAACCCCTGCCCACTGTTAAAGGGGAAAAGATTTGAGAGAATTGCATTTTCAGTCCGTGGTTGATGGCCATGCTTCCCTTCGCAACAGGATCACATTAGAACTCTCACTTCCCTGAATGCGAAGTCTAGAATGGTGTAGCCCCATCATCTCATTGCCATTTCCAGTGTGTTTCCAATTTCAACATAAGAGATAAACACACGATGCTCATTGATTTCAACATTCTACCGTTTCCTATTCAAGATGACCTCAATCCTTGGAAGAATTAATAAATCCTGGAGACTATTTTGGTTTAAGCCATCTGGCTAGCTTTGGAAGATGGGTACCTCTTGGTGCAAAGTACATCATTCTAAAAATTTTAGAATTAGGTGTGCAAGATCTATTTTACGGCTTAAGCCACAGAATCTAGACTAAAGATAAACAATACGATGTTCTCCATCTTACTTTTTGTCAGAGCATAGCCAGGAGCCAAGGATTGTTGGAGTTCTGCTCGGAAATATTCTAGGAGGCACCAAGTTGTTTATTCCTGCTCTCGGACCGCCCCACACATACATGGCACAGTTCTCTGTGCCTAAATGTAGCACAAAGAAAAGGATAGTCTTTCTGAATGGTGGAGATGTGTTGAGAAGAGTATCCAACTGTTGGCCATGTGGATTGAGAATTCTTGTAGCCTCAACACATCAAAAGGAAGTCAAGTTGGAGGACTTTTAGCTAGGAGTCAAATGGATCAACTAGGGGGGAGCACAGAGGGGGGTCATGCATGGGCATGCCCACACCCATACTTCTATGTGCCCATGTGCACACAACCCCTCCCACCCTCCACTTTGGGGGCTCAATGGACCCAGTGCTTAATGAACAGCCTCCCCGGCCACCACACCTGGAGGCTCTCTGGAAGTTTCAGGAGGCTTCCCTGAAGCCTCCAGAGGGCGCAAAACGGTCCAATGTGCAAACCAGAAGTCCATCCCGAAACTTCCGGTTTGGACATTGGGTTGTTTTTTGCCCTCCGGAGGCTTCAGGGAAGTTTCCGGAGGGCGAAAAACAGCTGAAAATGAAAGCCAAAGTCAGCTGGCCAGCGCATGCATGCACGGTGGAGCTGACAGGGCAATGCCTTGCATGTCCTAACAAATGGCTCTGCGTGCCACCTGTGGCGCGCATACCATAGGTTGGCCATCACGCAATTAGGTTGTAATGCCTGAAGTAGCCCCAGTCTAGCTTCTGTCGAGAATGACTAACATTTCAAGGCAAGTTCTAAAATCCAAATTACATTTCTGTCCCTTCTTAGAGGCAGCCAAATACTAAGTGATCTTGATGGGAAGATTTACCCTTCTTGCTGGTAAATCCAAAGTGTTCCAAAGAATTCGTGATGTTTACCAAAATCTTTCCCTATTAGTCACCCATTAAATTTTGATTAGCAATCCTTGGTGACAAGCCACTCTTATTACAGGCCCCGATTTTGGCAACCTACTAATATTTGTGAGGATAATCAGCAAAGCTGTGAGATTTTTTATGTGCTTCTGCAAAATGTCACTAAAAAGCCATTGGATATTTTCTCCCTGAATGCCATATAGGAAGGACTCTCATCCACCCAGGATGGATCAGGTTTCTATAAAGATTTTCAAAAATAAGAATAAAATAGTAGAATGTGGAATGTTTGATGAGGATATTGGTAAGAATTCTGAACAACCGAGAAGGGAAAGTTGATAGCTGTGAATAGATTGGTTTCAAGGACTTTATCTTTAAGCGAGGAGTGCTTCTGTTTATAAAAAAATCTGACTTAATCGAAAGCACAATCTCCAGACTTCATCATAGGGCCGAATCTAACCCAAACAATGTATCAATGTTTATATTAGTGATGACATTAATATAAATACCGTTGTCCTCGTTTCAAATGCTCTGCAATCGTTGATGCAAAAACTAGTAAAGCTAATGACTTTTCAAGCCTTCGCAACAAAACACCAAGAGTATCGTGGCCATTAAAATTATGTTTGGAGGTTTAATTTGTATGTTATTTGCAGGGCCTTGACATCTTCAATGATAGATCCACCCTTTGGTTATTTCAGTCCTAGAAACAGGAGATCTATGTGTTTGTCCGTCCGTCCATCCATCCATCCATCCATCCATCCATCCATCCATCCATCCATCCATCTATCCTGGTGTGATGACAGCATTTGTAGAGAATTGTTAATACAACGGGCATTACATTTGTCAGTTGTGTAGCTGTTTTCGGCTAATCCAGTTAAAACTGTTTTGCATGTACGCTGGAAGTTTCTGCACAATTCCTTGTGGGTGTGAATGTTGACACTTGGTCAATATTTCTATTTCTACTTCTACTTCGGCTTCTACTATTTCTATGTGTCTATGTGTCTCTCCTCTCCTCTCCTCTATTCTCTGTTGTATCCTACCCTACCCTACCCTACCCTACCCTACCCTACCCTACCCCACCCTACCCTACCCCACCCATCCTACCCTACCCTACCCTACCCTACCCTACCCCATCCATCATATCATATCATATCCTGTCCTGTCCCCTGTCCTGTTCTATTCAAGTCATCCTTGTTTCTAAATCCATAGATATCGATGAATGCAGCACAATTCCTGGCATCTGCGAAGGGGGCGAATGTTCTAACACGATCAGCAGTTACTTTTGCAAATGTCCCTCTGGTTACGCCACAACCTCAGATGGCACCGGCTGCATTGGTGAGTAAAGAATTGCAAACATGGGTGTGGATATGGGCAAGCATGTTGGAATCCAGCTCTTTGAATCCAAGAAAGAGGCGCAGAAATTCACAGAAATATGACATGCATGTTTTTCAAAGCATCAAAGGATTTCTCTGAAGTTAGCTTTTGTAAAATGGTTACTCATCTGTAAATTCCTTTCTGAGAGTTTAGTAGGAGGACATTTTTCTTTCTGCTTTCCCCTGAACAGATATTGGCAAATCCTGTTGTTTTTTAAAAGGAAACAGCTCTCTTTGATTGGGGTTTGAAGTTGTGTTTCAAAACTCCATGTCTTGAGATCCCGTACTCATTTCCCACGACTTCTACGTTCAAGCAGCATGTGTAATTCATTAAAAAGCAGCCCTCCCCCCAAAAGAATCAATTAAACAGTTTTCTATCAATCCAACATCTGATATACCTTTTGGATATCTTTTTGGGATTTTTCAAGAAATGACCACACAGTTTGGTCATTCACAATAAGATCCTTGGTCAAAGTTACCATTCTCCTGTTAAGGAACATGGCTGAAATACTTTTAAAAACTATTTTCATTTAAGCTAGCATTTCCTGATAGATATGTGCATTAAAAAAAGTTAGTGGCAATAGGGAGCTGCAAATGTCAGCAGTCTACAAGAATGCAATTTAGCTTGATTTTGCCTGTGGTGTACTGGAAATACAGATATAATATGAGAAGGGAAAAAAGTAATAGGAGATTGAGGGCAAAAAGTAAGGAACCACTCCGTTTGTTAAAAGAGAAATGAGGGAGGGAGGGAGAGAGGGAGGAAGGAGGAAAGAAAGGAAGGATGGAAGGGAAAGGAAGAGAGAAAGATAGGAAGGAAGAAGAGAAAGAGAGAGAGAGAAAGTAAGAAAGGAAGGTAGGGAGAAAGAAAGAGGAAAGAAGGAAGGAAAAATGAAGGAAGGAAGGAAAAGCAAAGGAAGAAAGAAAGGAAGGAAGGAAGGAAGAGGAAGGAAGGAAAAATGAAGAAAGGAAGGAAGGAAGAAAGAGCAAAGGAAGGAAGGAAGGTAGGAAGAAAGAAAGAGGAAAGAAGGAAGGAAGAATGAAGGAAGGAAGGAAGGAATAGCGAAGGAAGGAAGAAAAAGGAAGGAAGAAAAATGAAGAAAGAAAGGAAGGAAGAGCAAAGGAAGAAAGAAAGGAAGGAATAAAGAAAGAGGAAGGAAGGAAGAAGGAAAGAACAAAGAAAGAAAGAAAGTGGAAGGAAGGAAGAAGAAAGAAAGAAAGAAAGAAAGAAAGAAAGAAAGAAAGAAAGAATGCAGCCCTTATGGCTCTTTTTTCTTTCTTTTGTTAAGTCTGGACAATTTCTGTGTGTTCCTGTTTGAAATACAATCCCTTTTCCAAACGCAGGTTTTTACATATCTCTTCATGTCAGAAGGGGTCACTTGAGGGGAAAATGCAGAACAAAACTGACATGGAATAGGACCAATCGTATAAACTTTCCTTTTTCCTTCGAAATCTGGAATGCATTTATTTTGGGAGGTGATTCATTTTGGATGCCTTTCTAAAAAGGTTTAGGGTAGTATTTGATGTCTACTGTAGTTTGGACCTCACAAGGGTACGGTATAATGCGTTTTCCATACTAATTACCCCAAATGTTACACGTACAACAACAACAAATCTTTTGCTCTATATAGAGGAACAAATATATTTATGTTTACCCATTCTTGAAGTGTCAGCACTTGGAATTCAAGACAATATGTCTGACTGGCAACTTGTGATACGAGGCTAGTCAGAGCTTCAACCACTCCATCTTGTCTTTTTCAACTAACACCATGCAGATATTCCTGGAGATGTCAGCTCGGAGGCCTTAGGATTCTTTAAAACCTCTTATTAATGCATATTCTCTCTTTTATTAATTATTTTAAACAATGTGCTTCATTGGTTTTGTCTTTGATCAAAATCCATTTCCTTGCCCTTCTCCTTCCTAACACATATAGACTGGGCGAGACCAGGCTTAATAGCAGTAAGTGTGAGAGGGATCTTGGAGTCTTAGTGGATCACCAGTTAAATATGAGCCAGCAGTGTGCAGTGGCAGCCAAAAAAGTCAATGAAATCCTAAGCTGCATTAACAGAAGGATACAATCAAGATCAAGTGAGGTATTAATATCAATCTATAAAGCCTTAGTAAGACCACACCTAGAATACTGAATCCAGTTTTGGTCACCACACTATCAAAAAAGATGTGGTGACTCTAGAAAAAGTGCAGAGAAGAGCAACCAGGATGATTAGGGGACCAGAGGCTAAAACATATGAAGAACGGTTGCAGGAACTGGGCATGGCTAGTCTAGTGAAGAGAAGGACCAGGGGAGACATGATAGCAGTCTTCAAATATTTGAGGGGATGCCACAGACAGGAGGGTGGTCAAGCCATTTTCCAAAGCACCTAAAAGCCAGCCATAGAATAATGGATGGCAACTGACCAAGGAGAGATTCAACCTGGAAATAAGGAGAAATTTTCTGACGGTGAGACCGATCAACCCATGGATCAGAAGTTGCCTTCAGAAGTTGTGGGAGCGTCATCACTGAAGGCTTTCAAGAAGCAATTGGACTGCCATTTGTCAGAAATGGTGTAGGGTCTCCTGCTTAGGCAGTGGGTTGGACTAGATGACCTACAAGGTCGTTTCCAACTCTGTTAGCCTGTTAAACAGCCCTAGCAGGCTTCTCGCACATAGTAAGAGCAGTCACCCTTATAAAAAGTTTGTGAACCCTGCTTTTTAAATATAGTCTTGGATGCCTTGGGACCATATTCCTGTCTGTCTCCTGCTTTTATATCCAGTGTGTGAATGAGAGCCCAGCTAGCCCAAACTATCAGGAACGAAAACCGATCCTTGACCTAAGACCTATCTAGTCTCAGAATTCCTCAAAGACGTGGGAAGGAATGTGTCCCAGCCTTGGGGATGAACATGCAAAGGATGTTTGGAGATACTCTCTGTCCTGGTTTAGCAGCTTTTGGGGACAAATGGCCTTTGTCAAGCAACATCTTCGGTGTCAGTACAAATAGGGTGACCGCAATTCAAGCTTAGCTCGTTTCTCGCGACAGGCTGGAGACTCAAGTATTTTAATGGAAGAGCTGGAGACAAGAAACTAGTGAAAGTGTTACATGTCCCAGACCCTGAGCCATTCTTCATTTTCAAGACAAAACAAGGCTTACACGCAAAGACCCCGCCCATTCCCCCCCCGCAGCTAGCTCGACTTTACATCTTCTATGTTTGCAGCGTTTTGAAGATGCTAGCCAAAAGCCACGGAACTGGGCACCAAAACTCGTCTGGAATCAGTCGCACTAAATGTTAGTCCAACCATCTCTTTCTTTCTTTCTTTCTTCTTTCTTTCTTTCTTTCTTTCTTTCTTTCTTTCTTTCTTTCTTTCTTTCTTTCTTTCTCTTTCTTTCTTTCTTTCTTTCTTTCTTTCTTCCTTCCTTCCTTCCTTCCTTCCTTCCTTTTCCTTCCTTCCTTCCTTCTTCTTCTTTTCTTCTTCTTTTCTTCTTCTTCTTCTTCTTCTTCTTCTTCTTCTTCTTCTTCTTCTTCTTCTTCTTCTTCTTCTTCTTCTTCTCTCCTCCTTCTTCTCCTTCTCTCCTCCTTCTTCTCCTTCTTCTTCTTCTTTTCCTTTTCGCCGTTTTCTGTGCCTCTAATTCAGCTGTAAAGCTCTTTTGGCCCCTTCTCGGGTTTGATTTCAAAACAGCCCTTTTCCGTTTCCTGTTCCACATCGACCCATATTCTCAACCAAAACATCCTTTTTTTTTTTTTCCCCCTGAAAAGGTTTTCTCAGTACAATCTGGATGGGAAACCACTCTTCTACTCTTTGCAGAAATGGGTCGATTCCTCAGGAGCAGCTCCATCCTGGAGCAAGTCGGACTGGAGAAGGCTTGGACCGGAGACAGACAGTAGATTTTTAGGGCAGGAGATAGGAAGCAAATCCCACTGTGAGGGTAATTCAAGGATGAAAAAAAGAGCATTCCACTCTGAGTTAAATCTCAGTTCACTGCTCTTCTCCACCCCATGTGCTTAGTCAGTGTTTATTTCCCTCTTCTGCTGCCCCACTTCGCTTGTCTTTCACTTCTTCCCCCGAATTCTTCACTCCCTCCCTCCTTCTCCTTTTTAAGTTGGGACGATCACCAAATCCATACGTTGAAATTGGATTTCGCACCACCTCCTGCAAAAAGCCTACCAAGGCTTCCAACTACAGCTATCCCTTGACTTACAACGCTTCATTTAGGGAACCGTTCAAAGCTACAACGGCATTGGGAGAAAGTGACTTGCGACCATTTTTTCACTCTTACGACCGTTGCAGCAGCTCCGTGGTCCCACGATCAAAATTCGGTACGCTGCGCAAACTGGTTTGTATTTATGACGGTTGCAATGATCCCCTTGCAAGCAAAATCCATGGGGAAGCCCAAATCACTTAACGACCGGGTTACTAACTTTATCAGCTGTGGGGATTCACTTAACAACTGAACCCAGAAAAGTCATAAAACGGGGCAAAACTTACTTAACAAATGTCTCACTTAACAACAGAAATGCCGGGCTCCACTGTGGTCGTAAGTCAAGGAGTACCTGTAGAGGTGAATTTTTGAGAGCAAATTTGAGTTGGCCGATGTTCTCTACATCTTCTGATCTTGCACTACTTTCTTTGAGTTGGCCGATGTTCTCTACATCTTCTGACCTTCTTTGAGTTGATTGATGCTCTCTACATCTTCTGACCTTGAACTACTTCTTTGAGTTGGCCGATGTTCTCTACATCTTCTGACCTTGAACTACTTCTTTGAGTTGGCCGATGTTCTCTACATCTTCTGACCTTGAACTACTTCTTTGAGTTGGCCGATGTTCTCTACATCTTCTGACCTTGAACTACTTCTTCAAGTTGGTTGATGCTCTCTACATCTTCTGACCTTGAACTACTTCTTTGAGTTGGCCGATGTTCTCTACATCTTCTGATCTTGCATTACTTCTTCAAGTTGGTTGATGCTCTCTACATCTTCTGATCTTGCACTATTTCTTCAAGTTGGTTGATATTCTCTACATCTTCTGACCTTGAACTACTTCTTTGAGTTGGCCGATGTTCTCTACATCTTCTGATCTTGCATTACTTCTTCAAGTTGGTTGATGCTCTCTACATCTTCTGATCTTGCACTACTTCTTTGAGTTGGTTGATGCTCTCTACATCTTCTGATCTTGCATTACTTCTCTGAGTTGGTCAATGCTCTGGCTGGTGTCGTCTTTGATGCTTTCCAGCCACCATGTTCTTTGCTGGCCTGGTTTCCTTTTAATGCTAACTCTTCCCAACATAACGGCTTCCTCCAGGAAATTCCCCCGCATGACATGGCCAAAGAAACTGAGACACGGTTTCATGATTTTTGCCTTCCGGTGACCTGCCCACTCTTATGTATCATTTTAATGTTGACTTTTGTGGGGAAGCCATGGGTTGATGGACAGGATTAAATGAAAACTTGCTTGACCGGGTACAAGGACTAGAGTTTTCTTGATCTATAGCTTTAGGTGAAAGGTGAGCAGCACATTATCTAATCCTTCCTTGGATTAATACATTCCAGAGCCAGTCATATTTACTTCCGGTCCATGTCATTTAGAGCTTAGCCTGAACATGTTTTCCTTCTGTCCATTTGTTAAAGTGTAAGCGTCTTATTAAAAATAGGGGCTTTTTATTGTAAAAAACCGGCTAAAGAGACGTTCGCAAAAGTGTGAAGTTTGATGGATGGTATATTCCCAAGAGTGGAAAAAATATATAGCTAAAGTCACGTTGGATGGAAATTGAGATGGGCAGATGAATTCCCCACTTTTCTTTCCTAAGTGGAGTCATGCGTTCATGTAAAAATAGCCTTTTCTTGCTGCTTTCCATGACATTCTCATGTCTGGTTTGCAGATAACGTTGTAATTTATTACACGGCTTTGAATAATAATATGAATTGAGCAACATTTGCCTGTGCGCTTTTTGCTCCATGAAAATCTACTTTAACGGTCTCTTTTACAAACACACACACACACCCAGAGAGAGAGAGAGAGAGGGAGGGAGGGAGGGAGGAAGGGAGGGAGGGAGGGAGAGAGATATACCAGGTGGCTCTCTCGCCTCCCAATCAGGAGGTTGTGAGTTCAATCCTAGGTAGACGCAGATGTAGGTTCTCCTGCTTGGGCAGGGGGTTGGACTAGATGACCTGCAAGGTCCCTTCCAACTCTGTTAATCTGTTATCTCTTACCACACCAACAAATACTGATCCTAAGTTTAAAAAGTTTTGTTGCCCCATTCATACCTAAACCCTAAACTTTCGTATCCAGAGATATAATGCACTTAGGGGAATGTCTGCCTACCCTATATTTATGTGGTAGACCGACCAGCTGAATTTCATTTGAGTCGCTGGCTATTTATTTGGGGTTGGTTGTGGTTGTAACTTGTGGACTGACGCCTGTGTTGTTGTTAGTTGCGAATTCGTGTCTGATCCATCGCGACCCCATGAACAATGTTCCTCCAGGCCTTCCTGTCCTCCTCTGGAGTCCATTTAAGCTCACGCTGATTGCTTTGGTGACTCCATCCAGCCATCTCATTCTCTGTTGTCCCCTTCTTCTTTTGCCCTCAATCTTTCCCAGCATGAGGTTCTTCTCCAGGGAGTCCTTCCTTCTCATTAGGTGGCAAAAATATTTGAGTTTCCTCTTCAGGATCTGGCCTTCTGAAGAGCAGTCAGAGTTGATCTCCTCTAGGATGGACCGGTTGGATGGCCTTGCAGTATGAGGGACTCGCAGGAGTCTTCTCCAGCACCAGAGTTCAAAGGCCTCCATTCTTTGGCGCTACCTGTACTCTATGCCATATGCATAAATAAGCTAAAATGCCTCGGTAGGCATAGTGCAAACAATAAAATATGTCTCTAGATTGTGAGTAGCATATTACATTTAATTCTGGAACTTATGCATGAAATTAAGATACAAAACTCTAAAACCCAAATTTGGAATCTGTAGGGATTCCATGTAGGCTTGTTCCAGGTCAGAAACCTCTGTTATCTGAATTTGAGAATAAATGAGGGATTATTTGGCCCCGAAATTTGCCATCTGCAGCACTTAATATTGGCTCAGTGGCTAAGACAATGAGCTTGTTGATCAGAAAGGTCAGCAGTTTGGCGATTCGAATCCCTAGTGCCATGTAACGGAGTGAGTTCCCGTGACTTGTCCCAGCTTCTGCCAACATAGCAGTTCGAAAACAGGTAAAAATGCAGGTAGAAAAATAGGAACCACCTTAACAGCGTTCCATGCGCCTTTGGCATTTAGTCCTGCCGGCCACATGACCACGGAGATGTCTTTGGACAGTGCTGGCTCTTTGTCTTTGAAATGGAGATGAACACCGCCCCCTAGAGTCAGGAATAATTAGCACATATGTGCGAGGGGAACCTCTACCGTTAGCACTTAATATAGGCAGTTTTCTCAAATCTGACATTTTGGCCCTATCTTCCCGCACATGCTTTTCCAGAATGATGAACACAAAGCACTGCAGCTTTTTCTCCTAGGGAAAAAAAAGAAGAAGATATATCTAAAATAAAAAATCCCAGTCTGGGTGTTCATATCCTGCTGTCTCTTACACTTCCAGGAATCCCTCGGTCTTCCGGCTTAAATTTTTTTGTTAACGGCGGCTGCCAGAATTGGCTTCGGTATCTGTCTTCCAACTTTTTTCTTTTTGGAAACTTCAGTATCTTTCTTCCGATTTTTTTTTTTTCAAAAAGAAAAACTCACAGATTTCTTCCAGCTATAGGAGTATGAAAAATAGATCGTATCTTGTAAGACGAGAAGGGCCAGCTTTGATGCTTTCTGTTTCGTGTCTCGCTTTTTAAAGGTTTTCCAAATTGGTTCCTTTGGGTTTCGTATCTGTCTTCTCCATGGGGTCTGTGTTTTGTCTTGAAGAGGGGCTATTAGAAGGAGGACAACTGTGGCTGCATCTCCCTAGATGCAGAAAATGCTGCTAATTACACAAGGAGAAGCAGTTGCTTCTCCCAGAATGCTTCGTTTAATCCATTATTCATTCGCTTCCTTTCTTCACATTAAGAACATAAGAACAGCCTTGCTGGAACAGGCCACAGCCCATCCAGTCCAGCATTCTGTCTCACACAGTGGCTCCCCATTTGCTTCAGGGGATTCCCATCTCCCAGATGTCTTCACCTGCTTATGATTCCCTGCAAATGGCATTGAGAGATATCCTGCCTATCTCTCCAACCCGGAGGGTGTCCTTAGGCATCCATAAAGATAGCCATGGATACCCTTGTTCTCCATGAACTTCCTTCCTTCCTTCCTTCCTTCCTTCCTTCCTTCCTTCCTTCCTTCCTTCCTTCCTTCCTTCCTTCCTTCCTTCCTTCCTTCCTTCTTTCTTTCTTTCTTTCTTTCTTTCTTTCTTTCTTTCTTTCTTTCTTTCTTTCTTTCTTTCTTTCTTTCTTTCTTAACATAAGAATAGCCTTGCTGGAACAGGCCACAGCCCATCCAGTCCAGCCTTCTGTCTCACACAGTGGCTCCCCATTTGCTTCAGGGTCTTCCCAAGCAGATGTCTTCCCCTGCTTGTGATTCCCTGCAAATGGCATTGAGAGATCTCCTGCCTATCTCTCCAACCCGGAGGGTGTCCTTAGGCATCCATCATGATAGCCATGGATACCCTTGTTCTCCATGAACTCCTCTAATCCTTTCTTAAAGGTGTCGAGGCTGACAGCTGTCACCACTTCTTCTGGCAGGGAGTTCCATAGACCAGGGATCCTCTGGGTGAAAAAGTCCTTCCTCTTATTTGTTGGAGGTCTAGCTTCCAAATGTTTCATGGAGTGCCCCCTAGTTCTAGTGTTGTGCGATAGGGAAAACAGTTTTTCCTTTTCGACTTTGTCCACACCGTGCATGATTTTATAGACTTCAGTCAGGTCACCTCTCAGGCGCCGTCGTTCTAGAGTGAAGAGGTCCAGCCGTTGCAGCCTCAGATGGTAAGGAAGGTGTTCCAGCCCCCTAATCCTTCTGGTTGCCCTCCTCTGCACCTTTGCCATTTCCATAATATCCTTCTGAAGGTAAGGTGACCAGAACTGGACACAATACTCCAGAGGGGGCCTCACCATAGATTGATAAAGAGGCAACATGAGACTTGCTGACTTATTTTCTATACCCTTCCTAATGATCCCTAGCAATGAGTTTGCTTTTTTCACTGCTGCGGCACACTGGGTTGACACCTTCATTGAACTGTCCACATTATAATTCTTCTGGCTGTGTTTTATATTTATAAATACAGATAATGCTCGGCTCTTAACCGCCATTGAGCCCAAAACCTCTGTGGCTAAGCGAGGCAGCTCCTAAGCGAATTTTGCCCCACTTTACGATCTTTCAGTTGTTAAGTGAATCACTGCAGTTCTTATGCGGGTAACCGGTTGGTTAACTGAATCTGGTTTCCCCACTGGCTTTGCTTGTCACAAGATCACACAAGGGGATCACACAGCGACTGTCATAAATATCAACCAGTTGTTTAGCATCCAAATGTTGATCATGTGATCACAGAGATACTACAATGGTCGTAAGTGTGAAAAATGGTCATAAGTTCCTTTTTTTCAGGGCCGTTGTAACTTTGAACGGTAGGTGGGTTCCTACCGGTTCGGCTGAGTAGATAGGAATTCGGCCTGCCACGCCCCCAAATTGCTTCTTTCGGCGCCACCATCTTGTTTTTGGCTTTGCGCATGCGCAGAAGCATTTTTGTAGTACTGCGCATGCGTGCACAAGCGCCCACCCGCCCTCAACGTGTCCCTAAGCGAACCAGGAGTAGCAGAGCTGGAATCGACCTCTGCTTTGAACGGTCACTAAGTAAACGGTTGCAAATTGGGACTATCTGTATTCTTTTTCACAGATATCCCACCTGATGCTTTCAACCTAGAACTGGTCCAATGCTATACGTATAATTCTCTTTTACTTTAATTTCAAATTAATCTGACTTGAAATGCCCGGGGAGCTTTCAGGCAAGAGTTCTAGGAAGCCGTTGCCCTGCATCAATTATTTATTTTATTTTATTTATTTAATTTGATTTGTATACCGCCCTTTCTCCCATAGGGACTCAGGGAAAAATAAAAGGTACATTTAAATACAGTCAATAGATAAATTTAAAGTTAAAGTTTAAAGTGAAATTAAATTATTAAAATTAATAGGGATTCCATAGTTCTTCCTTTTGCCTTTCCTGGGTTTTTTTCTTCTTCTTTTTTTTACTACCCCAAACCCACTAAGGCAGGGGTCTCCAACCTTTGCAACTTTAAGTCTGAAGGACTTCTGCTCCCAGACTTCTCCAGCCAGCTTTGCTGGCTGGAGAATTCTGGGAACTGAAGTCCTTCAGACTTAAAGTTGCAAAGGTTGGAGACCCCTGCACTAAGGAGAGGGTAGAGACTAACCATATAATCTATTTTGATTGGTGGGAACCCGTGTAAAACCTTGCGGCAGTATATCCTAGCCAATGAGGTTTATCCAAGGTGCAATTATTGCCAGTTGAGGCTAACCAAAGTCCAACCAAATTTTTAAGCAGCGTTTATGGAAGAATAGGACAGAATCTGGAAACTTTTGCACGAGTTGGGGAAATGAGATTTTTCTTCCACTTTCCTCAACCTTCCTGCTTCCTTCTCTTTAATAACAATGCAGAGTGTTGTGGAAAGGAAATTTTGGTCTTCGATAAGCAGGAGATCCCATCACCAATAAGATTTGCTCCTTTGGGTGATGATGACCTACTAGATGACCTACAAGATCCCTTCCAACTCTGTTAATCTGAACCTATCTAAGATGATCAAAGGCCTGAAGGCTAAAACATACGATGAACAGTTGCAGGAACTGGGTATGGCTAGTCTAGTGAAGAGAAGGACTAGGGGAGACAGGAGAGCGGTCATCCAATACTTGAGGGACTGCCATAGAGAGAGGAGGGGGTCAAGCTATTTTCCAAGGCACCCAAAGGCCAGACAAGGAATAATGGATGGAAAGTGAACAAAGAGAAGTTCAATCTAGAAATAAGGAGAAATCTTCTGACAGTGAGAACAATCAACCAACGGAATAGAAGTTGCCTTTGGAAGTTGTGGGAGCTTCATCACTGGAGGCTTTCAAGAAGAGGTTGGACTGCCATCTGTCAGAAATGGTGTAGGGTCTTCTGCTTGGGCAGGGGTGTGGGGGACTAGATGACCTACAAGGTCCCTTCTAACTCTGTTAATTTGGGATATAATTCAACTCCTGGGTGTGATGGGTAGATTTCCCCTTTGAACGGGACAGATGTATAAGGAGAGAAATACTCTTTATCTGCCAAAAAACTATTTTTCAAGAAATTGAAGGATGTTGTGTCCATTTTTTTCTCTGGAACAGATGTTCGCCCAGGATATTGCTTTACTTCGCTCACCAATGGCCGTTGCAACAATCAGCTCCAGCGAGTGCTCACCAAAACCCAGTGCTGTTGTGACACAGGACGATGCTGGTCTCCGGGAGCTACCACTGCCCCAGAAATGTGCCCCATTCGTGCTACTGGTATGGAACCCATGACATGCCATTTAAACGTATAAAACCACGTGCCATTTTTTGAGGGGCGGGGAGAAACTCTGCTATAGGGAAATGCAAACTCCTAATAATGACGTGAGCTAAGACAGGGGTCTCCAACCTTTGCAACTTTAAGTCTGAAGCTGAAGTCCTTCAGACTTAAAGTTGCAAAGGTTGGAGACCCCTGAGCTAAGACTTCTCAACAGTCCTGAGATGGGGAAACCCAATTCTCCAGGAAGAATGGGTTGGTTTTCATTGCAAGGTAGACACATTTTTTCATGTGTTATGACCAGTCTTGGGCTTTATAGCGGCTCTCTCGTGAATCGAATGACGTTAATAAGTTAAATTCTGATTTACTCTTGGTTTCCTACCACACCGAGCTTTCCCTCTCGTTCAAACAATCGATCAAAGGTAAGAAAGCCAGGAATTAGTACATTTTCTCAACTGAGAGACAGTTTGGTCTACTGGTCGAGGCGCCAGGCTAGAAAATGGGAGAATAAGAGTTCTAGTACTGCCTTAGCTATGAAAGCCCACTGGGTGATTTTGGGACAGTCACCAGGAGACTGTGAATTCTAGTCCTGTCCTTAGGCATGAAAGCCATCTGGGTGACTTGGGGCCAATCACCAGAAGACTGTGAGTTCTAGTCCCACTTTAGGCATGAAAGCCAGCTGGATGACTTGGGGCCAATCACTAGGAGACTGTGAGTTCTAGTCCCACTTTAGGCATGAAAGCCAGCTGGATGACTTGGGGCCAGTCCTTCTCTCTCTCTCAGCCCAACCCACCTCACAAAGTTGTTGAAAATATGAGGAGGAAGGAATATTAGGGATGTTTGCTGCTCTGAGTTATTTATAAAAATAATAAAGGCAGGATAAAAGTAAATAATAAAAAAGACAGAAATATTAGCAACAGAAATATTCAAGCCCATCCAGGTGCAAACATAGCAGATGGTTTTCGTTTAGAGCATATTCATAATTCAACCGCTGTGTTTAATGGTGAATATTAATCTCTAATTGGCTATAATCCAGGGGTGCCCAGCCAATGGCAAGTTTAAGACTGGGGACTTCAACTCCCAGAATTCCCCAGCCAGCACGGCTGGCTGGGGAATTATGGGAGTTGGAGTCCACAGATCTTATAGTTGCCAAGTTTGGACACCCTTGCTATAAATATAAAGCAAAGGTTGGTCATTCTTGATTGAATAATTGTGTATTTTCTTTCAGACGAGTTCCACAAATTATGTATATATGGCATTTTGGAAGTGTCGAAGCCAGACCCCATTCCAGACCCCATTCCACCATACCCCGATTTTCCACCTGACCCCTACCCACCACGATTTCCACCAGCTAGAGTTCCAGCTACTCTGAGACCCCCACGTAAGACTCAATTTAAATCCTTCATTTTCTCCCGGTTTAAGCCGATCTTTCCTCTCGTTCGTCCTCTTGTTGACAGTAAAAGTTGACAAACTTGAACATTGGGCGCTGTGTAACGAAATGAAATTCAAGGGTGAAAAAAAAGGAAGGTTCTACATTTAGGCAAGAAAAACAAAACGCACAAGGACGGTATAGGTGGTACCTAGCTCAACTGTAGGAACCTCACTTTAACTCACTTAAATATGAGCCAGCCGTGTGCAGCAGCCGCCAAATAAGCCAACACAATTCTAGGCCGCATTAAAAGAGGGATAGAATCAAGATCATGTGAAGTGTTAATACCACTTTATAAGGCCTTGGTAAGGCCACACTTGGAATATTGCATCTAGTTTTGGTCGCCACAATGTAAAAAAGACGTGGAGACTCTAGAAAGAGTGCAGAGAAGAGCAACAAGGATGATTAGGGGACTGGAGGCTAAAACATATGAAGAACGGTTGCAGGAACTGGGTATGTCCACTTTAATGAGAAGAAGGACTAAGGGAGACATGATAGCAGTCTTCCAGTATCTCAGGGGCTGCCCCAAAGAAGAGGGATTATCCATTTGTCTGAAGGGGTGTAGGGTTTCCTGCCTAAGCAGAGGGTTGGACGAGAAGACCTTCAAGGTTCCTTCCAACTATTCTATTCTATTCTATTCTATTCTATTCTATTCTATTCTATTCTATTCTATTCTATTCTAACAGTTTTTTAAAAAATGTATCAAATGCATCCAATATTGAATTTAGATTTTTGTTTTCAAATTTCAGTTATCGCCTCAGTTAATTTCACTCGTAACTTATGCCAGCTATACCAAAACCTTTGCATTAATGGACGCTGCATCCCAACTCCTGGAAGTTACCGCTGTGAATGCAAGAAAGGGTTTGAATTGGACCTTAGAGGCGAATGCATAGGTACGGCCGTCCATCAGATTTATGTCTCGTTCCTTCCTTTCTGAAACGAACAAAATATGCAATATGCTTTACCCAGTAGCCTTTGAGACCATGCAGTGAACTTGTCAGGATTAGATTCTATTCTGAGTCAAAAAGCACCTGGACTTTGTTTTTCCTTGAAGATGTTTCACTTCCCATCCAAGAATCTTCTTCAGCTCTGGTTGAATGGTGGAGAATGGAAGGATTTATATTATTTGCAGTCCTCTGGTCACTAGTACTCTCTCTGAGAGTCATAGAGGCCACTGGAAGGTCTCAAGGTCACCTGAATAGTGCAAATGGCTGTGGGACCTTCTTGGAGCTGCTGAAAGGAGTGGGTTGGCATCACGAGATATGTAGGTGGTGTTGTATCCCTCTCCTTCTGTTGAGTCTTAAGGGCCTCTTGGACCCCTCTTTCAAACCAGCGGTCCACTCCAGAATGTGGGCTTTGCTGTCTTCAAAAGAGGGACCTTTGTCTTCCAAATGCTCAATCTTGTCCTGTAGGGCAGGGGTCCCCAACCTTTGCAACTTTAAGTCTGAAGGACTTCAGCTCCCAGAATTCTCCAGCCAGCTTTGCTGGGAGCTGAAGTCCTTCAGACTTAAAGTTGCAAAGGTTGGGGACCCCTGCTGTAGGGGTTTGTTCTCCGATGTCGTGCCATGCGTTTGTGGAGTGGCTGTTTTGGTTCTCCATTGTACAGATCTGTCCCTGTCTCGCTGCATTGAACTGCCTCTATCACACTGCTCAGTTTGTGTCTGAGTGTTTTATCCCTTGAGGTGAATAAAACACACAGAGAAGTTTAATTCCGAGAAGAATAAAATCTTGCTTTAGAGGTTCCTTCTGATAAGTCTTAAGTTCACCCAAGCAGAGAAAAACGGTTCCATACCATTCCAATGCAAGAAATATATAACAGTAATGGGGCTTAATATCAAGGTATTGGAGTGATGAAGGATGAATATTCCTAACCAGAGTAACACACACACACACATCAGCACAGACGTAACACAAATATAACAAAGGCAACGAAAAAATAGCTTTCTGCCTGGATGGGGTGAGTCGAAAGACAGAAAAGAGAAGCAGTTCTTCTCCCTCCCATATTTGGGGCTTGCCAGGGTGTTGTGACACAATATATACTTATTCCCCTGGCTCAGCTGATTAGGAGGAGAACCAGTGGCCTAGTGGCAATTACAACTGCGTCACATGTAATACTTCCCGGGTTTAATTTAATTTAATTTTCAAATTTTTATACTGCCCCGTCTCCACAATGGGACTCGGGGCGGTGCACAGAAGATAAAAAGTAAAAACAACAGCATACACATCCTATAAATACAAGCCACAATTTAAAACGGAATTAAATAAATATAACTGTGCTACAAAGATTAAAACTATAAAACCCTCTATTAAAATTAAATTTACATTATTAAACTCTAAGCCAGGCCAGCCAGATGGAAAAAATGTGATTTGAACTCCCGACGGAAGAGGCGCAGGTCCGTGATGGTGCGAATATTGGGGGGCAGGTCGTTCCAGAGAGCTGGACCCGCCATAGAGAAGGCCCTTCCCCTGGGGGCCGCCAGCTGGCATTGACTGGCAGATGGCACCCTGAGGAGGCCCTCCCTGTGCGAGTGGACAGGTCGAAGGGAGGTATGCGGTAGGAGGCGGTCTCGCAAATACCCAGGTCCCGTGGGTTCAAGTCCCAGTCGGGGTATGGCTAGCTGATGAGAGCTAAATAGCTTGAAATAGATCTATACTAGTCTCCCTTTATTTATTTATCTATCAGCACAAACATAACACACACACACAACACTATTTGGGTTTGGCAAAAGCATACTCTGCAGAGGTGAGGCAGGTGAGGAAAGGAAACTTTGGCAGTGCTTGCCAAAGCTTGCCAAAATATATATCTTCTGTCTCTTACAGATATGGATGAATGCGAAAGGAATCCGTGCATTGGTGGCGATTGTGTGAACACTCAAGGCTCCTATATATGCAAGTGTCGTGCAGGATATCAGAGTACCTTGACGAGGACAGAATGCCGAGGTAAAGTACAGCCCTGTAGAATACACGGGGACTTCTATATCTGTTGCTAGTTCTAAAGTTTTAAACCGTGGTAAAATTTCCTCTGAATCTGAACTGCTGGGAACTCATTCTGGCTTCTTGGTTTGCGAGGAAAGTCGGATAACATGTGATAAATTATTTAGACCTCCCACGATTCATGTCTCCGAATTAAAAATGGAGATATTGTTCTTTCCCCCTCCTCCCCCCTCCCCCCCCAACTGTTCAGTGTTAGACAGAGAAGGCGAAGCTTGGCTTATGATCTAAGGAAACAAGGCCAACTTTTCTCTTAAGAATACAAGGGGGATTTTTATGCTCCAAGATATAGTTAGCCAAACTGTGTGTTTAGTCTTTTCCTCCTCCTCCTCCTCCTCCTCCTCCTCCTCCTCCTCCTCCTCCTCCTCCTCCTCCTCCTCCTCCTCCTCCTCCCTCCTCTCCTATCTATCTATCTATCTATCTATCTATCTATCTATCTATCTATCTATCTATCTATCTATCTATCTATCTATCATCTATCCATCCATCTCCTCCTCCTCCTCCTCTTCCATCATTATCTATCTATCCATCCATCCATCCATCCATCCATCCATCCATCCATCCATCCATCCATCCATCTCCTCCTCCTCCTCCTCCCTCCTCCCTCCTCCTCCCTCCTCCCCCATCATTATCTATCTATCTATCTATCTATCTATCTATCTATCTATCTATCTATCTATCTATCTATCTATCTATCTATCTATCTACCTATCTATCTATCTATCATCTATCTCTATCTATCTATCATCTATCCATCCATCTCCTCCTCCTGTCCCATCATTATCTATCCATCCATCCATCCATCCATCCATCCATCCATCCATCCATCCATCCATCCATCCATCCATCTCCTCCTCTTCCTCTTCCTCCTTCTCCTCTTCCTCCTCCTCCTCCTCTTCCCCCTCCCTCTTCCTCCCTCCTTCTTCTTCTTGTACTAGGAACATGCAGAGGAAGTGCCCAGATCTAAAAAAAAATCTCTGCGGGATTAAGGGGGATTGACAACACAAACAGAGAATTAAAAGATAAAGCCCAGAGAACAAAAGTTTAAGCCCAACGGGCTGTGCAAGAAGAAAAGGGATTCCACGAGTAGTGTCATTTTGCCAAAACTTCCTCCCCTCCTATCCCACCGCAGTCCTGGAAGTGCTAGCAATATGAAAAGAGGTTGGCCATTGAGAGGACTTTATAGAAGAGTGGGAACAGAAAGGTAGACCGAGATACACAAATATCCATTCCACAGAAGTGAGTCAATAAGTAAATAGTTGTAAGTCAAGGAGTATGTTTAGGGAATTTAGTTTTAATGGGGTTTTTAGCGCAGGGACGATCAATTTAATCTGCTTTTATTGTATTTATTGTTTGTATATATTTTTATATGTTTTAATTTCCCTGTGCACCGCTCCGTGTCCCCTTGGGGAGAGGACGCGGTATACAAAATTAAATATTATTATTATTATTATTATTATTATTTATCTGTATCTGAAAGAGTTCTGATAAAACTCCTGCAGAGTGGCATCATTCCTGAAGTTCAGTTTCCATCAGGCTGCAGCCAAAGTTAAGAGCAGGAAACAAGTTAAGGAGATACGCTTACATGCCTTCTATGTAAGTCAACACAACTGAAGTATTCATCTTGGTCCGGCTGGCGTTTTGTGATTGCAAAGGAGTGGAGTCCTCCATAGCAACTCAAGTTGCTTGTTTCGTGATAACTCATGCACGTGTATTTATATCTCTGTCGGCTTTTCTTTTAGATATCGATGAATGCTTGCAGAACGGCCGGATATGTAACAACGGACGATGCATTAACACCGATGGCAGCTTCCACTGTGTTTGCAACGCCGGCTTTCATGTGTCAGCTGATGGAAGGAACTGTGAAGGTCAGGACTGCCAAATCCATCCTGAGTCCCTTCTTCTTCACCTCTTGTAACTGCCTGCATGGGAAGGCTTCTCTGGGCTTGTTCTCTTCTTTGGGTGTTGACTAGTAAAATCCCCAATGGCTTTGAGTCAGAGCAGCCGGTAGGAATTGAAGTTAAATTTGCCAAATCATCAGCTGAGATCCATGTGGCCTTTAAACACAATCATAATCAGAATAGAGCTGGGAGGTACCTTGAAGGTCTTCCAGTCCAGGGGTGTCAAACTCAATTTCATTGAGGGCTGTGGTTGACCACAGGGTCTGGGTTGGTGTGGCCAATTGGATGGGCGTGGCTAGCTTGATGCCACTCACTGGATGTGGCCAAGTGGGTGAGCATGGCCAGTTGGGTGGGCATGGCCAGCTTGACGCCACTCCCCAAACTGCTGGCATGGGTAGACCTCTTCGCATTGGGTAGACAGGACTGAAATAACGCAAGTTGACCCCTTACGTTCTCCAGGATGGCCCCACAGGTCAGATCTGACCACATCATGGGACAGATGTGACCTGCGGGTGTTGAGTTTGACACCCCTATTCTAGTCCAACCCTTGCTCAAGCAGGAGACCCTATACCATTTCAGGCAAGTGGATGTCCAGTCTTTTCTTTAAAAAACCCCAGTGATGAAGCACGCACAACTCCTGGAGGCAAGCTGTTCCACGGGTTAACAATTCTCCCATAATTCTCATAGTTATACATGATCATAATTTGCACAATTCTCCCTAGAATGTCAAATAAATAATTTTGTGTAGTGTGATGGAATCTAACCAAGGAGCGATCCAGCCTAGAACTAAGGAGAAATTTCCTGACAGTAAGAACAATTAATCAGTGGAACGACTTGCCTCCAGAAGTTGTGAATGCTCCAACACTGGAAGTTTTTAGGAAGAGACTGGACAGCCATTTGTCTGAAATGCTATAAGGCTTCCTGCCGAGGGGGTTGGACTAGAAGACCTCCAAAGGTCCCTTCCAACTCTCTTATTCTGTGTGGCTAGATCTGGGGATCAATGAATACCAAACCACATTAGATCTGAAAGAAACAAGAAATCTCATTAAACAGCTTTTACGATGGAAATAGATACTCCTGGGAATGCTTTTTAGATCGTTCGACGCATCCTGAACTCATTAGCAAAGAGACTCTTGCAACATATCCTGGTCCTTCTAAGAAATGTAAACACAGTTTTGGTGGGTTGAAAACAATCCGTTCACCAAAATCTCACCCGGTTCCACCAAATCTTTGCATTGAATTTGGACAGGAAGATTGAAATCTCACGAGATTTGCTGCTCCTGTGAGACATTGGCCCTTTGGGAAAAGAAATAAACATAAAAATGGATTTCCTCTCACTGTTTCACAAAATTGCATCACAGGGCCTGAGAAACCCTTGCGAACTTTTCTTCACAGAAAAAGGAAAGTTGGTTTATTACAATACAACAGCAGAGTTGGAAGGGACCTTGTAGGTCTTCTAGTCCAACCCCCTGCGTGGGCAGGAACCTTATACCATTTCAGACAAATGGCTATCTAACATCTTCTTAAAGACTTCCAGGGTTGGGGCATCCACAACTTCTGGAGGCAAGCTGTTCCAGAGGTTAATTGTTCTCACTGTCAGGAAATTTCTCCTCAGTTCTAAGTTGCTTCTCTCCTTGATTAGTTTCCACCCATTGCTTCTTTTCCTGCCCCCAGGTGCCTTGGAGAATAGCTTGACTCCCTCTTCTTTGTGGCACCCTCTGAGATATCGGAACACTGCTATCATGTCTCCCCTGGTCCTTCTCTTCATCAAACTAGACATACCCAGCTCCTGCAACCGTTCTTCATATGTTTTAGCCTCCAGTCCCCGAATCATCTTGGTTGCTCTTCTCTGCACTCTTTCCAGAGTCTCCACGTCTTTTCTACATCGTGGCGACCAAAACTGTATGCAGTATTACATTCTCCTCTACCGAGAGGGTCGGCCATCTGCTCACATTTAACAAAAATCCAAGCTCTGGTCACAAGCCGCATTTTTTTGGCAGAATATTATCTCAGTGATTCAGCTCTTGAGACTCGGGCCAACATTCTTGTTTGGGATAGAGACACATTTTTGAAAACCATAAATTACTTCTGCCCGATTTAGAATGTCAGAAAAAGGTAAACATGCCATAGATAGAGGAGTCATTTCAATATTAAGGGGAATTTCTCAATTTTGAATATTGTTTTAAGGTCACTTGTCCTTCAGGGATAAATGTGATAAATGTTACTTTGCTAATCTTTAATCTGGCGGCAGCCAAAAAAAGCTGATACAATCCTAAATTGCATTAACAAAAGGAGACTCTCAAGATTACGAGAGGTACTAATACTAGTCTATAAAGCCTTAGTAAGGCCACACCTACCGTGCTTCCCTGAAAATAAGACAGGGTCTTATTTTCTTTTGACCCCCGAAATAAGCGCTTGGCTTTATTTTTGGGGAGGTCTTATTATTTTTGAGGTGCAGGAGGCAGCAAGCATGTACTTCATGGCTGCTGCTGTGTTGCAATATTTTCAGGGGAGGGCTTATTTTAGGGCATGTGCTCAAAAGCCCGGTTGGGCTTATTATCCAGGGAGGTCTTATTTTTGGGGAAACGGGGTAGAATATTACATCCAGTTTTGGTCACCACACTTTAAAAAAGAGGTTGAGACTCTAGAAAAAGTGCAGAGAAGAGCAACCAGGGGACCAGAGGCTAAAACATACGATGAACGGTTGTAGGAACTGGGCATGGCTAGTCTAGTGAAGAGAAGGACCAAGGGAGACATGATGCCAGTCTTCCAATATTTGAGGGGCTGCCACAGAGAGGAGGAAGGGGGTCAAGCTATTTCCCAAAGGACCTGAAGGCCAGACAAGGAATAATGGATGGAAACTGAAAAAAGGAGAGATTCCAACTGGAAGTGAGGAGAAATTTTCTAACAGTGAGAACAATCAACCAATGGAACAAGTGGTTGCCTTCAGACGTTGTGGGAGCTTCATCACTGGAGGCTTTCCAGAAGAGACTGGACTGCCATCTGTCAGAAATGCGTAGGGTCTCCTGCTTGGGTGGGGTGGGGGTGTTGGACTAGATGATGACCTCCAAGGTCCCTTCCAACTCTGTTAATGTATGAATACGGCCAAACCCTCCAGGAATCATAATCCTAGTTTGGAGGGAACAGCTAAAGGTTTGAGCTGCTTTTATCAGAGCACTGAGGATGTGACCTAGTTGGGTCATGAAACTTCTGCAAGAAAACAGCCAAGCTCAGGGATGTCCAAACTTGGGAACTTTAAGACTTGTGGACTTCAACTCCCAGAATTCCCCAGCCAGCTATGCTGGCTGGGGAATTCTGGGAGTTGAAGTCCACAAGTCTTAAAGTTCCCAAGTTTGGACATCCCTGGCCAAGCTCAAAGAGCCAACAACGTTTCAGGTTACTCAGATAATTGTAGACACTAATCGTTCTGTACTTTTCGGCTTTCTTCTGCAAAGAAGAAGGTCCCCAAACTAAGGCAATTATCATCAGTGCTAGTGACACTGTGCTATTCTAGGTAATGAAACATCTTCAAGAATACTACTAAGGTCAGAGAGCACCAAGACCTCCTGTATATCTTCCCCAACATGTTCTCCTGTTGTGGTTAGTTTATAATTGGACCTCCAGCATCAAAGGCCATCTGCTAATGCCATTTGTCTAGGGCCATGCGTGAGATGTCCTGCTGCGATTGTGTCCTTGCTTGTGTGGGCATCTGGTTGGTCACAGCTGGAACAAAACACCAGCCTTTGGTTTAGTTTACCAGATTTATTTCCACATTCCCACGGGTTGTTGGGTTGTTGTTTTTTTTTAAAGAAAAAAAAACTCAGGGAAGGAACTTGTGTTCCTCCAGATCTTACTGCGATGTCATTTCTAGTAGCTGCAAACAAAACGATGTGTGGTCCAGAATTGCTGAGAACTTTACTTTACTCACAACATAAGAACAGTAGCAGATCCCCCTTCGGCCTTCAGGGCTGTGTTGAACAACAGAAACAGACTGTTATTTGATAGCTCAGGTTGAGATTTGGACTCGTCGTTGGCGTCTCTGAGCACGGTGGTTTCCTTGCAGACTTTTCATGACCCAACTTGGTAGCATCCTCACACCACTGAGGATGTTACCTAGCTGGGTCATGAAACATTTGCAAGCAAATTGCCAAGCTCAGAGACCATCAAGGAGCCCATAAAACGTGATATGTTTGGCCCAGCATCGTACAGTTCACTAGGATAAGGTCATGTTCTTTAATGATGATGAACTTTGGTTTGACTGAGTGTTTGTTTGGTTTTTTTAAAGATATGGACGAATGCAGCATACGAAACATGTGTCTTAATGGGATGTGCATCAACGAAGATGGGAGCTTTAAGTGTATTTGCAAACCGGGCTTCCAGTTAGCCCCAGATGGACGTTACTGCAGAGGTAAGTTCTTATCTGCAGACATTGCAATGGGTGAGGCTACCGAGTAGTCGTGCTAACTACCTTGATGTATGCCAGGGAGACTTAGAACATAAGAACATAAGAACAGCCTTGCTGGAACAGGCCACAGCCCATCTGGTCTAGCATTCACACAGTGGCTCCCCATTTGCTTCAGGGTCTTCCCAAGCAGATGTCTTCACCTGCTTATGATTCCCTGCAAATGGCATTGAGAGATATCCTGCCTATCTCTCCAACACGGAGGATGTCCTTAGGCATCCATCATGATAGCCATGGATACCCTTGTTCTCCATGAACTCCTCTAATCCTTTCTTAAAGATGTCGAGGCTGACAGCTATCACCACTTCTTCTGGCAGGGAGTTCCATAGACCAGGGATCCTCTGGGTGAAAAAGTCCTTCCTCTTATTTGTTTGAGGTCTAGCTTCCAAATGTTTCATGGAGTGCCCCCTAGTTCTAGTGTTGTGCGATAGGGAAAACAGTTTTTCCTTTTCTACTTTGTCCACACCGTGCATGATTTTATAGACTTCAATCAGGTCACCTCTCAGGCACCGTCGTTCTAGAGTGAAGAGGCCCAGCCGTTGCAGCCTCAAATGGTAAGGAAGGTGTTCCAGCCCCCTAATCCTTCTGGTTGCCCTCCTCTGCACCTTTGCCATTTCCATAATATCCTTCTGAAGGTATGGTGACCAGAACTGGACACAATACTCCAGAAGGGGCCTCACCATAGATTTATAAAGAGACTTGGACTGTATACAGGAGGCACGCTAGGCAATTGAACCACTAGGCAATTCTTCACCACTGAAGAAGCGTCTTGGATGAGAAGTGAAAGGTCTTCAAGAAAAAACAAAGCCCAGTTGCCTTTTGAAAAAGCCCCATGGGGTAACCATGACCTGGATGACTGAGAATCTCCATAGATGTGTAACCCAGGGCTATCTTGCAAACCCACTAAACTGTTAGATTCAAGACACAGACTCCTGCATTTACCATATTGTTCGGAGTATAAGACGCACCTTTCCTCCCTAAAAGAGGGTGAAAATTTGGGTGCATCTTATACACTGAATGTAGCCCCCACCCACCCACCGGCCGCAACCCTTTGGCCTCTGCCTCCCAGCAATTTACCTCTTTGCAGCAAACGGGGGGCTTGCGGAGTGAAGCTTCCGCATCATCAGCTGTTACAGGCTGCAGGGATTGCTATAGCTTATTGAAGCATAAGCTATAGCAATCCCTGCAGCCTGTAACAGCTGATGATCGGGAGAAATGGAAAGTGAAACTTGCTATTTGCTCCACGTGGCAAATTGCTGGGAGGCAGATTTTTTTTTTCTTGTGCTAATCAGGCTGTTTGCTGCAAGGAGGTAAGTCAACAACTATAAATGCCTATAGAATGTTCAAATGATTAGACTTATTTTTTAAAGACCGCTTTATTATTATTCCAGACAACTTAACAAAATGAAGAAGCTTTTTAAAATAAATACTTGATCTGTAGAGGCCCCCCTGCTATTGTTTTTAAAAGCGCTATTCTTTTAAATAGCGGAAAATAACTATACTTCCAGAAAGCCACATCAATTTTAACATCATCTGTACAAGTATAGTCTGAAATATAACACTACAAACAGTGTACATTGTCTGTGCTGTTTGCTGTTTGTTGCAAGGAGGCAAATTGCTGGGAGGCAGATCTTTTTCCCTTGTTTTCCTGCCCAAAAATCTAGGTGCGCCTTATACTTCGGAGCGTCTTATACTCTGAAAAATATGGTAATCACCATGTTAGACCATAGCAGAGTTTTGTCCCTTATTGCATAGAGGTAGAAGCTTAACCTCTTGCTTAAGGACGGTGGTGGAAACCGAGGAAAGTTTAACGATTTGTTTGCCTTTTTGGCTTGGGGATTAGAAGCTAATGGGCCCAAGATATAAGCAGTTGGAGTTCTGAATGAGCAAGACCGTTGTGTGCCAAACAACACAAGCTAAATGAAACACAGAGGTGTTTGGCTCTCCATTTGCCCTTTTAAGGTTGGGAGGTGGGAGTGGGCAAAAGAAAGACAAGGTCACCCATGCCAAATGTTGTGTATACTGAAGGGAGATGTTAGGATATGATTATATTGTTAAAGGTTACGCATCTACCCACTCGGTATTTTTAAAACATTTCTCTAATTCTCAGGGTTTCGAAAGAGAGAGAAGAAGGAGGGAGGGGGAGAAATGCACAACCACCCTATCAGGAAAAGAAAGGCATTTATTTCCTGCTGGGCAGGAGTGTGTCAGTGCGTATTTGTCTCAAGCCAAGCAAGAAACAAATTGGGGGACACAATTGGGATCAATTCTGTGGTCTGTGCGGAGTCTGAAAAATGGAAGACCAGGAAGGATTGTGGTATTTTATGGGAGAGCAAAAATAAATCCATGCACACGCGCGCACGCGCGCACACACACACACAGAGGGAGGGAGGGACAGAGACAGACAGACAGACACACACATACACAGACAGACAGACAGAGATAGAAAGAGAGAAACAGAGAGACAGAAAGAGAGATGCACACACAGAGCGAGACAGGCAGAGAGAGAAAGAGAGACAGAGAAAGAGGGAGAGGGAGGGAGGGAGACAGACAGACAGACACACACACACATACAGACAGAGATAGAAAGAGAGAAACAGAGAGACAGAAAGAGAGATGCACACACAGAGCGAGACAGGCAGAGAGAGAAAGAGAGACAGAGAAAGAAAGAGAGGGAGAGGGAGGGAGGGAGACAGACAGACAGACACACATACATGCACAGACAGACAGAGATAGAAAAAGAGAAACAGAGAGACAGGCAGAGAGAGAAAGAGAGAGAGAGGGGGAGGGAGGGAGAGAGACAGACAGACACATACATGCACACAGACAGACAGACAGAGATAGAAAGAGAGACAGAGAGAGAGACAGAGAGAGAGACAGAGATTGAGAGACAGAGAGAGAGACAGACAGGCAGAGAGAGAAAGAGAGAGAGAGAAAGAGAGAGAAAGAGGGAGGGAGAGAGACAGACACAAACACACACAGACGGACAGGCAGAGAGAGAGAGACAGAGACACAGACAGCTGATGTTCTTGGAAGACCATTGACTTTGCAATAAAAGAGACTATCTTTAGTTCAGAGTGAATTGTGGAAATCTGTGGTGCACCCTGAGTTTGGTTATTTGCTTCGAGGTGTTTCATTACCCAACTAGGTAACATCATCAGGGCAGTTGAGTATGGGGTTTGCAGCCTATCGGTGTACAATAGCTTGCCCAGACAGAGTTGGTCCTGGTGTGTTTATCCCCTTGGTTGTCCCTTGTACTTGGTACCTTCCCCTCTTCCTTTGCTAGTTATGGGTAATTTCAACACTACTGTAATCAAGGGACTGCCAAGGAGAAGGACATTGATGTATTTACCTCCAGGGCTTGTATACCTCTCCAATCGAAACGGACTGAGTGGCTTTCAGACCATGTTTACATAAATAAAGTTAAAAGTGAGAAGCCTAAAGCATAAATAACAACACGTACAACATGCAGTGCCAGAGAAAGAACAGGGCAGGACATTCATTCAATGTCCACGTTACAGGAGGGGAGCTGCTCATAACATTCTCACCTCAAGGTTCAAAGCTCTCTTGAACAAACCAGGTTTTGTGGCTGAAATCCAACAGTTGTGATAGCCATCCAGACCTCAAAAGAAAATGCTACAAGGAGTTGAGCAGGCCCTCTTCGAGAGCCCCTTTCTGTATCTGGAAGGGTTCCCATCTATGGGATCTTTTCAGATAGAGTCAGTTGGAAGAAGGTGGTGCTGAAGTTATCCACCCAACAGATTAAAAGGTTAAAGGTAAAGGTTCCCCTCGCACATACGTGCTAGTCGTTCCCGACTCGAGGTGGGCGGTGCTCATCTCTGTTTCAAAGCCAAAGAGCCAGAGCTGCCTGAAGACATCTCCGTGGTCACATGGCCGGTATGACTCAATGCCAAAGGCGCATGGAACGCTGTTCCCTTCCCACCAAAGGGGGTCCCTATTTTTCTACTTGCATTTTTACATGCTTTTGAACTGCTAGGTTGGCAGAAGCTGGGACAAGTGACGGGAGCTCACTCCGTTACGTGGCGCTAGGGATTCGAACCGCTGAACTGCCGACCTTCCTGACCGACAAGCTCAGCGTCTTAGCCACTGAACCACCATGTCCCTCAGCCCAGCAGAGTATGAGCTAGTGATTTGTGTACACGTTGAGTAAGCTCTATGGAACGCTTGTATCTCATCCCAAGTAGTGAAGCCCACTTTAATCTCCAATAAAACTCTCTCTTTTTCTTTGGGCAGATATTGATGAATGCGAGACGCCAGGAATATGCATGAACGGACGCTGCGTGAACACCGACGGCTCTTTCAAGTGCGAATGCTTTCCTGGCCTCGCGGTTGGGCTGGATGGACGCGTGTGTGTCGGTAAGACAAAGTCGCGGCTGACGGTTCAGGGGTTTGTTTGGCTCTAGAGAAAAGCTCCAGAACAGCGTTTCCAATTCTGGTGCCTTCCAAATGGGTTGGGACTTCAGAAGATTGCAGAATTCTCAGTCAAGGCGGGTTAGTAATTCTGGATGTGGATGTTTCATCAGGCATCTGAGGGTAGAACAAGAAGCAATGGGTGGAAACCAATCAAGGAGAGAAG
Source organism: Rhabdophis nuchalis (assembly GCA_039707465.1). Taxonomy (NCBI): domain Eukaryota; kingdom Metazoa; phylum Chordata; class Lepidosauria; order Squamata; family Natricidae; genus Rhabdophis; species Rhabdophis nuchalis. The sequence goes on along the minus strand of CM077659.1, from coordinate 7,975,811 downwards.
CAACTTAGAACTGAGAGGAAATTTCCTGACAGTTAGAACAATTAATCAGTGGAACAGAAGTTGCCTCCAGAAGTTGTGAATGCCCCAACACTGCAAGTCTTCAAGAAGATGTTGGATAGCCATTTGTCTGAAACAGTATAGGGTTTCCTGTCTAGGCAGTGGGTTGGACTAGATGACCTCCAAGGTCCCTTCCAACTCTGCTATTGTATTGTATTGTAAACAATGTTCAATTAGTAGGGTTTTAGCAATTAAAATGTGCTCTCCGGCTCTTCCTAATTTGGTGCGAAGCAGGAATGCGCCGTTGCTGTTTTCAACAAGGAGTGGAGAAAAAAACAACAACCCCAGAACGATCCTTTAAAAAAAATATAAGCGCATGTAGGAAACCATTAATAAAGTGCTTCTGATAAGCCCCAACTCTGCACAGATTGTGCTGACCGGTGGTTTAGCTTCTTGTGAACATGATTCAGATCTCCAGCGCGCAGAAAGGCAACACGTAATATTAAGGGGTGGGGGAGAGCCAGAATGATTTGAATCTGCCTTAAAATGGAGTGGCTCCATTATCCTGGTTCCTTCCAAGAGTTATCTATGAATTAGGAAATTGTTCCAAATTCCTGCTTTTAAAATAAATGCAAGATGGCAGGCCTGACTTACGTTCTGGTACATGAAGTGACTTTCCGTCAAATTAACATACCTTACTTAGCAAATGGCAACCTGATTAACTCTCTGTTTGTATATTTAGCCTTTGACAGGTTGGCAAAGCAACGGTGCACAATTGTTTTATCAAGCAGAGTGCCAATGGTTATAACTCTAGTCAGGTTGAAATAGCCGAAGAACAGAATAAACGCCTTCTGACAGTTTTGTCACTACTTCTCTAGTTGGATAATCCCAAATTTGTTACCGCCCGTATTCCCCAGTTTGGTTTAATCCTGTTGGAGACACCCATGACCTATGGAGAAAAATAAAATAAAAATATCCCTGACTTGGCAGAAATGGGTAGGTTCCACCCATGGGAACGGAGTAGCTAAATGTAAAAGAGGAAAGTGTTAGTAAACCATGGATTAATCCTTTGGGTAGGAGCCTTAGATTAAAAAAAATAAAATAAAATTCCCCTGGAATTTGGTAATTTGGAAGGGTAAAATTTGGTGATGTCTCTTGGGCGTTCCTTAGGGTAGGACAGGAAGCAATGGGTGGAAGCTAATCAAGGAGAGAAGCAACTTAGAACTAAGGAGAAATTTGCTGACAGTGAGAACAATTGATCCATGGAACAGAAGTTGCCTCCAGAAGTTGTGAATGCTCCAACACTGGAAGTTTTTAAGAAGATGTTGGATAACCATTTGTCTGAAGTGGTGTAGGGTTTCCTGCCTAAGCAGGGGGTTGGACTAGAAGACCTCCAAGGTCCCATCCAACTCTGCTCTGCTCTGCTATTCTATTCTATTCTATTCTATTCTTTGAGAAAATATTTTTTCGATTGTCAGCATATGATTTGAGGGGCACATTTTGGGGGGGCATTAGAAGCCATCTTCAACCTACCACCACAACTGAGTGTGAAATTTATGTCACTAAGCGAGGTTAAGTGAGTTTTGTCCCATTTCACAACCATTCTTGCCACGGCTGTTAAATGAATCCCTGCAGTTGTTAAAGTTAGGGACACGGTCGTTAGGTGAATCTGGCTTTCCCATGGTCCAGTCGGTCCTTATAAGGGGATCACGTGACCTTGGGGACATAGCAACGGTCGTAAATATGAACCCATTGCCAAACACCTGGATTTTGATCACATGATCATGGGGCTGTGCTCACCATTTGCAACCTTTCTAGCCGGCTCCCAATGAGCAAAGTCAATGGGGGGGGGGGAGCCAGTTTCGCTTAATGACTGCATGATTCACTTAACAACTGCAGCAATTTGCTTAACAACCGCAGGGAAAAAAAGGCTGTAAAATGGGACAAAATTCTCTTTAACGACTGCCTTACGCAATGGGAATTTTGGACTCAGTTGTGCTTGTGAGTTCGAGGGCCATCTGTAGTTCTCCTGGCAGGAGAAAGAGTGTGGGAAGGCCTTCTCTGCAGATGACTTCCTCGTCTAGACCGCAGTCTGGAGGTTTCCAGGAAGTTCTCCATCCAGGCAGTTTCCAGAACGAGCCTTGGTTTAGGTTCTGGAATTAGTCTCGGTTAGTTAAATGCTGCCACCTGCTGCAGCTTTTCTGCGCACAATCACCCCCATCAGTTCTGTTGAGCTTCCATGAGAAAACACAGCAAGGCTTGGGCAGAATAGAATAGAATAGAATAGAATAGAATAGGGAATAGAGAATAGAGAATAGAGAATAGAGAATAGAGAATAGAGAATAGAATAGAATAGAATAGAATAGAAGAATAGAGTAGAATAGAAGACAAGACAAGAGAATAGAATAGAAGACAATAGAATAGAATAGAATAAATGGAATAGAATAGAAGACAAGGAATAGAATAGAAGAATAGAATAGAAGACAATAGAATAGAATAGAATAGAATAGAATAAATGGAATAGAATAGAAGACAAGGAATAGAATAGAAGAATAGAATAGAATAGAATAGAATAAATGGAATAGAATAGAATACAAGGAATAGAATAGAAGAATAGAATAGAAGACAATAGAATAGAATAGAATAGAATAGAATAAATGGAATAGAATAGAAGAGAAGAGAATAGAAGACAAGGAATAGAATAGAAGAATAGAATATAAAACATTAAGAGAATACAAGAGAATAGAATAGAATAGGAATAGGAATAGAATAGAATTCTTTATTGATCAAGTGTGATCGGACACAAAAGGAATTTGTCTTTGGTGCAGATGCTCTCAGGAAAGGAAAGGCAAAAAAAATGCTTTAAAATTTTTTAAAAAGAGCTTCCGAAGATTATGAGGATCAGCTGTGACCTGCACGATCCTCGGTAGCTTTTTTTAAACTACCAGTTTGCTGAACCCATGGCATTCATCCCTACCGGTTCGCGTGGACCAGTGTAAACTGGTAGCATTTCACCCCTGCTCCAAACTGCTTAGAAAGTTAACAACCGGTTCTCCCAAATTGGTGCGAACCGGCTGAATCCCACCACTGGTTGGAAACTCAAACAGTGGCCAAACAGGGCAATTCTGCCATGAAAACCAGAACTATAATCGGCACAGCTTTCGGGTTGAACGTACTTGGCAGCTTATTTTTGTCTTCAAATCTCTCTCGTTCAGATACGCACATGCGAAGCACCTGCTATGGGGAATACAGAAGAGGCCAGTGCGTTAAACCCTTATCTGGCGCCGTCACGAAGTCCGAATGCTGCTGTGCGAGCACCGATTACGCCTTTGGAGAGCCTTGCCAACCGTGCCCTGCGCAAAACTCAGGTACCGTGTGAATGAGCCACCCTGGGACTTCAATCCCTTCTTTGTCATTTGTAAAGATGTTCAGAAGGCCAGAATAGAAAGGTTTGGTTAGCACCAGAGACTGAGGTGCTCACAATGATTGGATACAATCTTTTCGGACCACAGCGTTGTCCAAATATCTAACAAATGCTACTCTGTAATTTTTTAAAAACTCATTTTGTTTGGTGGCAGACTGTATAATTATTTATTTATTTCATTTATTTAAATTTATACCCCGCCCTTCTCCTAAAAAATGACCCAGGGTGGCGCACAGGCGTTATTAAAGCCATACAAAAATACAAAAATACATTTTACAATACAATTATTTTTTTCTGGATGTTCTCAAGTTCATCCTGAATTTTGTCTACTTTTTAAACCCACTTATGCTTTTGGGATTTTTTTAAGTAGCCCTTTCTAAAACGTTTCATCCATCCATCATCTATCTATCTATCTATCTATCTATCTATCTATCTATCTATCTATCTATCTATCTATCTATCTATCTATCTATCTATCATTGAGTGACGTTACAATTATCATCTATCATCTATCAGATAGATCTATGATCTATCATGTACCATCTATCATGTACTATCTATCTATCATCTGTCATCTGTCTATCATTTGTCTATCATCTATCTATCTATCTATCTATCTATCTATCTATCTATCTATCTATCTATCTATCTATCATCTGTCTATCATCTGTCTATCAACTTTATCTATATCTCTGTCTCTCTGTCTCTGTGTCTCTGTGTCTCTGTGTCTCTCTCTCTGTCTCTCTCTCTCTATCGTACTATTATCTATCATCATTGAGTTATAGAATTATCATCCATCATCTATCAGATAGATTTATGATCTATCATGTACTATCTATCATGTACTATCAATCTATCATCTGTCATCTGTCATCTGTCTATCATTTGTCTATCATCTATCTATCTATCTATCTATCTATCTATCTATCTATCTATCTATCTATCTATCTATCTATCTATCTATCTATCTATCTATCTATCTATCTATCTATCTATCATCTGTCTGTCTATCATCTTTATCTATATCTCTGTCTCTCTGTCTCTCTGTCTCTCTGTCTGTCTGTGTGTCTGTCTATCTATCTATCTATCTATCTATCTATCTATCTATCTATCTATCTATCTATCTATCTATCTATCTATCTATCTATCTATCTATCTATCTATCATCTGTCTGTCTATCATCTTTATATCTCTGTCTCTCTGTCTCTCTGTCTCTCTATCTATCTATCTCTATCTATCTATCTATCTATCTATCTCTCTCTCTCTCTCTCTCTCTCTATCTATCTATCTATCTATCTATCTATCTATCTATCTATCGTATCATCATTGAGTAAATTCATAAGCTGCTTATCTCACTGTCGAACAAACTTAGTTGCTCACACAAGGGTACATGCCAATCCTATGGTGTGTTTTATTTTATTTGGGGGCAGAAAGGTATGTTGTGTGTGGAGGGGGAGAATTTGTTATACAATGACAAATTCTTCTAGGACAGGTGTGCAAAAAACTTTATAATGTAGCAGCTGCACATAGCATTGATGTGCCTATAATGTCAGGGATTGTGCATTTCTCATGCTCCTCATGGAGGAGAGAAGAAATGGGAAATGACATCATTCTGCGAGAAGTTTTTTAGGGTCATAGAACTTGCCAAATACTGTAAATATTCTCAAATGTATGTTTGCACATTGTAGCTGTAATCCTTTCCCCCCAAACTCCTCCTAAATTGTAATCTCTGCTTAGGCGGTGGTTATTGTAACGCCACTGACGTTTCTTGGCCCAATCTCTCAAGAGGAAGAATATTCTGGAACGCCGAATCCATAAATTGGCGTATTGTGTGGTGTTTTTTTTTTTTTTTTAAAGAAAAGGTACCATGAGAAGTCTGCACACGTTTAGCCTTTATTTTAACTGGCAGTCCTGAGAAGGAGGCAGGGAGGCTCTCTTGAAGTGAACTCAACTGGCTTTCATCAACATGCAAACCTGAAAGAAAGACCGCCACCCTCGGCCATGTTGGTTCATACAGTAAGGAAGGTTCTGGAGAGCGATCGGAGGAAGAAAAACACTGCTGCTATCAACTCTCCTGTTTTAAAACTATGCAACTGAGCCGAAACATTTTGTAAATGCAAATGGCCCAGTGCCACAAACTTCTGTTTTTCATTTGAATTAATTTCACAGAACATTTGCACATGTGGAAGCATTTTTTTCTTTCTCTCTCTCTCTCTTCTCTGGACTGTGCTTTGAGCACCTTTACTATTGTTTTGAGAACGGAGGGTAAAATAGAAGACGGCTTTCAACGTTTAATTTTTGGGGATGGTCAGAGCTACAAAAGCCCCTTTGATAGCGCATGAGAGGGGCATTTTCCTGTGGGCAGTCAAATGCTCTTCTCTGCGGCCTATGAGTTTTAGTGGTGTAGGGTTTCCTGCCTAAGCAGGGGGTTGGACTAGAAGACCTCCAAGGTCTCTTCTGTTAGCAACTCTGGGTTCAGAACCAGTGTTACAACTCTGGTCCCGTAACCAGTGTTAGGAAATCAATGCGGAATAGTGTAATACACCGGACAGTAAAGAGATACGTTGCTTTAACTACAAACAAACTCTACAAACTCTGATAGTAAGAAAATAAATACTCTTTACTTTGAAGCAACTAAAATACTTCTTCCGACTAACTTCCCAAACAATAATAACAGTCCACCAAACAGAGTTATCATACAGTGATGCAAAACAAATACTTCTTCAGTCTTCACAGTTTCAGCTCCTCAGCACAGGGAATCGAAAAGGGAACGGACTGTGATTCTGAGCTTGCTTTATTGTAGAGCTGAGACTCACAGCCAATCAGAATTCAAACACAGTTCTTAAAGCTACATAACTCCTTAAGAACATAGGCTCATATATATTGTCAACCCAATTTAAGGCTGAATATCCTAACACCTTCCAACTCTGTTATTCTGTTCTATTCTCGTCTTGGTAGAAGAGGATACTTGTAGCTCAGGATTGAACCGTGGGATCCTTGGTGTTCTCTGAGCTCGCCTGTTTTCGTGCAGGCGTTTCATGACCCAACTATATAACATCATCAATGCCACTATGCTAACCTAGCCAAAATTGTGGAAAGTCTCAAAAATTTGGGAAAAGGGTATCTTCTAAAACTAGCTAATAACACCGCTTTTTTTTTTTTGGAGTAGTACCATAAAATTATATATCAATGGAAAGGTAATTTAACCGAGAATGTAATGCAATAAAATTTATGAAGGATTTGCTATTAGAATAGCAGTTATAAAGAAGAAAAGTAAAATGAGATATACAAAAATTATCACCATAGAAAAGACGAGCTATATAAAAATTACCACCATGTCAGTTAATAACTTAGTTGGGTCACCTTTAAAGGTCACCTTTAGCATGAATTAGGGCCTAACAATGTCTTCCCATGAGGTGAACCAAGTCTTTTAGTTCGGCAGCTGTTATAATGGGAAACCAAGATTGAATGATTGCTTCTATTAACTGGGTGTTATATCTGGGTCGCTTCTGACTAACAACTCCATAGATTTTCAATTGGGTTAAGATCTGGGCTATTCCTAGGCCATTCCAGCATGATTATCTTGAAACTCCCCCCCCCCCCAAAGTGGTGTTATTAGCTGTCAAATCTTAAAAATACACTTTCCCCCCAAAAGGTTTCCACAATTTTGGCCACTAGTGTACTCCAAAATCATCTTGTAAAAGACTCTGGAAACCTCTGCATTTTCTCCCCAATATATTCTAAATCTCTTATCTAATTTTTCCTCATTTGTTTCTTCTTTGCAGAGGAATATCACGGTCTTTGTAGCAGCGGACCAGGAATTACAGCCTCCGGAAACGGTAAGCTGGTAGCTGAATTTCATTCAAAATCATTGTAAAGGAGTACGGGATGACATTTGCAAGAAATGCACTAAAGAAAAGATAGATAAATGAAGGCCCTGGTTGTTCTCATCATCATCATTTAATGACCCCATAATCCCTCGCGGGGAGTTTGAGCAACTGAATGCAGCTAGCAGAGTGTTTTAATGGCCGGATGCTTTCCTGTCGCCAGTGCGGGGTTTTGTCCAGCAGATATATTCTCATTGTGCCCAGAGAGAGAAAAATATCTGCCTCTACCTAGGATTGAACTCACAGCCTCCTGATTGTGAGGCGAGAGCTCTACCTCTAGGCCACCGCACCATACTTATGTCCAGGTTGTTCTGAAGGGTTAAAAAAAAATTACACATACTTGTTCCTTTTTTTTGCAGATATCAATGAGTGTGCGTTGGACCCTGACATATGTCCCAATGGAATCTGTGAAAATCTGCGTGGAACATACAAATGCATATGTAACTTTGGATATGAGGTGGATTCAACTGGCAAAGTCTGCTTAGGTAGGACGTTTTCCGTATTTCTCTAACACTCCCCCAGATCGTAGCTCATCGTTTTTAAAAACTTTTAATCAAGGAGAGAAGCAACCTACAATTAAAGAGGAATTTCCTGACAGTGAGAACAATTCATCAGTGGAACAACTTGCCTCCAGAAGTTGTGAATGCCCCAACCCTGGAAGTCTTTAAGAAGATGTTAGATAACCATTTGTCTGAAGTGATGTAGGGTTTCCTGCCTAAGCAAAAGATTGGACTAGAAGGCCTCCAAGGTCCCTTCCAACTCTTCTACTCTACTCTACTCTACTCTACTCTACTCTACTCTACTCTACTCTACTCTACTCTACTCTACTCTACTCTACTCCTAAGGGGTGGAGTTAAGTGAGTCATCAGCCTAGCATTGTTACATTCCCACAAATGGACTAAATCCAATACCTCTTGAATTCCATTCACTATTATCTGGTGCCAACTGAGCTCTGAATGTTAGTTGACTAGATTCTATTCTATTCTATTCTATTCTATTCTATTCTATTCTATTCTATTCTAATGCTGTGAGGCTCAACTGGGTAGTATGGCTGCATCTGGTCATCAACCATTTAACCACAGTCCAGGGAGCATGCGTGGCTTAAGAAATGCTACGGACAAGGATAACCATTGCTTCCTAATAGTCTACGATAGTGTTTCTCAATTTTTTCTTTTACCATGGACCTCCTTTAAATACCTTTTGTGGCTATAGGCCATGGCCATGGACTTAAACTCAAGATTTAAAACACAACATTTCTTAAAGCCTTTTGTGGACCCCCAGTGACAACATCGCGCCTCCCTCAGAGGTCTGTGGGCCCTAGGTTGAGAACCACCGGTCTATGGTTTATGGTCCCCGTGACCCGAAAATATTATCAGTTTTGAGCTAGACGTATTAAGGAAGTTTTGGCATGTCGCCTTCTGCATGGGTGACTTAGCTCCTGGATCAAATCTCTGAGAACGATTTTATTGCCTTCCAGCAGGCCATGTTAATAAAAATGCTACATCCCGATAAAACGTCAGGCTTAATAAAATCTGTCCTTGACATATATCGTATATTTATATACTGTCACTTAAGATAAGGTTCACTGGATCACTTTGGAGTTTTATGAGAGATCTACACGATACCCCCCTCCCTATGGAGTTCTGTTGATTTCCCACGACTTCATCCTTTTGCCTCAAGGGAGGAAATATTTTTACGAAGGAAAACATAGATTATCTTTGTGACATCATTGATCTGTCTTGAAATACCCATTTTTCCTGGCCGTAGGCAGAAAGTTTGGAAACTGTAGATCAGGGGTCCCCAACCCCTGGGCCGTGGACCGGTGCCGGTCCGTGGTTTGATAGGAACCACGCCGTAGTGAGCGGTGCAACTCTTAGAAAGGGCCGGAGAGGAGGCGGAGGGGGCAGCCTCTTGGGCAGAGCGTGCGCCGGAGGCGGGAGAGAGCAGGCGTGGCCACTCGCGCTGTGGGGGCCCCGAGAGGGGCGAGTGAGCTGACTCACACACACCCCGCTCCCCCTCTACGCCGGCCGAGCCATGGCCACCGGTCCACGGAATTTTTTTAACATGAAACCGGTCCCTGGTGCCAAAAAGGTTGGGAGCCCCTGCTGTAGATAGTTACTCCATTTCCATTGACTTTGATGTTAACCAAAACCTTCTTCGAAATATTATATGGCAAAACATTCCTATTCAGGGACACGGTGGCTCAGTGTCTAAGACGCTGAGCTTGTCGATCAGAAAGATCGGCAGTTCGGCGGTTCGAATCCCTAGCGCCGCGTAACGGAGTGAGCCCCCCTGACTTGTCCCAGCTTCTGCCAACCTAGCAGTTTGAAAGCAGGTTAAAAATGCAAGTAGAAAAAATAGGGACCCCCCTTTGGTGGGAAGGGAACAGCGTTCCTTGCGCCTTCGGTGTTGAGTCATGCCGGCCACATGACCACGGAGACGTCTTCGGACAGCCCTGGCTCTTCGGCTTTGAAACGGAGATGAGCACCGCCCCCAAGAGTCCGGAACGGCTAGCACCTATGTGCGAGGGGAACCTTCAAAACAATAAAGGAAAAACATTCCTATTAGTGAAGTCTATTCCTTTCCTTAAATAGAAACTCATTTTACAGCGTCAGATGAAAGAGAGAGAGAGAAAAACAACATTTGTGCCGTGGAAGCATCCCATTTTTGTAGACGTTGCTGAATTATCTTAACTATTTTACAGACATCGATGAATGTGCCGTGAATCGGCTCCTTTGTGACAACGGCCAATGCAGGAACACCCCGGGAAGTTTCACCTGTACCTGCCCCAAAGGATTTGTGTACAAACCTGATCTGCAAACATGTGAAGGTAACTTTTATCCTCAAAAGTTCGACCTGTATACAATTACTATATATGTATATTTTTTTTGTTCTTTAAAAAAAAAAAAAAAGCGGAAGATATATGCTAAAATTAAAGGTGTATATTGAAATGGAATTATAAATACCACCAACATACAAGGGAGCTTGCTCAGAGGCTGAAATACACCCAGTAAATGAGAGGAAGAGTGCGGAGTAGAGGAGAGAGGTAAGGGAAGAAGAGAGGGATAGGAGAGAGGGCAGGGGGGAGGGAAGAGGAGGAGAGAAAGGAAGAGTGGGAAGGGGAGGGAGGAGAAGGAGAAAGGAAGGGGAAGTAGAGAAGAGACGACAGAGGGAAGAAAGGAGGTAGGGAAGAGGAGGAGAGAAAGGAGGAGTGGAAAGGGGAGGGAGGAGAAGGAGAAAGGAAGGGGAAGTAGAGAAGAGACGACAGAGGGAAGAAAGGAGGTAGGGAAGAGGAGGAGAGAAAGGAGGAGTGGAAAGGGGAGGGAGGAGAAGGAGAAAGGAAGGGGAAGTAGAGAAGAGACGACAGAGGGAAGAAAGGAGGTAGGGAAGAGGAGGAGAGAAAGGAGGAGTGGAAAGGGGAGAGAGCAGAAGGAGAAAGGAAGGGGAAGTAGAGAAGAGAAGGATGATGGAGGGAAGAAAGGAGGTAAAGAGGAGGAACAGAGAGGGAGAAGAAAGTGATGGATAAGGTACAAATATGGTGTATGGAGAGCAGAAGAGCCAATTATTGTTTTTGGGAGTTGATGGTAAGACAAATTGATGTAAACATTCAACAATATAATATGATGTTGGTTATGTAATAGTATACATGTGGCTATTTGTTATATATAGTTCTACCTGGTTCTAAAGCGGTTTGCGTGTGTCAAATTTAGAGGCTATAATTACTCCCAATAGTATCGTTTCATATTTGTGTAATAATAATAATAATTCTGTTTGTTTTAACTCTGTTCCTTGGGCATATAGCATATTCCTTGTTCTAAAGTTTAAAATTAGGGAATTATAGTTTTGATCCAGGCATTTTAATCCAGAACCTTCAATGCAAGGTGTTGTCGCCAGGGCAGGGGTGGGGTAATGTAGTATATTAATTTATTACATGACTCTTCTTTTATTAGTTTTATTGTCCTTATATGGGGTTTTATATTCCGTAAGCTGCCTTGAGTTACCATGTTCGAATAGGCGGCAGTATAAACTCCATGAATAAATAAATACGTTAATTAATTAATAATTAAGAAAAGTTCATGGAGTTCTCCATGTGTAAGTTGTCAATAAGTTGAAGACAGGTGTGTATGGCTTAGGTGGAATAGCTGGTCCTTGCTATTGTTTGGGTATCGTAGCAATACCAGTAGCACTTAGACTTATATGCTGCTTCGTAGTGCTTTTGCAGCCCTCTCTAAGCGGTTTACAGACTCAGCCCCTTGCCCTTCAACCATCTGGGTCTTCATTTTAACCATTTCAGAAGGATGGAAGGCTGAGTCAACCTTGAGCCTGGTGAGATTCGAACTCCTAGCAGTAGGCAGAGTCAGCCTGCAATACTCAGGCTAACTAGTGTGTCACCATGGCTCTTCCCTCCCTCCCTCCCTCCCTCCCTCCCTCCCTTCCCTTCCCTTCCCTTCCCTTTCCTTTCCTTCATTCCTTCCCTCCCTGCCTCTTTCCCAGTATCACTTAGACATATACCGCTTCACAGTGCTTTACAGCCCTGCTCTAAGCGGTTTACAGAGTCACCCTCTTGCCCCCAACAATCTGGGCCCCCATTTTAACCATTTTGGAAGGACGGAAGGCTGAGTCAACCTTGAACCTGGTGAGATTCGAACTGCCAAATTGCAGGCAGCCAGCAGTCAGCAGAAGTAGCCTGCAGTACTGCACTCTGACCACTGTGCCACTGTAGCTCATTATCGTATTGTAGGTGTCATAGGTGAAAGTATCGTAGGTGAAACCCAAGGAATTTCTGCAAGCCGAATGCCGGAGAGCAGCTGCATTCATTTCGTGCCCCACCATCCAAATGGTGTCGGAATTCCATCATCTCCGCTGAACGGGAAACCTATCTTGTTTTGAAATAATATGAAATGGCGCACTCTCTGAACCTCTGCCCTCCTTCTGGCCATTCCAGTGTGCTTTTTGTTCTTCTAGATCTCAACGAATGTGAAAGCAGCCCCTGCATCAACGGAGTGTGTAAAAATATCCCGGGCTCTTTTGTGTGCGAATGTTCTCTCGAAAGTACTTTGGATGCCTCCAAAACCGTCTGCATTGGTAACGGATTCTTCTGAGCATTGCCTTCTTTTTCCCTTTTCCTTTTGTAATCTGGTCTTTAAAAGTGTTGGAAATGGCAACACCTCACCAGTTTGGTCATGGTGAGGATAATTGAATTAGCATTCTCTTTGCACATTGGAGAGGCATAAGAATAGAATAGAATTCTTTATTGGCCAAGTGTGAATAGAATAGAAGACAAGAGAATAGAATGGAATAAATAGAATAGAATAGAATAGAATAGAATAGAATTCTTTATTGGCCAAGTGTGAATAGAATAGAAGACAAGAGAATAGAATGGAATAAATAGAATAGAATAGAATAGAATAGAATAGAATAGAATAGAATAGAATTCTGTATTGGCCAAGTGTGAATAGAATAGAATGGAATAAATAGAATAGAATAGAATAGAATTCTTTATTGGCCAAGTGTGAATAGAATAGAATAGAAGACAAGAGAATAGAATGGAATAAATAGAATAGAATAGAATAGAATAGAATCGAATTCTTTATTGGCCAAGTGTGAATAGAATAGAAGACAAGAGAATAGAATGGAATAAATAGAATAGAATAGAATAGAATAGAATTCTTTATTGGCCAAGTGTGAATAGAATAGAATAGAAGACAAGAGAATAGAATGGAATAAATAGAATAGAATAGAATAGAATAGAATAGAATTCTTTATTGGCCAAGTGTGATTGGACACACAAGGAATTTGTCTTTGGTGCATCAGCTCTCAGTGTACATAAAGAGAATAAAATAAATTCATCAAGAATAAAAAGATACAACACTTAGTGATAGTCACGGTTACTAATAAGCTATCAAATGGTATTAGGAAACAAATAAAAACAATATAAATTTAAAGATAAAAGCAACATGGTTATAGTCATAAGTGGGAAGAAATAGTTCCTAGTAAGAATAATAGTAATACATTCTTGGTAAATTATTGACAGTGTTGTGGGAATTATTTGTTTAGCAGAGTGATGGCATTTGGGGGGAAAACTGTACTTGTGTCTAGTTATTCTGGTGTGCAGAATATAGGGTACTATAGCATCATTTTGAGGGTAGACGTTGAAACAATTGATGTCCAGGGTGTGAGAGGTCTGTAGATATTTTCACAGCCCTCTTTTTGACTCGTGCAGTGTGCAGGTCCTCAATGGAAGGCAGGTTGGTAGCAATTAGTTTTTTCTGCAGCTGTAATTATCCGTTGAGGTCTGTGTCTGTCTTGTTGGGTTGCAGAGCCAAACCAGACAGTGATGGAGGTGCAGAAGACAGACTCAATCATTCCTCTGTAGAATTGAATCAAGCAGCTCTTTGGGCAGTTTGAGCTTCCTGAGTTGGCGCAGAAAGAACCTTCTTTGCTGTGCTTTTTTGATGATGCTTTTGATGTTAGGTGTCCATTTGAAGTCTTGAGATATGACAGAACCTAGAAACCTGAAGGTCTCTCCTGTTGATACAAGAGAGGTCCTTGATGGTGCTGTGTTTGTTTATTCTAACAGAGACAGTGAAAGGCACCTGTTGGCAGTCTGTCGTCAATGGGAGATGTGAAATCAACATCAACGGGGCCACGTTGAAATCTCAGTGCTGTTCCTCGTTGGGTGCTGCTTGGGGAAGCCCCTGTTCCCCGTGTGAAAAAGGTAAGGCCTCTTGTAAAGCTTAAAGTTAACAAACTTTACCACAGGCTATTGCGAATAGTCTTTTTGTTATTATCCTTTGTATAAAGTATGTTCTGATCTAGGCTTCCCAAGAGCATGGAGCCGACTCCCCATCCTGATAAAGCCTCTTTTATTTAGGTTAAAGGGAATTCCACTCCAGCAAAGTCCCGGCCAACAGTCTTTCAAGGGATTTCACAATTAGAGACCTTGATCAGGCTTGGAAAGCTGCCAGGCCGATATCTTCCAAACGCCACCCTGTAGCAGGCAATACTTGGCAAGAAGTCAGGAAGAGATCTTCCCTCTAATGAATTGAACTAATTGTCTCCTGCAAACTCCCCTCCCCTTTTGCTCCTCTTTATTCCCCATGGGAGAGGCCATTCACCATCCACCTGTGCCTTTACTCCCGAGTCAGTCCTTGTTCTTTAGCTGTTCCCTTCCCCTGGCAGCTCTGTGCACGCTCACATCAGGAACAGGCTCCAGCTGTTCTTCTGCCCCACTGAACTCTGGCTCCGAAGGCAGCTGATAACTGTTGGACGGCTCTGGCCCCATCTCTGCTTCCCCAGACTCCAGGACTGGCCCATGTTTCTCCCCAACCTCCTCACTGTCTGAGACTGCCACCAGCTCTGCTGGCCACTGGTGGGTCACAACAATGTAGACATTGCAATTCCACTAGAATTAGGAACTATTCCTTTTTTAAATATAGTAGATTTCCCCCAGAAAACCTTCTTAACACTGTCCTGATTATCACCGTTGGAATACTTTCTTCCTCTTGTACCCCTTTTCCTTAAAGATGATTAATTCCCTTTGGGGAGAGGGGGCGCCTAGAAATCTAATAAAAATAAATAAATAAATAAAAATAATTGTCATTTATTTGCAAGTGTTCCTGCATAGAAGAGCTGTATCACTTCTTCTCCAATTAAGTTTGTGTTCTGAGTGACATTGTTCTCATTTGCTTTAGATCCAATATGTTCAAAAGGATACTCCAGGATAAGAGGAAACCAGTGTGAAGGTAGGTATTCTTGCCTTGGAATATGAAATAGAATAACCCAGGGGTGGGCAAACTTTGCAACTTTATGTCTGAAGGACTTCAGCAAAGCTGGCTGGAGAAGTCTGGGAGCTGAAGTCCTTCAGACTTAAAGTTGCAAAGTTTGCCCACCCCTGGAATAACCCATATAGGCAGGGGTGGGATCCTGCAGGTTTAACTGATTTTTCGTGATTGTGTGCTTCGCGCGTGCAGGCAGTTTTAACAAAACTTACCTTCCAAGTTACTTCTGGGGAGTAACACAGCTGAGGTGCGGCCATCTGCTGTGCTGCGCGAATCAGCTGAGAGGATATAGATAAGTGAAGCGCAAGGGCAGGAGGGCGGGCCAACCTGATTGTTGGAGCGAACTGGTTCGCTTCCCAGCTAATCGTCGGTGCTACCAGTTTGCCCGAACCAGTCCGAACCGGCTGAATCTCACTCATGCAAATAGGCAAGGGGAGGGAAAAAAAGAATTATTTTAAAAAAATACACTCCGTTTCAGAACATGGGTTCAGAAAGGAAATTGGCGAACCTCAAAAGCCTGCTTCGTCACAACCACGGCCCGTTTTTTGTGTGTGCAAAAATTCCCCCTATAGAAAGACAATCTAAAGATGGGAAAATAAGAAACGGAGTCAAATGAAAAGAGACAGATTCATCCATCCTTATTAACAATTGCCTTTGCAACTGCATTCTTTTGGTTCTCGGGGGGAAAAGGATGAGCCACAAATTACAACATTCCGTTTGGTATTGCAAAATATTCCTAGCGGATGATGAGTTCGCCCTACTTTCCTAGGGTGGGTCTGGAGATGATTCTGGCTTTCTCCCTTCCTTGTCTCCAGATACGACATAAGAGTGTCATTGTCAGCGTTCCAAGCAATGCACCCATTGAAAGCAGAACCCTGAGGCAGGCAAATCCCTCAAAGAACAATTTATGAGATACTGTACATCGTATTGGCACAACTGGTGAAAACCGAATCTGAAAATTCCTGCAGCTTTCACCTCATTAAAAAAAATAAAAGTTTCCCCTTTGCCCCCAAGTCACTGGTCATACTGTCCAATCAAGGTGCTGACCGGTTGCTTGGTTACTTTACTCCTCCTCTGGCCAAGCCACCTGTTGGGATGACCTTGGTTCCCACAGGAAAAGTTTCTTGTTTTGGCTACAAACCCCCCTCTATCTCCCCCTCCTTGCCCCTTCTTCTGCTTTCTGGCAACTCGGAAGCCTCCAAGATGGCCTCAACCAGGTTCACTTCAGGGTTGACGGTCATGGCAGTGCATAAAAAAGTTGTTGGAGAAAAAGCAAAGGCAAGGGCTCTTGAAATATCCCAGAAATATTAGAAAGATCTTATAGCTCAGTGACGGTGAACCTTTTCAGCATCGAGTGCCAAAAACGAAGCACTTCATGCACACATGTGTCAGGAAGAGGAGTTGCCCAGGGGCCATGCACGCCCTGAAAAAACCTACTTCCAGTTTCCGGAAAGTCTTTTGGTTACTGCCACATACACGGAGATCAGCTGGCTGGCGCGCATCTCACGCCAGAAAACAGAAGACCAGCTCTTCTGGTTTCCGGCACTGCACCACGCAAAAAGGCTAGCTGATCGATGCATGCGCACGCACGCCAGAAACCCAGAAGAGGAACAGCCAACCCTGTGTGTGTCAGTTGAAAAGGCTCTGTGTGCCATTTCGGGCACGCGTGCCATAGTTCTCCATCACAGTTATAGCAGAACGGGTGGGAACCTTGCTATAGAAGGAGAAGGTTAAGTAGAAGTGCTCGTTGAGGAACTGAATCGATGAAAAGCGGCTGTGGTGGGATTCAAATTTTTTTAGAACCTCTTCTGTAGGTGTGGCCTGCTTTGTGGGAGTGGCTTGCCGGCCATGTGACCGGGTGGGAGTGGCTTGCCAGCCATGTGACCAAGTGGGTGGCTTGGCAGTCATGTGACTGGGTGGGCATGGCCAACTTGTAAAATGTGGTGAAACTTAATTAACAACGTTCTTGCTTAGCAATCAAAATGTTGGCTCAGAAACTCTGGCATTGGAAGCACACAAGCCTTAAAGCTGTCAAGTTACAAGACCTTCACACCCCTAACCCTTTAGGGGGGAAAAAAACCCAGGGGTGTTCAGACTTGACAGCTTTAAGACTTGTGGACTTCAACTCCCAGAATTCCTCCTCTCTCTCTTCATCTTGATGATGGGTGGACAAGGGAACTGGAACCGGTTCTAAACGGCCCTGTAGATTTGTGGAACCTCTTCTATAGAAGAGGCTAGAACTGGCAGGAACCCACCCCTGGGTGGGATCCTTGAGGACCGGATGGGATGTCCTCTTCCCATCAGTGTGGTGGCCAAAGGAGGTGTACATCCTGTTTCGAAGGTCCCTTTCTCTGGTCTGTTCCTTCCCTTGTTTCCTTTGTGTCCCTCGCCATTGGAAGTAGTGCTGATAGAGAAGTCTACCTTGACTTGCAAAGCTTCCAAGGGGCATCCATAGACCTGTCCATTAAGCCCTTTCCTCAAGCACTGTATGCCGTGTCGGGTCAGGCTGACTAACACAACCTCATACGGCACAGCTGCCGATCCGTTTGAAAACCAAATGATTCCCAGATGTGTTGTTTCAGGAAGAGAGTGAGAGAAGGAACGGCCCATCGACTCCCCCACCTCCAACCGTGTCCCTAATCACACACACACTCTCTCTCTCTCTTTCTTTTTTCTTTTCTTTCTTGCTTTCCAAGATAATGACCCAATAGCTTGGATCTATCCTATCACAGATTGACTGTACAGAACTTATCTAACCCAAGAGGCGGGGAGGAAAAAACGAAGGGCTCCACCTAATAATCCAGATTGCAAGGAAAGGCTCAGAACATTTTTTCAGTCTTCCGACATGGAAAGTTATCCTTCCAAGTCTTGGATAACGGGCACAGAGTGGACTTTTCAGAGTTTTGAAAAGCTAACGGAGTCGTTTCCTTGCGGGCCGATGGCGAACAATTTCCCCTTTCCATGGCTCTCTTAAATACGCTTTGTTAAGCAATTGTGTTTTAAAAGCCTGGCGCGGAGCCCTTTTAAATGTCAGGTGTTTTTGCAGGACAGATTTGGATCTTGCAGTTGCAAGTTCGTCCCTCATTCCTCCAAAAATGAGTGGCCTGCAATAATTCTCCCATGAGAATTATGTTTGTTTATTTATATATGAAAATAATAATAATAATAATAATAATAATAATAATAATAATAATAATAATAATAATAATAATAATAATAAAATTTAATTTGTAGACCGCTCCCTCTCCCCGAAGGGACTCGGAGCGGTGCACAGGGGAATTAAAAACATACAAACATAAATACATCATAAATATATATAAAATCAGATTAAACAATTTATCCCTGCGCTAAAAACCCAAAATACTAAAAACTAAACCCCTTAAAAACCCAATTAAAACCATTTAAATGTTCAGACTGAGAGGCTGGAAGGTAGGTTAGGCCAGGCCAGCCAGTTGGAATAGATAGGTCTTGAGCTTTTGTCGGAAGGCGTGGAGGTCCGTGGTTGTCCTGAGGTCGGGGGGAAGGTCGTTCCATAGAGCTGGGCCCGCCACAGAGAAGGCCCTTCCCCTGGGCGTCGCCCGCTGGCATTGCCTAGTGGACGGCACCCGGAGAAGTCCCTCTCTGTGGGAGCGAATCGGTCGGAGGGATGTATGGGGCAGGATACGATCTCCCAGAAAACTTACAATGGCCACCCGATTCACGTTTAGTGACTCTGGGCGGCTTACAAAGATTAAAAACCTGACAATTAAAAAAAGGAATCGCTTCCCTGTTGTTGTTGTTGTTTTTAAAGATTTTTTATTTTTAAACATACAAAGACAAACAAAACATAACATATAAAACCCTCCTCAATTTCATGTAGCATGTCGTTCGGTTACAAGCGTCTATGCATCAATCTTTTCAATTGCATATTCAATCACTGATTATCCATCAAATATAGCTAAATACATCACTCTCATTGAGCATCAGATATTTCATTACAGTTAATATTCCTTCATTTTAAGCACACCTTGTGCCCTTGGATCCTTAATTATTTGTTTAATAACAATAAGTCTTTATGTAATCACCTATCTCAATCTATTAGTCTTACAATACAGGGCAGGACAAGAAGCAATGGGTGGAAACTAATCAAGGAGAGAAGCAACTTAGAACTAAGGAGAAATTTCCTGACCGTTAGAACAATTAACCTCTGGAACAGCTTGCCTCCAGAAGTTGTGAATGCCCCAACCCTGGAAGTCTTTAAAAAGATGTTAGATAGCCATTTGTCTGAAATGGTTCCTGCCCACGCAGGGGGTTGGACTAGAAGACCTCCAAGGTCCCTTCCAACTCTGCTATCGTATTGTACAATATGAAAGAATTTTCCAACAATTTATATTTGTACATCACTACTTTCAATTATGCATAATATCACCAATCATCCATCAAAGGAATAACTCCCCTGCCGTGCCCCTGGTGACACCAATTAAATCCTATCTTTGATTGATATCTTCATTTTTGTTTTATCTTTTCCTATCTGCCCGAAGCCACCGTATACGGAGGCCATACCTTTCCCCCCAAGGTAGGAAATTGAAGTCGGCTCTGATATAATTGAATTTAAGTTCTTAAAAATGGAAATTTGTTTTCCTACAAATCACGAATGCCCCTCGATTGTGCCCTAAATGAGTAATTTATATGTTTCTTTTGCTTCTGAATATAGTTGACAAACTGTGTCTAAAAGAGTAATAGAGATAGGCTTCCCCCTCTTGCAAAAAACAGTATGATGGAAGTATTGGATCCCTCTGTATCTTTACTAACATTTGAAATCTTTCTTTTTCAATATGTGCTTGAAGATGTCAACGAGTGTGTAGTGTTTCCTGGGGTGTGCACCAATGGCCATTGTGTCAACACTTTGGGATCCTTCATCTGTCAGTGTCCCAGTGGAATGACCTTGGACGCAACTGGACGGAGATGTATTGGTAAGTGTCCAGGGCTCTAATCTTGTAAGAAGGACCAGGGGTGACATGATAGCAGTCTTCCAATATCTCAGGGTATTGCCACGAAGAAGAGGAAGTCAAGCTATTCTCCAAAGCCCCTGAGGGCAGGACAAGAAGCAATGGATGGAAATAAATCAAGGAGAGAAGCAACTTGGAATTAAGGAGGAACTTCCTAAGAGTGAGGACAATTAACCAGTGGAACTGCTTGCCTCCAGAAATCGTGGGTGTTCCATTTCTGGAGGTTTTTAAGAAGAGACTAGACAGCCACTTCTTTGGAATAGTATAGGGTTTCCAGCTTGAGCAAGGGGTTGGACTAGAAGACCTTGAAGGTCCCTTCCAGCTCTATTCTGATTGAACCGTGGGAATCTTCCGTAGACCAAGGGTTGCTCCTTCTCTAATAATTTCTGCTGTCCAGCATATGAGAGAATGCTATAAACAGATTTACCCCCCCCCCTCAGTTCTCTGCTTTTAGTGACTCTTTGGAGAGAGGAAAATATTTACCATGAGGGACAGCGGTACTTAAGTCTTCCAGTTGTGGCTTGTTAAATCTTAGGAAAGCTGGTTCTCATATATTTGTTCTCCTAATCTTTAAAGCCATTGACAGTTGGGATGGGCAGCTAGACATGACCTAAGGAGATGTTATCTTTATCTACAGCAAGATGATAAGGATTCCCAAATAACATGGCTTACAGTTGCGGCCACAAAGGAAACTTTTGTTATTAATCACCAAGGACTTTGTGATGCTCTAATTTAAATGAGCTTACAATTCGAAAGACAGATATTTCTGCTTTGATTGTGGTGGTTTTGCTTAGCTCTTCTGTGCCAGATGGGTAGAAACAGTTCAAAAGAATATAATACTAAGAGGGATTTGGGAGAGAAATAAGAGAAAAGTAATATGCGCAACCAAAAGACACTCCAAAAGACTCTTAAATACAAAAGCCATTCTCAGCACCCTGATTTTATTCAAAATGGACAGTATTTTTAGGGGGGGGGGGGAAAGATTACAGATGATTTCATTTCACGGAGGAGTCTAAGCATGAGAAGGCTCAAACATTCATAGCCCTAACATAGTTTGTTTCACTTTGGATCTGCATGTTTTGTTGACTTTGTGTGTTGAAAAATACAGTTTATGGTCTTGGAAGTTGCATGAAGCCAATTATTTGTATTACATCTGAACAAAACATAACTTGAATGTGCAGTGCAAGATTTTCAGTTTAGTTTTTCCGCTGAGACAGTAGAAGACATACAAAGAATAGAACAGAACAGAACAGAATAGAGTTCTTTATTGACCAAGTGTGATTGGACACACAAGGACATTGTCTTTGGTGCAGATGTTCTTAGTGTACATAAAAACACAAGATACATTCATCAGGAACCATAAGGTACAACACTTAATGGTAGTCATCGGATACAAATAAGCAATCAAGTCGCACTAGGAAACAATCAGTGTAAATGGTAAGGATACAGTTCCAGTCATACAGTCTTAAGCGGGAGGAGATGAGTGATAGGAACGATGGGAAGATTAATAGTAATAGTTATGCAGACTTAATAAATAGTTTGACAGTGTTGAGGGAATTATTTGTTTAGCAGAGTGATGGCGTCAGAGAAAAAACCTGTCCTTGTGTCTAGTTGTTCTGGTGTGCAGTGCTCTTTAGTGTCATTTTTGAGGGTAGGAGTTGAAACAATTTATGTCCAGGATGCGAGGGGTCTGTAGATATTTTCCCAGCCCTCTTTTTGACTCGTGCAGTGTGCAGGTCCTCAATGGAAGGCAGGTTGGTAGCCATTGTTTTTTCTGCAGTTCTATTTATCCGTTGAAATCTGTGTCTGTCTTGTTGGGTTGCAGAACCAAACCAGACAAGTTGTAGAGTTGCATAACTTGTATAGCTTTGGACTTATAGGGCTGTACGGTTTTCCATATTCATTCCCTGCCTCCCTCCACCCCTCCAGGACCCATTTATTCCATATCTACCTTTACGTTAATCTTTATTGATTTTATACTTGTAGGCCGAACTTTTTAACCGCCCATCTCCCACACAGAGGGGCTGCGTCATTAGAGATGACAACGTAAGAAAATGTAAAAACTACATTATCCAATAGCTGGCTGGGGAATTCTGGGAGTTGAAGTCCACAAGTCTTAAAGTTCCCAAGTTTGGACATCCCTGCTCTACCCGCTTTCGTTGATGGATTGCTAAATGTCCCGCTTCCCCCTCCCCAAACAGATATTCGCTTGGAGTCCTGCTATTTGAGACACGATGATGAAGATTGCACTTCGCCCATCGGAGGGCGACACCGGCTGGATGCTTGCTGCTGTTCGGTGGGGGCCGCCTGGGGACCTGACTGTGATGAATGTCCCACAAGATCCACCCCGGAATATGAAGCTCTTTGCCCAAGAGGACCAGGATTTTCCACCAGAGGAGAAATTATCAATGGGAAGCCTTTCTATAAAGGTGAGGCAAAATGGCGGCTCCCGCGAAGGAGGTTTCCGATGAATATATTTGTTTAGTTTCTCCCGCCTTCCTTTTGCTCTGACCTAGGCTTCCCCCAAAAGCACAAAGCACAGTCCTGGTCCTGACAAAACCCCTTTTATTAATTCCTCTCATTCACATTCAGCAAAGGCCCAGTAAACAGTCTTTCGAAGGAGTATTTATGACCACAGACCTTATCTATCTTGGAAAGCTGCCATGGAAATATTTTCCAAATGAGGTGCTGGGCAAGGAAAGGCTGGGCACAGAGTCTCTGAGATTCACGGACAGATCTTCACACTCCTGAAATGAATGAACGAATTGTTTCCTGCAAAAGCCCCCTCCCCTTTCGCTCCTCTTTTATTTCCTATGGGAGGAGCCAATCACCTTCCACCTGTGACTTTACTCCTAAGTCAACCCTGATTTCTGAGTTGTTCTTTTCTTCTGGCAGCTCTGCGCATGCGCACCCTGGGAGCAGGCTCTAGCTGTTCCTCTGCCTCACTGCTGTCTCGCTCCATAGGTGCCTGGTCACGGCCAGATGGCCTTGGCCCCATCTCTGCCTCCAACGCAGAGCCCTCGTCCAAGCCTTCCCCAACCTCCAGAACTGACCCATGCTCCTCCCCAACCTCCTCACTGACCGAATCTGCTACCAGCTCTGCTGGCTGCTGGCGGGCCACAACAAAGGTTTACATTATAGGTTTCTCACATCAGAATTGTTGCCTTAGTGTAACAGTCAGTAGAGTAATGTATCAGTAGAGTAATAAAAATGGAACTTGGTTCTGTGCTCCCAAATTCTCTCAATCAGTTTCAACTTCCCTAACCTGTTAAAAGGGATGAGTAAAAGCTACTATCTATCTCAAGAGTGGAATCTTTTGGTACAGTGATCCCTCGTTTTTCGCGGCTTCATGTTTCGCGGCTTCAGTGCGTCGCGGGTTTTTCAAAAATACAGAATAGAAAAAAAATGCATTGGTAGGAGGCAAGCGCCCCCTAGTGCTTGCTTTAAACGATGTCCACCAACTCAAGTTTCCGGTATAGTGTATTGCGAATCCTACTTCGCGGTTTTTCAGTTTTCGCGGAAGGTTCCGGTCCCCATTAACCGCGAAAAACGAGGGATTACTGTATTCCCCAGAAAAGTTATATTCTAGAATGGTATAGTTACACCCTTCCCTATGTGTGACTAATCTGACAATAGAAGAACATTTACACGGACAGGTCTGTCTTCCTCTTGTTCTGTATTCTTGCCGAGATGTTGGGCTTGGGAGGAGATACTAGGCATTGACCTAGATGTGTCTTCTCCAAGGAGACCCAAGGAGACCCAAAACATACTTGAAGGTTCTTCTCCCCTCTGCATCTGCCAAGGGTGGTCATGATGGGAATTGGATAAGAATCAGACATGGGCGAGGACGTAATTATGAGTCATACCTTCTTTGAAACCCAAAGTAACAGTTGCCAGCGTGTAAAACGTCCATCATGATTATTTGTTTTAGCTAAGCCATTCTTATTCGAATGGAATGTTATTCCAGTTCACGCCATTGGAAATTGGTGGCTTAATAAATCTTCTAAGAATCGGCGTTTGTGCCCAGCACAGAGGTTATTGTCACTGAATTATCTCATTTTATGACCCACTAATCAAAGCAGGGTGGGACACAACATGAAGAATATTGCAGAGGGGAGATAAAGAAATCAAAACAAATATCCCGGCAAAAAACAAAATAATAATACTGAAACACAGCCCTGTTCGTATCACATCAAAAGTAAAGTCCATTGTGTTCAATTATTTTACTTCCTACCAAGTATGCTTGGGATGGCGACTTACATTTCTAACCCTAAGCAATAGATGGAAAACGATCAAGGAGAAAATCAACCTAGAACTAAGGAGAAATTTCCTGACAGTTAGAACAATGAATCAGTGGAACAGCTTGCCTTCAGAGGTTGTGCCTGCTCCATCACTGGTGGTTTTTAAGAAAAGATTGGACAATCATTTGTCTGAAATGGTATAGGGCAGGGGTCTGCAAAGTTGGCTCTTTGAAGACTGGGGGACTTCAACTCCCAGAATTCCCCCAGTCTTCAAAGAGCCAACTTTGCAGACCCCTGGTATAGGGTTTCCTGCCTAAAAAGGGGGTTGGACTAGAAGACCTCCAAGGTCCCTTCCATTATTCTCTTGTTCTGATTAATGCAAGCTAAGTGCAGTTGAGAAGAAATTACTGAGGATGGTTCTTCTTTTGACCAAGATGAAGAATATCAAACCTATTTCTACAAAAATTAGAAGTAATCTACTATCCTTTTGTGAACATAATGTAAAATTAATTATATTTCCTTTTCTGATGCATGGGAGTACTGCGTAATGTTCAGTTGCCACACTTCAAATAGTTCACCAATCATAAAATTGTAGTGATATTATTTAATTGTGATGCATTGATGGTTACGTATACTGGATTGCCTTTTGACAAGTGGCCGTGTCTTGATCTCAGATATCAACGAATGCAAAATGATTCCAAGATTGTGCACCTATGGAAAATGCAGAAATACCATTGGTAGCTTCCGGTGTAAATGCGACAGTGGATTTGCACTTGATTCCGATGAGAGGAACTGTACAGGTAAATTTCTTGACTTCAGATGACATTTTCTTTCTTCATGCAACCTCTGGTGAAATATCCTCCTATTCTACTGCCGGTTCATCTTTCTTAGCCAGTGAGAAATTGAGAAGTCCCACAGCCTCCACAACCTTTAAATGGAAAATAATCAGTTAAAGTTCCTAACGCCAATGGGGAGAATTAGTCTCTTTTCTGTCAAACACAGGAAATCAGGAGCTGAGGCGGTTCAAATGAATTTAGGTTTATCGTAGGCTAATGTTCCCTACAAGAATCTTGTCAGACTTTGTTGCATAAATTCAAACCCAGATGCATACCCTTATAATTGATTCATTAACCTCTTTATATACATAAACATAGGTGAATAAATGTACGATACCAACAGATGGTTCTTCCAAGGAAACACGAGACAGGAGAGTTACAGGCAAACACCAGAAGTTAGTTTCATTTCAGCAGACTAGCCCAGAAAGACTGCTAGTTTACTTCTCAGAGCAGCAGACGGCTTAAGTTTCTGTTTCAATTCTTTGCACAGACTCAGATCTGTTTAAGCTCCCATTGGCTGACTTAGTTGCCATGCCTATTCATTGGCTGACCTTGTTCCCATGTCTCTCCCAGTCCCGAATGTTTTAACAAAACTGAACCACTAACAGTCAAAGCAAATGGGCAGTAGATAAGAGCCAATGCAATTCAAGGTGGGCTGAACTTACATCTCTTGTGGGCATGAAGGGACTCAAGATGGATGAAGTGTTTGACTCCTCCCTCAGGCTTAGCCTGGTCATCTCCTACAGTCCCCCCCCCCTTAATGCAGTAGAGGAATTATCTGAGAATATTTGCCAGTTAACACCCAAATTCCATCTCTGAATTAGACAAACGTTATTTTTTAAAAAACCAGGAAGGCAGTGAGAGAAATAAAGCAGACCGGGGACTAAAATAAGTGTATAACAGTTATTTGAAAGTATAAACAGCAGGTTCTATTTCCCTGTCGGAACTGTGTACAACAGCATGGTAGTCAAAGGAACCCAGGAACTATTAAGGATCTCTTATTTATTTGGGGAATTGTGAGGTAGATGATTAAGGTAGCTTGGGGAAAGCCTGATTTTAAAAATGATATGAGACAGAAAACGTGACTTTCATACATTTGTCACATCTTTGGAGGTAGTCATGCATGGGTAACGGATAATGTTCATGAGGTGAGGTAACACATAGATGTCATTAACTCATTTCCTGTCAGGCGCAAGGAACCAGAACAGCTCTGTGAATAGGCCAAAGTAGTTTATTGTTGATCAGCTATATTACAAGAATTTCACCAGACTCACTGCATTCCTTTGGGAACCAAAGGATATAGCTTCACTCCTCTGGTCTATGATGTTTTCTTCCCTGGAGGAGACCCCATACTGGCACACCTCTTCATTCCCCCTCCCCTTTAACCCTTCCACTGCAGCTCCAGATTAGGCAGTTTTTATCATGCCCATAATCTACCTAAGTTTTTCTAAGGATAGTCAAACTTTGTCCAGTGCTGTGATGGAGTCTTTCCCTGGAAATAAAATCAGAATAGCTAATTTTTTTATATTTGTGTGACTTGGGCTCTTTGTTTATTCATGTTTACCCTTCTAGCCAACGCTTGCCATGTGTATATTTATTTTTGAAAGAAGCTCGATTCCTTCTCTTGCAGATATTGATGAATGCCGCATTTCTCCTGATCTCTGTGGCCAAGGAATTTGCGTCAATACTCCAGGGGACTTCGACTGTAAATGCTTTGAGGGCTACGAAAGTGGATTTATGATGATGAAAAACTGCATGGGTATGTTATTTTATCATGCATTTTCTCTGGGGCTGAAGTCCTTCTTGTCAGGTCCTTAAAGTCACAGTGACCGTAATGGATGGTGGGCACTTGACTTCCATTTTTATTGCAACAACCATCAAGAAGAATTGCAGGGTTGGGGGGGAGAGTTCGCTATGGATTCATGCAGTTTTTCCTTTCCCGGTTTTAAAGATGATTTGACTCCTTAAAAGCTACTTCTCCAATCTGTTCCTCTCCAGATCTTCCCCAAACTCATCTAGAAAGTATCAGATTGAGGAAAGCTGCTGTACTCTTTCTAAATTGTGATCATGATGCCCTAAACCAGTCCCATAAGACACTAGCACTAGCATTTAGACTTATATACCGCTTAACAGTCCTGTACAGCCCTCTCTAAGCGGTTTACGACAATCTTGCCCCTAACAATCTGGGTCCTCATTTTACCCACCTCGGAAGGATGGAAGGCTGAGTCAACCTTCAGCCTGGTGAGATCTGAACTGCCAAATTCAGGCAGCCGGCAGTCAGCAGAAGGAGCCTGCAGTACTGCACTCTCACCACTGCGCCACCGTGGCTCAAGACACCTACTTGTGATAGTAATGGATGAAATGATTCTCTTGAATCATTGAACCAATTGAGCTCGGGGGTTTTCTTGCCCTGTTTTTGGAGATGTTAGTTCCAATAAAGGAGAGTATTTGTAGCTCAGGGTTGAAATGAGGGGTCCTTGGTGCCCAGTTGAGCTCGGGGGTTTTCTTGCAGACGTTTCGTAACTAGGTAACTAGGTAACTGCATTGATGATGTTATCTAGTTCAGACAATGAAACATCTGCAAGAAAACAGCCAGGCTCAGGGAGACCTTAGTAGTCTGCCCAGATTCCTACCAAACACACGGAAACTTTAGTCTTGGTTGTGACGGAATTAACTTCCCAATCTGGAGAAATCCAGACGATGTGATCTGACTCAGTCACGACATCTCAGTGAAACGGGAAACAGCCAGACTGGAAGACCGGAAGAGGGCAGGAAGTGCAGAAACCAGGGGCGGGCTGCTGGGGATTTTCAGGGGTTCGGGAGAACCTCCAGTTAAGATTCTGTGCAGTTCAGAGAACCCCGAAATCCCAATTCTGGCAGGCCACGCCCACCCTGCCCCTCTCCTCCCAGGAGTTCCCACGCGGCCCATTTAGGATGCAGTTAAGTGCAGGGCGTGCACAGAGGCTTGGGGAGGGTGAAAAAGAGGCCTACCGGACGTTTGGAAGGGCCAGAGGGCCTCTAGAGCCCGGGGAGGCCATTTTTGACCTCCAGGAGGCTCAAGAAAAGCTTCCGGAGCCCGGGGAGGGTAAAAAAGCCTCCCCCCCCCAGCCGTGGTCCAGGAAGCTTGTTGAGAATATCTCCGTTAGGAGACAGAGAGTTGTGCAACGGAATTTTGCAGCAAGAGATACATTGCTAGAAGTCACACTAATAGTCACAGACACTGATAGTAAAAACAAGTAAACTTTACTTGTGGTGGAAAAATAAACTACGTCTTCACAAACAGTGATAGTCTTGAATCAAAATACAATCTATAAATCAAAATACAGTCTATAAATCAAACAGTTAGTTTACAGTTGCTTAATCCACGATTCTCCTTGCTCTGCTGACCTAACCCGACATTACAGTGTCTCCATTCAAAGACCAGCATGTAACTGTGATTCTGGCTCCCTCTTATGGCTGAGTTAGGAAGCAGCCGCCAATTACATTTCAATGTAGCACTTAAAGTTACAGATACCATTTCAATCATGGCTTATATATATATATATCGCCAACCCAACACTAGGATTATAGTCCTAACAAAGCTGACTAGGCCATGCCCACCATGGCCACAGCTACCTAGCAACCGGGCAGGAGAACCCCTTGCTAAAATTTTTGAAACAGGCAGAAACCTACAACCCTTTAAAGAGAGACCTGCCAGTTACAGGACCTTCTCTCGGGAGAACAGCGTTTGAGAAGGGAGGTGTCCCCTTGGGGCCGGGAAGAGGAAGGAAACTGCACTTGGAAGTTGGTTAGAGGAGTTGCTGGCAGAAAAGAAAAAAACCGGGCAGGAGGCACAGAGCTCAGCAGAACAAGTAAACACACACACACTCCCTCTCACGGCTGAAACTTTAGATCCCAACGCCCTCCCCCCTCCCTTCGTCTCCTCTCCTGCCCATTTTCACAAGCATTTTTCCTTAATCCCTTCTTTTGCAGATATCGATGAATGCGAACGTAACCCCTTGCTGTGCAGAGGGGGCATTTGCCACAATACCGAAGGAAGCTACAAGTGTATATGTCCCCCCGGCCATCAACTGGCTGCCAACATCTCTGCCTGCATAGGTATGATTTCTTCTTCTGCATCCTGGCTGCTTTTTACAGTTACAACGGAATGTTGTCTCCATTTTCTTGGAATGGGCTGCTCCGACCCTATCCTGGCAGTTTCTCAAGAGGTTTTCTTTTTAAACATCCTGAATAAGGCATGGAAAGAGTGACTCATCATCCTCGGGAAAGAAAAAAGAAAAAAAAACCCAGGGCAGGCTCCCAAAATTCAGATCTGTTACCTCGTCCGGTGCCAGAAACTAAGTTTAGAGTAATCCTGGACCGCTACAGATCTTTAAAAAAAAAATTGCACAGGTCAGGCAGTCTAGTTTTGTTTCATAGTGACGATTGCTTTGGGGAGCTTCTTTCTAAGCATTTCAGGCGTACGCACAACTTGGTCATAATAGCTATAAGAAACCTATAAAGCAGTGGTTCTCAACCGGGACTCCTTTGGGGGTGTCGAAGGACCTTTTCACAGGGGTCGCCTAAGACCATCGGAAAACACATATTTTCGATGGTCTTAGGAACCAAGACACCAATTTTATGGTTGGGGGGGGGGGTCACCACAATATGAGGAACTGTATTAAAGGGTTGCAGCATTGGGAAGGTTGAGAACCACTGCTATAAAGGAAGTCTGCATCCTTGGTTTCCTAGCCAGGTGGGATCAATGCCAGAGGAAATAACCTGTGACCAGCTGCCTTATAGGCTGTTTAATGACCTCTTGTTCAGTAACTGTTCAAACTTTCTGGGGTGGTTGAGATAGGTGGAAAATGCAAAGCTTCGCTGAGGATCAATAAAATCTGCCTTTTTCTTCGTAACTTTGTTTGAGTCGGATCATTGGGCTGGAATTTGGCTTTAAACCTCTTGGCAAAGTCTTTAAAGTTTGAGAATATTTATTGTCCTCTGACGCCAGAAATGAGTTACTGGCTCTTTCATTATTTGGGGCACAGTGTTAAAATCCTTTTGGCCTTTAATTTCATCTTCTCTTGTTATAACTTTTGCTGGATTGTCCCTTCATTTTTGGGGTTTATCCCAAGTACTCACGTAAACGTTCCTAACATCATACCCTCCTGTCTATATGCAGCGTTGAGTGGGTTTCATGTTTTAAATTCCCCTCCCTCTCTGTTTTTCTAACAGATATCAATGAATGTGATCTGAGTCTGAACCTGTGCCGAAATGGGCATTGTGTCAACTTGATAGGAAAATATCAATGTGCTTGTAATCCTGGATACCAGTCTACACCTGACAGACTCTATTGTGTTGGTGAGTTTTCCTCTTCTCAATCAGCTATTCCTGTGATGGTGAACCTATGGCATGGGTGCCACAGGTGGCAGGCGGACACATATGTCAGGGCACACGAGGCATTGCCTTGTCAGGTGGCCAGAACATATGTGCGTGCTGGCCAGCTAACTTCAGCCTTATTTTGAGCCATTTTTTGCCCTCCAGAGACTTCAGGAAGCTTCTGGAGCGTGAAAAACCAGCCCTACGGGCAAACCGGAAATTTGGAAACAGATTTCCAGTTTGCTCGTAGGGCCAATTTTTCACACTCCGGAGGGCCTCTGGTGGGGCAGGGGGGCTGTTTTCACCCTCCCCAGGCTCCTATAAAGCCTCTGGAGCCTGGGGAGGGCAAAAATAACATGCATGGTCGTGCGTGCATGCCCACTGGGGTCATGCGCATAGCATTATGGGTGTGGCACACCTGCGCAAAACCTCCCGGCACTCCCCCCCCCCCGCTTTTGGCATTCGAGCCAAAACTGAGCTTTTTCGTGAACAAAAACATTGCTTGTCTTATTTCACAGTTGACATACAATTACGTAAAGTAGACAACGGAAACAATGCATTTGTAATTGTTCAACTATGATGGTGCTACTAGGAGAAAAGATGGTGTTTCCCTTGTGTCACCAGCTACTCCTGGCGACCCCATGGAGACTGGACAACCATTTTTGTGAAATAGCACAAGATATAGGATGTTGGTTTTCCTGCTTAAGCAGGGAGCTGGACTAGAAGACCTCCAAGGTCCCTTCTAACTCTGTTATTCTGTTATATATGTAGTTTTCTTAGGAGCAGCAAAAGTGATTGGCCTTCTTCTGGGATATTGATTTATTTAATATTAGATTTCTTCGCTGCTATCTCATGTTGAGAGATAATTTTTAAATTTTCCAATCTAATCTACAACATAGAATTTCCTGTCCAAACATGTTTAGCATTTTGAGTTCAGAGAAAAAGAAGATCAAATCTTCTTTAAGTCCATCTTGACTCCTGGACATTAGGTAAAGCTAATTAAAAGATAGTAATTGACACTGAGAGGGGTGCGGTGGCTCAGCGGCTAAGATGCTGAGCTTGTCGATCGGAAGGTTGGCGGTTCAATTATTTGAATCCCTAGCGCCGCATAATGGTGTGAGCTCCCGTTACTTGTCCCAGCTTCTGCCAACCTAGCAGTTCGAAAGCACGTAGAAAATGCAAGTAGAAAAATAGGAGCCACCTTTGGTGGGAAGGGAACAGCGTTCCATGTGCCTTCGGTGTTGAGTCATGCCGGCCACATGACCACGGAGACGTCTTTGGACAGCGGCTTAGAAATGGAGATGAACACCGCCCCCTAGAGTTGGGAATGACTAGCGCATATGTGCGAGGGAATCTTGACCTTTCAGACCAACATTTCTCAATATTGGGCACTTTAAGGAAGATTGAGTTCAACTCCCAGAATTCCCCTGTCAGCATAGTTGGCTGGGGACTTCCGGGAGTTGAAGTCCACCCGCCTTAAAGTAGCCAACGTTGAGAAACGCCGGTGTAGACCGCTAAAACTACGAATTTCCAATTCTGAGACAGCCTGGGCCTTTACTGTACCCTCCGGTGATCATTCTGGGCTCAAGATTAGCCTCGAATTTACCTTGATTGCTCTGTGTTAGTAACACTGAAATTTCCGTAGCTAAGACCTTGTTAGAACGCATGGCCATTATTGCAATGCATAAGACATCTCTCTCTTTCCCCCCCCCCAGATATTGATGAATGCGGTATAATTAATGGTGGTTGTGACACGTACTGTACAAATTCAGAAGGCAGCTACGAATGTAGCTGTAGACCCGGCTTTGCGCTAATGCCAGATCATAGAACTTGCACCGGTAAAGTAAACTTATGAACATTTACTGTATGTTACCCGACGTTTGCTAATGTGTTGGCCGCACCTCTGATTTTTCTCTGACCATAATGTATCTTTGCTTGCCTGTTTCCTCAAATGTGACTTCCATTGAAATCTGCCAGGTTCAAGTAATTGTGTGTCAAGCAGGGGCTGTAGTTTTAGTCTATGAAAGCTGCATACAATGGGATTTATTGGCTAGCCAGGGGGATATGGTGGTTTAGATATTGGCCTAGAGGTGGGGAGATCAAGACTCCACTCGTGTCAATCACAGAAACTCAAAACAATAGAAGGAAATGTTTTGAGCTTCTGAAAGAAAAGTGGAAACGGAATTCTAATTAGAATTGATTAGAAACTGGCAATCAAGGATTCCAGTTTATTTTCAGTTCCAAGATTCTATTCCCCAGAATTGTTTCCTATTAATAGGAACTTAGAAGTAAGGAGAAATTTCCTGAGGGCGAGAGCAATTAATCAGTGGAACAGTTTTTGCCTCCTGGAGTTGTGAGTGCTCCATCACTGGAAGGTTTCAAGAATAGATTAGATAACCGTTTGGCTGGAATGGTATTGGTATAAGGCTCCTGCCTTGAGCAGAGGGTTGGACTAGAAGACCTCCAAGGTCCCTTCCATCCCTAGGATTCTACGTTCTATGAATATAGAATGGATTTGTTGCGCATTCTGGCCACCAAAATGGAATTAGGGTGAGATGAAAAGAGTGTCGTGGTTGACCTTTTTATTTATTTGATTTATGAGAAGAATAATTTACAACCAAGAATAAAAACAAAACAACCCTTCCCACCAGGCTCCAGGCCAATCAGTCTATTAGCCTCCTGGCTCAACCACATCCTAATGTCAGGTTTCCAAACAGCATCCAAAAGCAAATCAGAGTCCAAGGCAAAGTATTGCTCAAAGTTCCAATTGATTAAGACAGCCATGTTGGGACATCTGGGAAAACCCGAATCTGAAAGCTTCCCGGTTTTCCCCACCCAGTTGAAAGTCCACACACCCACAAGTCCATCCCATGGTCCAATCTCCCACTGCCATGCTGGCAGTTCCACCCATCCAGTTCCGATCAGATGCAGAGGTGCAGAGACAAAAGATGACCTTGGCTTTCTAGAAAGAATTTTGTTATGGCTACATAGCATCTAACTCTGTACAATCCTCCCTCCCATTTTCCCACAATAGAAAATGCATAGTAGAATAATAGAAAGTGTGGCAGGCCAACGATCCAAAAGAAAAGATGGCTGCAGGCCTGCCACCTAGCCCTACTCTTGAGGGAAGGACCAGTTCTTTATGATTTTTCCAGAAGGGACTCTTGAATTCCAGGTGGAAGACTGTTCCAAAGGGCTGGGGCAGCTACAGGGAAGGCATGCTTCCAAGGTCCCATCCGATAGCAGCATTTAAGGGAAGGCCCTGGGTTCAGAGAAAAGGAGAGGTATAAGAACAGGAGGGGTGAAAGTATGCGTTAAAAATTTGAGCAACTGGTTCTCTACCCGGTTGCTGTTTGGGCATGCCTATGGGGGGCATGGCCTCCTCAGCCTCCTCATGGTGGGGAGAGGCTTTCACCCTCCCCAGGCTCCAGAGGCTTTCCTCAAGTCTCCGAGAAGGCAAAAGCGCCCCCCCCACAGGCTCCGGAAGGCAGAAACGGGCACGTTTTCATACTTCCAGAACTTCTGGTAGGCCCATTTTTTGCCCTCCCACTCGGGCTCTGTACTTACCTGGCATGATGAGTAGGCCGTGTGGAGCCTCCTGGAAGGGGAGGGGTGGGGCAGGCGGGCCCAGCTGGTCCTTGCAACAACCGGTTTGGTGAACCGGATGCAAAATTAGCACCCGGTTCGCCCGAACCAGTCCAATCCGGCTGAATCCCACCCCTGCCTAAGTACAGAGACATAAAACATGTGTGCTTTTTGCATGACTCTTTAGCTAAGGCTCCAGATCCGAATTGTTTTGGGGTTTGATAACATCGTACGATTATGAAACGATCAAGAGCCAACAAAGGATGTCTTCCATGTTGGATCTCCTTACAAAAACAACTGTTCTAACACTTTGTGTTTGTTTGGTGCAAGCTGCATAGAGAATGAATAATGACCGTCAGCCTCTTGGACTGGGTTGGTAAAAATGAATTAAGTCTTCTGCAGCTGCATTAATTCCTAAAAGCCACAATAGACTCATCTTTTCATGAGTTACACCCTTCTTTTTTTCCCAAAGAGAAGAGAATCACAGCCCAAGTCTTTGTTTTGCAAACATTTCTTTTGAGTAACCAAGCAAAGTTTTGGATATTCAGCTGGTATGCGGTGACCTTAACAGGGAAAATCCAGGGAAATTATACCAAAGATTCAAAAGCACTCTGATTTAAGAAGAAAAAACAAACAATGAGATCTATCTATCTATCTATCTATCTATCTATCTATCTATCTATCTATCTATCTATCTATCTATCTATCTATCTATCTATCTATCTATCTATCTATACACTTTCGTTCCATATAGCATCAACCTTGTGAACTCTATGTATGTATGTATGTATGCATATAGCATGTGTATGTATATATTATGTATGGGTATGGGCAGATATATATTTCCTTTTGAGAGCAGGCAACAGATTTTCATTTTTAATGTGTATTCACAGTAAAAAATGACAATAAAGGTTATCTTATTATCCGTCCATCCATCCATCCATCCATCCATCCATCCATCCATCCATCCATCCATCCACTTACCTATCTCTTATCTCATCTCATCTCATCTCAATCTCAATCTCATCTCATCTTATCTTACCTTCCTACCAGTTATCTATCTATCTATCTATCTATCTATCTATCTATCTATCTATCTATCTATCTATCTATCTATCTATCTATCTATCTATCTATCTATCTATCATCTATCTATCTATCTTTCTTTCTTTCTTTTTCTTTCTTTCTTTCTTTCTTTCTTTCTATCCATCCATCCATCCATCCATCCATCCATCCATTCAATTTATTGGCCATCCATCCTGCCACAGATAGTAATACAAGATGGAATTTCTTGTATCTAATGTCAGTGCACAATGATTAATAATAAGCACTGGTCCAAAGAAGTTGTACATACCAAGTAATGTGAGTTTAGCTAAAGAGAACATGCAGGATTGACAGACATTTGAATAAAACATAGTCCAGCAGGCCAGATGTGTCACGTGCTGGCTCCGCCCCCACCTGGTTCAGCGAAGGGGGAAAGTCCCAATACGTCATGTGACATGGCGAGTTTGACACCCCTGCTAGAGTCCAAAAGAAATTGTATGGATTTTCCTAGGTGGATATTTGTGAACAAAGACCAGATTCTCCCTGTACAATTTTTCACTCGGTTGTGAGACAGAAAGAAAGCAGAAAACTAACTCCGAATATCTACTTGTGCCTTTTTCTTTTAGACATTGACGAGTGTGAAAACAACCCAAACATCTGTGATGGTGGCCAATGCACTAACATCCCTGGAGAATACAGGTGTCTTTGCTACGATGGCTTCATGACATCCGAAGACATGAAGACTTGCTTAGGCATGTAAAACATCTGTTATCCTACCTTGTTGTCGGTTGAGTCTGTCTTGTGAATGGAATCAAAGACAGAATGATTAGTTCCCAAAGGGAAGCCAGAATGAGTTCTTCATATGAAAGCCAAACATGGTTTATGGTATCCATCAAGGATCAGGGTGGTCAGAGGAATGAAGGAGGACCTCGGTAGCTCAGGGTTGAGATGAGGGATCTTGATGCTCTCTGAGCTTGGTTGTTTTCTTGCAGATGTTTCATCACCTAAACTGAGCAACATCTGTGCTAGTACCTGACCAACAAATACTGATGATGTTACCTAGTTTGGGCAATGAAACATCTGCAAGAAAACAACCAAGCTCAGAGAGGACCAAGGACCCTTCAAGGAGGTCAGAGCTGAGGTCCACATTCTTCCATGGACAATCACTGTGACTCAGGCCAGCCATTCTTTTTCACCCAGTCTGCTATACAGCCTTTGCTGGCTGGGAGCCAAGTCACAGGGGCTGGGAGCCTAGTCAAAGCCTAGCATATATGTTGTTGTTTTGCCTCTGAAACAAAGGCAGAATGGAAACCTAATAAATAATTGAATGGCATTATCCAGATGGTGTTGACTTGCAAGATGTCCAGGAAACAGGCCTCATATTGGTTGGGAATTCTGGGATTTGTAACCCATTACACTTGCGAAGAACTAGCTTGGAAATAGAGGTTGAATCAATTTGTTTTGCTACTGCACATTGACGTATCGCTTAATAGGGATCCATTTATTTGTGGGTTAATTTTTAGTGGTACCTCAAAGTCTCTTTAACTTAGTTAGATAGCCATTTGTCTGAAATGGTATAAGGTTCCTGCCCACGCAGGGGGTTGGACTAGAAGACCTACAAGGTCCCTTCCAACTCTGTTGTTGTATTGTATTGTATTATTGTATTAGTTTTAGTTTAGTTTTATTTGATTTATATCCCGCCCTTCTCCAAAAGAACCCAGGGCGGCGCACAGGAATTTAAAATAACATACAAAATAATACAAAAATACCAAAAATTTAAAAAACCTATTAAATACCAAGTCCTGCGCTAAAACCAATCACAACTGAATGCAGACATGTATCTATTTTTTTGGTACATGAAATAATCAAAGGCATCTCATATAATCCCACTGTGACATATCTGGAGACTTTCCGCATATTATTGCAACTGAAATCTGGAGTATTCTGCTACATTTCCCCCCCTAAAAGAAGCCTATAGGATAAAGTAAGGCAAGCTGAGAAATACTTTGCGTTAAAGTAAGTCTTCAGAGGCTTGTAAAAGGAACAGGATTTCCCAATTTTTAGATTTTTAGTGCAGATCTTGTCCTTCGGCATACACAAAGAGGTTCGGAGTTTGATAGAAAAGCCACAGTGTATTATTAGGAAGTTTCTATATGGAGATGATAAAAAAATAGCATAAAGAACATTGTGTATGTCTACAAATACCAGGGGTTGGCAACCTGTGGCTCTGGAGCTGCATGTGACTCTTTCATCCCTCTGCTGCGGCTCCCTGTTGTCGGTCAGCTCCACAATTGGTAGGAGTTTTGGTTAGGACAGGTAGAGGAAAAAGGATGCCACACTAGGAGGAGACTCTATGGTAGGGGAACTGAAGTTCCGGTCGGCTCCAGAATTGAACGAGGGGCTTCCGGTTAGGACCCTTTGTGGCTCTGAGTGTTTAAGGTTGCTGACCCCTGACATACACAGATGGATCCTTAGAGCATATTAATGCTGTTGATGTTACGACTGAATAATAAGCTTAGCAGCCATAAAAAACAGCACCATCCCACCCTTTTAAGAATTCTTTTGGGGGAGCAATTATGATCTAACAACAGTAATTATTGTCTTGTTAATACACTTGGGGGGGGTTAGAGTTCAGCATCCCTATGGGTTTAAACTCCAGTTTCCTCCCCCCCCCCCCAAAATTAAACAAACCTACTTCCAATTTTTCGTTGCCAAATTTATAATGCTCCTTCTTTGTTATAACGAGTCTTGGTTTCAGTGCATATGAGTCAAGCATTAAATCACATTTTATAACCAATGAACATTCTTTGTCCTCTCCAGATGTTAATGAATGCGATCTGAATCCAAACATCTGCCTGAGCGGAAGCTGTGAGAATACAAAAGGCTCTTTCATCTGCCACTGTGAAATAGGTTACTCTGGAAAGAAAGGGACCACGGGTTGCACAGGTAGGTTTTTACCTAGGAGGGTGTGATTGCTCTTAAAAACCATCATGCGTCTCTAAGCTCTCGTCTGCATTGATGTAATAACGCCTGTCATGGCGGGATTAATTTAAGATGGGCTGGATTGTGAAAGACACAGATTTTGTTTTATTCAACCCATCGTCTGTTTTCCTTCTGTGTCAAGGTCTTTATTTTTTATCTCTGTTATTGCAAATCACCGTAATTTGTGGAGTATAAGTCGCATCTTTTCCCTCAAAAAAGAGGGTGAAAATCTGGGTGTGTCTTATACACTGAATACAGCATTTTTGGCCTCCCGAAACCCCGCCCCTTTCACAAAAATGGCCATGCATAGCCTTTAGGAGGCTTCCAGAGTGTTCCTGCGGGCTGGCAAGGGAAAAATGAATGGAAAATGGGCTCTTTTTTGCTCATTTTTGCCCCCCAGTCCCCAGGACCACTCTATAAGCCTCCTAAAGACTATGCGTGCCCCTTTTTTGAGAAAAAAATGGGCTCGTTTTTGCAAAAAAAGGCCCAGTTTTGGGAGGTCTGCAGAGTGCAAAAACTTTTTTTTTTAAATTGCCTCTTCAAAATCTTGGTGCGTCTTATACTCCGGTGCATTTTATACTCCCAAAAATACAGTATCCCATCCTTTGAGGCATCTACCAAGTCTGCCACCAGCTGCCTTCTTAATGAATCAGTTATTCAGTATATTGCCTATTTTCCATCAATCAAGATTATTTCTGCAATCCATTTTTATTTCTCTTATTACACATTGTCCCTTACTTTGAGGGCACATAAGGCTTGCCAACAGCCGCCTCTTTAATTAATCAGTTATTCAACACATCAAGATAGTCTTTATTTCTGCAGTACAGTCTTTATTCCTGTCATTCCAAATTGTAGCTTGCTTGGAGACATCTAAGGAACTTCGCCACCAGTCACCATAGGCCAGTGATGGCAACACCAAGCGCTGAAAAAGTCACATGGAAATGTCACACATGCACACAGAACGCTCATCGGGGCTGCGAACGTCCGGGTTCTGGTGTGCATGCACACCCAACAATCAGCTGGCCAGCAGGCATGTCCACACTGGTTTCCTGCAATGCTGCACACGTGAAGGACAGCTGATTGTTGTGCGCACATGCATGCCAGAAACCCAGAAGACAAACAGGCAAGGCCGTGCATGGCTTTGCATGCCCCTTTGGGCACATGTGCCATAAGTTCGCCATCCTGGCCCTGGGCTGCTCTGCAATCTTTGAGTGGAGGAAACTAACCACAAGGATTTTAACTCGTTGCCGGCTATGAGGGTTGAGGGTACTCTTGTTTTATGCTCTCATTGCAGACCTGCATGGTTGCCGGTCTAATAAAGAAGTGCAATTATTTGAATAGTGTGCTCACGTTTTGCTGCCGTCTTAGTGTGTGTACATGTGCGCTCCTTTTAGTGTTCAACTGAACGTGAACACAGTATTTGCAGCTGCCCTTGGAAAGCTTACAATAGAAGGAGAAGAGATCATGCTTTTATCCCTAGTGGTCCAAATTCTTTGGCTCAAATGTCATCAAGGAACATGTCCGCAGCCTGTTTCCATGCTCCGAAAACGCGCCAAGAACTTGGGTTTCCGTTTCTCCGACAGGAGACCCCCCAAAAACATGGTGTTAAGTATTTTAAAGAGTGAAGCCTTGCATGGGACTGCTTGACCCGAAGGGAATGGATTCCTTCCTCCCCTCTTGCGGCTGGGCCAACGTGTTTCAGCTCCGCTTTGAAGAATTGCAAAAATGTCCACACAAGCTCTTTCTTTCATGAAACGATTGCGTAAGATTCTGGGAGTTTGCTTGAAGTCGCCTCGACATATTTCATCCCGCCCCCCGCCCCCCCTTGTCATTACCGATTGTTTCCATCTTAACAAGTAAACAAGTTTTCCCTTCTCAACTCACCCCACCCGCTGCCGTTTCCCTGAGTGCAAGGATCCACCCTCCGACACGCATCTGCATTCCACGCAGATGTTAGAACTTCTCGTTTCTCTCTTCTTCGCTTCCATTCTTAATAAGTACTGTATGTGGGCCGAGCTTAGGGAAACGCTGTGTTTCCTGCCGTGATGTACATTACATATGACAAGCGATGTTGGCTGCATTCATGCTGTCATGTTCAATTATCTGAAACGGAAAGTGGAGTAGGTCAGCTAAGGTATGTGCATATTGCACACATTAAGAATGCAACAAGGAAAAAGACTTGGAGCAGGAAGTTGAGAAGAAGTACTGTGGGAAAAGTATGCCTCAAGTCTAATGCCTTGCGTTAAGCCGAGGCAGGAAACAATGGATGGAAATAATCAAGGAGAGAAGCAACCTTAGAACTTAGAAATGTCCTAACACAGGGGTCAGCAATCTGCGGCTCTGGGGCCGCATGTGGCTCTTTCATCCCTCTGCTGTGGCTCCCTGTCACCGGTCAGTGCCACAATTTTGAGAGGAGCTTCCGGTTGGTGGGAGGAGAGGGAGGGTGGAAGCAAAGTGCACCAAGAGGAAACTCTGTGGCAAGGGGCAGGTTTTCCATTCAGCTCCATAGTTGATAGGGCTTTCAGTTATGACAGGTAGAGGAAAAAGGATGCCATACTAGGAGGAGACTTTATGGTGGGGGAACTGAACTTCTGGTCAGCTCCAGAATGGAATGGGGTTAGGGCCTTTGTGGCTCCCGGTGTTTTCTTTTCTGTGGGAAACGGGTCCAAATGGCTCTTTGAGTGTTTAAGTTTGCCAACCCCTAACAGAACAATCAACCAATAGAATGGATTGCCTTCAGAAGTTGTGGGTGCTCCATCACTGAACGTTTTTAAGAAGGGACTGGACAGCCACATGTCTGGAATGGTCTAGGGCAGTGATGGAGAATCTTCTTCACCTTGGGTGCCAAAAGCATGCACACACATGCTATTGAACACACTCACATGTAATTTAATGCCCTGCCCTGCATCACTCTCATAGCTTTCTTGGAGCCTGGGGAGGGCGAAAACCTCCAAGGTCCCATCCAACTCCATGCTTCTGCTACTCCATGAAGTACAGCCGAAGTCTTACAACTTTCTTCAACTCTTCTTTGCTCAATTCCCCCCCCCAAAAACCTTGCTCGTGACCTTTTCAGGTCTGCTTTAAGAAATCAAGAGACAATTATTGGCTCCTGGTGAGATACCAAATGCAAATGGTACAAAGTGCATTCAAAACTCATCTCAAATCCAACTCTTTTGGGAATCTCCTAGGAAAACGATCTAATCTTAGGATAGCTTTTCTGGCAGCCATTCCCACATTCTCAGCGGAAGATTCTTTCCTACACATTTTATCTAGCAATTGAACCAGAAATCTTCTCCTGAATAGTCCTTTCCTGAAGAGTGTTCATTTCTCCATCCTTCCTAAGGTTTTTCAGGCAGTATGTTTAAAGGGCAACATTTGGCAGAGACTGGTGGGGATTTTTTTTTTGGCCTGGCTACAAAACAACATCTGTTCAATAAATCTCTTCAAGTCAAGACAGACCCCTCCCTCCCCAGCTGGGAGTCCCCTCCCCAGCAGATCGGATGGGGCAACAAACACCCCAAATGGTTTTTAGACCGCATGATTGAGCCAAGTCATTAGATCATCTAGGTAACTGATTAATCCATCATTTAGGAAGTGGTCATTTCCCAAGACCTCCAGTGACGGCAAAGAAAATGGGAAAGTTGGCACTTTTTAAGGGTTTCCCCCATCCCCTCTTGGAGAAAAAAATATATGCAGGTTTGACACTCTGATAGTTAGAATGGGGAGATTTAACAGGGTAAAAGAGTTGAAAGGGACCTTGGCGGTCTTCTAGTCCAACCCCCTCCTCAGGCAGGAAACCCAGTTCAGACAAATGGTTCTCCAATCCCTTCTTGAAAACCTCCAGTGACGGAACATCCATACTTTCTGAAGGCAAGCTGTTCCACTGATTAATAGTTCTCACTTTTGGGACATTTCTTCTTTGTTCTAGGTTGCTTCTCTCCTTG
Source organism: Rhabdophis nuchalis (assembly GCA_039707465.1). NCBI lineage: Eukaryota > Metazoa > Chordata > Lepidosauria > Squamata > Natricidae > Rhabdophis > Rhabdophis nuchalis. The sequence goes on along the minus strand of CM077659.1, from coordinate 7,933,744 downwards.
ATTAGTTCCCGTCCACTGTTTCTTGTCTTGTCTTCTGGTGCTTTGGTAAATAGGTTGATCCCTGCTCTTTGTGGCAGCCCCTCAAATGCTGCAATACTGCTATCATGTCACCCCGAGTCCTTCTTTTCATTCAGCTAGACATACTCAATTCCAGCAACCGTTCTTCACGTTTGCCTCTTCCTTCATCTTTGCGTCCTTTTTACTCCAGCCTCGTGTGGCTCCGGGGAACAAAATGTAAGCAAGACCCTAAGAAGTTAGAGAAGACTCATTTTTTTTGCACAACCTCTCTGAGACTTCTCAGTTTCAGAAGTGGGGAAAAGAATTATTCCCTCAGGCAGTTCACCCAAAATGCTTTTAACGGTGAGAGGCCCAGCCTGTCTGGAGATTTTGCAAGTGAGAATATTTGCAGGACAGCGCCTCCTTTTATTCAGTTAAATCAGGGGCGTCAAACTTGGCAATTGTAAGACTTGTGGACTTCAACTCCCAGAATTCCCCAGCCAGCCCTGCTGACTGGGGAATTCTGGGAATTGGAGTCCATAAGTCTTAAAGTTCCCATGTTTGGACGCCACTGAGTTAAATTGTTGTGCCAACAGGATCTGTGTTTATGTGGGTCATCTTCATGACTATGATGTTAAGGGTCTACTTTGCATCAGGGATGTGTGCAGTGGTGGGATTCAAATAATTTAACAACCGGTTCTCTGCCCTAATGACCAGCGGGGTAGGCATGGCTCAGTGGTCATGTGACTGTGTGGGCGTGGCAACTCAATGTCACTCGTGTCTATGCACCCTTCACCTTAGCTGTTACAATGGAATAAAAATTAACTGGAGAGGCAGTTTCCGTAAGCAGGGCAATGAAGATGAGGCTAGAATCAACACCAGAATGTCTCCTTCCTGCCTTCCTTACAGGATTAGCCCTGGAAAGTGGGGGGAAAGACAAAAGGAGATTTCTTCCAACAACCGATTCTCCAAACTGCTTAGAAAGATAACAACCGGTTCTCCCGAATAGGTGCGAACCGGCTGAATCCCACCACTGGGTGTATGTCTGTGGGTTTATGTCAGTAAACCACTTCACAGTTGCTGCCGGAAGGCTAGTGATACCAGCTTGTGTTTGGAAGGCTAGTGATACCAGCAAGTGATACCAGCTTGCGTTCAATTCTTTTGTGTAGGTTGCATTTTTGGTTGAGTAAAACACAGCTGACAGCTGACTCAAATAAAAGACCGCAAATGAAGAAGGTGTGGTGTTTCTTACCATTTTCCTCCGAGATATCTTTTTTCTGCTGAAAACACTGCCCCTCCCTGGTTGAGTTCCCCCTAGGGGTAAAAAAAAGATACAATCGCCTACATTAAAAAAACAACAACATTAAAATGTCTCTAGCGTGCAAACTCATCGTTTTGCAGAACCCACCTTTAACTGTTCTTAAAAGGGGTGGAATGAGGACCGAAACCCATAGTGATTCAGGCCATTACACCTCCTCTTCGCGTGATGTCAAGCGGCCGGGGGGAAAAACAGAGCAAACTGTTTACATCATGCTAATGGAAGTTACTTAAATAGATAAGAAGACATTTGTTCTGGTTGTAAGAAGAAGTAAGAAAACTGTTTGGCTGTAAGGACGGCCTTAAACTATTTGTTTTCCTTGGCGGGCCGTAGCTTCAAACTTCTCAAAGGAGAAGTTTGTTGAAAAACAAGATTGGCGGGGGAAGGAGCCGATAGAAGAAAAATGTTTATATAGTCTTGACACCACGTCCCGTCCCGTCCCCGCTTTTTTGGGTGCCTTTAGTTAACTCCGTGAATATATGGCTCATATTTGGAGTCATTTTTGGGTATCTTCAGTCATGCTGAGCGGCAGACTCCCAGAGATAGTTACCAAGATCTCGGAGAACCAGACAGCCCACAAAGGAGTCTTGGTTTGTCACGCTGGGGAGTTGAAATAAGATTTTATTTGGATTGAAATAATCCAGAGCACCAATTGGCCGTTTGAAAGAAGAAGAAAGAAAACCACTGTTGAATTCCTCTGACCCCTTTGGCGAAACTAGATTCGTACACCATAAAATTAGGTCTGCTGAAGAAGAGGAATTGTCAAGATGGCGGGATGGCCAAGTCATATTGAGATCTGCCAAGTTTCTTTCCTTGTTATGGGTGCCCTTCACCCCTCTTGGTTTCATTTGTTCCCACCAGAGAGAGACATCGGGTCATCTCATCCTTTCCTTTGAAGTCTCGGGGGATTGTAAAATAAGACCAGAAGTATTATGAACAACCAGTTCTGTGCAAGATTGTGGTCACTGTGGGAATGTCCTCTTCTGAGATAAGGCCGCTTTTCTCTGTGTTGTTCTGACCAAGGCTTCCCCAAAAAGGACGAAGCAGGTCCCTGGTCCCGACAAAACCCCTTTTATTAAACGAATGTGAATTCCTCCCATTCAAATTCAGCAAAGGCCTGGCAAACAGCCTTTCAAAGGTGAATTTATGACCACAGACCTTATCTGGCTTGGAAAGTTGCCATGTCAATATTTTCCAAACGCAGTGCTGGGCAAAGAAAGACTGGGCACAGAGTCTCGGAGATTCATGGACAGATCTTCACGCTCCTGAAATGAATGAACAAACGAACGAACAAATTGTTTCCTGCAAAAGCCCATTCCCCTTTCACCCCTCTTTTATTTCCTATGGGAGGGGCCAATCATCTTTAAGGTGTGGCTTTACTCCTAAGTTGACCCTGCTTTCTTAGTCGTCCTTATCTTCTGGCAGCTCTGCGCATGCACACTGGGAACAGGCTCCAGCTGTTCCTCTGCCACACTGCTGTCTAGCTTTGTAGGCACCTGATCACTGCCAGAAGGCCTCGGCCCCATCTCTGCCTCCTAGGCACAGCCCTCATCTGAGCCTTCCAACCTCCAGGATTGGCCCATGCTCTTCCCCAATGTCATCACTGTCCAACTGCTGCCAGCTCCGCTAGTGGGCCACAAAACATGTTAGGATAGCCACCTAGCGTTTGCCTGATAGTAAAAGGTAAAGCTGAAGGAGTCCTCATGGATTTTAGTCTGGTAGTAGTTGCCGATGATAAAGAGATGGCGTTCTATTGCTGTTTACTTCGGCCCGAAGACATTTCCGCGGTCATGTAGGTCACGGAGTGCTGCTTCCTTCCCACTGAAGTGGTACCTATTGAATTACTTGCATTTGCATGCTTTTGAACTGCTAGGTTGGCAGGATGGGAGCTCACCCCATCACATGGCACCCAGGTCTCAAACCTGGACCGTCGGCTTTCCAGCCAACAAACCCAGTGTCTTAACCGCTGAGCCCCTGTGCCGCCATTTGTCTGATAATGTGAGTTTAAGTATGCTACCCACTGAAAGAATGCCAACAAGCCTGCAGGATGGTAAATCACCAGCGCACCAGTCAAAGCCAATGTAGTGTAATGGAGGGTGGTTGACCCTGGGGAATGCCAGCTTCAAGTCTACCGAAAGCCATGAAACCTTATGGGATGCCTTTGGGGTGGGTATTCATTCTCCCTTTCAACTCATTTTGTAGGGTGGTTGTTATGGGAAGAAATGGGGTTGTGAGTGCTATGTATGCATCTTTGGGCCCCCGAAGGAACGGCAGGATATCCGTGTAATCAATGGAACAGATCTTATATTTTGGAGGAATCTGTAGATTTCTAGATACAACTCTGGCTTTCTCTTTGTACTCACAAATTGGCCTCCTCCTTCCCACACGATCAAGAAATCAAGTGGGGAGGATGGGGAAGAGCCTTTGACTCTGCGATATTTATACAAAGGAGGAAGCAGACGTGCATGGCCGTTGATATTTTTGTCCATTCTTTCCGCAGATATAAACGAGTGTGAAATCGGAGCTGACAACTGTGACCGGAACGCTATTTGCACAAACACAGCTGGTAGCTTTAAATGTGGCTGCAAACCAGGCTGGCTAGGAGATGGGATCAAGTGTGTAGGTGAGTTTGGAAAAACTCTTCCTCCCTCTTCCTTCCTTACAATCCCCCCCCACACACACACACAACTACATCCACACCCATACCCACAGACGATCTGAGTCAGTCTCTAACTCAATCCTGAAATAAATTGTCATTAATCAGCTTCATAGACTTGCATCCCTTTCCCACAGAATAAAAGATATATTTGTCATCCAAAAGTGACTCTTCTAAGCATCAGAGCCAAATCTGGGTATCAAAACATACATCGATGTTGCCTTTTACAGATGTTTACCTAACGTTTTCTTGAGAACTTGTAGAAAAGGAAGTCATCCTTCCTCAAGTTTCTTGTATCGTTGCCCAAATGTTTTGAAAATGATCATTTTGTACTTTTTTAAAAGAAATCTAAACTTATTTCTAATTTGCTTTCGAGAACCAAAGCAATTCAATCCAGTTTTTATTTATAACTAGTCAATAACCCGGCATTGCCTGGATATTTATTTATAGTGGGAAAATGTCCGGACCAAACGTAATTTGTAAGGTTGGATTTTCCCCCTTGTGGAGTATACTGTGAAGTCGTCACCATGGCAACTCCACTGCACTGTACAGTAGAATCCATTTAAAGGCACAACAGGCTGCATCTTAACAGAACTCCAAGGGGTGTTAGGGGTGTCTTACCCCCACAGTATTTTTTTTCCAGAGAGTAAGTCATCTGTGTACCAAGTTTGGTTGAAATTGCTTGAGGCGTTCCTTGGTACGTTGGAACACACACGCAGAGACTGTTATATATTTATATTTCTTGTAAGGTTGTAAGTTGAGGGTTGTCTGCGCTTCTAGAGTTTTTCTTTTTAATCTTTCCATAGATAACTGGGAGGTCTCTCTCATTAATGCTGTTTTTTGTCCTCTCCAGATCTGGATGAATGTGCCAATGCCACACACCAGTGTAGTCCACATGCTGATTGCAAGAACACAGCGGGATCATATCGTTGCTTATGTAAAGAAGGATATACGGGGACTGGATTGACCTGTACAGGTGAGCTTTTAGGGAAACCTGATGCTTTAATGGATAACATGTTTTCCTAGATTTCAGGCAGAATATTTTCACATTATATGCTAAACCCTGCCTGGTGGTGCAGTGGTTAGAATGTGTCAAGGTAGTGAGGATTTAATAGCTGCCAGCTGATGAAAAGTTGTAAGCTGTAATCGGTAAGCTGATGCAATGTAATGAGGCTGATTCATTGCAGCTGTGGTATAACCCTTTTAAGACTCTGATTGGAGGTCCACACAATTGTTTGTGTGTGTGTGTGTGTGTGTAGAGAGAGACATGTATATGTATGTGTGTGTGTATGTGTATATGTGTGTGTGTGTTAGGTTTTTGAACTGATAAATAAATCAGGGAGACTAGTATAGATCTATTTCGAGCTTTTTAGCTCTCATCAGCTAGCCATACCCTTACTGGGATTTGAATTGTCTCAGCGGATTGTCTCAGCTGATCAGGAAGAGAACCTGGTGGCTTAGTGGCTAAAACATCTGCCTAACATGTAATACAGCCCCAGTTCAAATCCCAGTAAGGGTATGGCTAGCTGATGAGAGCTAAAAAGCTCGAAATAGATCTATCCTAGTCTCCTTGATTTATTTATTTATCAGCTCAAAAACCTAACACGCATGTAAAAAAAATAAGACACAACGAAACTAATAGCTTTCTGTCTAGATCGTCTCGGATGATGAGCCGAAAGGCAGAAAAGGATAGCAGTAGGCTTCCTCCCTTAATTGGGGCTTACCAGGGTGTTGTGACACAAGCATATATATATATATATGCTGGTCTTGTTGTATTTGGGTCTTTTCCCGTGTAAGATTGAGATTGTCTTGGCAACGTTTTGGTGAGGTCTCACTTGCCAGCCTGAAGATGGCGAGTGAGACCTCGCTGAAACATTGCCAAGACGTTGCCAACACAATTTTCACAGGTGTAGGTATGCTGATCTGGAACCCACCACTGCTGTGTGCATGCACAGAGGTGACGTGAGTGAGCGAAGCGAGTGCACACATGCTCACATTTATAAACTTGTAGGGAAGGTATAGAATGCATTTTCGATTAAAAGGACTGTCTTCACTTTTCAGATATCGATGAATGTTCTGAAAATGTCAACCTCTGTGAAAATGGTCAGTGCCTGAATGCACCCGGGGGTTACCGTTGCGAGTGCGATATGGGATTTTTGCCAAGCATCGATGGAAAAGCTTGTGAAGGTAATTTTTATTTATTTCGGATTTATACCCCGCCCTTCTCCTTGTTAGGACCCAGGGCGGCGCACAGGCATTATTAAAACCATAACAAAAAACAATATACATCATTAAAAACATATTAAATTATTAAACCCGTGCTAAAAACCCATTTAAAACCCTGCAAATTACAATTTATATATAAAAAGTCAGAAACGGGGGGCTATGCCAGGCCGGCTTGTTGGAATAGATATGTCTTAAGACGTTGGCGGAAGAGGCGGAGGTCCGAGATAGTGCATAGGTTGGGGGGGGTAGGTCGTTCCAGAGGGCTGGGCCCACCACAGAGAAGGCCCTACCCCTGGGCGTCGCCAACTGGCATTGCCCGGCCAACGGCACCCGGAGAAGACCCTCTCTGTGGGTAAATAAAGCAGTTAAATAATCTCACTTAGGCTATAGCCCTCTTGGTGTGCCTTCTTAAGGTTCGAAGTCAAGCTTTTGACCTGTAAGAGAAGATTTTTATTTTCCATCTATCCTCTCTACCTTCCTATCATCCACCCATACAAGAGACATCCCGCCTTAGAAAATATTGCAGGAGATCACCAAGAAATAGATTAGCGCACAGGTCTCCAAGTGTAGTCACTTTAAGATGTGGAGACTTCAACTCCCCCTCAGCCATCCAGCCTTAGCTACTTTAAGATGTGGGGACTTCAGCTCCCAGAATCCCTCAGCCATCCAACCTTGGCTACTTTTGAATGTCTGGACTTCAACTCCCAGAATTCTTCTGTCAGCCATGTTGGTTGAACAATTCTGGGAGTTGAAATCCACAAGTTTTAAAGTGGTCAAGGTGGAGACCCCTGGAATAGAAGTTGAAAAGCACCAGGTAGCTAAGCCCCCCCCACTCAATCCACTGCTTGCCATACTCTCAACCTCCCAAAATGTAGATGCTGTCTTTTTAAATTTTTGTGTGCTGCCAATCGATCCTACGCTGTGACTTTGAGCAGCTTACAAGTTATAAAACAAGTTAAAAAAAAATTAAAACATTAAAACTTCACAGATTAAAATACAGTTAAAAACCAGTAGTGGGATTCAGCCGGTTCTCACCGGTTTGGGCGAAACCAATAGTTGGAAGGAGCTGCTGGTTCTGCCCACCACACCCCTCCTACCCCAACCTGTCCCTCCCAGGAGTCTCCACATGGCTCATTTTGGATTCCAGATAGGAGCCACACGGAGGGTCTAGGGGGGCAAAAATCGGACCTTCTGGAAGTCCAAAAACAGGCATGTTTCTGGCTTCCAGAGGGCCTCTGGAGCTTGGGGGAGGCAGTTTTCACCCTCCCGGAGGCTCAAAGAAACCTCCAGAGTCTCCAGTGAAAAACGAGACTACCGGAAATCCAGAAATGGGGCTGTTTCTGGCTTCCAGAGGGCCTCCGGAGCTTGGGGGAGGCCATTTTTGCCCTCTCGGAGTCTTGGAGGCCTCCAGAGCCTGGGGAGGGTGAAAACTCCCCTGCCCACCATGCTGCAGGTAGCCAACACCTATCATGGCCACGCCCACCCAACAATTAAAAAGCATACTGAAACCAAGGTTTTTTTGTGAGCAGACAATAAGAGAGCAAAGAGTTACAGAGATTGAGTATCACTTTTGGCCTTGCTTAGCGGTTGCGTTAATTTTGCATTTTGATCGCCAAGAATAATAGCATGTCATGTATATCAAGACAATAATTCTTCTAAAAGCATGAAAGGGGGGAAAAAAAGATTGTGTGATATTGAGATAAACAGTTGGCCGTAAAGAGGGATCCTCTTGCATGCTCCAACTTGTATCTGAACAAAAATATTTGGTCATGACCATCAAGGGGAAGATTGGGTGGGTCTATGAAAATGTAGATGTAATTGTTCATTCTCCATGTCTCCGAGAAGGGAAATAAGTGGAGACATCAGCACAACTGATGCCGTTGGAAAGTCTAAAGAGTAAGACCCTCCCTGCTACTCCCACATCAGTTAATTTCCTTCAGATTCTTTGGATGGTGGGGGAAAAAAAACCACCCTTTCTCATAGAAAATTAAAGAAGATTAAAATTATGATGGTTAAAGGCCAAGGTCAATGGGAGAAAGGGGACGAGGCACTGGAGAGGAGAGGATTGGGCTTCAGGGTGATTGGATTTGTACAGATTTATACATGTAGTTAAGGAAGAAGGAGGAAACCTTGCATTCATCTGCTTTCGTTTTTAATTTTGGGGTGATCTAATTCTATGTTTCAGAGTCAGTAGGGAAAGTAGAAGGAAAGAAGCTGTGTTGCATCATGGTGACCTACGCCCACAGTCTTTTGTGTATGTGTTGTAGCAGTGTTTTTTCAACCTTGGCAACTTTAAGAGGGGTAGACTTCAACTCCCAAAATGGGAATTGAAGTCCCTCTTAAATTTGCTAAAGGTTGAAGAACATTGTGTTATGATCAGTGGTGGGATTCAAATTTTGTTTACTACTGGTTCTGTGGGCGTGACTGGGTGGGCATGTGGCTGGGTGGGCATGGTCAACTTGACATCATTCACATCAAGGGGCTCCTTGCCTGGCTTCTCCTTGCTTCAAAGGCCTCAAGAAGATACAATTTCCCTGTCTATTTATTTACTACTACTAAACATCCCAAAAGATGTTGCATGCTTATGCACAAAACTAATTGAACCAATGCAGCCAATTTTGTCATTTTCATAAAAGGAGAACAATCCCAGAGAGGTTTTATTTATTTATTTTATTTATTTTATTTTATTTGATTTATATACCGCCCTATTTTCCCTGGAGAGGACTCAGGGAGGTGCACAGAAAGATAAAAACCCAATAACACATACAAAATATAAAAGACAATTAAATTATTAGATCTGTGCTAAAATTTAGATAATATAAAAGTATTTAGATAATATTTAGATAATATCAAAACCGGTAAATATAAAAATTTAAAATTATACCCTTGGTCTATGTCAGGCCGGCTAGATGAAAGAAATGGGCTTTTAACATCCGATGGAAGAGGCGTAGGTCCGTGATGGTACGGATATCGGGGGGCAGGTCGTTCCAGAGGGCCGGGCCCGCTACAGAGAAGGCCCTTCCCCTGGGAGTCGCCAGCCGGCATTGGCTGGTGACGGCACCCTGAGGAGGCCCACTCTGTGGGAGCGGACAGGTCGAAGGGAGGTATGTGGCAGGAGGCAGTCTCTCAAGTATCCAGGTCCTATGCCACGGAGTGCTTTAAAGATGGTTACTAACACCTTGAAGCGCACCCAGAAGACCACAAGCAGCCAGTGCAGCTCGCGCAGGAGAGGTGTTACAGGTTCATGCTGTGGCTTTTCATTCTTCCTTCGGTCGCCCAAAATTTAACCATCTTCTCCTATTTCTTCTCAACTGTCTCATGACAGATATTGATGAGTGCTCCCTCTCCAACATCTGTGTTTATGGAACTTGCCACAATCTTCCTGGCCTCTTCCGATGTCAGTGTGAGACAGGATATGAACTGGACAGAAGTGGTGGGAACTGCACAGGTAACTTAATAGTTTGGCCAATTTAGTAACCGTCTTAACTTTGGCATAATCATTGCTCCTATAAGCCACCAAAAACATGTTTCCACAATTTCAGGAAAAATGACTGAGCATCTAAAGTTGACACTTGTATTTAAATACATTTCAGAAATCTTAAAAAAATGTGGTTTGGCGTTTAGTAGGACTTTAGTTATTTAGTTAATTTGACCAAACAGGGCATTGCCCAAAGGTTTCTTGGGCACTTGCAACCACTTCCCAAGTAAGCTTTCCTAGTTATTATTTTATTTTTTAAATATTTCCTACAGCCACCCAACTCCGATAGGTTTAAAACTTCCTTAAAATTAATTTTTGGCTTTTTGCCTATTGTATGCTATTTTACCTTTACCTTTTTTTTTTAATCCAAAGAAGGTAAAACTCACCAAGTGTCAAATTAAGCTTGCTGTTCTAAAAGTCTCTAATATCCATAGAGTAGTTAAATCAAACATTTCCGCTTGTGAGTAGAATGCAAGTTTGGCTAGTTTAGTGTCCTTGTTAAATGAGCACTGGGATCTTTTGCTGACTTGTTTCTCTCTGTGCAGATATCAATGAGTGTGCGGATCCCACAACATGTATCAGTGGCACTTGCCTCAACATTGCAGGCAGTTACACCTGTGAATGTCCCCCAGATTTTGAACTGAACCCAACTCGTGTTGGCTGCGTTGGTAAGTAACGTTGTGGTAAGCTGCTCTAAATCGAAATGATTTAATGGTCTACCAGGTTAACAAATAAGTAAATGATAGCAGTATTGTGGGAAAAGGGAATAACTACGTATATGGTATGCCCAAATATGGGAGGGAGTATACTGCTTTCCTTTTGCCTTTCAGCTCCACCCTAGGAGCCTTCCAGGCAAGAAACCAGGAGAGCTTGTGGCTTAGAGGCTAATACAACTGCCTAACATGTAAAAACAGCCCAGGTTCAAATCCCAGTAAGGGTATGGCTGGCTGATGAGAGCTAAATAGCATGAAATAGATCTATACTAGTCTCCCTTTATTTATTTATCAGTACAAATGCAACACACACACACACACACACACACACACACACACTAATATATATGGTGAATTTCCCAAGCTGTGTTCGATAAGGGAGGAAGGAATAGAAGCATCGATTAACACACCTGTTGTAAAAACAACAAAGCTAATTCCAGGTGGGAGGCGGGTGGATGGGCCTATCATGCACACAATGGCCAAATTGATTAACATTGTATAAAGGCATGTATCTCTTTAATGGCTTTTACACTCTGACGATGTTAGCATTGGCTAAGAAATGCTCAGTGAGCAATATATTTTAAAAGTTCTGGAGATCATAATGTTTGTTTCTTTTATACATACACCTGATAATTAGTAATTTCAAAAGTTTGCTAGGAGTGGAGAAGCCTCTGATGAATTGAGCAGTGAATGAACAGAACCGTCAAAGCCATGCCCAATGCATGGCTTAGGTGGGAACTGTTCTTTTATTCTGTGTCTTTATCAATTGACGATGTTTGAGCATGTGCTACTTTCCTACTTTATTAGATACACGCTCCGGCTACTGTTATTTGGAAATTAAACCTCGAGGAGATAATGGTGATACAGCTTGCAGTAATGAAATTGGCATTGGTGTTTCCAAGGCTTCTTGCTGCTGTTCCCTTGGTAAAGCTTGGGGCATTCCTTGTGAACAGTGTCCGGCTGTGAATTCAAGTAAGTGAGATGGAAAAGGGTAAAATGGAGGCTGATTTACACTTTCATCTGCTTGTTTCCGAGAGAATATAACTAGGAAGAGAGAATATGAGAGAATATAACTAGGATTACAAGGGGGTAGTTTATTTATAGGAGAACTGTCAAGCGCAATAAATCAGGAATCGAGGCTTTTGCAAAGGAATACAGGTTGATTGTATGCTAAGGCTCTCTATAAGAATCCGAACTACTAAGCGTCAAGGCAAATTGGTGGTAGATAAGAGTCAATGGAATTCAGCGAGGACTTGAGTTAGATATCTTGTGGGCACAAAGGGACTCGAGACTGATGACATGTTTGACCCCTCCCTCAGGCTCAGGCTGGTCATCTTCCACAAGGACAGGGGTCTGCAAAGTTGGCTCTTTTAAGACTGGTGGACATCAACTCCCAGAATTCCCCAGCCAGCATGGCTGGCTGGGGAATTCTGGGAGTTGAAGTCCACCAGTCTTAAAAGAGCCAACTTTGCAGACCCCTGCACAAGGACAATCTGTTGTCTGAAACAACAACAACAAAGATGGATTTGAAAATAAGAATGGCAAATTTAATTTGGGGGCATGAAGTGATTGCACTGAGGATGTATGCATATCTAGTGAATGTGTTATACGGGGAAAATTCTTGTTTTCATTCAGGGGAATCTTCGATTTGAAGGACTTGGGGTTGGATGTTCTGACCCAGGTTTCCTTAAAAAGCATGAAGCTGAGTCTTGGTCCCAGCAAAACCCCTTTTATTTACACGGCTGTGAATTCCTTTCATTCACAGCCAGCACGGCTCGGCAAACAGTCTTTCAGAGGAATGTTTATCCACACGAACCTTAGCTCCCTTGGAGAGCTGCTAGATAACTAGTTTCTACTCTGCCAGCACAACAAAGCATGCCGAAAGGAGAAAAAGATTGTAATGGCTCTTAACTTTTGTTGCAAAGCAAAAATGCTGGATTAATCATGAATAATATTGGTTTCTCCTTTCAGCTGATTACAAGCTGTTATGTCCAGGAGGAGAAGGATTTCGACCCAATCCTATTACAGTCATTTTGGAAGGTAATGTCTGCTTTGCGTGTTCTCTCTCTCGACATCCTGCTTGTACATCGATTGTTCTTAGTCAAGCTTTGTTGGTTTGAGGCTCTAACAAAAGGCTGTGGCTTGTTTTATCTGGACAGATATTGATGAGTGTCAAGAACTGCCTGGACTTTGTCAAGGAGGGCAGTGCATCAATTCATTTGGGAGCTTTCAGTGCCTGTGTCCATCTGGGTACTATCTGAATGAAGATACACGAGTATGTGACGGTAAGTGAGTCACCAATGTGTTGTTGTGTATCCCTCCCTTCCTCCCTCCCTCATGCTCTATTCCTCCCTCCCTCCCCCTTCTTTCCTTCCTTCCTTCCTTCTTTCCTTCCTTCCTTCCTTCCTTCCTTCCTTCCTTATGCTCTATTCTTCCCTCCCTCCCTCCCTCCCTTCCTCATGCTCTATTCCTCCCTCCCTCCCCCTTCCTTCCTTCCTTCCTTCCTTCCTTCCTTCCTTCCTTCCTTCCTCATGCTCTATTCCTCCCTCCCTTCCTTCCTCCCTCCCTCCCTTCCTTCCTTCCTTCCTTCCTCGTGCTCTATTCCTCCCTCCCTTCCTTCCTCCCTCCCTCCCTCCCTTCCTCTCTCCCTTCCTTCCTTCCTCATGCTCTATTCCTCCCTCCCTCCCTTTCTTGTTGTCTGTCTGAACTACCCATTCTTTGTATTTTCCTTGCAGATGTGGATGAATGTGCCACCGTTGGGATCTGTGGCCCTGGGACCTGCTACAACACCATTGGAAATTTCACTTGTATTTGTCCTCCGGATTATCTTCAAGTCAATGGTGGAAATAATTGTATGGGTAAGGTTGCCTCCATTTCTTTTTTCAGATTAAAAAGTTGTCATCCGATCGGAGAGTGTACATTTTGGGTGTAGTGAATAATGTTGTGAGTTCTAGGAAGAGTTGATGTTGTTAGTTGCGAAGTTGTGCCTGACCCATCACGACCCCATGGACCATGTTCCTCCAGGCCTTCCTGTCCTCTCCCATCCTCTGGAGTCCATTTAAGCTCACATCTATTGCTTCGGTGACTCCATCCAGCCACCTCCTTCTCTGTCGTCCCCTTCTTCTTCTTTTTATTATTATTATTATTTATTATTTAATTAGATTTCTAGACCGCCCCCTCTCCCCGAAGGGACTTGCCCTCAATTGTTCCCAGCATGAGGCTCTTCTCCAGTGAGTCCTTCCTTCTCACTAGGTGGCCTAAGTCTTTGAGTTTCCTCTTCACGATTTGGCCTTCCAAAGAGAAGTCAGGGTTGATCTCCTCTAGGACTGACCGGTTGGATCGCCTTGCAGTCCAAGGGACTTGCTGGAGTCTTCAACAGACCATAGGAAGAGCTAAGTTCCCTAATCCTGTCACTGAGATGTGGTGCATAGGTAAAAAGGAATTCATTCAAGATGCAAAACCTTTGTTATTTCAGGATTTACCTTTTGATTCAGCGCATGTTGTTTCAGCCTTACCCTTCTGCTTAATTTTTTCTTTTTTTTGAAATTCCAAACTCAAATGAACTCAACATGCATAAGCAAAGCTAAGCCAAAAACCATGTGGCATCCTCTTCCAATATTTTTCCAGAAGGATATGAAATCATATATGGAGCAAGGTTTTAAAGGAATGGCTGACGGACACACTCACTCGCGCCTGTGCTCTTCTGCCAAGGTTTTGAGGCCCCATGGAGAACATGTTCCACATTTCATAATTAGGAAACCCAGTGACATTCGTGGGATTTTGGATGGCTCTGCAAGAAACACATTTTTCCATCGACGATGATGTAACTTTACAGTCGTCGTTAAATTTGCAGTCCTGACAGTAGCGGATTGCAACAGCTTCCCTTGAACAGAAAAAATGAGTCAAAGAGAAGAGGGGGCTTCAAAGATAGGACTGACTCATAAAGGTTGTCTCTAAAGGAAGGCTCAACCTGTTCTGACCGAGGCTTCCCGAGAGCCTGAAGCAAACTCCTGGTCCTGACAACAACCCCTTTTATTAATTGACTGTGAATTCTGCTCTTTCACATCCAGCAAAGTCTTTCGAGGGAGGATTTACAGGCACAGCCTTTATCTGGCTTGGAGAGCTGCCAGGTTGATATCTGCAGAACGTGGCAAGGCGTCTCGGAGAGTCACGAACCAATGAAGGGAACTAATGGGTCTCCTGCAAACTCCACTCCCCTTTCGCTTCTCTTTTATTTCCTCTGGGAGGGGCCATTCATCCTCCACCTGTGGTCTGACTCCCAAGTCGACCCCTGTTCTTTAGCTCTTCCCTTCATCTGGCAACTCTGTGCATGCGCACACTGGGAACAGGCTTCAGCTGTTCGTCTGCCTCACTGATGTCTGCCTCTGAAGGCAGCTGATAACTGGCATACGGCCCTGGCCCCCTCTCTGTCTCTGACACAGAACCCTCCTCTGAGCCTTCCCCAGACTCCAGGATTGGCCCAGGTTCCTCCCCAACCCTCTTCACTGTCTGAGTCTGCTGCCAGCTCTGCTGGTGGGCCACAACACAACCAAGATTCTTGATGTTGAAAAAAAATTGGAGTACAAATGCCATCCCTCCCTTTTCCTAAAAATGAATTGTGCATGTAACATACTGAAATCAAGCAAGTTGCAATTATGGAAGAACATTACTCTATGTGGGTTCTTGGCATTTGTTTGCATGCGAAGTGCAGGGGTGGGTGGAAGAGGTTGCATAAAAGATCTTCTCAGCAGATTGTATCCCAATAGTCCTCGATTTATGACAGTTCATTTAGTGACCGTTCAAAGTTACAACGGCACTGGGACAAAAATCACTTTTCACACTTACGATGGTTGTAGCATCCCTGTCGTCGTGTGATTTACATTTGGATGCTTGACCCCGCACTCATATTTATGTCAGTTGCCATGTCCTGGGATCATGTGATCTCTTTCATGAGTGAGGAAGGAAAGAAAGAAAGAAAAAGGAAAGAAAGAAAGAAAGAAAGAAAAGGAAGGAAAGAAAGAGGAAGGGAGGAAAGAAAGAAAGGAAAAAGGAAGGAAAGAAAGGAAAGAAAGAGGAAGGAAGGAAAGAAAGAAAGAAAAAGGAAGGCAGGAAGGAAAGAAAGAAAGAAAGAAAGAGAAAGAAAGAGAAAGAAAGAAAGAGAAAGAAAGAAAGAAAGAAAGAAAGGAAAGAAAGTGGAAGGAAGGAAAGAAAGAAAGAAAGAAGAAGGAAGGCAGGAAGGAAGGAAAGAAAGAAAGAGAAAGAAAGAAAGAGAAAGAAAGAGAAAGAAAGAAAGAAAGAAAGAAAAAGAAAGAAAGAAAGAGAAAGGGAGGAAGGAAAGAAAGAAAGAAAGAAAAAGGAAGGAAGGAAGGAAGGAAAGAAAGAGAAAAAGAGAAAGAAAGAAAAGGAAGGAAGGAAAGACAAAGAAAGAGAAAGAAAGAAAAGCAAAGAAAAAGACAAGAAGGAAGGAAGGAAGGAAGGAAGGAAGGAAGGAAGGAAGGAAGGAAGGAAGGAAGGAAGGAAGGAAGGAAGGAAGGAGGATAAGAGACTTTGTGGTGATGAGGATTGAGGATGAGGATGATGGAGATGATCGACCTGGTGCCAGGCCACTAACCTGCTGCTTCTCCCTTGTTGCAGATATGAGGAGAAGCCTCTGCTACAGGAACTACAATGCCGACAATCAAACCTGCGATGGCGAGCTGCCTTTTAACGTGACCCAAAAACTGTGCTGCTGTTCTTACAACATTGGACGTGCCTGGAACAGGCCTTGTGAACAGTGTCCCATCCCAAGCACTGGTTCGTACTGGCATGTCGGTCTCTTAAATATAGATATTGCAGAGCAGGAACGCAACAATGATGTTATTCTATAGACAATAAATAGAGGCCTATGAGAAGTACCCTAAACAGTTGCTTTGAAAGTTGGAGAAGGAGCATTATTTCATTGGATTTCTTTTTTAATATTCATTCACCTGGAGTTTTTCCTCTCTTTTTTATCACTTTAGATGAGTTTTTGAGCCTGTGTGGAACTATAGTGCCTGGTTTCTTTATCGACATCTTTACCGGACTGCCCGTTGGTGAGCTGCATTCGAGCGAGATTTATTGCTTAATCCTTGTGGCGGGATGGAAGAAATCATTTTTGCCTTTTTCTCAGAAAGTTCTGAAGACTGAACAATGGCAGTAGGACTCAGCCTATTGCCCAGTCCAAGCCTTCTCCTTCTGGGTCCTCCTAGCTTGGGCATCTTATGATTCCCCCTGGTTTGGGATTGCTGGGCAGTAGACAGATTAGACAGATTAGATTAAAACATATGAAGTATGGTTGTAGGAACTGGGTAGGTCTAGTTTAATAAAAAGAAGGACTAGGAGAGACATGATAGCAGCGTTCCGATATCTCAGGGGTTGCCACAAAGAAGAGGGAGGCAAGCTATTCTCCAGGGCACCTGAGGGCAGGACAAGAAGCAATGGGTGGAAACTAATCAAGGAGAGAAGCAACTTAGAACTGAGGACAGATTTCCTGACAGTGAGAACAATTAATCAGTGGAACAGAAGTTGCCTCCAGAAGTTGTGAATGCTCCAACACTACAAGTCTTCAAGAAGATGTTGGCTAGCCATTTGTCTGAAATGATATAGGGCTTCCTGCCTAGGCAGGGAGTTGGACTAGATGACCTCCAAGGTCCCTTCCAACTCTGCTATTGTATTGTATTGTACTGCCATGATTCTCAACCATGTCCACTTGAAGATGTCTGGACTTCAACTCCCAGAACTCGCCGTCTGGGAGCATTCGCTGTCTGGGGAGTTCTGGGAGTTGAAGTCCAGACATCTTCAAGTGGACGCGGTTGAGAAACACAGGATTAGAGGAGGTTGTAAATAACTCCAACCCCAGCAGAGGTGGAAAGATCCTCCAACGGCTGCCAATAGGGTCAGGGGTGGGTGAGGAAAGCTAGCCATCTTTTTCTTTTTAAAACCTAAGATTGTTATCTTAACCTTTCACATCGGTTCCTGAGGGCATTGTGTTGGGAGGCGAGGGTGGGAAGGCGTTTTTGTTTCCATGCCCTTTGACGGAGCGCAGGGGAGAGAGGGGGGAGGGGCAGAGAAGTTGGAGAAGGAGTATTTTTCACACAGCAAAAGTGGGGAAACGGTCCCCAAAACTCAACCCTAGTGGGAAAACCGAGGAATTCGTGGGAACGAAGCTGACGGTATTCTTAGACCAGGGGTCTCCAACCTTTGCAACTTTAAGTCTGAAGGACTTCAGCTCCCAGAATTCTCCAGCCAGGAAAGCTAGCTGGAGAAGTCTGGGAGCTGAAGTCCTTCAGACTTAAAGTTGCAAAGGTTGGAGACCCCTGTCTTAGACAGAATTCCTTTCTGTCTCTCCCCCCTCCTTTTTGTTAACACATTAACAGAGTTGGAAGGGACCTTGTAGGTCATCTAGTCCAACCCCCTGCCCAAGCAGGAGACCCTACATCTGCCTCTACCTAGGATCGAACCTACAACCTCCTGATTGTGAAGCGAGAGCTCCAGCTCTTTATTGATTAGCCCTTGGGCCATATCAAAATGCAAAGTTCCAGAAACAAATGATGACTAAAATTTGATAAAAAGCAATTCAAAATGGAATAGGATTAAAAAGAGTGCAGAGAAGAGCAGCAAAGAGGATTAGGGAATTGGAGGCTAAAACATATGAAAAACGGTTGCAGGAACTGGGAATGTCTAGTTTAATAAAAAGAAGGACTAGGGGAGACATGATAGCAGTCTTCCAATATCTCAGGACTTGCCCCAAAGAAGAGAGAGTCAAGCTATTCTCCAAAGCACCTGAGGATAGGACAAGAAGCAATGGATGGAAATTAATCAAGGAGAGAAGCAACTAAGGAAAAATTCCCTGACAGTTAGAACAATGAATCAGTGGAACAAGTTGATTTAAATCAAGCCTTTTTACTAGGGATTTAAATCAGGGATTCAGATCCACCCTGGGGCTTCATTAGGTGGAAGTCTTGTTCTGAACTCTGTTGTCTCTTGTTGCAGATATTAATGAGTGTCGGGAGATCCCAGGGATGTGTGAGAATGGGATTTGCATAAACCTGATTGGCAGTTTCCGATGTGAATGTTCGGGCGGCTTCTTTTACAACGACAAGTTGCTGATCTGTGAAGGTAAGAGGCTTCTGCTCAGAATCGCTCTTCTGACCTAGGCTTCCCTGGCAGCACGAAGCCGAGTCCTTGTCCCGATAAACCCCTTTTATTTAATTTAAAGTGAATTCCTCTCCAGCAAAGTCTTTCCTCTCCCACACACTTCCAAGATAGCTCACCATTACTGATCTTTATCAGGCTTGGAGAGCGGCTGGGCTGATATCTTTGAAACGCTGCAATACTTGGCAAGAAGGCAGGAATGAACTAATGGTCTCCTGCAAGCTCCACTCCCCTTTCGCTCCTCTTTTATTCCCTGTGGGAGGGGCTATTCAATTTCAATTTCAATTTATTAGACTTTTATCCCGCACCTATCTCCCCGAAGGGACTCAGGGCGGCGACCTGTCACTTTACAAGTCAACCCCTGTTCTTTAGCTGTTCCCTTCGTCTGGCATGCGCACACTGGGGACAGGCTCCAGCTGTTCATCTGCCTCACGGATGTCTGACTCTGAAGGCAGCTGATAACTGGCATACGACTTTGGCCCCCTCTCTGCCTCCGACACAGAGCCCTCCTCAGAGCCTTCCCCAGACTCCGGGACTGGCCCAGGTTCCTCCCCAACCTCCTCACTGTCCGAATCTGCTGCAGGCCATAACAATCGTCTGCAGTAGGTAGAGAAAGAAATAACGTGGCTTGCAACCAAGAAAGTGGGATTCCCAGAGCATCCTGAATCAGCTCAATTTTGGAAACCACATCTTTGGGCTGTAGCGTCCCATTCATCAGCAAGTTCTATTGCTATTGCCATAATTTTGAGAAGTTGCTTTTTTCAACATGGTCGTAATTTCAGACTCTCATTAAATGAATGGTTGTACGTTGAGGACTACCAGTACATTAAGGGCAAGACCTTTTTAATTCTTCCGAACCCCTTTCAAAGTATCTGTTGGTCAAAGAGGGATGCTGCTGTCTACTTTGTCCTATTCCTTGCCACAAGGAAGGCACCGATGTCTCTGACTACAATATTGCGCCGACTGTCACTTTCATTCTCACTGTCACTTTCATGACACCGTTGCTAATGTTGCTGGGTTGTATTTTGGATTCGGTTCATGGCAAAGTTCATTAAAATTCACCTCTTCCAGGGACTTTATAGTTGCAAGAGAAATTCTCCTTTATTTATTTATTTATTTTTTATTTGATTTGATTTATAGACCGCACCCTCTCCCGGGAGGGACTCGGGGTGGTGCACAGGACTTTAAAAACATATATAAATACAACAATACAATATTTAAAATAGAATTAAATAATTTACCTGCGCTAAAAGTTTAAAATCTTAAAACCTTAAAACCCTTTGTACTAATCCCAGCAATCCCTATTAAAACAATTTAAATTTATATTACAAACCTAGGAAGGATAGATTAGGCCAGGCCGGCCAGATGCGCAGTCTGCCTGCTTTAATACTTTTGCAAATTTGAAGCCCCTTTTTCTGAAATGCATCTGAAATAACACATCTCTTCATCCCTAATATCAATTATCAATTCTAAGACCTCTTTTTTTTTTAAAAACAAAACAACTTCCGATAGATATTGATGAATGCCAGAATGGACCAGTTTGTCAACAAAATGCGGATTGCGTGAATACACCAGGGAGCTTCCGCTGTGATTGTAAACCGGGTTATCGATTTACACCTGTGGGACGATGTGTTGGTAAGTACTAATGCTATTTGAACAACACTGTAAAATGCACTATATTGCCAAAAGTATTCGCTCGTCCATCCAAATAATCCGAATCAGGTGTTCCAATCCCTTCCATGGCCACAGGTGTATAAAATCAAGGACCCAGGCATGCAGATTGTTGTTACAAACACTTGTGAAAGAATGGGTCGCTCTCGGGAGCTCAGCGTAGAACTGTGATAGGAGGCCACCTGTGCAACAAATCCAGTCGTAAAATTTCCTCGCTCCTAAATATTCCACCGTCCAATGTCAGCTGTATTATAAGAACGTGGAAGTGTTTGGGAACGACAGCAACTCAGCCATGAAGGGGTAGACCATGTCAACGGATGGAGCGGGGGTCAGCGGATGCTGAGGCGCGTAGTGCAAAGAGGTCACTAACGTCCTGCAGAGTCAAATCGCTACAGACCTCCAAACTTCATGTGGCCTTCAGATTAGCTCAAGAACAGGGCGCAGTGGACCGACGTCCTATGGAACCCTATGGATTAGGAATGGGATGTCACTCACTGTAAATTCATATGCGAGTAAAGGCAGGTGAGCGAAGACTTTTGGCAATATGGTTTATTTAAGCATGCTACCGTAAGTGATTGGTGGAATAGGGATACTTTTTAAAAAATATACACAGGCACCACAGCGGCATTAAAACTCTCTTTTTAAAAAAATGCAGTGCCATGTTATTTTGACCTTGAATCCATAAATTGTTTTTTCCACTCAGAAGGATGCCAAAGGAACTTTGCAATGTTTATATTTTCTTAGACCGAAAAATCCAGTCACAACCTAGCCAGAGAGAATGCACAGTCTTTCTTCAACACAACAGATGCCAATATTTTTTTTGCTAAATGTAGAGTACCCTCTTTTAAGCATGTTCATATAAACATACTGTAGTAATTTTTTTTAAAATCTCTGCAGCAATGTGAGCCGCTGATTTAAACCAGCAACCTCAAAGTGTTTCAGTACTATATATTTTAAAATGAAGTTTCCTTATTTGTTTTAAAGGGCAAATTTAGTTTCATAGCACTCCGTCTTTCTCCCTCTCTCTCTGTTTGTAGGGACCCCAAATAACTGACAGCAATGGAGGATGAACCAAATGTCATAACAATCATGAAAATTCCCCATAATTGAACTCAATTTAGAATTCATTGACCGCCTATTCATAAGGAACTCTATCGTTATCATTATTATTGATTTAATCTTCAATTTGATTCACTGGTAAAAATTGAACAGTTCAAGTCCTAATTTAGGACCTAAGAGCTGTTAAGGCACTGCCTAATTATATAGGAAGTTTCAAGTAGGGTGGTATTTTTTGCAAAGTCAGGATATTCAGGTCCAATAAGTTGAAAGTTTCCATGTTCTAGGCAGCCCTTTGGGTATTGCTTCAAGGGCTCCTATTACTATTGGTTGTTGTTAGTTGCGAAGTTGTGTCCAACCCATCACGACCCCATGGACAACATTCCTCGAGGCCTTCCTGTCCTCTACCATCCTCTGGAGTCCATTTAAACTCATGCCAACTGCTTCAATGACTCCATCCAGCCACCTCCTTCTCTGTTGTCCCCTTCTTCTTTTGCCCTCCATCGTTCCCAGCATGAGGCTCTTCTCCAGGGAGTCCTTCCTTCTCCTTAGGTGGCCAAAGTATTTGAGTTTCTTCTTCAGGATCTGACCTTCTGAAGAGCAGTCAGGGTTGATCTCCTCTAGGACTGACTGGTTGTATGGCCTTGCAGTCCAAGGGACTCGCAGGAGTCTTCTCCAGCACCAGAGTTCAAAGGCCTTAATTCTTTGGCACTCAGCCTTTCTTATGGTCCAACTTTCACAGCCATCCATTGCAACTGGGAAAACCATAGCCTTGTCTATACACACTTTTGTTGGCAGGGGGATGTCTCTGCTTTTTAGGATGCTGTCTAGATTTGCCATTACTATTTGTACAGCCATTGATTTCTTTCTCCAAATTGCTTAAGTTCAATTTGTAAATCACAATATTATTTTTTTCTAGCTGTTTCTCCTCAATTCATGCATTCCCTGGTATTGCAATAGCAACGAACTGGACTTTTTTCTTTTGCACAATATATTTTGCACAATAGTGGTATCAGGCATGTTGTGGACCAGATGTCCGTCTGGTAGATATGGAAGTAGTATTATCATGGGCATTTTCTGAGCTGTATTGGAGAGAAGAACACCTTTTCCCATAGACCTGCAGTTTTTGCAGGAAAAGGGTGTAAACATAGAAGCAGAAGTGGATTTTCACTTTGAGATTGAAAGGTTTGGATTCTTTAGGAAAATGTGGTGATTTAGCATCTTGTTAAACATAATAATTCTGTAAACTCCTTCTCTGCAATAGAAACAGGAAACTCCAGGTCAAAAGCTGATACAATCAACAATGTACCTTAATATGTGTTGGCAGAGACTTTATTTCCCCCGAATTTTGCTCAGGAAGGAAAAATAAAACAATATTTGCAGCTTGATAAGTGTGTCGTGTTAAGTCACATCCGTACCAAAGGATACAATAAGTTGAACTTGTTTAGGAATACATACATTTTAATTCCATTGTACTGTTAGGATTGCATTAATTTTTTGCTTACAATGCTTTAAGGAGGAGCACTTTAGGTGCCAAATTCTTCTACTTCAACTCGTCATCATTTTCTCCAAAATTTAAAGCTAATTTAGTGCTTTGTGCTCCTGTTGAGAAATAAGTTAGCAAAATGTCATATTTTGAAAGATGGATCTGTTTTTCAACTGTTTTTCCCCAACTGTTCTCTTGCTGAAAAATTCTGAAATTTTTAAGCTTTCTATGATTACAGATCGCAATGAGTGTCTAGAGATACCCAATATTTGTAGCCATGGCGATTGCTTAGACCGTGAAGGAGGTTATACGTGTCGTTGCCACACGGGATTCAAAACCAATGAAGATGAAACGATGTGTTTGGGTATGTATGTCTTTATATTTTTAGCCTTGTGAATAACAGAAAGGCGATATTCATTGTGGGCCGTTTTACAGGTGTGATGTGGATGCCTGTAGCTTCTACATGATCCTATTTAAATGAACCAAGGTGGACAACTATGACAATTTTGAGGACTTCAAATCTCAGAACATGGGTGGCTCAGGAATTCTGGGAATTGAAGTCCACAAGTTGTTACGTTGACAAAGTTACCCAGCCCTGTTTTATGAGTTATACCTAAATCCATGCCTTGGGTGAGAATGGGGACAATTAACTCCTTGTGTGATATTTCGGTTTGTTGAATAGTTGTTGGCTTTTCCAGAATTCTGTTTGATTACACAATCCTTTGATTTAACTTGGTTGTGAATCGTTATATTTTGTAACTTACCCAGAGCTGCGACAGATACATTCGTAAACAAATAAATTTGATGTTCCCCTTAAACTAGAGGTTCCCAAATTTGGCAACTTTAAGACTTGTGGACTTCAATTCCCAGAGAAGTCCACAAGTCTTAAAGTTGCCGAGTTTGGGAACCTCTGCCTTAAACCTTTCAGAAACTTCTCAGACAGAAAAAAGAACTAATAGTCATTCCCCCAAAACGTAATGTCTGCAGGAGAATTACAAATGCTTTTCATGTTTCTTTCAGGCCAATGTTCTCATGCATTTTAGACTTGTTCAGATCCCTTCACCGCAGTTGTAATCACATGTTTAGCTTTCATTGGGAGATAGCCCACTTCTGTTTTGGGATTCTGATTAATCCAATTTCTCTCTCTCGTTACAGTAGGGATGGGATGGGTGCATCTTTCTGTACAAGTCATGAGTAGCATAGGGCATTTTATTCGTTAGTTTTGCAAAACCATATTTCTAAGGTTCAGGATTGGGTCTGATTTAACCAATGCGTCTGCCTTCATTTTACCTTGATTCATGCTAGTGAACCAATCTGTATTTCTTTTGCATTGTCAATGATATGTCACATTCTGAATTTCTTACTCTGTCCGCAGATATTAATGAGTGCGAAAGGGACCCCTGTGGAAATGGCACATGTAGAAATACAATAGGCTCTTTCAACTGCCGTTGTAATATTGGATTCATCCTATCTCACAACAATGACTGTATAGGTAAGGAAACCTTCCAGTCTTGAAAAGTTGTGTAAATTGATGAGTTGATCATTTAACAATCATATGCTGGCGGGTGGGTGCAGTGGTGAAATTCATTTTTTTTTTACTACCGGTTCTGTGGGCATGGCTTGATGGGCATGGTGTGGCTTGGTGGGCGTGGCAGGGGAAGGATACTACAAAATCCCCATTCCCACCCAACCCTGGGGCCAGCCAGAAGTGGCATTTTCCAGTTCTCTGAACGACTCAAAATTTCCGCTACCGGTTCTCCAGAACCTGTCAGAACCTGCTGGATTTCACCCCTGGGTGAGTGGCGTGGTTGTGTAGTATAGACCAGTGGTCAGCAATCTTAAACAGCCACCCTGGGTCCTAACAAGGAGAAGGGCGGGGTATAAATTTAATAAAATAAATTAATTAATTAAACAGTCAAAGAGCCACAAAGGTCCTAACCAGAAGCCTCCCATTCAATTCTGGAGGCAACCAGAGGTCTGGTTCCCCCCACCATAGAGTCTCCTCCTAGCGTGGCATCCTTTTTCCTCTACCTGTCCTAACTGAAAGCCTTATTAATTGTGGAGCTGACCAGCAACAGGGAGCTGCAGCAGAGGGATGAAAGAGCCACATGCGGCTCCAGAGCTGCAGTTTGTTGACTCCTGGTATAGACCCATGATGGTGAACCTATGGCACATATGCCAGAGGTGGCACACAGAGCCCTCTCTGTGGGCAAGCGCATTGTCACCAGCTACTCTTCTGGCCAGCTGCTCTTTGAGCACTGCAAAACGCCCTGAAAATGGCACAAGACAGCGTAAAAACGGCCCCGAAATGGTCTGAAAGTAGCTTGGAAAATGATCTAGAAAGCCTGAAAAACAGGCATGTGCACTGGCCAGCTGGTCTTTGGGTTTCCAGCACTCTGGTGCACGCATATGGATGCTTGTTCCAGTTTGGGCACTCGGTTGTGGAAAGGCGGTTGTGGAAAGGCAGTTGTGGTTTGTAATTCTTATTTGCTTCATTTCCCCTCTTTTTAACTATCTGTCCTTTCCTTACCTCTTTCTCTTTTTTTTCCTCCCCCACCCACCTCCTTTTAGACGTTGATGAATGTGCCAGTGGAAATGGACATCTGTGTAGAAATGGCCAATGTATTAATACAGTTGGGTCTTTCGAATGCTTTTGCAACGAGGGTTATGAGATGTCGCCTGATAGAAGGATTTGCGTTGGTAGGTCAATGCGTTTGCCACTTTTCATTTTAAACCGTCGATAGATCCGTAGGTCATATTGAAGAAGATGTAGATGTTCTACAGAAAGAGCTCATTTGGGAATATAAATGCAGTTTACCAACGATTTCTGTTCAATGCCTTCTAAGTATGCCTTCTAAGTATAAGAATCAGGGGCTGCCTCAAAGAAGAGGGAGTCAAGCTATTCTCCAAAGCCCCTGAGGGCAGGACAAGAAGCAATGAGTGGAAACTAACCAAGAAGAGAAGCAACTTAGAACTAAGGAGAAATTTCCTGACAGCTAGAACAGTTAATCAGTGGAACAACTTGCCTCCAGAAGTTATGAATGCTCCAACACTGGACGTTTTTAAGAAGTTGATATCCATTTGTCTGAAGTGGTATAGGGTTTCCTGCCTGAGCAAGGGGCTGGACTAGAAGATCTCCAAGGTCCCTTCCAATTCTGTTATTCTAATTCTATATCAGAGAATTTTCACTACAAAGAAAATCCTTTTTGAACTTTGCAGTCCTCTCACAGATTAGAATCGTTATTTGTAATGTTCTAATAACACAATTGGAATTTAAGACAGGCGTAAACACCTTTCTCTTCCAGGAAAAATATTTACAGGAAGAAAATACACAGTATTGCAGTATTGTATATTGTGTACAGTTGCTTTTTCATCTGCCTATAAATTAATGAGAAGCACCCATTTTTAAAGCCTTTGCATAAGCTTCATTTCATCTAGCTTGTTGATGAATTCACACTTACGACAAAACAAATTGGAATTTTTAGGGATAAAGACAACCGTGAATTAGAAGAAGTGATGTTCTATTTAAGACCCAAAACTACATCTTACTTTTTGTTAGTTGCATTACAATTCTTTATTGCTAAATCTTTTCTTGCCTATGAGGGGTTTTTTAAAAGTTTTTCTCGTTGTTTTTGTTTAAAAAAAAATCAGTGTAAACTTTGCTAACAAAAAGAGTAGCCCTCGAACATACGAAAGTCATAAGAACTCATGATTGTTTTATGTTTGTTTTCTCACAGATATCAACGAGTGTGCATTAGATCCTGGTAAATGTGCTCCTGGTACATGTCAAAATCTGGACGGAGCTTATAGGTGCATCTGTCCCCCTGGATATGCCTTGGAAGAGGACAAGTGTGTTGGTACGCAATGAGGGCTGAAAAGTCAGACAGTAAAAAAGTAGGGCTAACAAATAATAATAATCACCCCTTGTTCTAATCTTATAGTGAACAACATTGGTCCCTTCTGGCCAAGAAAATCCCCACCAACTGGCCAAATGAGGCTAATTAAGAATCAGCGTGTTGATCTTTTCCTGATATCCATTCATATAGTGTTGGTTCATAGTTTAGATCAGGGATCGGAAACTTAAAATACCCAAAGAGGCATTTGGACCCATTTCCCATACAAAAGAAAACACCGGGAGCCACAAAGGTCCTAACCGGAAGCCCACCATTCAATTCTGGAGCTGACCAGAAGTCCAGTTCCCCACCATAGAGTCTCCTCCTAGCATGGCGCCCTTTTTCCTCTACCTGTCCTAACCAAAATTGTGGAGGAGACCAGAAAACCCGCCTCTTGCCATAGAGTCTCTTCCTGGCCCACTGTACTTCCCCTGCCCAAACCGGAAGGTCCTCCCAAAATTGTGGCACCCATTGGCGACAGGGAACCGCATCAGAAGGATGAAAGAGCCACATGCGGCTGCAGAGCCACAGGTTGCTGACTCCTGGTTTAGATCCAGCGTGCACGTTTTTTTAGTAGTTAAAAAAACAGTCCGGTTGCCTTTTGAAAAAGCACCTTTGAGACAGCTATGACCTTATGTAGATGACTGAGAATCTCCAAAGATATATATTGGAAGACTTTCCATGGTTTCCCCATGATTTCCCCACTGTCCAGATCAAGGATGTCAAACTCAATTTCACTGAGGACCGCATCAGGATTGTGTTTGAACTTGGGGGGGATGGGGTGGCCATGGCCAGCCAGGGTGGGCATGGCCAGCTTGACATCACTCATGTTGGGTAAGTGCCAGTGAAAATGGGCTCCTGAACTCCATTTCCAGCTGCGATGGACTCCTGCACCCCTCTGCTAGAAAAAACAGAGCCAGGGAGGGCCAACTCTCCTGAACTCTGTTTTCAATGGCAGAGGCACCATGGGCCAGTCCTTTGTTGTTTCCAGGGAGGCCCCGCAGGCCAGATCTAAGCACCCCATGAGCCAGATCCGGCCCCCGGGCCTTGAGTTTGACACCCCTGGTCCAGAGTATCAGAAATGTGAGACTAAGCTATGAAGAAATGACCACCCATTAAGGGAACCGGATTCCTTCCTAAGTTTAAATCGGGGCCCTGTGTTGATAGGACAGGAATGGTGGAGAAAGCAGTTGCTGGCTTTGCAAACTGTTCCTTATTCTGTTTATAATTCTAAGTATGCTTTCCTTACAGATATTGATGAATGTAAAGAAGAACCAAATCTCTGTGCCTTGGGCACCTGTAGTAATACGGAAGGTAGTTTTGCTTGCTTATGTCCTGAAGGTTTCATAGTGTCCACTAATGGGCGAAGATGCCAAGGTAAGAGTCTTTCTTTATTTAATGTAGATGCTAAATTGATGTTGTCAACTGTAAATTACAGCGGTAGATGCCTTATGCATCTCCGTAAACACCTGTGGTACCAGTTGTTGCCGTGGTTTAATTTATTTATTTAGTCAATTTATTATGGTCACTCAACCAGCAACCTTAGACACTCAAAGAGCCACAAAGGACCTAACTGGAAGCCCCACCCACATTCCCGTTCAATTTTGGAGCTGACTGGAAGTCCGGTTTCCCCACCATAGAGTCTCCTCCTAGCACAGCGTCCTTTTTCCTCTATCTGTCCTAACCGAAAGCTCTATCAATTGTGGAGCTGACCGGAAAACTGGTCTCCTCCTGGCACGTCCTGCTTTCCCCCCAAAAAACTGCAAGCTCCTCTCAAAATTGTGGTGCTGACTGGCAACAGAGAGCAGCAGCAGAAGGATGAAAGAGCCACATGCGGCTCCAGAGCCACAGGTTACTGCCCCTTACTCTAGGTGGCTAACTTGGATTGAAACCAAACACAAACCCAGCAGGATGACGGCCATTTCAAGAAGACAGCGTAAACTGTCTGGCCAACCTTATTTTTCAGACAAGTGCTAAACGCGATTAGTCAAAAGATGGTTTCACTCAATCTAAGGGAATTCATTCTGCGCAAACGCATAAGAGGTTTGCACCCTGCATCTCGTTGCCAAGAGTACTAACTGTGTATTGAGTACTGCGTGCAACATCTGGAGATCTAGGCAGAGTCAATCTAGAAATCATTAAGTGGGTCACTCTACTGGGTCCCTTTGCCTTTTTTTAGTGAAGAAACAATGGCTCTTTCTAGGATTTTGGGCTGGTGACTCCACTTTAACCTTCTGGCGACGTCTTCTCACTTCCTCTCATAGTTAATATAATTAATTATGCTAAAGAGGGAATTTATCAGAATTCCAAAACCACTTTGTGGTTTGGCTTTGCTTATTTGGGTTGAAGGGGGGAGAAAAGGAATGTTTTGTGGTATAATTTTGTAACTGAGTAAATTGGATAGATCGCCTCCGTATGGTTTTATCCCTATTGAATAGCTCTGAAGGAAGTCCTTTAAACAAATTCCATGATAATTTAATTTAGGAGTCCCCTTTCCCCTTTATCTGGATGCCAGTCATTATTTTATGCTTTAAAACTTCCAGATCGAGAGAGCAATTCATTAATCCGAGTGGTGCTTTATGCACTTGCAGTAATAAACAATAATCCTAACTCGTGGTGTATTACTGCTGTTATGGTTTCATTTCTTTCGTTCTTACCATTTTGGAAATATCATTTGCCAACCGAAAAATATGACAGCAGCTTTGAGATAATTAAGGATTTTGATTAAGGTTGTCTTGGCAAAAAAAAAAATAAAAAAATTGCCTTTCAGCAAATCTTCCAAATTTAATTGAGTCCATCTTTCAGAAAGCAATTGGAAGAAAAAGAATTCATTTGAAACCTCCCTGCTGTAATTCTTCATTCTGCAATTCTTTACATAATGTATAAAATTCTTAATTCCGCCCCCACCCCGTTATATTCACAAGGAGGCAAATTCTCACACATTTCCAACTCAGACCCCCCAAATTATCCATTTCTACGAAGGCACTGAAGTTGCCTCATAATTGGCTTTCAAGCTTGTATCGTTCTTTGCCCAATAACTGGGCAATATTCGTAGCGTCAATGTGCTGGGTCACCATAAAATGCCTTATACTGTGATCCAACCCGAAAGTTCTAGGTCAAATAAATAAATAAATGAAGGAATGTAGAGTTGGCTTTAGGGAAGGAATGCGCAAGCTGTTAAGGGATGACTCGAAGAGAAAGAATTCACAGTTTTTTGGTAGAGAAAGAAGGAAGAGTGAGAATGTCCCTGCCTTTAATTTTGTTTGAATGGGATAGAGAGAAAATTGGATGGGCCTTCAAGGTTCTTGTTCTCCCTTAATAAATAAAGAGCATTCTTGGAGTCTCTGTTGGGCTTTTATCTTGATCTGACCTGCCTCAAAAGGACGACATCAATCACCATTCATGACACATTAGAAATCTGGAAGAACACAGAAATAATCGTCTTCTCTCTAGTTCTACAAAGCCAATTCTCAGTTATTGGTCAGTCAGGGGTGGGTTCTGTCTTCTTTTACTGCCGGTTCACTCAGGGACACACTTCGGAGGGGACGTGCAATGCACGCATGCACAGAAGTAAAAAAATTGCTTCTGTGCATGCGCAGAAGCAAAAAACAAGATGGCTGCACCTGAGGCACCGCCGATAGAACCAATTTGGGCATGTGGCCAGCCAAGTTACTACCTACATGGCCGAACCGGGCCAAACCAGTAGGAACTCACCTCTGTGGTTAGTCAGTTAGTTGTCCAGGAATTTTTTTAAGGGATGTGGGGGGAGGTAGAGGGTGAAATCAGCCAGAAACTCCCCCCCCCCTAAATTATAGGGCATCAGGAAATGAATGAGCTATATTTTGTGTAAAATAATAAGTGAGAACTTAAGCTTGGAAGCTTATATCAAGTATGTTAACTGTAACAAAATTGGAACCAGAATTTAATTGGAAACTGTGCGCTGTTCCAGCTGTTGGGGATTAGTGGTTATAGCGTTGGAATGTGACAATTAAACAGAATAATATAGTTGATTCATTAATTGAAAGCAGAATAGCGAGGCAAATATTTTATGATTGTTAAATTGAATTATCTCTCCCCAGAGTCTTAACTGAGGACATTTACTGAAAATGCAGATATGTGGTTAGCCTTGGGAGTTTGTTGGAGATGTACACTTAAATGTGGTAGATAAGGAATCCTGGGGTTAGTCCCACCCTTTCCTAAGACTTGATCTGGGGTGGTGATTAATAGGATGCAGTAAACTCTTTAAAATGCAGCTTTAAATTTAAGAATGGAGTTGAGGACCTCAGAGCATTCAAAGAACGCTATCCATAAGATGCTGAAGGTCAGAAATTCACAATAAGAAAACTTCTGCTTTCCCCTTCAACCTACACAGTTAATACTAGGATATAAAGATAAAGGGAATCATTTATATCTTTCTTAATTCAAGATAAGTGGGACTGATAGTCACATGGATCTTGAAGTAACCGTAAGAGAAGAGATGGTAAATGAAGTTGCTTGCCCATCATTCAAAATGTCTTTCACAATTTAAGCAGCTATATTTTATTTTATTTTATTCAATTTATATCCCGCCCTTCTCCGAGAGGACCCATGCTCCACATAGATCAAAGTACCTACATAAACCACCTCCTTGTAGGCAGATGAGCAGCATAGAAATTAAAAAAATAAATTTAAATAAATAACTACTTAGTGCAGTCAATAGCAACTGATAAACATATATCAACACATGCAACATATGATTTGAATGTAAGTAGATGTGCTCAGTAATGGTAGTAAGAGCATAGTATATGTCTATACTACATATACATAGAATAATATGGTGAGTCACAAGGTAGCCAACACCGACAAGTTCTAGCTTGTGCATTGAGTACCAAACAAATGATGAGTATTGGGACAAACTGTTTGCATCAAAATATGTCGCGTACCAAAATCCAATGAGTTTCAAAGCAGTTGAGTATCAAGGCAGCATTCTAATTTGCAAGACATTCTTTGTACTTTCAGTGAAAAAAACCTCTTTTTAATCAAATGCTTAATGGATGTCATGTTCTTAATTGTTTAGATCTGAGGGTGAGCTACTGTTTCACTAAATTTGAAGATGGAAAATGTTCAGTCCCCAAATCCCGAAATCATTCTAAGCAAGAATGCTGTTGCAACATGCATGGACAAGGATGGGGCGATCCCTGTGAACTGTGTCCAGAGGAAAAAGATGGTATATATAATACCTCTTGTACGGTTACTATGGTGCATGATATTAAATGAAAGGAGAAATGAATTGTTTTCTGGGAAAGACAAAGCTTGTAGAGGCCAATTTTTTTTTCAGATTGATAAAATGGATACTGTATTTTTTGGAGTATAAGATGCTCCGGAGTATAAGATGCACCTTAGTTTTTGGGGAGGAAAATAAGAAAAAAAATCTACCTCTGCCTACCAGCATCCATGGTATTCATCTGGCTAGCATCCTGTCAGCGTGTGAGAGAGTTGAGAGCTGTTTGGAAACAAACAGTATTTGCTGTGTGAGCAACAAGGAAGGAGACAGCGAGGAGCCTGGGCGTGGCTTGTTCTGTACTAAAGCTGTGCATGCTGTGCTGATATCTGAAACTAAAACTGAAAGTGAAACTTCTCTCCTCTGCCGAACTACCAAACCTGCTTTTGGTATTGCATATTTATTTAATGTGTTATATTATATATAAAGAGAAGTTATTGAATCCTGCTGAATCAATTACTTGTGTGTGCTTTCTGAATGTGATTGTGCTGCAAACTCTGATACGTCCTTGCAGCAAATAGCAAACAGCCAAGTCAGCTTCAGCACATTATTACAGTCTGATTCAGCAGGAGCAGCTGATTGGTAGGTGGCTCGGCTCCCCGGAATACCCCCAATCAGCTGTTCCAGGCTACAGGGATTGCCACAGACCCCCGCCTCTTCAGTGCCTCACTTTTTGGCTACATTTGGTGTATTAGATGCACCCAAATTTTCACCCTCGTTTAGGGAAGGGAAAGTGCGTCTTATACTCCAGAAAATATAGTACTTATATTTCTCATTGGTGCAATAGACAGTAAAGGTCCTGCATTAATTACAGAACCTGTATAAAAATGTGGTGTTTGAAAAGAATACTAAAAACAAACGAACTGGAGTCTGATTGGCATGTACTTTCTCAAACAAGAGAACGGAGTCGATTTTCTGCATTTCATATTTGTGTTTGATTTACAGAAGCTTATAAGCAAATCTGCCCATTCGGAGTTGGCATTCTGGTTAACTTAGAGGGTGAGCCCATTGGTAAGTCAACTTAGCTTGCAATATTATCGTACTCTGATGCTCCCCCTCGTTGGTTTCTTAAAGATACTCTTTGTATCACATCTAAAAATCACGCTGATGTTCTTAGTGATTTTGATGCCCTCTTGGTTATTAATTGGAGTATCTCCCTTGCTCTGTGAACTAAACAAACTCTCAGCATTGAAAAAGCATAAATATTTTAGATCTAGTCTTTTAGATCTAGTGCTGCTGTTTCCATCCATTCTCTGAGGATTCCTCCGTGGTGAAATTCATTTTTTTTTTACTACGGATTCTATGGGTGTGGCTTGGTGGGCGTGGCAGCAAAGGACACTGCAAAATCCCCATTCCCTCCCCTTTCCTGGAGGAAGGATACTGCAAAATCTCCATTCCACCCCACTCTGGGGTGAGTCAGAGGAGGCACAGTATTTGCCGGTTCTCAGAACTACTCAAAATTTCCGCTACCAGTTTGTTGAGGATATCTCCGTTAGGAGAATGAGAGATGTGCAACGGAATTACAGCAAGAGATATGTTGCTAGATATTCCACACTATTAGTCATAGACACCGATGGTAAAAACAAGCAGACTTTTACTTGCGGTGGAAAATAAAGTAAACTACTTAATAAAACTTCTTTTTTTTACATCACTGTATTGGGGCCGTTTGAAACAAGAGTGTTTTCTTTTTCCCTTTTGTCTTCCTGCCTGCTTAATATGGGGACTAAGACGCCGACGAGTGTCAATATCCAGACAACTGCAAGAATGGACAGTGTATCAACACCGACGGCTCCTTCCGTTGCGAATGTCCTTTTGGCTACTTGCTCCAAGGATCTGAATGTGTTGGTGAGCAGAGTTGCCTATCATTAGAAATCCTAAGCTTTCTAGGGCTAAGTCAAGCCTGTTGTCAGGTTTCCCAAAAATGCCCTAATTGATTCATGAGCCTCGGACCAAACTTCAAAAGAAAATTAGTCATTTATTAGGAGCATTTATTTTTGGCAAGGTCTTTTCGCAGTCAGATCTTAGCCTTTACAGCAGGGGTGTCTAACTCGATTTTATTAAGGACCTCGTCAGGGTTGTGTTTGTCCTATGGGGAGGGGGTGTGGCTGGCGTGGGTGTGCCAACTCAACATCATTTGTGTCGGGGGCGCATGTGGTGGCCCGAGCACTCTGCCAGGAAAAAAGTGGGCTCCCAAGCTCTGTTTTTGGCTGCGACAGCCTCCTGCAATCCTCTGCCAGCAAAAATGAAGCTCGGGAGGGTTGTGTGCAGCCCTCTTGAGCTCCATTTTCACTGTCGGAGGCACCACAGGCCAGTCCTTTGCTGTTTCCAGGACAGCCCCATGGGCCGGATCTAAGCACCTCACGGGCCTGCATCCGGCCACCGTGCCTTGAGTTTGACAACCCTTGCTTTACAGTTTCCTGGGTTTTTTTCCCAATACACATCTGTAATTTTCTGAAGTAACACCAGCTGTGTTTCCAATTACTTGTGTTGATTATAGACACGGATGAATGTGCTGTTGGAGCTCCATGTGGAAATGGAACGTGTAAGAACATCATTGGAAGTTTTGAATGCACTTGTGAAGAAGGTTTTGAGCCGGGCCCCATGGTGACATGTGAAGGTAAATGCGACTTTTTAGGAGATTAGTCACACATCGCTTCAGTGGCAAACAGTCTTTCAAAGGAATATGTATGACTACAGACCTTATCTATCTTGGAAAGCTGCCATGTCAATATTTTCCAAATGGGGTGCTGTGGAAGGAAAGGCTGGGCACAGAGTCTCTGAGACTCACGGACAGATCTTCACACTCCTGAAACGAATCTAATGACTGAATGAACAAATTATTTCCTGAAAAAGCCCACTCCCCTTTCCCTCCTCTTTTATTGGCCCCTCCCCTCTATGGGAGGGGCCAATCACCTTCCACATGTGACTTTACTCCCAAGTCTACCCTGATTTCTGAGTTGTTCTTTTCTTCTGGCAGCTCTGCGCATGCACCCACTGGGAACAGGCTCTAGCTGTTCCTGCACCTCACTGCTGTCTAGTTCCTTAACACTGCCAGATGGCCTCAGCCCCATCTCTGCCTCCAACACAGAGCCCTCGTCCGAGCCTTCCCCAGCCTCCAGGACTGGCCCATGCTCCTCCCCAACCTCCCCACTGTCCGGCTCTGCTGTCAGCTGTGCGAACTGCTGGCGGGCCACAACAGACTGCAATTCCCAGAATTCCCCTGAGAGCTGAAATACACACATCTTCAAGTTACCAAGGTCGAGAAAGAAACACTGCTCTATTTTATGCTTCTCAATAGTCCAATTGTCTTCCTGATAGGAGTTGTGTTTTTTTTTAATCCAATCTGTGCATTACAGGCAGATATCATTTTTCAATGCTCAAGACCTTGTATATCCCCTCTCAACAGTGGGAAAGCTTAAATAAAAGAATTCATATTTGGCGCTCAAGTCTAATATTTATATTCCACACCAGAGGTTCCCAAACTTGGCAACTTTAAGACTTGTGGACTTCAACTCCCAGAGTCCACAAGTCTTAAAGTTGCCAAGTTTTGGGGACCTCTGTTCTACACTTTCAGCACAGAGAAAAATGGCTCCTTCTAGGAAGAACCCATTTCTAGATTCTGTACGTCTGTTTCTTGGCGTACATGCTATTTTCCTGATGGGATCCATTTGTTCCTAGAAGTGACTGCTGTGTTTGTTTATACAGATATGAACGAATGTGCTCAGAATCCGCTCCTCTGCGCTTTCCGGTGTGTGAACACCTATGGCTCCTATGAGTGCAAATGTCCTGCAGGCTATGTGCTCAGAGAAGACAGGCGAATGTGCAAAGGTAAAATCCTTACTATGTAAAAATCCAGCTGTGTCAGGGTTCCAAATAGCATCCAAAAGTAAATCCGAGTCCAAGGCAAAGTATTGCTCAAAGTTCCAATTGAATAAGACAGCCATGTTGGCACATCTGGGGAAACCCGAATCTGAAAGCTTCCCGGTTTTCCCCACCCAGTTGAAAGTTCAAGATCTTGCTCCCACACCCACAAGTCCACCACAAGGTCCAATTTCCCACTGCCATGCTGGCAGCTTCCACCCATCCAGTTCTGGTCAGGAGCAGAGGTGCAGAGACAAAGGATGACCTTGGGTTTCTAGAAAGGAATTTTGTTTTGGCTACATAGCATTTAACTCCGTACAATCCCCCCCTCCCAATTTCCCACAATAGAAATGGCATGTTAGAATAATAGAAAGTGTGGCAGGCCAAAGATCCAAAAGGAATATGCCTGCAGGCCTGACAAACTGATTGTAGACTTTTTTTCCCCCTTCCATGCAATCATGTTTGATTCTCAGAGACAGCCTGGATAAGTTTACTTATTTATTTGGAAATGTATATTGCCGCCCACTCGCAAATGCTCTGTTGTTAGTATGGGGGAAAATTAAACAGAATCACAACATTTAAACACAACACAATAACATCCTAAAAGATCTAAAGAAGAAGACAAGTCAATATAGACAAATAATAACCATGTCTCGGGCCCTAATTAACAATCTAATTGCACATCTTGGTTACGTTTTTTCAATTCCTATAGTATGTATCATATGTTGGCTATCATTCAAACATCCAGATTTTGATTCCTAGAGCCTGCTTTGATGTGTTCCTGCCATTTTCTGGACAAGGTTTTCCAGAAGTTGTTTGGCATTGCCTCCAGAGACAATGGAGAGAGTGACTGGTCATCCAGTTGGGTTGGTTGCCAAGATGGGACTAGAACTCCCAGTCTCCCAGTTTCTAGTCCAATACCTTAACCACTAAACCGAACTATCTTTCTCAATCGTAAACTAAGATTAAATGCATTAGAACAGTATCAATTAAAGTCTCGTCTTTAATATAGCTGGGTTTTTTTCCTATGAAACTGGAAAAAAAAATTCTCTTAAGAGACTAATGGTTCCAATTTTGTGGAACCCATAAAAAGCAGTTTCTAACTTAACAGAGGAAGAAGAAAATGAATGCAAAACCTACCTCATTAATCATGAAGTACGTTGTGATGAGGAACATCTGTAAGTAAAAGAAGGCGATCTATCTTACCCTTCCCTTTCCTAACTTTAAAAAAAATAGTTTTCCTTCATCTATCAGAGGATATTGAATTCTCAGGGATTAAAACTTTCTGAATTTCACTTATGTTCCTCTCCTTAATTTTGCCAATAGAACATTGTTTTTACATGGTTCCTTCCAAAGGAATATAGAAACGGCTCACTGGTTTTATATAGAAAACTGTTATGATTTTTTTTTTATCCTGCAACTATTCTTCATATGTTTTAGCCTCCAGTCTCCTAATCATCTTTGTTGCTCTTCTCTGCACTCTTTCTAGAGTCTCCACATCTTTTTTACCTTGTGGCGACCAAAACTGGATGCAGGATTCCAAGTGTGGCCTTACCAAGGCCTTATAAAGTGGTATTAAACCTTCACATGATCTTGATTCTATCCTTCTGTTGATGCAGCCTAGAACTGTTGGCTTTTTTTGGCAGCTGCTGAACGTGGCTGGCTCACATTTAAATGGTTGTCTACCAGGACTCCAAGATCCCTCTCACAGTTACTACTATTGAGTAGTGTTAGACTATATTAAAATATTAGACTATGGAAGCTTATCAAAGAGAGATTCGACCTGGAAGTAGGAAGACATTTCTTAACAACGAGAACAATGACTTAGTGAAGAGACACTGTTCTGATTTTACATGGTTTCTTCCAAAGGAATGTAGAAATGGGCTCACTGGTTTTATTTAGCGACATTACTATTCTGAGAGGGTGTGATTCTCAAAATATGGAGAACTTTCATTTTTTTTAAAAAGCCAATATCTGATTCTGTAATACTTTCAGATCAGAATGAATGCGAGGAAGGAATTCATGACTGCGAGTCAAAGCAGATGACCTGTAAAAACCTGATCGGTACATATATGTGCATATGTGGTCCAGGATTCCAGCGTAGACCGGACGGTGAAGGTTGCATTGGTGAGTGGCCACCGAAAAACTCATCTTGTTATTTCAGTTTTCACATTTGTAGCATTTCATATTGCTTTACGGCATTCTCCTGTTTTTACAACTGTCAGTATATTTCCCCCAACAATCTGGGTCCTTTTTTTACTGACCTCAGTAGGATGGAAGGCTGGGTCAACCTTGAGCTGGTCAGGATCGAACTCCTGGCGTGGGCAGAGTTAGCCTGCAGTACTGCATTCTAACCACTGCACCACTAGGGCTCCTGACTCATGAGTCTCATAGCAATAGTGCTTAGATTTATATACTGTTTCATAGTGTGTTACAGCCCTTTCTAAGCGGTTTACAAAGTCAGCCTATTGCTCCCCAACAATCTGGGTTTTCAATTGACTGACCTC
Source organism: Rhabdophis nuchalis (assembly GCA_039707465.1). NCBI lineage: Eukaryota > Metazoa > Chordata > Lepidosauria > Squamata > Natricidae > Rhabdophis > Rhabdophis nuchalis. Next base: position 7,895,450 of record CM077659.1, on the reverse strand, counting down.
AGAAGGATGTAAGGCTGAATCAACCTTGAACTAGTCAGGTTGAACTGCTGACAGTGGGCAGAATTAGCTTGCAATACTGCATTCTAGCCACTGCGCCACCATTTCCTGTGGGAATTTGTTTAATGATTTAAGAGTTTTTAAAACTCCTCTCTCTCCTACCCATTCATATAAATGAGACTATAGGATTTGGAGCTGAGTTCCATTTGTTTTCCATTTGTAGCAATTGCATATTTTTATTGCCTGTTCTGCTAAATGTTGAACTCAGTAAGCAAACACTGCATTTGGATATATCTTTGGAACAGATGAAAATGAGTGTCAGGCGAAACCTGGGTTGTGTGAAAACGGACGGTGTGTAAATACGCACGGAAGCTACCGATGCGAATGTGAAGATGGTTTCCTTGTCAACGAAGCCCAGAATGAATGTCTAGGTAAGCCTTTAGAACAGGGGTAGTCAACCTTTTTATACCTACCGCCCACTTTTGTATCTCTGTTAGTAGTAACATTTTCTAACCGCCCACCGGTTCCATAGCAATGGTGATTTATAATGTAAGGAAATCAATTAAATTTAAAAAAGGAAAGTGCTTCAGTATTGGACAAAACCCCTACCGCCCACCATGAAAGCTGGAACGCCCACTAGTGGGCAATAGGGACCACGTTGACTACCACTGATTTAGAATGATACACCATTAGGATGTGGGGTGGTGGAGATAAAGGTGATTAATTCCTTGTTTGCAATATTCCCCGATTTGCAAACTCTGATAATAATTAGCACATCAGTGAAACTTAAAACTAAAATCTATTGTCTGACCTCACTGTAGGATTTCACTGGATATGAAGGAAAAACAGGAGGGCAACACAGTAGAGATGCTTCAGGGGTAGAAGCATGATGAAATGTAGTGTCACAAAATTAACAGCGGACAATTCAAACAAGTGTACTCACCACGGGTGGGTTCCAGAACCCATTCCAACCGGTACGATTGGAACGGGCCCGGCGTCACCCACATAAACGTATGTGGGGCGTGCATGTGTTGTAGCTGCCAGCGACGCTTCCACAAGCCTCCACGATGCTCCAGCTGCTCGGCGGAGCATCGCACAGGCCCTGTGGGCCACAACACTTTTGAAGGAGACCTACCCAATCAATGCTCCCCTCGTTTTGTATATGAATTGGCTCTGAATTGTTCTGCTGTTACGTAACAATGCTTTGTGATCTTCTAAACTCTTGATCGCACCTCCCATCTTTTCTTTCTCAAGATTTGATCACCAGGGCAGAATTCCCTGGTTTTTTTTCTTCCTCGCTCAGTGTCCTTTCTTCTCTTTTCTTTCTTCAGACGCCATGCCTTCTTTCTTACTGCTGCCTGACTTCCTTATTTCTCCTGCTCCAATTTCTAAATGCGGCTAAGTATGCTCTTCCTTTTATACACCTGCTTCCAATTCCTTGTCCTGCCCTCCGTTTGCTAGGCGTTGCCCTTCCGGCGTTTTCCAACTGATCTCCTTTTGCTTTGCAGACGTCCGAGAAGGCTACTGCTTCACCGAAATCTTACATACCATGTGCCAGATTGAATCGAGCAACAGGAATCCGGTGACCAAATCGGAGTGCTGCTGCGATGGTGGGCGAGGATGGGGACCCAATTGCGAGATCTGCCCATTCCTGGGCACCATTGCATTTAAGAAGCTTTGTCCATACGGCCGTGGACTGACCACTACTGGAGAAGGTGGGGAAAAAAACATCTCAGCAGGTTCCAGAACAAGAATTGTTTGGAAACTTAACCTTGCCCAAATATCAATGTTTAATCTACATATAGAAAAGCAAAAATACCACTCATGCGTCATCATGAAAGCTCCAGAACTGTATAGCCTACAAACTTGAAAATTGGCATGTATGTTCCTCTTGGCTTCTAGGTGCTTGCTAAGAAAGGATTTTTCGAACCGACTATCAGATCATTAGTATTTCTTATATTATTAACACACTGTGATGCTAAGGAGTTAGATGTTCTACTCTCCCTCCCCACCTGAAAAGAATTCTGTTCCAAACGCCACTTGGGCATGGGTGTGGCCAGCGCCTGACTCATGCGGCCTGCAGGCTGGTAGTTTAGACATTCTACTCCCCATCTGAAAAATGCTGTGATGGTAAAGGACTTAGACCGAGGGAGAGAAGGGGATATGAGAGGATCAATGGGGCCAGCCTGAGGGAGAGAAGAGGATAAGATAGAAGAGGCCTCTTTGGGGCAAGCCTGAGGGAGGGAGGCGGAGAGGAGATGATCAATGGAACTAGCCTGAAGGCCGATCATAAATATTCATTAATTTTCAAGCTGTGTCGATTTATCAAGCCCAATCACAAAGTTTCATAACGGGTATCCAGCTAGTAATAAAATACGTGCCTTTCTTATTGGGATAGTTAGCTACATTCCAAATTGTAGGGCAATAGTTCTTGCATTTTTAGTTTGAGGGATCCAGTTGGAAAGGGGTTTGCAAAGTCTAACAAGCACATTGACGCCCATCGTTTCATTCTTGTCTCTGCTTCTGTTCAGCAGCAACTTGGAGTTTGACTTCCAACATTAGTTAGGGAAGGATGCTCATCCAGAATTGAGTAAAGATGTTGGGTTGATCTTGGAACCCTTAGTACCTGTGTTTTCCCGAAAATAAGACCAGGTCTTATATTAATTTTTGCTCCAAAAAGACTCATGAAGGCTTATTTTCTGGTTAGGTCTTATTTTGGGGGAAATACGGTACTACATGCACCCGTCTGCTGACGATCTTAACTGGGGCTTATTTTTGGGGATAGGGCTTATATTATGAGCATCCTGCAAAATCGTGCTAGGGCTTATTTTCTGATTGAGTCTTATATTTGGAGAAGCACAGTAATTGAGAGCGAAAATGAACATAGCCTTTTGATAATTCTAACTGCCCTTTCTCAATTCTTCAGCATTTTGCATAAGAATCCAAAATGGAAGACGATCTCTTTTCATTGGTCAGCAGTATTTTTTTTTGTTTTTTTTGCCCTATGAAAGTATCCAAAGAAGATGGGATCCTAGAGGCAGTGTTTTGTAAAAAAATATTATTCTTTCAGTTTTGCTTTCTTTACAGTCCTGTTTCTTGAATCGCAGATATTGACGAGTGCAAGGTGATTCACAACGTTTGTCGGAACGGAGAGTGCGTCAATGAGAGAGGAACGTACCATTGTACCTGCAAGGAAGGCTACACCACCGATATAACTGGCACACTTTGCATAGGTGCGTTGTCGGTTGCCAGCTGGCTTTCACCAGTGTTAGGATATTCAGCCTTATATTGGGTTGACAGTATATATATGAGCCTATGTTCTTAAGGAGTTCTGTAGCTTTAAGAACTGTGTTAAATTCTGATTGGCTGTGCTTCTCAGCTCTACCATAAAGGAAGCTCAGGAACACAGTCCGTCCCTTTTTCGATTCCTGTTGATTTCCTGTGCTTACTGTTTGCCGTGGGAGCTGAAGACTGAAGAACTGAAGAAGTATTTGTTTTGCGTCACTGTAACATAACTCTGTGTTTGGTGAAGGACTGTTATTGCGTGAGAAGTTAGAATCTCTGGTCGGAAGAAGTATTTTAGTTGCTACAAAGTAAAGACTATTTATTTTCTTACTATCACTGCTTTAGAGTTTGTTTGTGGTTAAAGCAACATATCTCTTTACTGTCCGGTGTATTACACTATTCCGCATTTATTTCCTAACACTGGTTACGGGACCAGAGTTGTAACACTGGTTCTGAACCCAGAGTTGCTAACAACCAATCCCTTCCATCAGAATGCAGGAATTGGGCACCTTTTATGCAAAGGGCAGGGAACCGGTTGTTAAATTATTATAATCCCACCACTGGTAGGCATCCAACACAAATCCCTGAATCTGGGCACTTGTTTTGAAGCCTTCATCATAGGAATTTTCAAATCTCCTCCTCCTCCTCCTCCTCCTCCTCCTCCTCCTCCTCCTCCCCCTCCTCCTCCTCCCCCTCCTATTATTATTATTATTATTATTATTATTATTATTATTATTATTATTATTATTATTATTATTATTATTATTTTAAAATCCATTTTAATGAATCAATTGCCTGCTTAGAAATTTGCTGATTTACTTGGTCCATCCTAGTGATTTTTTTAAATTAAAAAAAAAAAAAATAATAATGAAAAGACCAATTAAAAGACCAATTGTGCTCGTATCTGTAAAATCAATGGTGCAAGACAGATTCAGTTAAGAACTGTGTGATTCACTTAACAACCCTGGCCAAAAAAAAAAAGAGATTGTAAAATTGGAGGAAACGCGTTTCACCACCACCGTGCTAAGCAGTGGAGAGCCTGGTCCCAAATTGTGGTCGTAGATTACCTGTACCTATGATTATTCATTCCTCCCTTTTTTTAATTCATCTCAGTGAACAATGTTGGTCTCTTCTTTTACTTCAGATCTGAATGAGTGCAACCTGTCTCCAAAGCCTTGCAATTTTATTTGCAAAAATACGGAAGGCAGCTATCAATGCTCGTGTCCGAAAGGATACATCTTGCAGGAAGATGGCAGAAGCTGCAAAGGTAAGGGGGAAAAATGACTGAGCTTTATCTTTATATTTATCACCGTTCACTCGATTTCCGTCAGGCCCGGATTGAAAAATAAACAAGTTGTATAAGATACACACACACACACACACACGAAAGAAAGGAAGAAAATAGAATGGAATGGAATGGAATGGAATGGAATAGGACAGGACAGGAGAGGAGAGGACAGAAAAGAAAAGAAAAGAAAAGAATAGTACAGATTCATAGCCCACTGGTATACTTAGGAGGGTGTTGACTTTTCCAAGCCGCCTTATCTAATTTCCTGGTGAAATACATGAGAAAACCCCATAGAGGGGAAAACCCACTTAGGGTTAGGGTTAGGTCCCCATGAACTCAGACAGAAAAATGGACACCGCCAATGGATTCGCGGCTCATCGGAATGGTTAGGAGGGTGCTGACTTTTCCATCCCGTCGTTTCTACGTTTCCTGGTAAAATGCATGGGAAAATCCCATAGGGTTAGGGTTAGGTCCCCAGTTAGGGTTAGGGTTAGGGTTAGGTCCCCATGAACTCAGACAGAAAAATGGACACCGCCAATGGATTCGCGGCTCATCGGAATGGTTAGGAGGGTGCTGACTTTTCCATCCCGTCGTTTCTACGTTTCCTGGTAAAATGCATGGGAAAATCCCATAGGGTTAGGGTTAGGTCCCCAGTTAGGGTTAGGGTTAGGTCCCCATGAACTCAGACAGAAAAATGGACACTGCCAATGGATTCGCAGCTCATCGGAATGGTTAGGAGGGTGCTGACTTTTCCATCCCGTCGTATCTACGTTTCCTGGTAAAATGCATGGGAAAACCCCATAGGGGGGGGAAACCCACTTAGGGTTAGGGTTAGGGTTAGGTCCCTATGAATTCAGGAGTAGTGTGTTATCTTGTTGGCTTTATGAGGAGCAAACCCGAACAAATGAATTTTCTGCCCTTGCAGATTTCGATGAATGTGCAACCAAGCAACATAACTGCCAGTTTCTTTGTGTCAACACTATTGGAGGCTTTACTTGTAAATGTCCTCCTGGCTTTACTCAACATCATTCAGCATGTATCGGTGAGTGACAAGATATACCAACACACTTTTGTCCTCCTATTTTCCCTGCAACAACAGTCTGTTCAATGACTTTGGCTGAGAGAGAAGGACTAGCCCAAAGTCACCCAGTTGGCTTTCATGTCTAAAACAGGACCGCCTCCTCGTGATTGGCTCAAAATCCCCCAGTCAGCTTTTATGCCTAAGGCGGAACTAGAACTCATCCCCTCCTGGTGATTGGTTGATAATCCCCCAGCTGATTTTCATGCCTAAAGCAGGACTAGAATTTACAGACACCTGCTTTCTAGCCTGGTGCTTTAACCGCTAGACCATTCTCTTCCCACCTTCTCTTTCATTGTAGAAGCCTTGTAGATGCAGAAATCATCTAATATCCATATCTTTCTTTTAGATAACAATGAGTGTGCCACTGATGTCAATCTTTGTGGATCAAAGGGAGTTTGTCAAAATACTCCTGGAAGCTTTACGTGTGAATGCCAGCGGGGCTTTTCCCTGGACCAAACTGGTGCCGCCTGCGAAGGTACATCTCTTGAAGACTTACATGACCTTCTACATTTTTACCTTGTTCTGTGTGTTAATTCATAGCAACAGTTAGACTTAGACTTATATACCACTTTACAGTGCTCTATGGCCCTCTCTAACAGTGGTGGGATTCAAAATTTTTTACTACTGGTTCTGTGGGTGTGGCTTGGCTTGGTGGCCGTGGCTGGGGAAGGATTCTGCAAAATCCCCATTCTTTCCCCATTCCTGGGGGACAGATACTGCAAAATCCCCATTCCCTCCCCACCCCACTAACCTGCTTTCCAGCTCCGTTCTCCTGTGCAGGGCAACAGAAGAAGACCCAGCCAATCAGCTGGGACTCGGGAGGCAGAGAATAGATGGGGGCGGAGCCAGCCAGAGGCGGTATTTGCCGGTTCTCCGAACTACTCATAATTTCCGCTACCGGTTCATTAGAATTGGCTGAATACCACTCTGCTCTCTAAGCTGTTTATAGAGTCTGCCTATTGCCCCCAACAATCTGGGCCCTCATTTTACCCACCTTGGAAGGACGGAAGACTGGGTCAACCTTGAGCCTGGTGGGATTCGAACTGCCAAATTGCAGGCAGACGGAAGTAGCTTGCAGTGCTGCGCTCTAACCACCATGCCACCCTGGCTCATTGATGCATTTAAATGCACCATGGCTTAATTGAATGCAGTTAAAGTCAACTGATAATTATATCTATGTGGGTGTTCCATTAGAATCTTGGACGACGGAACCATTGTTGGGTTTTTTCCAGCAAAGTAATCCCAACTATTTTCCATCTATGCTTTATTTTGTTGTTGCAGATGTCGATGAGTGTGATGGAAATCACCGATGCCAGCACGGTTGCCAGAATATAATTGGAGGATACAGGTGTAGCTGCCCACAAGGCTACCTCCAACATTATCAGTGGAACCAATGTGTTGGCAAGTCTCGTTTTTTAATGTCTGAGCACGCAAGTCCCTTTCTCGAGTTAGCAATTCAAAGTTTGGCTGGGTTGATTATTGTTTAGTTGGTTTTGAAGTAATTTCCTATACAGTTTTGGGAAACGTGAGATTATCAAAGAAGCCCTTTTGCCAAGCTGGAACTGTTGTTAGAAAAATCTCAGGAAAACATTCGTTTCCCAGTAGTAATAACATGTAGGACTTCAAAGGTGCCCATCAGAACTTCTGTTTCTAGTGTTGATCAGTGTTTCTGCCATTTGCAAATAAGACCACTAATTAGACATTGACATTGAGTCTTTATTGATTAGCCCTTGGGCCATATCAAAGTGCAAAGTTCCAGGGACAAATTATTACTAAACTTTTTATAAAAGCACTGTAAAATGGAGTTTGATAAAATACAATTTAAAATGGAATCGGAATAAAATACGATTTAAAATGGAATTGGAATAAAATAGGATTTAAAATGGAATCGGAACAAAATATGATTTAAAATGGAATTGGAATAAAATACAATTTAAAATGGAATCGGAATAAAATACGATTTAAAATGGAAGGAATAAAATACAATTTAAAATGGAATTGGAATAAAATACGGTTTAAAATGGAATTGGAATAAAATACGGTTTAAAATGGAATTGGAATAAATTACGCTTTAAAATGGAATTGGAATAAAATACGGTTTAAAATGGAATTGGAATAAATTACGCTTTAAAATGGAATTGGAATAAAATAGGATTTAAAAAGGAATCGTAATAAAATACGATTTAAAATGGAAGGAATAAAATACAATTTAAAATGGAATTGGAATAAAATACGGTTTAAAATGGAATTGGAATAAAATACGATTTAAAATGGAATCGAAATAGAATACAATTGTTTAAGATAGAGGTAAAATATGATAAAATTCTATTTCGGTGTCACCCCTGCAATCTACCCCAATCCATCCCACATAATGAAGATCTCAACCAAACTATTTTGTTTAAGGACTGTGCTGTGTTAAATGTTGTTTTCCAGTTCTGGCCGCACGTAAGCGGTTTTGATATGAGAAACAACTAATTAGAGAAAATTGCTTTGTTTAATTCACGAGTAGAACGGTAAGTAATTCTCCCGAGGTGCTTTCAGAGGCATGCAAAATGACTTGAACGTTATTCCTATGAATGCAGCAAGAATATTCTAAAAACCAATTTTAATTAGGAAACTCATTTTCGGGGTTCTTTCCAGCACTGCACCTAATTTATTTGGTGAATTTGAACACCCATTCTATATATATATATATATATATTTTAATGAAACATTGGCTTAGAAAGACCCATGCAACTTAAATTAAGTGTTCGGTTGGCCCTTTGCAGGTTTTGCTGAGGTAATCCTTGACTTGTGACCTTAAAATTGAGCTCAACATTCTTGTTCAAACATTTGCTAAGTGAATTTTGCCCCATTTTGTGCTGTGGTGGTTAAGTGAATCACGGCAACAATTAAGTTAGTAACATGGTGGTTTAAGTGAATCTTGGTTCCCCCTTGATTTTGCTTTTAAGAAGGTCGCAAAACAGGATCACATGACCCCGGAGCACTGCAACCATCATAAATATGAGTCAGTAGCCAAAAATCTGAATTTGGATCGTGTGTCCTTGGGGATGCGTGCAACAGTCATAAGTGTGGGAAACGGTCATAGCTCCCTTTTTCCAGTGCTGTTGTAACTTTGAATGGTCACTAAACAAACTGTTGTAAGCCAAGGACTCCCTGGAAATGGAGCCCCACCATTGTTCTGGTTTTGAAAATGAAGCCTGGGGGTGGGGTGTTGTCCCTGCATTGAATCGTGTGCCGTCTGGTTGACCTTGGCAGAGCTCAAGAAAAACGAAGCAGGGCTATTGTAGGAAAACTACAATATCAGGAAATCCCACAACGGTAGACTAAACTATGAAGCTGAAAAAGCTTTTTGGAAGAACACCGTGTGTGTGTGTGTGTGTGTGTGTGTGTATGTGTAAAACTGAACTTTTTCTTCCGTACCATTTTATATACTTTTTAAATACTCTCCCCCTTTCTCCTCCTCGGTATTATCTCATTTGTGCCTTGGCGCACAATTTCTTCTCCTCTCAACAAGCATCATGCGCTAAACTCCAACACAAGTTGCATTAAATAGAGGGGAAAGGAAAACGAATCCAGCTGTTCTTCTGACTGGCTTCAATTCTGACCTAGAATTAGTTCTATTTGAGAGCCACAAATGAGCTAATCAATTCCTAGATCAAATTTCCATTCTGTCACAAGTCCATTAATGAGCTCTTAGGCAGGGCAAACAGCTCTCTCTCTCTCTCTCTCCCTCTCTCTCTCTCTCTCTCTCTCTCTCTCTCTCTCTCTCTCTCTCTCTCTCTCTCTCTCTCTCTCTCTTCTCATCCATAACTTACGAATAATACTTTTATTATTTTAAAAAGCCACTTTGATTCAGTTATTATCTTGATCCATTTGCCAGATCCCATAATGTAGAGCAGTGGTAGTCAACCTGGTCCCTACCGCCCACTAGTGGGCATTCCAGCTTTCATGGTGGGCGTTAGGGGTTTTGTCCAATACTGAAGCACTTTCCTTTTTTTAATTTAATTGACTTCCCTACTTTATCAATCACTGACTGTGGAACCGGTGGGCGGTTAGAAAATTTTACTACTAACAGAGATAGCAAAGTGGGCGGTAGGTATAAAAAGGTTGACTACCCCTGATGTAGAGTGACAGAAGGAAAGTGATAAAGTAAGGAGATTTTTTTTTTAACAGCACATAAAAGAATGGTAAAGTAACCAAATTAGATGCAACAAACACAATTGGTTTTTTTAAAGTAATTTTTATTTATTTTTAAACAAACACAAATAAAACAAAAATGGTAGGAAAAAAACCCATAAAAAACCATCTTCCATTACAAATTACAAATTATATATTATATATATATATCAGTTGATTACAATTTTCTATGTATTTCTTCCATGGTCATCACTTGCTTTTCATGTCAATTATTACAATTATTGTATCTCAATCTTAATTTGACTAATTGTTTTAGCCTCCTTTTATATATAAGACAAAAGTATATAATGGCATTCTATTAACAAGACAAACAAAGAAAAAGAAAAAATAGTCATCAGGAAAAATCATCACTCTATATTACATCTTTTAAAAAGCATACTGACCGGTCACACATAATTTCTGTGCATCCCTAAAATATTTATTATTCATAAGTAATCTCATTCTATAAATTTTAAATCAGAAAGTTCATCATATATCTGAATGTCATTACACCAAAATTCTCATCTAATATTCCAAATTTGGTCTATCTTCTTCTTCAAACATGTACTTAAAACACAACCGCAACCACAATTGTTAAAGACAAATAAGGAAATGATCCAAAGTTTATGAATCAAATTCATAAGCAACCTAATGTCATTTCTTTTTCATTGTTCCCTTTGAAAGTCGCAAACTAGAATAGAATAGAATTCTTTATAGAGTTCTTTAGAACAGAATAGAATTCTTTACTGGCCAAGTGTGATTGGACACACAAGAAATTTGTCTTTGGTGCATATCTTGGGTACTAGAATTGGGGGGGGGGATATAATTTATGTCACAAAATAAATCAGGTTATTAGATCCTTCTAGTGGGATGTTTTATGTCACAGGTCGGTAGTATTGCTTCCTGTGTAAAATACTACAGCCACTGAATTGTATTTCACGTAAAGGCTTTAAAGTATAAATCTTGTTTAGTTCAAAGGAAGAACTTGCAAAGTCTTTAACGTAAGTGAGTTTCTGAAATAAATCATTTTATATCGTTTCACCAAGTTTCCCCAAACTCAGCACTATCAGTTGTGTGACTTAAGGTTGACGAATTTTCCAGACAATAATGCCATTTCGGAGAATTTTCAGAGCTGAAGTCCACACATCTGGAAGATATAGGACTAATAATGAATCCAGTATTATATGCATCATTCTGTAAATTATTGGCTGCATTCATTTAAGACAAGTTTTTAATCAGCCCTTATTAGATAAACAATGAACATAATTTGTACAAATCATTGTAAAAATTAGCAGTTCATTTATCTTGATTTAACTATATATGACGGTTTAACTAGGTGTTGAAAATAAAAGGCGTTCAATAATATTGGCAAGGGCACAAATATTTTGCACACCCCATGAGTTGGATGAGAATCAAAATGACCGACCACAACCCAGACATCAGGAATAATAATTATTTAGTTACAGAGCCAGCTTGATATAGTGGTTAAGGCATCAGGCCAGAAATGGAGACTATGAGTTCTAGTCCTGCCTTAGGCACAAAGTAAACTGGGTGACCTTCGGCCGGTCACTGTCTCTCAGCCCTAGGAAGGAAGCAATGACAAATCACTTCCAGAATCTTCCCAAGAAAACTGCGTGGACTTGTTCAGGTGTCAACAGTGATTTGAAGATATACAAAGAGAGTAGGGTAGGGTAGAGTAGAGTAGAGAAGGAGAGGAGATGAAGAAGAGGGGAGGGGAGGAGAGAGGGAAGAAGGAGAGAAGAGGAAGAAGGAGAGAGGGGAGAGGAGAGGAGTGAAGAAGGAGAGGGGAGGGGAGGAAAAACGGGAGGAGAGGAGGGGAGGGGAGGAGAGAGAAGAAGGAGAGAAGAGGAAGAAGGAGAGAGTGGAGGGGAGAGGAGAGGAGTGAAGAAGGAGAGGGGAGGAAGAACAGGAGAGGAGAGGAAGAAGAGAGGAGAGGAGAGTCCTATCTCAGTCATGGAGATTTCTGCTGTGGCCTAGAGGTGGAGCTCTTGCCTCACAAGCAGGAGGTTGTGAGTTCGATCCTAGGTAGAGGCACATGTAGGGTCTCCTGCTTGGGCAGGGGGTTGGACTAGATGACCTGCAAGGTCCCTTCCAACTCTGTTCATCTGTTAAAGATCCTTGCCCCTGAATCTACTTGTGTGCAGCACATTTACTTGATAAACGTGATAGCGGCGACTGAATATCTCCAGAGATTGTTAGAAGGATGATCCAACCTTCTTTGCTTTGTCTTCCAGATGAAAACGAATGCCTCAGTTCTCATATCTGCGGTGGAGCATCTTGCCACAACACGTTGGGAAGTTACAAATGCATGTGCCCCACTGGGTATAATTTTGAACAGTTCAGTGGGCAATGCCACGATGTGAACGAATGTGGGTCCTCCCAAGCTCCATGCAGCTACGGTTGCTCTAATACAGAAGGTGGCTATGTCTGCGGATGCCCACCAGGGTACTTCCGAATAGGACAAGGGTGAGAAGATGCCTGCTTTTGGATCTACAACAACAACAACAACACAAAAATGATACTAGTTTCTTTAGATCAGTGGTAGTCAACCTGGTCCCTACCGCCCACTAGTGGGCGTTCCAGCTTTCATGGTGGGCGGTAGGGGTTTTGTCCGATACTGAAGCACTTTCCTTTTTTTAAATTTGATTGACTTCCCTACTTTACAAATCACCATGACTGTGGAACCGGTGGGCGGTTACAAAATTTTACTACTAACAGAGATACAAAAGTGGGCGGTAGGTATAAAAAGGTTGATTGTCCCTTCTTTAGATTAATGCAGACCAACCCATGCAGGGGGAAATGGAATCCACAAGAGAAGGCACAACTAGGAACTCAATTTCTTGAGCAAAAGTTGCATTCACAATAGGAGACGTAAACAATGGATATACTGTCGTTTGGTCCATTCCTTCATGTGCCTTTGACCCTTAGTGTTCTATCCATTGATGATACAATCCCCATGAATTAATATATATATATATATTCAAGTTCAGAAATAAAATGGCTTTCTCATAGACCAGGTTTCTATTAAATGGTTAAAGATGCAGAGATACAAAATATATAGGCATTGTATCTTATATGTAAGACCATATCTTATATGTATCTTATATGTAAGACCATATCTTATATGTATCTTATATGTAAGACCATACAAAAGGCCGAGCGCCAAAGAATGGAGACCTTTGAAAAATGGTGCTGGAGAAGACTCCTGCATTGAGTCCCTTGGACTGCAAGGCCATTCAACCGGTCAGTCCTAGAGGAGATCAACCCTGACTGCTCTTTAGAAGGCCAGATCCTGAAGAGGAAACTCAAAGACTTTGGCCACCTAATGAGAAGGAAGGACTCCCTGGAGAAGAGCCTGATGCTGGGAACGATGGAGGGCAAGGGAAGAAGGGATGACAGAGAAGGAGGTGGCTGGATGGAGTCACTGAAGCAGTAGGCGTGAGCTTCAATGGACTCCAGAGGATGGTAGAGGATGGGAACGCCTGGAGGAACATTGTCCATGGGGTCGCAATGGGTCGGATATGACTTCACAACTAACAACAACCAAATCTATTTTTAGTGTAGCAAATAGCATGCAATAAGCATGTATCTCATGCTTAAAGAATAGAAATATTCTTTTAATTCTGTCTGATATCTGTTCTTTCTTTCTTTTAAATTCTGTAGACACTGCGTGGCTGGAATGGGACTGGGGAAAGGTCAGAACCATGAACTACCGGTCAGCGGTGAAATAGATGATAGCGCTCTTTCGCCAGAAGCCTGCTACGATTGCAAAATCAATGGCTATCCCAAAAGGGGAAGGAAACGGCGAAGCCTAAATGAAACCAATGCCCTGGATGCAGAGGTAAGTCGCACCTTTATCCTTCTCACCTGATGTAACAATTACGTGGTTTTCATTTTGAGAGTTGTGGGAGCTTCATCACTGGAGGCTTTCAAGAAGAGATTGCCATTTGTCAAAAATGGTTGGACGGGGAAGTTGGACTAGATGACCTACAAGGTCCCTTCCAACTCTGTTAAACTAAGCTTCAACAGATATGGATGGTTGCAATGCTTCATGTTAGAAGGAGGAAAATTCAGGAGGAAAACAAAACTCCAAAGCACCGGGTGCGCTTCAAAGTGCTAGTCACCGTCTTCAAAGCGCTCCATGGCACGGGTCCTGGTTACTTGAGAGACCGCCTCCTACCACATACCTCCCTTCGACCTGTCCGCTCCCTCAGAGTGGGCCTTCTCAGGGTGCCGTCAGCCGGTCAATGCCGGCTGGCGGCTCCCAGGGGAAGAGCCTTCTCTGTGGCGGGTCCGGCACTCTGGAACGACCTTCCCCCCGATATCCATACCATCACGGACCTACGACTCTTCCGTCGGATGTTAAAAGCACATTTCTTTCATCTAGCCGGCCTGACATAGACTAAGGGAATAATTTTAAACTTTGATATTTATTGGTTTTAAATTTATTTATTCAAATTTTAGCATAGATTTAATTAATTTAATTGTTTTTTATATTTTGTATGTATTGTTGGGTTTTTATCTTTCTGTGCACCGCCCTGAGTCCCTTTTAGGTGAAATAGGGCGGTATATAAATCGAATCAAATAAACTAAACTAAAACCTTGTTCTTTTCCCCCCCTATTTTTTACAGGGTCAGCTGGGGACAGAAGCAACCGTCAACCTGGCCAGCTGGGACCTTGAAAAACCGGCCGTCTTAGCTTACAACATCTCCGGCCTTAACAACAAGGACCGCCTCTTGGAGCTGATCCCGGCTCTCACCACCCTAACCAACCACAACCGATACTTAATAGACCACGGGAACGAAAACGGGTTCTTCAGGATAAATCAGAGAGAAGGGGTCAGCTTCCTTCATTTAGCTAAAAAGAAACCCACGCCTGGAATATACTCATTGCACATCAGCAGCATCCCGCTCTACAAAAGGAAGGAGCTCCTTCAGTTTGAAGATAAGCATGACCAAGACTACCTCAGTGGGGAGCTAGGAGACAGCCTGAGAATGAAGATTGAAATTGTGCTCCATTAATTTCGCCAGCCAGAGACCAAAAATTATGAAAAGCCAAAGATAGCTAGGGTGAGACTTGAATGTTTTTTTTATTCCTCAGTAAGGTTCTTCCCTATCGCAGGAACAAGCTGTCATTTTTTATTCCCTCGGACACGTGAGCGCTAGTCCACTTTGACGTAAGTAAAAGGTACCGGAAGGATGCTGTAGCTCATGACCATCCCCTTTTCTCAGGCTTCTTTGTAAGTGTAGCTACTTTTGAGATACTGAATCTTGAATTTCGGGACTGCTGTTGGAAGCTGGTCATACATGCCAAGCCCACGACTGATGAGCACGGGCGCCAAGAGTCACAAGACCACAAGTCCGTCAATTAGATTCTTCTTCTTCTTTTTCTTCTTTTTTTTTTAAAAAAGAAATCTTAAGATCCGCCTCTCTCCAGCTACATCTTACTAGGTCAGCCATTTCTGTAACCGATTTGGTGCTAGAAACAATGTCCAATCTAGATTTTTTTTTAAAAATAAATAAATGCACTGTAATATATACACAATTTAGAAGCCAAAGAAATTGCCATTACTCAGCCATCGATCAATCCCAATTTAGCTCAGTAGTTTATCTCAGTTATATCTATAATACAGTACATGTAAATTAAGGTGTGTGTATACTGTAACCATGCTAGCCTTATCCATGAAGTCTTTGTAAACTAGATTAATAACACCCTTCACGCAAGGGTTTATAATGGTGCTTATAAGACCAACTACTTAACTGTATACACAAACTCGGTGGTGAAATTTCTGTGACAATCAAAATGCACTGAGGTCATCCAGGACCGTTCACAACTGATCCGAAGTCACTTGACACAGTGCCATTCCAATTATGTCGTGACATAATGTAACACACGTCCAATGATACTTATCATATCGACAAGGGTTCACTGTCGAAAAGTCACAATAAAACCATTCTTTTTTTTAGTTCATTCCGTGGATTCATATTCTTGCTAAACTTGCACCAGTCCAGGCAAAGTATTTTTTTATACAGGTATGTTCAGAATATATATATATATATATATATATATATATATATCTATACTGGGAGAAGACTGGGACATTATGATCTATAGCCTACATTTGACCCCTGTGCATTTCTCTGTAGTCACGATCTACTACTTTTTACAAATCTTGAATAGTCACTTTTATACTTACATTGAAAAATAATTATTAATAAAAGAGCTACAAAACCCACCCGGACAATTCACGGTTTTTAGTTTGCTTGTGGGGTGAGATTGATTGAGAAAGAAAAGAACTTGGAGATTCAATCATGTAGCTACGTCTACATCCATGGCATGCGTAGGATGGAGTTTCTTGCATTAGAGAGAGAAAGCAGAAACTGTTGGAACTAAAATACAGCCACTAATTCAGCAAATTAAAAATTAATTGCTAATTAAACTTAATGGGAAAGTAATATGATGCGTTCTCATTATAAGCTGCAACCCAACTTTTTAGAAGTTTGGGTAATGTTTTTGTCCAAAACAACACCTTAAGAACTGCCATCATAGCATTCCAATGTATGATCAAATTATTATGCCAGGCTTGGAATACTGCATCCAATTTTGGTCATCGCGATGTAGAAAAGACGTGGAGACTCTAGAAAGAGTTCAGAGAAGAGCAATAAAGATGATTAGGGGACTGGAGGCTAAAACATATGAAGAACAGTTGCAAGAACTGGGTATGTCTAGTTTAATGAAAAGAAGGAATTCTAAAATCTCAGGGGCTGCCCCAAAGAAGAGGGAGTCAGGCTATTCTCCAAAGCACCTGAGGACAGGACAAGAAGCAATGGATGGAAACCAATCAAGGAGAGAAGCAACTTAGAGCTAAAGAGAAATTTCCTGACAGTTAGGACAATTAATCAGTGGAACAACTTGCTTCCAGAAGTTGTAAATGCTCCAACACTGAAAGTTTTAAAGAAGAGATTGGATAACTATTTGTCTGAAGTTGTGGGCTTCCTGCCTAAGCAGGGGGTTGGACTAGAAGACCTCCTAGGTCCCTTCCAACTCTCCTCTTCCTCTTCTATTGTAAAACATAATCCCGGTAGGATATGTCCATCCACATAAAATGTCAGCTGTTGTATTTCTGTTGTTTATGAAGTTAGCTAATTCTATCATGCTTTCAGTAATTCTTCCCAGAAGTGGTTGCTTCTCCATCATCTGAAGAATAATTATTTTGATGCAGTGTGCATGTTGCTCATCAGTTCCTTCCTTCTGGCGTAGCAGACTCTACTCATAGCAGCCTACAAGTATATATCAAGTATATGTGTATGTGGTCTGACAGTGCCAAGCATTTCTTGAACCCACCTTCATTTAGAAAACCTGCTGCCTACTACTCTTAACAATCGATTAATACCTTGAAAACTAGCCAATCTGTATTTGGAATTGTTCGTACAATTCTGGAGACAGGATACAAAATCACAAAAAGTTGGCTTAAAACTACATTGAGTTTGTGAACGACATGGACTTAGAAAGTCCTCTTTGAGTTGGAGGATGAGTGTTTTCTTCTAAATAACCAAGTACAGCTGTTATTGAATAGATTTATTGACATATTTCAGCCCAAGTCTGGTAAATAAAAAAGAGAGATGGAGCTGTATGAAGGATAAAGAGTACATTTATTCCTGTTACATATTGCTAGGTTCATTTTTTATGATGCAAATGTTATATCTCTGAAATTATCTCCCACCCCTCTCTCTCTTTGTAGTGGATTTTTTTCTAAATTACTCTGGCATCTTTTATGCAGCTACTCTTAACATGAAGATTTGAATTGATCCGTAATAAAAATTTCACATAGCCACCAAGCAAAAACAGGTGAATTTCAGCGAGCTCCTAAAAAAAAAAATATGGAGAAAACTATGGTCTAGACATAACATTTATATTGGAAGGCTGCCCAGAGTTATATAATGGTATGACGAAGGTAAAATGATCTGTATAATATTAATGAATCCTCAGATGTGTGGCTTTAGAAATCCCCAAGAATCATATGCAGACATTCAGATTTATAAATGTGAACATTCCTTCGATGCCTTCTCTTTCAGCCCTTATTCCACTTTGAACATCGAAGGTCTGAATAGATAAGTGCTAATTGTATTTGATTTTGGGCAGGCAGGCATAACCTGGTTAGCATTTTCTAGAGATGCTTTTTTAGAAGCATCCTGGTTAGTATAGAAACACTCATTGTTTGGGTATGTGTGAGAGTGTTGTGGCCCACCAGCAGAGCTGACAGCAGATTCGGACAGTGAGGAGGTTGGGGAGGAACCTGGACCAGTCCTGTAATCTGAGGAGGGCTCTGTGTCGGAGGCAGAGAGGGGGCCATGGCCGTCTGACAGTTATCAGCTGCCTTCAGAGTCAGACATCAGTGAGGCAGACGAACAGCTGGAGCCTGTTCCCATGTGCACATGCGCAGAGTTGCCAGACGAAGGGAGCAGCTAAAGAACAGGGGTCAACTTGGGAGGAAGGCCACAGGTGGATGATGAATGGCCCCTCCCAGAGGGAATAAAAGAGGAGCGAAAGGGGAGTGGAGTTTGCAGGAGACCATTACTTTGTTTAATTGTGACCGAGACTCCTTACCAAGTTTTGCAGCTATCAGGCCTGGCACCTCTCCAAGCCAGAGAAGGTCTGTGATTATAAATCCTCCCTTGAAAGACTTTGGTGGATGTGAAGGAGCAGAATTCACGGTCAATTAATAAAAGATTTTTTTTTGTCAGGACGAGGAGCTTGCTTGGGAAGCTCTTGGGAAGCCTTGGTCAGAACAGAGAGAAAACTAGAACGTGCTTTTTCAATATAACAGAAATTTCCAGTTCCAACCCCAGTCATTTATTTTAGCTTTCTGCTCTCTGCAAGCCAGCTCTGAAACGTTCCCCCCACCCAAAAAACATATATTATATAAATCACAAATTGGCTTGAATGCATGCAATCTCTGCATGACTCATTCTGACTAGGGGAAGAAAGAAACCGGTGATGGGATATTATAAAATTAATACTCTGTTCCGGGGCTTATGTTACTCAGACACGAGCATAGCTGAATGCAGTTGGCCTTTTCTTCCAATGAACATGAATAAGTGTTTAGCTTCGGTTATTTAACTGGACTGGGGCGCTGAATCGGGATGATAAACACCTTGAGAAACGTCATTTCAAATGCATTTTGCCTGTTAAAATCCCTGCAAAAGCTTCTCCCACCTACGCACTGTATTGTATTCGCTCTATTTAAAATACTGCCGTTGACTGGGTTGCCATAATCTAGTATTAAATCAGCTTGAAACTTAAATTGGTTTGCTGGGAGCTAGGAGAGAAAAAGTAGTTTGGTCTCTGATAAACTAGATTAAGGTGACCAGATTTTAACATTGGTAAAGCGGGACACCATTGACCGGGGAGGGTGTGTGTGTCTTGATTAAAATTTTTGTCTATATGGAACAACAAAAATTTTCATAGAATGCAAAAATATAAAACTCATATCCTGGCGAAATAGCCACATGGCCGCCGAAAACCGTATATTCCCTTCCCGTTCTCCCGCCGTTCCCTAGCTTGTCGTGCATTCTTTCAAAAAATTGGGACTTTTTAAAAACGCTGTGGGACACGGGACAAATTGTTAAAAATCGGGACTGTCCCGCCAAAAGCCAGACGTCTGGTCACCTTGAACTAGATACAGGTAGTCCTTGCAACAATTCGTTTAGTGACTGTTCAAAGTTGGAAAGGCAGTGGAAAAAAGTGAGCTTTGATGACTGTTTTTCACACTTATGACCGTTGCAGTGTTCCCCTGGTCCCGTGATTACAATCCAGATGCTTTGGGCAATGGGCTCACATGTAGGAGGGTTCCAGTGTCCCCCAAGTCATGTGATCCGCTTTTGCGGCCTTCTGACAGGCAAAGTCAATGGGAAAACAAGATTCACTTAACAACCGTGTGACTAGCTTAACAGCCATAGCGATTCACTGGACAAATGTGGCAAGAAAAGCTGTAAAATGAGGCGAAACTCACTTCGTGAACGTCTGACTTAGGAAGAGAAATTCCGCGCTCCTTTGTGGTTGCAAGTTGAGGACTTACCTGTATGTGGATGACCAGAAAGCATGAATGACAATGAACCCAGAGGCACCTGGCTGCCGTTGTATGAAGTGTTATTTCATTCTATGCAAATGGGTTCCATAGTATGCGGTACGCAAGAGGACATTTAACCGGTGGAACACCTTGCCTCCAGAAATTGTGGGTGCTCCATCACCGGAAGGTTTGAAAAAGAGGCTGGATAGTCAATTATCTGAAATGGTATCGGTTCTCCTGCTTGAGCAAGGGGTTGGACTAGAAGACCTCCAAGGCCTCTGCTCTCCTCTCCTCTCCCCTTCCCTACTCCTCCCTACTCTACTCTACTCTTCTGTTGTTCTACTCTACTCTACTCTACTCTACTCTACTGTACTCTACCCTATTCTACTCTACTCTTCTGTTGTTCTACTCTACTCTACTGTACTCTACTCTTCTGTTGTTCTACTCTACTCTACTGTACTCTACCCTATTCTACTCTACTCTACTGTACCATATTCTACTCTACTCTTCTGTTGTTTTACTCTACTCTACTGTACTCTACCCTATTCTACTCTACCCTATTCTACTCTACTCTTCTGTTGTTCTACTCTACTCTACTCTACTCTTCTGTTGTTCTACCCTACTGTTCTCTTCTGTTGTTCTACTCTACTCTACTGTACTTATCCTATTCTACTCTACTCTTCTGTTGTTCTACTCTACTCTACTGTACTCTACCCTATTCTATTCTACTCTACTCTTCTGTTGTTTTACTCTACTCTACTGTACTCTACTCTTCTGTTGTTCTACTCCTGGCAGTGGGCAGAGTAACCTCCAATATTGCATTCCAATCACTGGGAAGGAAGGAAGGAAGGAAGGAGCAATAACACTTCTTAAGACTTATATACCACTTCACAGCCCTCTCTAAGAGGTTTCCAGACTCAGCCTCTTGCCCCACAACAATCTGCTCCTCATTTGACCCACCTCGGAAGGATGGAAGGCTGAGTCAACCTTGAGCCAGTCAGGATTAAACTCCTGGCAGTGGGCAGAATTAGCCTGCAATACTGCATTCTAACCACTGTGCCATCCTGGCTCCTAAGCCTCCTTCCTTTATATAGTCTTGGGGTAAATAATTTTTTGTAAAGTTCAGGGACCTGCTGTACCAACATGGCCACCATTAGGAGTGGATGGTCATTTCTTGTCCTTCAGGAGAAGGATTATGTTTTGTTGTTAGAAGGCAGGATGCTAATAGTAGTCCCCTCTTGGCAAGCCGTAAATGAGCTGACTACCTTTCTCATAAGCATGGGAACAATGCTTGCGTAGGATCAGTTAACCACGGGAAATGGGGCAATCACTTTCCCTGTTTTTAAAAAGAAATATATAAGCCGGCCGAACTTCTTATAACCCAACTTTTGATAAGGATCCTGGCTTTGTTCGATGTAGTAAGGAGCTCTCCAGCTGTTTTATTTATATGTATCTATGTTATCAAACGTATATATGTTTTTACTATAAACGAATGCAGCTTGAATGAATGACCCAGACAAATAATTCATTCCCACTGCAAACTTTTGCTTAGCAAGTTTGTTATTCCCGTCAATTGAGACCATATGTTCCGCAGCAAACAATAACTCTAGATTATTACTCATTTGTAAACTTTGCAATGGAAGCGATGGGAAGAAGGGTGGTTGTTTTTTCTTTCTTTTCTTCTTCTTCTTTTCAGCTCTAAATTATTAGGGTGGGAAGTAAATGTCAATGGAACATAAAAGTTCTTGGGGCGATGCTCACATTTGCTCATGCTTTCAAATCCACTGTGGCTTCTTAGTTCGTGGGAAGGATGACAAGGCGGGGGTGAAGTAAAATGAGAATCAATCCAGGATCAACAGTGAGCTTCTATGGTAACCGAAAATTGGATTAGGTGGGTGAGAAGAGGCAATACCCCATGAAGTATTATGTGCAAAGGAAGTACATGTAGGTTGGGGGGCCATAGCAAATTCTAATGAAGAAAGAACCATGTTTTCCCGAAAATAAGACAGGGTCTTATTTTCTTTTGACCCCCGAAATAAGCAGTTAGCCTTATTTTCAGGGAGGTCTTATTATTTTTGAGGTGCAGAAGGTGGCAAGCATGGTCACCTCATGGCTGTTGCTGTGTTGCAATATTTTCAGGAGAGGGCTTATTTTCAGAGGAGGTCTTATTATTTTTGAGGTGCAGGAGGCGTCGAGCATGGTCACCTCATGGCTGCTGCTGTGTTGCAATATTATTGGGGAAGGCTTATTTTCAGGGAGGTCTTATTATTTTTGAGGTGCAGGAGGCATCGAGCATGGTCACCTCATGGCGGCTCCTGTGTTGCAATATTATTGGGGAAAGCTTATTTTCAGGAGAGGGCTTATTTTCAGAGGAGGGCTTATTATTTTTGAAGTGCAGAAGGTGGCAAGCATGGTCACCTCATGGCTGTTGCTGTGTTGCAATATTTTCAGGAGAGGGCTTATTTTCAGGGAGGTCTTATTATTTTTGAGGTGCAAGAGGCATCGAGCATGGTTACCTCATGGCTGTTGCTGTGTTGCAATATTTTCAGGAGAGGGCTTATTTTCAGAGGAGGGCTTATTATTTTTGAGGTGCAAGAGGCATCGAGCATGGTCACCTCATGGCTGTTGCTGTGTTGCAATATTCTCAGGAGAGGGCTTATTTTCAGAGGAGGTCTTATTATTTTTGAGGTTCAGGAGGTGGCAAGCATGGTCACCTGATGGCGGCTCCTTTGTTGCAATATTTTCAGGAGAGGACTTATTTTCAGGGGAGGGCTTATTTTAGCACATGCACTCCAAAGCCCGATTGGGCTTATTATCCAGGGAGGGCTTATTTTCAGCCAGGAACTGGTCCTGTCCTGACTCTTGGCTTCCCAGTGCTAATGCTGTCCTTATTTGTTTAAAAATCCCAAGGGAAGAAAAAGAACGGCACTTCAATTTATTTCAAGCAGGAGTTTACATTTCCCCCTTTGGAAACAAGAAGATCCAAGCCAAATTCTCCAGGAGGAGCTGCTTGGGGGAAAAAGAAAAGGATCTTGGGTTTGAAAGGGAGATCCTCGCTTCGTTGATTTTGTAGGAGGCGGATTCAGACGCGGCTTTGTGCCCCCCCCCCCCCCCCCGAAGAGGAAAAGGTGGAAGCGGGCTAGCAGGGAACATAAAAGGGCAAGAAATAAATCGGTTCTTTTTCAAAATGGTAACTTTGTTGTGGATGGGTAGAACGTGAAGAGATCCATTCTAAGAATTGGTGTCGTGTACTGGCTTCGAGCATAAGCATGGGGCAGTTTGGGTTCATATTTTCTTTTTCTACCACTTGAGTGGGGTTTTTAGACATGCAGATCTCCTCTTAGATTAAGTATAAGTATAATCTTTATTGTCATTGTACTTGTTTACAACGAAATTAGTTTTAACCTCACGGGTGCAAAATTATAACAGAAATGAAAAAAGACAGAAAAGAAAAGAAAAACCAAGTCTGTGCATGGAGTGATTGTGGTTGAATTTAAAAGTCTCACAGCCCAAGGATAGAAACTATCTTTAAACCTGTTTTTTCGGCTGGCTATACTATAGCTTCTGCCTGATGGTAGACAGGCAAAGAGACACCGACCAGGGTGTGAATCATCTCTGAGTATCTTCCTTACTCTGCTAAAGCAGCGATACCTGGTGAGGTCATCTAGTGGTGTCAGAGGGCAGCCAGTGGTTTCTTGTGCCGAATTGCTCACTCTCTGCAGTGCCTTCCTGTCCGCAGCAATTAAACCAGCATACCATACTGTCATACAATATGTGAGGATGCTTTCTATGGTGGACCAATAGAAAGAGGTCATCAGCCATTGTTCCACCTGATTTTTTCGCAGGACTCTAAGGAAATAAAGTCTCTGTTGGGCCTTTCCAATCACCAGAGATGTGTTGTTTTTCCAGGTGAGATCTTGGCTAATAAGCCCTACCAAGACTTTAAAAGAGGAAACCCCCTCCACACAGCCCCCCTCGATATACAGTAGGGCAGGTTCCTCTCTGTGCTTCCGGAAATCTAGCACCATCTCCTTTGTCTTGCTAGTATTTAGCTGTAAGTTGTTTCTTGAGCACCATGTGGATACCTTCTGGATTTGTTCCCTGTATGCTGATTCGTCCCCTCCAGTTATGAGACCCACCACCGTTGTGTCATCTCCTCCTCTATGAAATATCATGGGTCTTCCAATAATAATGTCTGAAACGGACTAAACACAGTTTCTACATCCAAAAATGTTGAAGATCATCAATTTTATTTTAACTTTTTATCTATTTCTAGCAAATTCTCACCACTCTGCTTCTTTGGCTGAAAAACGACACCCACTTTTTACTGGGTCAACATTTAAACCATGGCCATATTCAACAAAGATCACTGGTGGAAAGAAAGCAGTGACCTTAAATTCTTGTGAGATTTAGATACGGAATTCATTGGCATTAGATGTATTCATTGTACACAATTTCGCTCCCCTGGTCCTCGTAAACTTTAGGGCGGAACGAATGAGGGGGACCAGGCTTTGCCAAGTGCAGATGTCGAAATGCTGGCCGAATATCTTTTTTAAAAAATGTCTTATATAATTGGAAGAAAAATAATGACTTACTAATAAATCAATAATGAAATAAGAGTAGAGGACTCCTATAATATGGGTAAAAGAAATGGTTGCACACTGAGAAAAGAATGAGATATTTGGCAGGCTTGGTGAGAAGTCCTTTATGCTGGGAAATAAAATAATAATAACTTGGCAATCTTGCTGAGAAACACCTTCCACTGATTGGAAGATGTAACTGTGACTTTTCCCCCCTCTCTTTTTGACCTCAGCTTTAGCTGTTTAGAAATACTTGGAAGACAACGTTATTGGTGTGGGGCGTAACCATATTAATGCATTGAATTCTCAGCCAGACCCATTAAAGTGTTAGTATTGGAGGCATCATGCCATCCCTTTCTTTGGTATTCAACACAGATGGATCCTTCCCAAAATACGGTTGACATATTTTTCAGAGAAGACATCCAATTTAACACTATGGCAAAACTTCAGCAAAGGCAAGCATGATGAGTATTAAGATAGGAGAGAAATCTCAGGGCTGTGAGCTAGTTCGGGAAGCTCAAAATAATAATCTGGAAGAAGACACAAAAATGACACAAAAACATAGGCTGGTACCACAGTTGTGGTTGGCTCAAGGAAGACTTTGAGTGAACCATGAGAAATATTGAACAATGAGCCACAGCGACACAGTGGTGAGAGTGCAGTACTGCAGGCTACTTCTGCTGCCTGCCGGCTGCCTGCCATTTGGCAATTGGAATCTCACCAGGCTGAAAGTTGACTCAACCTCCTATCCTTCTGAGGTGGGTAAAACGAGGACCCAGATTGTTGGGGGCTATAATAGGGCTGACACTGCAAACCACTTAGAGAGGGCTATAAAGCACTGCAAAGTGGTATATAGGGTTAAGTGGTATTGCTATAGTATATAGTCAATTCCTGCAGATTTAAGCTAATATTATACACATTGAATTGTAGATTGCACCCAGTGGTGGGATTCAAACACTTTTATTACCGGTTCTGTGGGCATGGCTTGGTGGGCATGGCATGGCTTGGTGGATGTGGCAGGGGAAGGATACTGCAAAATCCCCATTCCCTCCCGATCAGCTGGGAGTCGGGAGGGAGGGAATAGATGGGGACGGGGCCAGTCAGAGGTGGTATTTACCGCTTCTCCGAACTACTTAAAATTTCCGCTACCGGTTCTCCAGCACCCGTCAGAACCTGCTGAATACCACCTCGGATTGCACCCCAACTTGGAGTTATGTGGGAGCCGATGCATGTTCCCAAATGTTTGGGTGGGTTCCAGATCCAACCACTGTAGGGAAAATAAGGCAGATGTGCCATTGTCTTACAATCAACTCTGGAACGTTGCTTAGTGACAACGTTTGGACCAACGGTCGCTTTGCAGTTGAATGATTTGAACCAGAAAGCAGGAGAAAAAGGAACACTCCTTGTTGTGCCAAATTGGCTTTCGAGGCATATTTGACACAACAGCCTTCCAGGCCTTTGGAAGTAGTCCTAGTATATTTTTTCGGTGTGGCTAAAATAAATTACGTTGCTTCTAATCCACATGATGTATTACTGAAGCAAAGTCTGGTCCGATGCTCTACCTTCAAATCAGTCAAAACGACATGGGGGGAAAATGATAGAGTCAGTGAAAGCTGGACATGGGGGCCCGATGGTTCTTTTGGCTCCAGAAGAGCAATGGATGAGTCCCACCAGTTCCACCCACTGTGTGTGTGTTTGTGTGTCTGTGTTCCAGCATAACTCGAGCAATTTCAACCAAACTTGATACACAGATAACTTACTTTCTGGAAAAAATACTGTGGGTGGTGGTGGTAAGAGGTGTTCTTTTAAGATACAGCCTGTTGTGCCTTAAAATGGTTTCTACCGTACTGCCATAAAATGGATTCTACTGTACAGCGCAGTGGAGTTGCCACGGTAACAGCTTCACAGTACTCCACAAGGGGGCTCCCTCTGATAAGGGGGAATATTCAACATTAGAAATTACATTTAGTCTGGATATTTTCAACCAAATGAGGGCTTTTTCTATCTAATACAGGATTAGGATAAAAAAATGCCCGGGCAATGCTGGGTTATCAGCTGGTTAATAATAAATTGTTCCTGATATGAACATAGGGAAAGGAAGCCTTAAGTACTTGCTCCATCACTGGTACAGCAGCGTCTCTAAATTAAGAGAGGGTAATAATCATGCTGGGTAGGTAATAAAGCCACAATAATAATACAATATATTTAGAGGATAGCAGATTAAGGAAGGCTGATTCATGGCCTTTTTTTTTTTTTTTGAAAGGGTCATATAAGGAGATGTTAACATCTATAATTTACATATTTCGGAAGCCATCCTACTCTTGGGTATAGGGGAATTTTCAATGCTATGATCTCTGCAGGTGGCAAAATGAGACATCTGGTTGGCTCTGTGTAGTTGGAAAAGAAATAAGACTGGTTTTTGTCCAATTATGACATCTTGCAGTAATTTTGTCCTGGACAATTGCAGTTAATCTCAATTATCTTTTTTTATTTTATTTTTTGTTTCTGAGCTGCGCTGTGCTGTCCAGACTCTAAAGCATAAAATGTTCACATCAAAGTTAAAAGTGATTTTGTTTTGGAGATCTGTTTCAATGGCGAATACATAGGTTGATTTTTTTTTGTCTTTATCACAATTAGTAGTCAAAGGAAATATTTGCTGGGCTTTGGAACACATTTTGGGTGGCTATTATTTAGCTGCTCTTCCGAAATACGGATAATTAACTTGGTTAAAGACATTCAAACAGGCACCTGATGAATTAACATTAAAATTTCTGAAGTGTTGGAAAAGAGTACACAAAAGAAATTACACTCAAAGGTGTTCCTTGCCATATAAGGTAAAGGTTCCCCTCGCACATACTGTATGTGCTAGTCGTTCCCGACTCTAGGGGGCGGTGCTCATCTCCGTTTCAAAGCCAAAGAGCCAGCGCTATCCAAAGATGTCTCCGTGGTCATGTGACTAGCATGACTAAATTAAATGAATAAATAAATAAAATGACTCAATGCCAAAGGTGTACCATATTCCCAAAACCAATTTTCATTGTAATTTTAGTACAATGACAATAAAGATTATTATTATTATTATTAAATCGAATTTTAGAGCCCATTCTCCAAAAAGTATTTGAAAGAACAAATATTCCCTTATTCCCATTAATGGGATAGTTTGTGTCCTATAGTGGTGCCTACCTATTTTGGATAGTCTGTAACCATAACATCTCTATTTATTGTCCCAAAGTTGCTTTTTCAAGAGGCAACTGGACCCTCTGGTTTTTCTTTGAGGAGGTGTCACTTCTTATCCAGGAAGCTTCTTCAGCTCTCTAGAAAAACCAAAGTCCAGTTGCCTCTTGAAAAAACACCTTTGGGACAACCGTGACCCGGATGACTGAGAATCTCCATAGACAATCTCTATTTATTGAATGAGCATCACATTCACACAAGTGGGAAGCAGTGAAGCCAAAATGGTTTCATCCAAGGTTATAGCTGTATCCAAGTTGAAAATTCCGAAGCTTCCCACCCACCCACCCAGTTTTAAATTTCCCTGAAAAAAAAGGTTATTCTTGCAAGGATTTGATAGGGCTAGCAGGTCAGTTTATATTTATTTAATGACCTTGAAGGTGAAGCACAATGGCAGATACTATCTTTCTGAATGATTCCTGGGGTCCCAGCCAAGACAGAAAATAGAGGAATAGTGTTAAGGGACCACAAAATCCAGCTTCTTTTGAGGGTGCCATGCACTAAAATGCAAAGCACCGAATTCTACTTGCAAGAATCAAGTTTGAACTGCAAGAGATGAAAGTTGATGGACTGAGAAAGAAAAAAAAAACCAGGAGGAATGTTTCTCTTTGCTCTATTTTTCCATTCTTGTTGAAAAACCATGCTGGGGAAAAGGTTTTTGGGGTTTTTGGTATATTTGTAAGCCAGGAACAATTGTGCAATTGGCCAGTCTTCCAAAATCTTTTCACTTGTAGGTTCTGTTTCTCTCCATGGCATGACATCTTTTTGCCAGCTTTCTCTCAAGCATTGCTCTGTTGCTTTCCACCAACATCTCATGGGAAGGACTATTGATTAGTTACAGACCTAGGCATTTTGGGGGGGGGGAGGGGGGGGAAATAGGAAAAGGCTATTTTCAAGTGCCATCTAGTGGCTTATTGGCTTATTTGCTAAAGTGGAAATGACTGTAATCCTTCGCCCCTCAATTATTAACTATTTTATCTTTGGTTCAATATATTTGACAGGAAACAAAAAGGGTCATGCAGTATTGAATGTTGGGCATGTCACACGCTTGCCTGATCAACTTTTTGGCTTTAAGGCAGCTATTTTCTACTTTTACTATCGTCTTGCCAGACCAGGATTGCAACTTGAAATAGGAGCTCTAGTACTGTACTTGAATGCTGTGTGGACTCTACACAACTCAGTTAACCAGACATATTTTTACATTTGGCTGCGGGACACTGAAACGTCATTGTGTTGCCAAATTGAAATCATGAAAGTGTAGGGAAGGTGCAACACCAACAATTACAAAGACCCGTTGTATGCCCTCATTGTTCTGTAGTTTTAACTTCAGCCATGGAATGTGGATATTAGGCGAGGACTATCTATAATTGATTCCGAGTGTCCTTTTTAAATGTAGCTTGCTTTTAAAACAATTCCAGTTAAAATTTGATTGGAAGATTATGACTGAACAAGGGCTTTGGGGTTGGGGGTAGGTTTTAAGTAGTCTCTGAAAGTTAGTTATCTTTGGCAGATTCCTCTCTCTATAACAGCACTAAGTAAACACAGCCTGTAGTGAGATCTATATTCTTTTCCTTGCAGTAGGGTTTTTTAATCCATCTCTTCCTTATAAGGAAAAAAATATCCCACAATTTTCTATCAAAGTTTATTTACATTTTAAAAAGGTGTACAAAAATATACTGTATAAAAGAGTTTTCTTTATTTCTGCCCAGTTGATCCAAATCCGCCTGAGCCACGTTCTGTTTCATCCAAAACCTGAAAAATAGAAGTAATTTGTTTAATTGAATAACGGGAAAAATTGTAAAAGAAAAAAGTGCACACATTAAATCCCAATTGTGATCCTCACTAACCACAATTGGGATTCCCTACTGTCACTAAGTGACACAGTCATAAAGGGTAACATTGGGTGACTGTGCCAGACTTATAGCATCATGTGACCCTGACTTGCCACCCACTTCTCCACTGACTTTGCTTGTTGGAAGCTTGCTATGAAGATCACAGATAATGACTGTGGGATCCTGTGGACAGCATAAATATGCACCAGTTGCCAAACCACAATTATGTGACTTTGGAGACACAGCGATGGCTGCAAGTTCAGTCAACGATGTGGTAAATCTCTTTTCTTAGTGTTGTTTAAGTTCAAATGATCACTGAATGAATAGTCTACCTCTATATTCACATATCTAAACATGCTAAACATTTCAATAAATGACAGCCATGTTTTTTTATAATCATAACTAAACTACTTTCAAAAGGAATTTGTTATATTGCTAAAAACTCAACTCTGCAGACCATTGACAAAAAAATATTGAGATTTTTTTTTTTTATATTGAAAAAGTTTTATTGGTTTTACAATTTTTCAATAGGATAGGGTAAGGCATACAAAGAAATTTTGAGAGCATTCACGTCAAAGTCGTCGGCCCTACCGGGACATCAAAATAGATCATTAATAAAAAACATTTTCCATACACTACAAAGTGAAAGCAAGTACATATTTCTAAGTTCTCAGTTCTATGCTGTCAGTCATTTACAAAAATCCAGATGCACATGTTATATTATACAATATTATTCAAAAAATCAAGGCAAAGTTATTTTTTAGATCCAAGTCTCTTGGCAATTGTATCTTCTATCTCTCCTTCCAGGCCCCCAGCGGGCGGGGCCGTGGCCCCCCCTGCCCCTCCTGGATCTTCCCCCAGGACAGAGGAATGTTTTTTAAGAAAGGCTTCCGCCTCAACAACTGTTTTAATCCTCACTCTTCCTCCTTCCCAGAACACCAGCATCCCTTCGGGCATCACCCACCTAAACCAGATCCCGTGGTCAAACAATTTTTTGGACAAGAAGGAAAATTTCCTTCTTGCTTCTCTAATCTTTCTTGGGATCTGCTTTAGGATGGCAACCTCCTTTTGTTGGTAAATTAACGGACCTCCTCTCTGCACTTTCAAGATTTCCTCTCTGGTTGACCTTCTAACAAATTTAACATGTATCTCTCTGGGTACTTCATTTATCCTGGCATATGCAGAGTTTATTCTGTAGGCTAGGTCAATGTCCCCCCTGATCTCATCCTTAGGTTTATGTAAATAGTCTGCTATAATTGTGCTCATGAGTTCAGGGAGACATTCACCAGTTTCCTCAGAAACATTCTGAAATCTCAAAAAATATGTCATCCTTTCCATATCAATCCTAGACACATGCCCATTTATTTCCACAACCTCATTAGTAACATTTTTAATCTCTCCCTTAGCCCCCCTTCCAGTTCTTCATTCTTCTGTGTGTTCTCCAGCACTTGTTTCCGTGTGTCCAATAATTCCTTTTTAAAGTTGATATTTTCTGCCCTCTGGGCCTTGATTTCTTGTACCAAAGTTTGTATAACAGATTCAAGAGAGGCCATCCTTAGTTCTAAGCTTGCCAGTGCTGATTCTTGTGCCATGATTAGCTGTTAAAATCCGTGCCACTAAAATGGCGTTTTTTGGGTGGGGCTGTCGAGGCAAGTCAGGAGCCAAAAGTTCAGATCAGGGTTGTAAAGTTCAGGAACCAAGAGAGAAACAATTTTCCAAGTCAATAAGTATAATAACGAAGGCACTCCAGAAAAGAAATCACAAATCCAAAAAAAAATTCTTCTTTAGTAACCAGAGGGAGTCCAAATCACAAAGAGACGCTGGAAATTTTCCATAAGTAAAATAGTCATTCAGGGACAAAGAGAAGCCATTTCCACCGCCCAGACTCAGAGCCAGAAGGAGAGAGTGGTAAAAAAAAAATGTTTCCAATCAGCCAGACCTAGATACATTGTTTCAAAGACAAACCGCAGACCGCTTTCCCTTGTTTCAAACAGTCCAGATTAAAGATATCCGCTTCCTCGCAGCGAGGAGCCATTCTTAAGTGCCGCTTTAGTCCGAGGGGGGGTTTAACAAGCAGACACCCCCCTCCAAGTTCTTTCAGCCCAGGCTGACAGCAGGAAAAAAAAAATGTTTAAAACCACTCACTTTCACCCTCGCAGCCGAAGCCCCGGGAAGCCTTCCGACTCAGACGGCCAGCTCTCTTAGTATTTTCAAAACGATGCCGCCCGCCATTGGCGAAGGGGAAACCCCCCGCAGCATGTCCTCATCCACCTAAGCCAGTGCTTCTCAATTATTTTCTGTCAGGCCCCCCCTAGGAAGAAGAAAACATTTCGCGCCCCCCCCGCGCGACTGTAAATAGTATCATTTGTCTATAAAATTGTTATAAGTACACCTCTGCATAGCACTGTATCCTTATTAACGTATAAGAGAATTAAAAAAAGAAAATTTCTTTCTCTTTCTCTCTCTCTCTTTTTCTCTTTTTCTCTCTTTTTTCTCTTTCCTTTCTGTCTCTCTCTTTCTCTCTCTCTGTCTGTCTTTCTTTCTCTCTCCCACTTTTTTCTTTCTTTCTTTTTCTTTTTCTCTCTCTATCTCTGTCTGTCTCTTCTTCGTCTGCCCATCTATCGCTGTGTGTGTGTGTGTGTGTCTCGCATTCACGCACTTAATCACTGTGTCTCTCTTTCTCTCCCTGTCTCTCTCTCTGTCTCTCTGTGTGTTTCTGTCACTCTCTGATTCCTCCCTCCCTCCCTGTCTCTCTGTGTCTGTGCCTCTCTCTGTCTGTGTGTCGTCGTCCCCGCCCCGCCCCCACTCCCCGCGGAGTCTCCTCAGCCCGACTCACCCGCCTTAGCCTGCCCCGGCCGCACGGCCACCCGCTGTGCTTGATCGCTCGTTCGCTCGCTCAGGAGCTGAGAAGCCTCCGTGTGTGTGTGTGTGTGTGTGTGTGTGTGTGTGCGAGGAACGGCAGTCCCTGGAAGACGACGAGTGGCCAGCATGCCGGCTGTGGAGGGAGGGAGGAGGAGGGAGAAAGGGAATCGGCAGAGGCGATTTGCCGAGGTCAAACGCGCCCCCCTTTACAGAGCCTCGCGCCCCCCCTGGGGGGCGCCCCCCACTATTTGAGAAACGCTGACCTAAGCCGAGGACAAGGGTCGCTTCCCAGCTGCCGCTGGGGGAGGACGACCCAGGCGAGCCGGCTTTACGGGAGACCCCCAAAAACGGGGCGTCTCGCCCCCGTGGGGGGGCAAGGAAAAGAAACAAAGCGGCGAGCAAGCCCTAGGCTCGCCCGTCGCCGCTGGAGCCGGAACCGGAAGTCAAAAATATTGAGATTTTGAAGTAAATGTGAACCAAATAGCTTTCGCCCATATCCCTACATTAGATAAAACCTTTTAATTCCTATATTTTATTAAACAGTAAGATACCTGGGTTAGCGGTTATTTCTTACCTTGACTTCTTCAAGAATTGGATAGTAGATGCGCTCACAGATTAGTTGAGCAATCCTGTCACCCTTTTTAACTAAAAAAAAAAAAGGAATTTAAAAACACATTATCAACATATTGTTATATCATTCTAAGGAAAATGCCAGAAAAATACTGTGCAATTAAACTAAGGACAATGTAAGGAAATGACTTGTTTCTCCTCTTGGGAGATTGGATGACTGCTTATAAAGTCCAGCTGAATACATATTATTTATGCCAGGGTTCCCCATTAATATCATTCCGAAAGGGTCAATGGGACTATCTGTTATTGTTTTTGCTATTATTGGTACTGCTGTTGGTAGTATTTATTTTCACATAGTAAATGTTTGGAGGTCAAAGAAAAATCTAAAACTTTATAAGGAGATTGGTGAACTGAACAGTTTGGGACATTTTGATTAATGCTATACAGTGGTACCTCGGTTCACGAACTTAATTCGTGAACTGACTCTGGTCGCGAACCGAATTGTTCGTGAACCGAGGCAGTTTTCCATATGCTAAAAGCATAACAAAAATAAAAAAAAGTCACTGAAAGTACTCACAGTGTGCGTGCTGGTGCTTTTTTCTGTGTCTCCTTCTCTCCACGATCTTCCTACAGGAAGTCACAACCATGTGACAGCCAGGAATACATTAAAAATGGCCGCGGTTCCTGTTCGTGAACCGAAGCAGAGTTCATGAACCGGAGCACATTTTGAGGAACTTTTCTGTTCGTGAACCGAGTTGGTCGTGAACAGAGGCGTTCGTGAACCGAGGTACCACTGTATTTGCAAAGGCAATATACCTACTTCCATCAAAGGAGAATTCTCCTGAAGCTCCCGCAGTTGCTCTGCCAAAACTTTACATGTATATTCTAATATAAAAGCAGGAAATTTAAGGAAAGTATCAGCTTAATATTAACTTTTTTTTTTTTACCTTGAAATGGTTCCTTTCCAAAGTTAAACAATACTACACCAACATTTCCCCTGTAGTCCTCATCAATTACTCCAGCTGTTTTAAAAAAGAAGAAGAATGCAACAGTGTAGATGTTTCACTGTATATTTGAATACACTTGCAGTGTGTGTGTGTATGATTGGAGAAACATAGGCACTCATTTGTCCAGAAAATAGATAAGTAAGGATATATATTGCAAATATTGCTTTAAATTCACTCTAGAAATGGGTTTCTATGATACATCAAAGAGTATTAATTCAGTCAGTACACAAGTGTACAATGAGATTGGCTGAGCCTACAACATACATAGAAAATCCCTAACCCAATAAGTCATACTAACAACACACAATTCTCTATACATATATGTGGGGAACATTACATTATAATATATTGCACCAATATGAACAGGTTGCGTTGGCCCTGCAGGTCTATCATACTATATACTTATGATGTTATGTTGCATTGCATTCAGGAGTCTGACAGCCCTCAGATAAAAGCTGTTCTTCAGCCTGTTTGTATGGCTGGCTATGTTTCTATATTTCCTACCCGATGGTAGGAGAATTGCTGATCTGGGTTTTAGATGTCCCTGAGGATTTTCCTCACTTTTCTAAGGCAGAGAGTCCTAGCGATTTCCTCTAGTGATGTCAGGGAACAGCCCATGATGTTTTGTGCTCATCAGCAGCAGAGGTTACACTCTGGTTGTATTTTATCTTTTTTTTAATTTTAATTTTAAACACTTAAAATACATTGACAAAAACATAACTTGCAAACAATTTCAATTAAAATTAATGGGGCAGGTGGCATGACTTAAAATCTACTACATTTAGTAGAGCCTTAGTTTTATTAGCTTAGGAGCTCAGTAACAAATAAATCAGTGTGAGGATTCCTTAAAAATAAAAAGTTTGAAAATGTTTGTTTCCAAGCATTGCTTAATTGAAATAAATATATGCAGTGGATAAATGTATCTAGCCAACTGCTAACATGTAGTTCTGCAGAGCTTAGTTCACGGTCAATTGCTTTAACAGATGTGCTTTAATTAACTTGATCATGAATTATTGCAAAGAACATATGTTCCATCGTTTAGCTTCACTAAAATTATAGGGAGCTTATTTATATAATAAAGAAAACTCGCTCACATTTCATCTTTCAATACTTCTATTCCCAGAACGTAAGAGTACAGTACTGTTATCTTATTACATATGCAAATTAATGTAAATAAGCAAAACCTCATTTCGGAGCCTGTCAATTTTTTTTTTCTAAATTAAGAATAATGTAATATGCATTTTATGTTGCAGCAGCTAAATGCATAGACTGATATAATTGCATTCAGAAACAATTACTCACCACCGACATCAATGAAATGATTTACAGCTAATCCAGATCGAGGAGCTTAAATCAAAAGGGAAGAAAATGTGAATTATGACCCACTTTCTAATTTTCACGAGTAAAGGTTTAGCAAACCTATAAGATTACTATTTTTCTGTTTAACAACTTACCTACTCGACCATAGCAACCTGTAGGAAGGGCAACCTGAATATCTGTTTTCACAACAGCTTTCCCTACAGCAGGGACCTCACAATCATATGCACTACCAAACAAACAAACAACAAACAAAAAATGAATTATCTAAGAAAAAAATCAGTAAGTTCCAATTGTATGCAGAAGTCATTTCTTTTTATACACTTTAATACACAGGTAGTCCTCGACTTATGACCATAATTGAGCCCAAATGCATGTTGCTAAGCAAACAATTGTTAAGTGAGCTTTGTCTCATGTTATGACCTTTCTCACCACAGTTAAGTGAATCACTGCAATAGCACCTAGACTTATATACTGCTTCATAGTGCTTTATAGTCATCTCTAAGCGGTTTACAGAGTCAGTCTATTGCCCCCAACAATCTGACCGACCTTGGAAGGATGGAAGGCTGAATCAACCTTGAGCCTGGTGAGATTCAAACTGCCAGCCAGCAGTCAGCATTCTAACCACTGCAGCTGTTAAGTTAGTAACATAGTTAAGTAAATTTGGCTTTCTAAGTATATTGTCATTATACTTGCTTAAACGAAATTGGTTACCAGCCAATTGATTCCCATTGATTTTGCTTGACAAAAGATCCCAAAAGCAGGTCACATGATCCCTGGACACTGTAACCATCATTAAATATGAGAGTTTACCAGGTGTCTGGATTTTGATCACGTGACCACGGGGATACTGCAAAGGTTGTAAGTGTGAAAAACGGTCCTAAGTCATATTTTTCAGTGCCGCTGCAACTTTGAATGGTCGCTAAACTAATGCTTGTAGGTTGAGGACCATCTGTGCAATTGTGTCCCTGCCGTCACAATTGACATTCATGCACTTTGCAGTTGGTGAGAATATATGACTGTTGCATTGGTCCACAGCTGCACGGTTGCCATTTGCATGCTCGCAACTGGCTTCCAACAAGGAAAATCAATGGGGAAGTCGGCAGTAAAATAGTAAACTCTGTCCCTGCCATTAGATGTCTCATTTAACGACGCCATTGCTTAGCATCAGAGCTGCTGGCCCCAATTTGAGGTTGTTAAGCAAGGACTACTAGTTACAGGTTGATCGTGGATTCAAATGAATGAATTATTGTTTCATTGTACCGGTAATCTTGGAAGAAAAATGTATTTTATCGATTTGTGCAGAATATTCGGAAAAAACCTGCCTGAAAGATGAACTGCTCACCAATATTATTTGCATTCATTATAGCTGCCCATTTCACACATACTGATAGCCCACCATTAAAAAGAACAATGCCGCAATTGCTAATTCTTTGATTAAAGATCGGATTCAAGCTGTAAGATGAGCACCCTGTTCCTCAAACTGTCTCAAATGTGATTTTTTTTTTCCTCCCCAAAAGGCAGCTGGATTTTCTTTGAAAACGTTTCGCTTTGTCCTCTGTACTCTCTCTCAGACTCCCCCCTCACAGCCAGCAGCTCCTCCCACCAGCCTCATGGAAGTTAAAATGCAATGGAGGCAATTTCTCACTACCTTTGGGACTTGGACATTGGGCGCTTTCTAACAAAATGAAATTCAAGGGTGAAGAGTCAGGTTCTACATTTAGGCGAGAAAAACAAAATGCACACGTACAATACGTGTAGTACCTTGCTCAATAGTACCATCAGAGAGAGGGATCTTGGAATGCTAGTGGACAACCATTGAAATAGGAGTCAGCGGTGTGCACCAGCTGCCCAAAAAAGCCAACCCAGTTCTAGGCTGCATAAACAGAGGGAGAGAATCAAGATCACGTGAAGTGTTAATGCCACTTTATAAGGCCTTGGTAAGGCCAGACTTGGAATACGGCATGCAGTTTTGGTCACTACGATGTAGAAAAGACGTGGAGACTCTGGAAAGAGAGCAGAGAAGAGCAACAAAGAGGATTAGGGGACTGGAGGCTAAAACATATGAAGAACGGTTGCAGGAGCTGGGTATGTCTAGTTTAAAGAAAAGAAAGTCCAGGGGAGACATGATAACAATGTTCCAATATCTCAGGGGTTGCCCCAAAGAAGAGGGAGTCAAGCTATTCTCCAAGGCACCTGAGGGTAGAACAAGAAGCAATGGGTGGAAACTAATCAAGGAGAGAAGCAACTTAGAACTGAGGAGAAATTTCCTGACAGTGAGAACAATTAATCAGTGGAACAGAAGTTGCCTCCAGAAATTGTGAATGCCCCAACCCTGGAAGTCTTTAGGAAGATGTTGGAGAGCCATTTGTCTGAAATGGTTTAGGATTTCCTGCCTAAGCAGGGGGTTGGACTAGAAGACCTCCAAGGTCCCTTCCAATTCTATTCTGTTCCATTCTATTCTATTCTATTCCTTCATTCCACTATCCCATTCCATTCTTCTGTCCTATTCTAAGAAGCTTCCTCAGTTCATCTGAAGAAACGTCTTGGATTTGAAGCGAAACGTTTTCAAAGAAAACGCCAAGAAAACCCAGCTCCCTTTTTTGGGGAAAAACAACAACAACAACAACAACAACAACAACAACTCTTTGGGGGCAACCACGGACTGGGCGATTGGGAAATCTCCACAGAAGAACCCTGTCTTTTCTTACCTGTACAAATCGTAGCCCGCCGCCCGGGAAGATCCTTTAGAAGGCGCCACGGCGTTTCCAGTCAGCTTGACGAAGCGCAGGCTATGATAAGGCGTGTCCCCGTTGGAAATAGTCACCTGCCTGGCGCTGGAAGGTTCCCCGGGGGATACTCTGGAGACGGGCATAGCGACGGCGCGAAAAAAGGCGGTCAATTCTGAGAGGGGGAAAAAAGACGACAAGATGCTCCGAAAGCCCGCGCTTTTTTTCTTTTTAATTATCCCGAACGGGTCCCGCCTGCGGCCTCAACGGCCATTGGACGCGCGCGGCAACAACGGCCAATGGGCGCGCGAGGACCAGAGGCATTCAAACTTGGCCACTTTTAAGACTTGTGGAGTTCAACTCCCAGAATTCTCCAGCCATCGGCTTAAAAGTGGGCTAGTTTGATATAGCCAATGGGCGCGAGGCGGAGGCGGGATTTCCCCTGTCTTGTCAGTAGGAGAAGAAAAAAAAGTTGGGGCGCGCCGTCGTTGTCCGAATTCGGATATTCTTAACGGGGTGGGGGTGGCGGTGGGGTTGGCGGTCGGGGTGGGAGGAAAAAGGAATTTCGCTTCGGATTTGAGCAGTTCTTTTCCTGCCTATTCCACGAGAACCGTAGCCAAAAATGCCTGGTTTGTGTGTAAAGGGGAGGTTCGGGGTGGACGGGCCCCGTTCGGCCTCCCTCATCCCGACTGAGGGGGCTTGGCTTGCTAAATTTCATTCAGGTAAATAAAATGGCGGCGGCTTTTCTTGCGGGAGGCAAAAAAAAAAACACAAGAATGAGGCTGTTTAAGTGAGCTACCGATTTCCCCGTCGTCTCCTTTTAGGGTGAACCCGACTCTTCCCCCCCCCCCCGCTTATAGGAATGGTTTTGCCCAACGGCTCTGCAAGGCCGAGACAGCCGCACAGCTTCTTATGGACTAGTCCACCTTTCGCAAAGGAGGGGGGGATTAAAGCTTTGTGCTTACTGTGCTTGAGGGAGCGGAGGGGAGCCATGGCAGTGCCTGAAGAGTCTTTTTTCGGCTTCGCCTTGCTCGCTCTTTTTGCTTCCGGGACCGCAGAGGGAGAAAGAAAAGCGTCGTTGTCTCTGGTAGACCGGGAGGAGGCTAAGATGGCAGCCTTGTCTCCCCCCCCACAGACGTCCTCGGCCAGTGGTCGGGAAAAGTCAGGGAGGATGCATTCACACGAGACGTCTTCTAACCCGGGTTTGGCTAAAGAGACCTGGGGGGCGAGCAGAGGCCTCGCTTGGCTTCCCGGAGGCGACTTTGCCTTGGGAGAAACCAGAACCCAGGCCCTTTTAGGAAAGATGCTCAGGTGGGAGTCCCTAAATGGGGATTAATGAGCCTAATTGGCTTCAGTTCCGTGGATGGAGGGCTAGGAACGAACCACCCTGATCTGCCCAGAGACCTTGGGGATAATG
This sequence comes from Rhabdophis nuchalis, assembly GCA_039707465.1. Lineage (NCBI taxonomy): Eukaryota > Metazoa > Chordata > Lepidosauria > Squamata > Natricidae > Rhabdophis > Rhabdophis nuchalis. Next base: position 7,855,985 of record CM077659.1, on the reverse strand, counting down.
TAATATTATAATATAATAAAAAACCAGAGTTGGAAAGGACCTTGGAGGTCTAGTTTAACCCCCTGCTTAGGCAGGAAACCCTAATATGTATGTATATGTTTGTTCATTTATCAGTCAAATGTATACAGGTAGACTGTAACTTTGTTTACAGTCTACCTGTATACATTTACAGTCTACCTGTATGATGTATATTGATTGTTTCCTAGTATGATTTGATTGCTTATTTTTACCCTATGATTATCATTAAGTGTTGACCGTATGGTTAGTGACAAGGTGTCTTTTATGTACACTGAGTATCTGCACCAAAGACAAATTCCTTGTGTGTCCTATCACACTTGGCCAATAAAGAATTCTGTTCTGTTCTATCCCATCCCATCCTATCATTATGATTCTTGATTAACGCATTCTATTTTATTTTTCTTTATGTACACTGAGAGCATATGCACCAAAGACAAATTCCTTGTGTGCCCAATCACACTTGGCCAATAAAGAATTCTATTCTATTCTATTCTATTCTATTCTATAATCTATAATATTCTATTCTAGTCATTTAATGACTGCCATTAAAAACAGATTAAAATATAAACATATAAATAACAATCAATGGACCACCATCCTACACCCTTGTGGGGCCCTTTTTAAATGTTATTTATTAAATTTTTATGCTGCCTATCTCCCCTACAAGATGACTTTGGGTAGATCCCTATTTCTATGGGATCTTCAAGCCTGCTGGAAAAACCAAGTTTTAATAGATTTCTGGGAGATCAATCTCCTCCTTTTTCTGTTCAGAGGTTGTTCTGTTCAGACAAAGAGTAGGAGGCCATACCAAGTTTGGAGAAATCGATTTTTTTTTAAGTCAGCCTCCCTAAACAAAAGAAGGCACCCATGACCAAGGCATCATTTGAATTTCCAATGTTTAAACATTCAATCATCACAGTTGGAGGCTTCTTTTATCGTGAGCCTCTTCACCAGCCTTGGCTGATTTTAGAAGCTGATATGGGCATGCTATGGTTATGGCTGTCCTGGACAGGCTATGGATGTAGGAGAGAGCAGGGAGTCTAACAAACCCAAAGGCATTTGGGTGGGTGGGGGGAAATGCAGTGGGCTCCCATATCAGTCTGGCAAAAGCAAGGGTGCATCCTTGTAAGTCACCTGGACGTCACCTGGAGTAAGTCCAGTTGAAGTAGAGCCCCTGAAAGCAGGTCAGCCTAAATTGGTCTTGAGCTGGCTCTGCTTCTGGAGGTTCTGTAAATTCCCTGAAAAGCACACTATTGGCAACATGAAGGATATTGCAGTATTGGCTGAGCTACCCTGTATGAATTTATCACTATCTTTAAAAAAAAAAACATTGCTAGCAGTACACATAAATATATTCATGCCAGCAAAGTATGAATTCCTATCTTTGCATCTTGCAAAAGGCAATTTCAAAATGTTGAATTATGACTTGCCCAATAATTCTAGGAAATCCAGTTCTACTGGGTCGAGAAAGGTTGATTAAAATAATATTTGTTTCCCATGTGCTGTCTCATTTTGAATTCTGAGGTCTTTTGTCAATACTTTCTCTCACTACTTCCCCCAAAACTAGTTGAATATACTTTGATAATTTTGATTCTATATACTTACGCCAACAATCCTGTATATTATGCTGAGCTTTTTTTCAAGAAGAATAAATGGATTTATATCCATTCCTGTCTCTTATTACAAAGCCAATAGTTTTTACTCCCAAGAATGCTAAACAAAACTAATATTGTTTGGTGATGCTGTATCAGTAGCACAAGTCTTATCTAATAAAATGTATAATTAAAATTCAAAAAATTGATTATTTAGATGAAATCTAACTATTCTAAGAACATTGTGTGCCAAATGTTATGAATGGCTGGTAATATTTATCACTTCAATTATGACAAACCACATATTTTTGTTGCCAGTTTATGATGCTTTGGATAATAGGAATTTTAGTGTACACAAATTTGTGATGAATGTGTTAGTTTTTCTATTGTTTGGTGCAGCTTGTGTTGCAACAAATTTAATAAAGATGCCTCTGATTGTTTTTTCACATGGAAACAAAAAAAATCAATAAATCAAAGTATGCAGTAGAGATAAACCTTTGATTCATTTTTATTGTTAATATTAAATTAATATAGTTCAAATATTCTTACAAGTCAGAAAAAGATTAAAATTTATTAATAACAATTTCTAAGTTATGCCAAGGCACTTTCTTTCATTTATAGTTCTAAAGAAATTAATATCACTGATTTTTTAAAAAAAATTAGGTTAGTACACATTTTTGCTTTCAAAGTTGTCTTAAGTGTTGATTGAATATGATTCCGGCTTATCTTGATGTGATAATTTGAAATTATATGTTATGCCTTATAAATCATGATATTTTGCTCCCCAGTTACACTCATGAATACAAAAAAAATTACAACCAGATTTATTTATGGAATAAAAACTTTGAAGTTATGTAAGCAGCTATAGTTTGAACAGGAAATCAGACATTTTGGATTCTTTGGGGGAGAATGGAAGTATTTGAATAACTAAATTGTACGGTACTCTGGACCACAGGACTGCAGTAATTAAACATAATATGTTCATAATAGGAATGGAAGTTAGTGTATATTCTGACATCAAGAGGACTTTCTTGGTGATGAAAGCTAGACTTTTAAAGAGGGATTTGAAATGTGGAATGCAAATCTTTTTTTCTTTCCAAAGCACTTTCTTCCATTTTACCTTGCCCTGTCAATCTTGGTTTTTCATTTCTTCTCTCCTTTTTGCAGATATGATTTTTTTTTTACTCTGAGATGCTGATAGCAAAATATCCTGGGGGTCTTATTTGATATATTAAATCCATTGCTATGTCCAGAATGCATGGACTTCAGGGGGGAAGTTATGAGTAAAACGTTAGTACATTTTTGTGGTTGCCTCGAATGAGCAAAACTGGAGGTAGGTTCTTGGAGAGGATTTCCAACCAAGCCATGTAGAGGTAATCTGATATAATTCCTTTTCTTGCCACTGGTAGACTCCTGTTGAGTTGAATAGGAGGAAATATTAGTAACACTCATTGTTAGTATATAAATAGTCTCCTTGGATAGGATTACCAGATGGAAGCAAACAGCTATAGAAAACTAATTTGAACTGTAGATGATTGTATTTCAATTTACAATCGTGCCCCAAAGTCTCAGTAGGGACAACAAATTAAAAATATATAACTTACACAATAATTAGATTAGCCGCTCGAGAGTGCTCCTGTAAGAGTTCATTCAGACGGACCTGACGGTAACTCTGTTTAAAGTCAAAAGTTGATTACATTAGAAATTATTTTCTCTATCATCTTGAGTCAAAATACATTCCAGACATCCTTCTTTCTGAATAACTTTGAAATAAATTCCTGTAAAATTCTGCCTGTCTTTGGATAAATCTGTTGACCGAAATATGATTTTTGCAAATTGGAAGCAAGAAACAGCTTTGTTGGATAGTTATTTTCTCTTATTAAATCAATATGAATCCAGATTAATCTTACCTCTTTAATGAAATACTCAATAGTAATTTTTTTTGTATCCTACCACTGGACTACTTTTACAGATTTCAGAAAGCCTAGGGTACAGGGCAATTAAAGAAACATTGCCTTCTCTTCTAAGTTAAGTGTTCCTCATCTTTGGCAGCTTGAAGATGGGTGGGGTTCACCTCCCAGTATGTTGGCTGGGGAATTTTGGGAGTTGGAATTCACCCATCTAAACTGCCAGGATTTGAGAAACACTGCTCTAAAGGTTTGAAGCAAACTTTCCGCCAACTCAAAAGCTCTCCAAGTAAAGGAGTTACTTGTGTTATTAAAATGAATAATCTCGATCAAAGTTATTGCCTTAAAACGATTATGTGTAAAATTTGGTTAGAAAGAGCAAGTGACATAAACCATGGATATTATGGATTTCCCCCCCCTGGCGGTAATCTATCTGCCCTGCTTTCTCTTTCAAATTGCTCCCTTACAGTGTCAAAGGTAACTAAAAGGTATGGCCCGGTTACCTTTTCCTTGAATGCTTCCAGTTCTGCATCAGTGATTTTCCATGGTGCTTCTCTCTTTAATTTCTCAGCAGTTGTTAAATCTTTGCAGCTTTCATGAAGGCGGTATGGTTCAATCATCTCTTCAAAGAATTTCCAGCTGGAACAGAAATTATAAAGAGACTTCACAGCAGGGCTCTAACTCTTCATTTTACAGATATTCTTAAGATCGGACAAGCTTTTTTACTGTGGAATGATAGCTGAATTCTATAAAAATCTTTAAACTGTATTTATCAGGTTTTAAGCGTAGGCCTAGCCATTGCAGCACAGTAACACTTCCTCAAGTTTATCTTTCTCATTGCTGTCAATTTATATTCCATATTGAATTTATTATAAAGTTATAAATAATATTTCACAGTACGGCAGAGTATATTCATAGTTAGTATATTCACAAGAAACAGGACTTTTTTTGGGGAAAATGTCTGCTTGCATTATTACCATAACAGTAGCTTTATTTTTTTTGGTATTACTGTTAATTGTCAGATTCAAACTCCATTTCACCGACATAAGTGGAATTATTTCATATAAAAACAAAGATGCCATACTTAAGTTTCTTTGTTGCTACAGATGTAACAGATACCTCTGGAAATTAGTTCCAATAAATATAACGTTGAAGTAAAGTGACTACATCTAGTCCAGTGGTCACCAACCAGTGGTCCGTGGACCACTGGTGGTCCATGAGAAAATTTTGGTGGTACGCAGAAAATTTTTCCATTTTTCATATTGCACTGAATACTGTTTATCTTTTTAAAAAATCATATTAGTGGTTCACAGGATTTAAAATTAGGGATTTCGTGGTCCCTGAGGTCTGAAAGGTTGGTAACCCCTGATCTAGACAACGAATACTAAGTTCATATAGATTTTGTAAATAATGGCATTAGAAAGATTTAAATGTGATACAATAGATTTTAACTTGCACTCTTCCTTGATTTCTGGTAAAGTGCACCTTGGTAGCATATTTAAGCCTCTGAAAAGTCTCAGCAGTATAGCCAGGCGGGATTCAAATCAGGTACTTACCCTTGCATTTGGGATAATAAACTACAATTCCAGCGTTCATTTAACATTCGCTAAACAAATTACAGCCTTCATAGCCATATGATTAGCCACAATTCAAGACAGAATAAAGTATCTTTCAATTCATTGAAATGACCTCACAGAACAACAGTGGTTAAAGTTATTTTGTATGTATGCGTGTGTGTACAAATGAAATAAAACAAATTATAGTTATTTAGGAAATAAGCATATTATCCTTTAAAAGAAAGTGGATGTCAATGGTTGTCTGACAATGCCTGCTTCAGGAACGCCCAGCTATTCCAACATTACTTTACAAATCCATTTTTCTTTGGCAGTTTGCTACTTTCTCTCCAGTAATAGAATGAACACCGGTGATTTAGCTTGGTATTTTTTTCCTAAACGGAAAAATAAGGCTTAACCAGCAACAAGAGCAGGTTTTACATATTCCATTTTTATGTGTTCCCTTTTTTAAAAATTGCACTTCTTGCTGAAGCTTACCTCTCTTTATTGGGTTTCATGTTGATGTCTCCAATTATATTAATGTCGGCAAATTTTATTCTGAACTTACTTAATAGTGAAGCCATCCTGAAAAATTAAAAAAAGGGAATCTGTTTTAATTCCAAAATTCAGAAAGCTTATGGTCCGTATACATGGGATGCAATATTTTGATAGATAATCTTTTGCACTGGATTGCAAAATGCAACTTTTTTACAGTGAATTAAATTAGTGCAGTAAGATTGCAGTCTGATATATAAAATGCAGTTCTTGCAAGACCAGATCGCATTTTGTCTGCCTACATAAAAAAGAATCCAGAATACCTTTTAGCAGGGCATGGAGCCAACACATGGACAATGAAAGTTTCTAAAAAGAAATTCTGCAATAAAATAAGCTAACCAAGTTTTACTTCTACTATCCAATGGTTGCACAGTGCTTTAGATATTTCAAGCAGCTTTGCCTGCATCATTTTTTTCCCTTTCCTCCTATATATGCAAATAGTTTTGGAAATGTGATGGAATTTACTCCGGAACCCCAGGAGGAAAAGGGCTGCATTCCAGAAGATCAAGGCGCAACTTAGTTCAGATAGTTTGTGTAAGAGAAAGAGGGTGAAGATGTTGCCTCCCTAATAATTCCTTTATGGGGGTAGTAGCATATTTGAGTTCATCAAGATTCTGTCTTCAGATGAGGAACAAACATGCAATCTGCTTGAAAGAATCACAAAATGCCTTGCTTTTTGGAGCCTGACAAAGAGCAGTAAAATTTTTACTGCTATTATACTATGTATGCTATTATAAATAACTACTACAGTTATTTTTAGCGTAAGGAGATGCATTTTCTTACATCAACTTTTCTTCTTCAAGGCGAGTAACTTTTCCACCAGTAAAGATCTTCAGTTTGCAATCCTTCCACTTTTTCCGGAGTGTCAGAATGTAGGGAATTAGGAGGATTAACCCTAGGTGAAAAAAATTAGATCAAGTTATATCTTCCCACACCTTTGAAGCAAGTCTGCATAATTGACTGCATAGTTAAGAGGAAAGTATTCCCCTCCCCCCCCCGCAAATATTGAAAATAGATGGTCGTTGTCTTTAAAAATGTTTTTTTTAATTAGATTCTTTGGTTACTTGTTTTACACACCTTACATAGAGTTGTAAGATCTTACACGATCCTGGTACAGGATGTGCGATTCAGCTTGTTTGGGCGAACCAGATGCTAATTTTATGCCTGGTTTGCTGAACCAGTCATTGCAAGGACTGGTTGGCCCCGCCTACCCCATCCTGCCCCTCCCAGGAGTCACCACCTGGACCGTTTTGGATGCCAGGTAAGTGCAGGGCCCATGCGGAGGCTCTGGGAGGGTAAAGAACGGGCCTCCCAGAAGTTATGGAAGTCCAGAAAAAAGCCCATTTCCAGCCTCCAGAAGGCTTCCAGAGCCCAGGGAGGCTGTTTTCATCCTCCCAGAGGCTCAAGGAAGGCCTCTGGAGTCTGGAGAGGGTGAAAATGTCCCCCCCCCCTTGCCATGATGCAGGAGGCCAAGTAGGCCACGTCCACCATGGCCACACCCACCAAGCAACTGGACACAGAACCGGTTGCGAAAATTTTTGAGTCCCACCCCTGTCCTAGTCCCTACGTAGGGTTGTAAGATCTCACATGATGCTGGTACTTAAGGTGGGTGGTGGTCTTTTGGGGGCTTACCTCCATCATCAAACAGCCACCACACGTCAATGGAACCTTTTCCCTGCTTCTTTTTAAACTGAACGCTCGCTTCAAGCAGCCGTTGATTGAATTCCCCAACGTGTACTGAAGAGATTGTGCTTATGCTGCAATCTGAAATGAGACAGACGAGCTGATCAGTTAGCTTTAATACTAGTTTTAGACATTTTTTTGTTTCGGTTACTTAAACAATGCTAAATAATGCTATAGACTTCAATGGATAATTAGAACTGCAGAAAAAAAACAATTGCTTCCAACATGCCATCCATTGAGGACCTGCACACTGCATGAGTCAAAAAGAGGGCTGTGAAAATAACTACGGACCCCTCATATCCTGAACATAAATTGTTTCAACTCCTACCCTGAAAATGACACTATAGGGCACTGCACAGCAGAACAACTAGACACAATGATGCATTTTGCCCAAAGGCCATCACTCTGCTTAACAACTAATTCCCACAACACTGTCAAATAATTTAGTAAGACTGTATTGCTATTTACTAAAACTATTACTATTCTCTCTGTTACTAGTATCTATCTCTTGCAACTTATTACTGTAACCAATATTGCCCAGTTTGCTTCTCTATGAAAACATCACATCACCAATGTGCATAACGTTTGCAAATCTGTATTTTTTTTTGCTGGACTACTTCCTCTTCTTTGATCATCTACGACAGCTTTGGGTTTCCATCAATCTGCTTTTGAAGTTGCTTCTAGAATATTGTTGATTTTGTTATAATATGACTTTGAACAGCAGTCTGTTCTCGAAGCAGCTCCTCAGGGGAAAAAAAACTTACAGGCAGGCCTTATGCACACATTATTTTCTAAGCATATACCTTTTGGGGGCATCGTCTTTGCAAAGTGGAGCTTGGTGGCTCTCCTAAAGAATCTACGGAGGCCATGATTTTGTTCTTCAAAGTCGTTATCCTTAAGAGCTGCTTCCAGGGCTTGTCTCTCCTGCTCCATCTTCTTCAGCTCCTCTGTTAACCAAGAGAAAAACCGGTGGGGTGACTATTTAGGAATTGCCCAAGAAAAAGAAGGCAAGGAATCAATTACTGTCCTATCACTGATATCAGCTTTTCTGTTTCCTGTTCGCCTGTTAATGATTGCCTCCTGTCAGACACCCTCGAACGAAGACGCCACTGCTTCTTCAGCAATTTTTTTTTGTATTCTGTAATGAATTTCTGCCTCAGGACATCCATAAATGCATTTTTAGATTGAAAACATGCATGCATTGGGCACAAATATTTGACTTCTGAAGTTTGTTTCATGGTATTTTGGCAACAGTGGGAATATCAAATTGTGTGGAGACACACAAAAATGACAGCAGGTGGCAGCAGAGGGTTACAATGTTTTTGTGATGGCTACATCAAACATTGGTTTTAAGCAAAAACAAAGTCATAAATACATTCTTAATAGCCTAGTCTATACATGGCATTAAGAATAGGCCCGAGTTTGTCTAATTTTGTTTTGCCTGAACATCTGGATTTGCCTTAGGTACATTTTTTTTTTGTTGATAAACCTCAACTGGGAACTTTAGCTTGAAAATAGTTTATGAATTCTGGTTTCCCTTTAGCTAAGGTTTGACATATCTGAAGTAGAAATCATGGGTTATTCTTAGTTCATTTGGCAAAAGTCAAATTCTATTTAAAAAATTTAAAGCAAAAACAGCATAGAAAATAACCTATTCCATAGGCGAAGTTTCCTTTTGCTGTTACCCCCTCCTCCCATTTAATTCCTCCTGGTGATAGTATTTTTTTTTCCAAACCAACTGTAGAAAGGACAAGATATCGATGGGGATATGCTTGTCAAATAATGGGTTGCACAGAAGATACAACAATGTCCCTTAGTTAGGAAGTTAGGAAGGAAGCATGCTGTCTCATTTCCAAGTTAAGCTGCTACACATTGCTTTATCTTAGGGCAGGGGTCTGCAAAGTCAGCTCTTTTAAGACTGGTGGACTTCAACTCCCAGAATTCCCCAGCCAGCCAGGCTGGCTGGGGAATTCTGGGAGTTGAAGTCCACCAGTCTTAAAAGAGCTGACTTTGCAGACCCCTGTTAGGCTGCTCTTGAAGGTGGCATTAGAAACTATAGTTCAATGTTTTTCAAACTTCAACTCCCAGAATTCCTCGCCTAGCATGTCCAATGGTAGAGGGAAGCAAGACATAAAGGTTATGAACAGCTCTTGGGAGGGAGTCAGAAAACTAACTGGCAACTACAACACCTCACACACCTACAAGTGGCATTCTATATTTATATTTATTTATTAAATTTCTATCCCGCCCTATCTCCCAGAAGGGACTCAGGGCGGCTGAGTCTGCTTCTATTCTGCTTCTACCTATTAGCAGAATTGCATTCTGGACCAACTATATTAGAGCAGTGTTTTTCAAACTTGCCAATATTAAGATGTCTGGATTTCCGCTCTCAGAATTCCTCCGCCATCTTTTTCAAGGAAGAAATTTGTATCCGCGTGTTTAGAAATTATTAGGGGAATATTTTTGTTTCCAGAAAGCATAACTAATATAAGGAACGGCCTGGAATTGACATACCTTGAACCTGGAGGACTTGCGATATATCGAACCCTTGACTCGTTCGAACAATTATCACGCCAAATTCAAAGTCGAATGCATCGCTGAAATAAAGTTTACATTAAAATAAAGCTTATTTAAAACGTATTGACACACCTGCATTGAAATAGCAACAGTTACTATGAAGCCATGACTATTACGTAAACTTTTAACTTGAATCAAGGTGCCCCTTTCTTCTTTTGCCCTCAATCGTTCCCAGCATTAGGCTCTTCTCCATTGAGTCATGAGCATAGAAAGCAATAATAAACCATTTTGGTCTTCAAGATGTTTGGAATCTTGAATTGCAAGTTCAAAAATAATTTTGTAAATCAGCCATTTAAAAAAAAAAAAAACCAAGCTTCTAATTCCTATCAGCATAATCCAGTGGTGGGTTTCAAATTTTTTAGAACCTACTCTGTAGGTGTGGCCTATTTTGTGGGCGTGACTTAGCAGTCATGTGACAGGGTGGGAGTGGCCACCTTTTAAAATGTGGTGAAACTCATTTAACAACGCTCTTGCTTAGCAACCAAAATTCATTCTTTCTTTCTTTCTTTCTTTCTTTCTTTCTTTCTTTCTTTCTTTCTTTCTTTCTTTCTTTCTTTCTTTCTTTCTTTCTTTCCTTTCTTCCTTTCCTTTCCTTCCCATTGGGTCACTGTTAGCGGCGGGCCAGATTTACTTCCAGGTACGCCAGTGGAACCCCCTCTCACCGGTTCTCTAAATTTCACCAACCGGCTCTCACGAGTAGGTGCGAGCCTGCAGAAACCCACCACTGGCATAATATCACTGTCAAGGACCTAGGAGGACTCATCTCAAACAATCTAAGCCCCAGAGCTCACTGTAGTAGAGTTGTTAACCTAATTTTGCAAAGCTTTTTCTCCGGTAACACTATATTGCTAACTACGGCATACAAAACCTTTGCCAGACCAATCCTCGAATACAGCTCATCTGCTTGGAATCCACACTGTTTATCGGACATTAATACAACTGAGCGAGTCCAGAGGTATTTCACGAGAAGAATCCTCCACTCCTCTGCTCACAATAGAATCCCTTATGCCACTAGGCTTGAAATTTTGGGCTTGGACAACCTTGAACTATGTTGCCTACAGTCTGACTTAAGCATAGTACACAAAATTGTCTGCTACAACATCCTACCTGCCAACGACTACTTCAGCTTCAACCTCAATAATACATGGGCATACAATAGATACAAACTCAAAGTAAACCGCTCCGAACTCGATTGCAGAAAATACGACTTCAGCAACAGAGGGGGCAACGCCTGGAATGCTCTACTCAACTCCATTGTTACATCCTCAAAGCCCCACAGCTTCAGCCTCAAACTGTCTAGCATGGACCTCACCTCATTCCTAAGAGGTCTGTAAGGGGGCGTGCATAAGCGCACCAGCGTGCCTACCGTCCCTGTCCTACTGTCCCCATTTATTTGTACTCATTTCATGCACTCATGCCCATGTTTATACTCATACCTGTTATCTCCTACATGTTTGACAAACTAAATAAATAGAATTAAATATATATATATACTTCCAAATTCATACTTACTGTATGGCACCTGTGTAATTTTCAACTTGCATTGCAGTGGCATGCCTCCAATCTTTTTTAAACCCAAGCACCAAAGTGTTAGGTTTCATTCTTCCCAAACCAGAGGCCTGCAAGTATATAATGCAATGTTAAAAACAAGGCATGTGCAAGGTTTATCTAAAATCCGAAGTGATGCCGAAATACGATGGGAGTACAGTGATGTTCTGGAGGGATTTACGATTAAAATCTATCTGACAAGTGTCCTTCATGCTTATTTTTTATTTATTTTATTAAATTTATACCCCGCCCTTCTCCTTGTTAGGACCCAGGGCGGCGCGCAGGGATGTTAAAATACATACAAAATATATAAAATATATAAAATTTAAAATACTTATTCTAAGTATGCTGTACCCAAGCAGCACCTATAAAGATTAGTTCTAAAATCATCTCAGCTCTAAAATGATTTTTAAAAAAACAACAGCAAGAAATGTAATTGACTGGAGTAGCATCCATTTGCATCCCTTTGGATTCAAAAATCAAACTTTTGAAAATTAGATCAACATAATTTTCAGGCTACTGGTTGGGTGGTTGTTTTTAACACAGATCCATGCCAGGAGTGCCCTTAATTTAAAGCAAGGAAGATGTCTGTATGTTTAAGTAAAGGGATTTTAGTTTTAATATGGGATTTTAGCGCAGGGTTGGTTTAATTTCTTTTTATTGTTGTATACTGTTTGTGTTTTATATGTTATTTTAAATTCCCTGTGCCCCGCCTCGAGTCCCTTCTGGGAGAGAGAGCGGGTTATAAATTAAATTAAATAATTATTATTATTATTATTATTATTATTATTATTATTATTATTATTATTATTATTATTATTATTATTATTATTATTATTATTATTATTATTATTATTATTATTAAAAAGCCATAACATTGGGCAAGTGCTACGCAAGGTCTTTTGACAGCTACGACATTCAAGATACTCTCAATTTTATTTTGAATACTCAAACCTTTTTTGAATACAGTTGGATTTTTTGTTTAGAACAAGCACATCTTCCACTTCACTTCTTTAGATCTTCCCTCCCCCTGAAAATCGTGAGTGCTTTCTGATTGAAAAGGCAGCCTAGCCATTTCCCCCCCCCCCAAAAAATGAAAATACAGAGGCCTCTTGTTTCAGAAGCATTAGTGCGCTCATTACATCTGATGGTGTAGCAATCAAATTAATACTCTGATCATAAACTCATTGTTTAATTTCACAGCAATTAGAACATCTGGTTGCTTGTATGATAACGAGGTTCGTTTCCCTTGTGAAATCCACGTGAAATGTTCAAAGATGAAGTATTCATTTCAGTGTATAAAATATCTTTTGTGATCCAATATAAAATACTGGTACTATTACATAAGTGTAGTAGGCAATTGCCTGATACATTTAAGTTCCTCTAAAGCATCTCTGTTTAACAGAGAGTCTTGTTCGTTGAATTCATTTCTCAACCTTGGCAATTTGAAGATGGGTGGACTTCATTTCCCAGAATTCCCCAGCCAGCATGCAATGTTGCTCAGACATGGAGATTTGAATATGGGTGGACTTCAACTCCCATGCTGGCTGGGGAATTCCAGAAGTTAAAATCTACACACCTTCAATACAATACAATACAATAGCAGAGTTGGAAGGGACCTTGGAGGTCATCTAGTCCAACTCCCTGCCTAGGCAGGAAACCTTATACCATTTCAGACAAATGGCTATCCAACATCTTCTTGAAGACTCGCAGTGTTGGAGCATTCACAACTTCTGGAGGCAATTTCTGTTCCACTGATTAATTGTTCTAACTGTCAGGAAATTTCTCCTCAGTTCTAAGTTGCTTCTCTCCTTGATTAGTTTCCACCCATTGCTTCTTGTCCTGCCCCCAGGTGCTTTGGAGAATAGTTTGACTCCCTCTTCTTTGTGGCACCCTCTGAGATATCAGAACACTGCTATCATGTCTCCCCTGGTCCTTCTCTTCATCAAACTAGACATACCCAGCTCCTGCAGCCGTTCTTCATATGTTTTAGTCTCCAGTCCCCTAATCATCTTGGTTGCTCTTCTCTGCACTCTTTCCAGAGTCTCCACGTCTTTTCTACATCGTGGCGATCAAATCATGATAGCTGGGGGATTGTGGGAGTTGACGTCCACCCATCCTCAAGCTACAGTGCCAAGGTGAGAAACACTAGAATATGGAAATCTATAGAGATTCTCAGTCATCCAGGTCATGGTTGTCCCAAAGGTGATTTTTCAGGAGGCAACTGGACTTCCTTGGGGTTTTTTTGTTTGAAGACGTTTTGCTTCTCATCCAAGAAGCTTCTTTCCACCATTCAGTTGGAGCTGAAGAAGCATCTTGAATGAGAAGCAAAATGTCTTCAAAGGAAAAAAAACCCCAAGAATGTCCAGTTGCCTCCTGAAAAAGCACCTTTGGGACCAGACTATGGAATCAATTCCTTTTCCCCATGGATCCATTGCCTCAAGGTAGAGCTATTCCCAAAGTAAACCAAAACACAAGGGGCAGTGCTCCCAGTATACCCTCTGCATTTTCACGATGCTTTCCAAATGTAAACCTTAATGAATAAACCAGAGGTGGTATTCAGCCGGTTCTGACAAGTTCTGGAGAATCAGTAGCAGAAATTTTGAGTAGTTCGGAGAACCGGCAAATGCCACCTCTGGCTGGCCCTGCCCCCATCTGTTCTCTGCCTCCCAAGTCCCAGCTGATCGGGAGGAAAATGGGGATTTTGCAGTATCCTTCCCCTGGAGTGGGGAGGGAATGGGGATTTTGCAGTATCCTTCCCCTGGAGTGGGGAGGGAATGGGGATTTTGCAGTATCCTTCCCCTGGAGTGGGGAGGGAATGGGGATTTTGCAGTATCCTTTCCCTGGAGTGGGGAGGGAATGGGGATTTTGCAGTATCCTTTCCCTGGAGTGGGGAGGGAATGGGGATTTTGCAGTATCCTTCCCCTGGAGTGGGGTGGAAATGGGGATTTTGCAGTATCCTTCCCCTGGAATGGGGAGGGAATGGGGATTTTGCAGTATCCTTCCCCTGGAGTGGGGAAGAAATGGAGATTTTGCAATATCCTTCTCCTGGAGTGGGGAAGGAATGGAGATTTTGCAGTATCCTTTCCCTGCCATGCCTACCAAGCCACGCCCACAGAACTGGTAGTAAAAAAAAATTGAATCCCACCACTGGAACAAGCCAACATTGTTGGGTACCGGAGGCTGTTTCGAAGCCGCACTTGAAACAGCTCACCTGAAGAAGGCTTCTCACGCCATCTCTAAAGCTGTCGGCCGCCACCGCAGCGTAAAAAGCTTTCCTTTTATTCTTCGCCAGCCAGGCCTGCTTCGTTGTCATGCCACTGTTCATCTCCGTAACACACAGCTTGCGTGGGCCCTGCGTGACACGATCAGGCATTAGAGAGACGCTCCGCACAATAGCGTGATTTCGAGGGAGGGACCGAATCGACTCGGTGAGGGGCTGGGACGTGAGTCAAGGGGAGAGAAAAAATTAGATCCCCACAAAAGATTTTTTTTTTTTTGGTGTTGTTGAAGAGAGTCAATCTTTTGAAAAGAAGCTTTGCTGGTCCAAATCATTCATTTTCTCCGTTCAGTCTGTGTGAGCCACTTAAGTTTCAGGATATCACTAGAAAAGGCCCATTTTGAAAACTCAGCTTTGGGAGAGTTTTAATTAACGGTGTAACCATGAAGGATTAGCAGAGGAGCTCGATGGTAATTGGATTCCAAGTACTGTATTCACCGTTATTTTTTTTTATTTTTTTTAAATAACTGTGAACTATACTATGAACTAGTGTATAATGTTCGTAGTGCATAATTTCTGCCTGAAAGCCTCCCTAAGCTGGGAGATTTAGGCACGGCGTTTTTGCATAAAAAAATATAGCAGCAGATGGGGACCAAAGGAAGGGCATTCTAAATTGTGGAGGGTATTTTTTTTTCCCCCGTGGAGAAGACAACTTGCAATTCCCTTCGGTGACACCTGGCTACCAATTTCACCTGATGCCACATAGACCGTCAGATAGATTAACAGAGTTGGAAGGGACCTTGTAGGTCATCTAGTCCAACCCTCCACTCAAGCAGGAGACCCTACACATTTCTAACAAATAGCAGACCAATCGCTTCTTGAAAGCCTCCAGTGATGAAGCTCCCACCACTTCTGTTCCATGGGTTGATCGTTCTCACAGAACATTCCTCCTTATTTCTAGGTTGAATCTCTCCTCGGTCAGTTTCCATCCATTCTTCCTTGTCTGGCCTTCGGGTGCTTTGGACAATAGCTTGACCCCCTTCCTCTCTGTGGCAGCCCCTCAAATATTGGAAGACTGCTATCATATTTCCTCTAGTCCTTCTCTTCACTAGACTAGCCATGCCCAGTTCCTGCCATCCTTCTTCATATGTTTTAGCCTCCAGTCCCCTGATCATCTTTGTTGCTCTTCTCTGCACTCTTTCTAGAGTCTCAACGTCTTTTTTATAGTGGGGTGACCAAAACTGGATGCAATACTCTAGGTGTGGCCTTACTAAGGCTGTATAGAGTGGTATTAGTACCTCCCTTGGTCTTGATTGTATCCCTCTGTTAATGCAATTTAGGATTGCATTGGCTTTTTTGGCTGCCGCTGCACACCGCGGGCTCATCTTGAGCTGGTGGTCCACTAAGACTCCAAGATGCCTCTCCTTTCCCCCCCTGCTTTGCAATTATTTTGCTTTGCAATTATTTTGTTTCAAATCAGATTAGCTTTTGGAGCTTCTTGGAGAGTTTTATTACTGTTGGCTGCCCTAAATGTTTTGTCAACATTTAGAAGCGGAGAGGATATGTTTTACGTAAACAAACATATGCCGATGAATCCCAGTTTTGACACGTGGCAGTTTACAAGTCTGTTGACCGTGTAATTCCAGTCTAGCTATGTAAAAAATGAATTTGAAGCAAATTGTGAACAGGTTTCTTTTGCCGTTTGTGATTGAGCCTGGATGTCTGTCTCGGAAGGGCTACGATATGCTGAAAATAATGGGCTTATTCAAGGACTGGTTTGCTAAGGCTTCATACAGGTAGTCCTCAACCTACGACCACAATTTCTGTTGCTTTTTGTGAGGCATTTGTTAAGTGAGTTTGCCCCCCCCCTTTTTTTACAACCTTTCTTGCCAGAGTTGTTAAGTGAATCGCTGCAATTGTTAAGTTAGCAAGATGGTTGTTGAGTGAATCTGGTTTCCCCATTGACTCTGCTTTTCAGAAGGTCGCAAAGGGGGATCACATGACACTTCCCATAGGAACATGGCAACTATCATAAATATGAACCAATCGCCTAATGCCTAAATTTTGATTGCGTTACCATGGGGATTCTGCTGCAATGGTTGTATGTGTGAAAACGGTCGTAAGTCACTTCAGGGCCATTGTAATTTTGAACGATCGCTAAATGAACTAACCCTCACCCCCACCCTAACCCTAACCTTCACCCTAACTCTCACCCTCACCCTAACCCTAATCCTCACCCCACCCTCACCCTAATCCGTACCCTAACCCTCACCCTAATCCTCACCCTAACCTTAACCCTCACCCCACCCTCACCCTAATCTTAATCCTCACCCTAACCCCAATCCTCACCCTAAACCTAACCTTCACCATAACCCTAATCCTCACCCTAACCCTAATCCTCACCCCACCCCCACCCTAACCTTCACCCTAACCCTCACCCCACCCTCACCCTTACCCTAATCCTTACCCTAACCCTAACCCTCACCCTAACCCTCACCCTCACCCTAACCCTAATCCTCACCCCCACCCTCATCCTCACCCTAACCCTAACCCTAACCTTCACCCTAACCTTCACCCTAACCCTAGCCCTAACCCTAACCCTAACCCTCACCCTCACCCCCACCCTCACCCTCACCCTCACCCTCACCCTAAATCCAGGACTACATGTATCAGTATAAATTGAATCGCTGAACCCTTCTGTAGAGCTACGTTTTCAGCTGCTGGTACTGGCCTTACATTTGGGATACGGAATAAGTCACCCTAACTTAAAATGTGTTGTTTTGAATTTGCATATTGTATGCCTCCTGTAGTTTGGCTGCATTTTTTTCCAAGGCTTAAGGATAAACACCCCTTGGTGCTCTCTGAGCTTCCTTGTTTTCTTGCAGACGTTTCATTACCAAACTAGGTGACATCATCAGTGCTAGTACGGAGTGGGGTTTGCTCTCCATTTATATTCTAGTGGCTTGCTCTGTCAGTTCTGGTGGCAGAGCGGTCTGCCAACAATGACAGGCAAGCGATCAGAAAACCTCACTCCTTACCAGCACTGATAATGTTACCTAGTTTGGGTAATGAAACGTTTGCAAGAAAACCACCAGCACCCCTTCATTCCAACTCTTACAAACATTCTCCTTTGTTTGTATAAACAACACTCTCTACAGCAATTAAAAAATAAATAAAAACAGGTACTTAACCA
Organism: Rhabdophis nuchalis; assembly: GCA_039707465.1. Classification (NCBI taxonomy): domain Eukaryota; kingdom Metazoa; phylum Chordata; class Lepidosauria; order Squamata; family Natricidae; genus Rhabdophis; species Rhabdophis nuchalis. The sequence continues at coordinate 7,838,139 of CM077659.1, read as the reverse complement.
TAGTTTTCCCCCAATGGCTATCAAAATTTAGATTCAGGCGTCAGCTGAATATAAACTAAACAAAGCATTAATAGATATAAGTAAGAATCATTTAGAATCTTAATGGGCGTTGTATTGATAGCCGACTGCTATTTTATCATTCTCTTATTTTCCCAGTTAAATAGCTTACGATAGTTCATTATGCCAATTTTTATTAGTCAATAAAACAAAGTGTTACTAACTTTTTAGAGAAGGAAATTAAAACACCTAAACCATATATAAAATATTTGCAGACATATAAAACTGGAAACCAATAAGTTAAAAAATTGGAAACCTTTCTCTCCAAAGCTTTTATAGACCGGAATAAAATACCCACTGGAATAAAGAATAAACCTTAAGCATTATAAATTAACGGGACAAAAAAAAAAAACACCCTTTATTGAATTGTGCTGTTTTTATTATTTGGAAGACCCACTTGTAAAAATAAGTTTATTTTATCCAAGTAGCCCTCGACCTACCACCCCAATTGACTCCTAAATTTTCGTTGTTAAGGAAGACAGTTGTTAAAGTGAATTGTGCCTCATTTTATGACCTGCCTTGCCACGGCTGATAAGTGAATCGCTGCAATTGTTCAGTTAGCAACACGGTTGTTAAGTGAATCTCGCTTCCCCATTGACTTTGACTGTCGGAAGGTCGCAAAAGGGGAATCGCATGATCCTCTTTTGCGCTGCAACCGTCATAAATATGAGTCAGCGCTCAAGCATCCAAATTTTGACCGTGTGACTGTGAGGAATCTTGCAATGGTCGTAAGTGTGAAAAAACGGTTATAACCCACTTTTTTTCGATCAACTTTAAACAATCACTAAAGGAATGGTTATAAGCTACCTGTATACGGACGCAGCTCCTTCTGTTTGCAGGTAGATCTTTGATTGACTTAGCTTTCTGTGTAGAAAACCTGCAGTTGCCCTAACAAGAGAGCCATTTTTATGAATGACGTAAAGAGGGGTGTGGTCCAAACTTACCATGTACACCTCACAGCAGAGACAAAGACCATTGTTCTTCGTGAATGAATGAGCGATGTCTAACAAAGCTGGTCTCGTCATAGGACCTCCTGTTAAAACGATGCATTGAGGCCTGCAAAAGACGGGAGAAGATGCATTAACACTCAGTGGTGGGATTCAGCCGGTTCGCACCTATTCAGGAGAACCGTTCATTAACTTTCTAAGCAGTTCGGAGAACCGGTTGTTGGAAGAAATCTCGTTTTGTTTCCCCCCCCCACTTTCCAGGGCTAATTCTTTAAGGGAGGCAGGAAGGAAACATTCTGGTGTTGTTTCTAGCCTCATCTTGATTGCCCTGCTTACAGAAACTGTCTCTCTGGTTAACCCTTGTTACATTGTAATAGCTAAGGCCAAGCACCCATCGTCCTGAGTGACGTTGAGTTGGCCATGCCCACCCAGTCACATGACCACTGAGCCACGCCTACCCAGCTGGTCATTAGGGCAGAGGACCAGTTGTTAAATTATTTGAATTCCACCACTGATTATGTCTGATGATGCATTTACATCTGAGGATAGGATAGGATAGGATAGGATAGAATAGGGTAGGGTAGGGTAGGGTAGGGTAGGGTAAGGTAGGGTAGGGTAGGATAGGATAGGACAGGACAGAATTAGACTAGACTAGACTAGACTAGACTAGACTACGCTAGAATAGAGCTGGAAGGAACCTTGGAGGTCTTCTAGTGCAGCCCCCTGAAACAGAAGAACCAATACAATCTCAGACAAGTGACTGTCCAGTGATAGAGCACCCATGATTTCTCGAGGCAAGCTGTTCCACTGGTTAATTGTCCTCACTATTAGGAAGTTTCTCCTTAATTCCAGGTTGCTTCTCTCTTTGTTTAGTTCCCAACCACTATTTCTTGTCCTGCCCTCTGATACTTTGGAGAATAATTTGACCCTCTCTTCTTTGTGGCAGCCCCTCAAATACTTCTATCGTACCACCCCTAATTCTTCTTCTCTTTAGAGTAGCCAGATCCAAACCCGGTAGCTGTTCTTCCTATGGTTTAGCCTCCAGGCCTCTGATCATCTTAGCTGCTCTTCTCTGAACTGTTTCCAAAGCCTCAACATCTTTTGTGTAGTAATGGTGTCCAAAATTGGTTGCGGTATTCCAGGTGTTACTAGGGTTTTTGTAAAGCGGCTGTAATACTACACGCGATCTTGCCTCTATGCCTCTGTTTACGCAACCCAATCGTTGAATCAGTTTCTTCAAGAACTTACCGGAAGTTTTTCACGTGGTCATCCACTGTCGTTAGTTGCAGGGCGCTCTCAACAGCATTTATATAGTATAGGGCCTGGGCAGATGACCCCCAGTTTACTTCTGTGGTACAAGCAACAAAACGAAACAAACTCACATCAGTTTTAGCTTCCATATTTAACAAAAGTCATTTTTTACAGATACCATATTTTTGATCCCTCGTAACAAGAAGAACTGTGTTTCCCCACAAATAAGACCCAACTGGAAAATACCGTATTTTTCAGAGTATAAGACGCACCTTTATCCCCACGCAAAGAGGGTGAAAATTTGGGTGTGTCTTATACACCGAATGTAGCCCCACCCACCCCGAGCAGAGGCCAAAAATGCGAGACATCGAGGCAGTGATGGTCTGTGGCCATCCCTGCAGCCTGGAACAGCTGATTGGGGGGTTTTCCGGCAGTCCGATCCACCCGCCAATCAGCTGTGCTGAATCAGGCTGCAATAAGTGCTGAAGCTGATCTGGCTGGTCAGAGAAGCAACTTAGAACTGAGGAGGAATTTCCTGACAATTAAATCCAATGGAACAACTTGCCTCCAGAAGTTGTGAATGCCCCAACACTGGAAGTTTTAAAGAAGATGTTGGATAACCATTTGTCTGAAGAGGTGTAGGGTTTCCTGCCTGAGCAGGGGGTTGGACTAGAAGATCTCCAAGGCCCCTTCCAACTCTGTTTTTCTATTTCTATTTCTATTTCTATTTCTATTTCTATTCTATTTCTAATTCTAATTCTAATTCTATTTCTATTTCTATTTCTATTTCTTTTTCTTTTTCTATTTCTATTTCTATTTCTATTCTATTCTATTCTATTCTATTCTCTATCAAGAGAAGTTAATGAATCCTGCTGAACCAGTTACATGTATGTGCTTTCTGAATGTGATTGCTGCAACAAAACATTGATAGTGATGTTGGCTACTTACATCCCTTTCCAGCTTATTTGCCTTGGGGCAATTTAGAGATTCTTCTAGAATTAAAGACACTGCTGTCTTACTTTTTTTTTTTTTTAAAGCCTTGCTTGGCTTCTGAACAACCTAATGCCAAATCTCACCAGTAAAAAACAAAAGCAGCAATGTTTTTCAAAAGCAATCCGTGATGTCTATTTTATGTGAATCACAACTCGACAAGAACCTTTTTTTCCGCTCCTTTTAAGAACCACGGAGCTTGTAATATAATATTTGGTAGAAAAGAGACTCATGAAAGAAAGAAAATAAAAAAGCAGAGAATGCCAGCCCAGGTATTTTAAGCTTGCAGAACATTCCCACGAAGTTAAAGGAATCGTGTTTACTTTGGATGAGAGGACCGACAGAAAGTGAATGAGATGGCGCAGCTATTAGACTTCTAATTAATAATATTAGGTTTAGGTTTAGAGTTTATTGGTTTTTTTATACCGCCCTACTCCCGAAGGACTCAGGGTGGTGTATAGCCAAAATAAAAAACAAATATATAAAAGTTAGAAAAAGCCTTTAAAAGGCATAATTAAAAAACATCATTAAAATATTGGCCAAAACGTGGGGAAAAAACCCAAACTAACCCTAATTAAAATAATAAAAATTTAAATTTAAAATTTAAAAAACATGCTTTATGCCAGCCCGGCTTGTTGAAAGAGAAATTTATTTTTTATTTTATTTTATTCAATTTATATCCCGCCCTTCTCCAAAAGGACCCAGGGCGGCGCACAGGAATTTAAAAACAACATACAAAAATAATACAAAACATATAAATTAAAAAATCTATTAAATAGCAAAACCTGCGCTAAAACCAATTAAAATCCCCCATTTAAAAACTATCTAAGATTAGTCACAGCGGAGGCTATGTTAGGCCGGCTTGATGAAATAAGTGTGTTTTTAAACACTGGCGGAAGGTTTGAAGGAATGAAAGGTTTTGAGACCGCGGCAGAAGGTGCATAAGTCAGGGCTAGTTCTTAATTCCGGGGGCAATTCGTTCCAGAGGGCAGGTGTTCCAACGGAGAAGCCTCTCCCCCTGGGTGTCGCCAGTCGACATTGTCTAGCCGACGCCACCATGAGGAGACCCTCTCTATGGGAGCGTACGGGCTGGTGGGAGGCTCTCAGTGGCAGAAGGCGATCTCGTAGATACTCAGGTCCTAAGCCATGGAGTGCTTTAAAGATGGTAACCAACACCTTGAATCGCACCCGGAAAACCACCGGAAGCCAATGCAGCTTGCGTAGGAGGGGTGTTAAAAACAAGCAAGCAAGCAAGCAAGCCAGACAAGGTTTCTGCTAAATTCCCGTGCTCTGTGTAGAAAACCTACCATATGCTGCTCTACAGAACTCATAAAAAGCCTCCTTACTAGCAATATGTTGGTAGTCTGCAAAGAAACCATTTTTCAAAAGCTACCTTTGGCGATTCCCCCCCAGAGTTGTTTTTTTTCCTAACAGGAGAGAGCAAGCCAGATTAAAATGGCAGCAAGTCATCTGACAGATAGGATTCGTTATCAGAGATGCGAATACACGGCCTTCTTAGGGGTGGGAGGTGGGGGGAAGTGTATGGTGGCTTGAAATCTTTCCCACCCAGCTGCATTAAAAAGCACCCGGGGGGAGAAGCAGAAGGAAGGAAGAACGGCAAAATTGAAATCGGAATGTTCTTTTTTTAAAAACGATTCCTCTAGGAACCCCCCCTGGTAACTAAATGAGACGTGGCAGGGAACGGTTGATGGATTTCGATGTGGACCTCTCCACGTCACACATGCTGTGAGAGAGAAAAGCAGAAAGGAAACCAACGGGAAATTACCCTGTGGCTTTTCTCTGGTTTTGGGGTTTCTGCGTGCTTCTTTTGATTACCTCGGCTTGTTTTGTCTGTGTCTCACTTTTTCAACAGCTAGATTGGTTAGGGCAGGGATGGCGAACCTTTTTGGCACCAAGTGCCCAAACTGGAACATGTGTTCATGTGTGTGTGCCGGAGCACTGGAAACCCAAAGACCACCTGGCAGGTGCATGCATGCCTGGCCATTTTCGGACCCTTTCGGGCCATTGTTTGAGCTTTCTTCAGGCTGCTGTTGTTTGGGGCTGCTTTTGGAGTGTTTTTTTTAAATAAAAATGGCCCTGAAAATGGCCCAAAACCAGCCCAAAGAACAGCCTGAAAACGGGTCTGCAAATGGTCCAAAAACAGTCTGGAAATGGCCTGGAAAGTGGCCCAAAACACAGCCTGTTTTATGGCCATTTTCCTGGCCATTTCAGGCCATTTTTCAGCGCTCTGGTGACCGCAAGAACCAGCTGGCAACAGCAGGTGTGCCTACAGAGTGGGCTCTGCGTGCCACATCTGGCACGCGTGCCATAGGTTCGCCATCATGGGGATAGGGTGTCATTCCAGCAAAGTAATTGTTGTTGTTGTTATTAAACTGGGCAGTCATTTGTCTGAGATTGTATAGGTTCCCTGCTTGCAGTCCAGACATCTTCAAGTTGCCAAGGTTGAGAAACACTGACTTAGAGGATCTAATGACTTGGTTCAATCATGTAGTCTAAATACCCCGTACGATCTAGCAACAGTTGTGATCAGAATGGAGTTGTGGGGGGATCCATCACTAGAGGGCTTTTCAAGAGGGACTTCTCCGGGTGCCGTCCACTAGACTTTGTCAGCGGGCGACGCCCAGGGGAAGGGCCTTCTCTGTGGCGGGCCCAGCCCTCTGGAACAACCTTCCCCCCGACATTAGAACAACTACGGACCTCCGCTCCTTCCGTCAGAAATTAAAAACACACTTTTTCTGCTTGGCCGGCCTAGGTTAGTCTCTACCTCAGGGGTTAGGGAATGTTAATTTTAAAAATGGGGATTTTAGTGCAGGGACAATTAGATTTAATCTGTTTTTACTGTATTTATTTATGTATATATTTTATGTTGTTTTAATTTTTCCCTGTGCACCGCTCCGAGTCCCCCTGAGGAGAGGACGCGGTATAGAAAAATAAAATAATAATAATAATAATAATAATAATAATAATAATAATAATAATAATAATTATTATTATTATTATTATTATTATTATTATTATTATTATTATTATTATTATTATTATTATTATTATTATTATTATTATTATTATAAGAATAGACTCAACAACCATTTATATCTTGGATGGTATGGGATCTCCCACCTTGAGTAGTGGGTTGGACTAGAAGACCTTTGAGATACCTTCCAGCCCCATGATTCTATGTTTTATATTTTAGACTGTAGACTCTCCTGCCTTGAGTAGTGGGTTGGACTAGAAGACCTCTGAGATACCTTCCAGCCCCATGATTCTATGTTTTATATTTTAGACTGTAGACTCTCCTGCCTTGAGTAGTGGGTTGGACTAGAAGACCTCTGAGATACCTTCCAGCCCCATGATTCTATGTTTTATGTTTCAGACTGTAGACTGTAGACTGTTTTTCCTGCCACCTTGAGCAATTCATTCATTCATTCATTCATTCATTCATTCATTCATTCATTCATTCATTCATTCATTCATTCTGAGCCTTACCTGGCTTCTTGTAGGTCACATAAATATAGAGAAAGAACTCAATTGCGTAGGTGATGAGAGCCGCCCACCAGTTAATGACAAACATGACGCCACAACACAGCACAGCTCCGAAAAGGGACACCCACATGTTGTAATACCTAAAGGCAGGTCTCCAGCCTGTGGGAGTCAGAAAAAGTGGGTCAATCAGCCAGATAGAGAGAATGGATTGATAGATTGAGTACATGTATAGTATTGCCCCATATGATCTAGCAACAGAATGGAGTTGTGGGAGTCCAGTGCTCCATCACTTGAGGTTTTCAAGAATAGGCTGGACAACCATCTACCATGGGTGATGTAGGGTCTCCTGTCCTACACAGTAGTGGCCAAAATTGTGGAAACCTTTTGGGGAAAAGTGTACAATGTTTTTGAGGTTAGATGACTAATAACACCACTTTTGGGGGGGGGGAGGGAGAGGAAGTAGTACCGTAAAATTATGTATCAATGGAAAGATAATTTAATCAAGAATGTAATGCAATAATCTTGATGAAGGATTTGCTATTAGAATAGCAGTTATAAAGAAAAAAAGTGAAACATGCAAAAAAAAAACCGAGATAAACAAAAATTATCACCACGTCAGTTAATACTTAGTTGGGTAACCTTTAGCATGAATTACGGCTTTACGACGTCTTCCCATGGAGTGAACCTAGTCTTTTAGTTCCGCGGCTGTTATAATGTGAAATAAAGATTGAATGATTGCTTCTATTAAACTGGGTTTTATGGCTGCCTGTATTTGGCGATAGCTTTTCATAGAATACAGATCATTGAACAAAGTTGGTTGCATTACATTCTTGATTAAATGATCTTTCCATCGATGTATAATTTTAGGGCACCACTAAAAACAAAAGGGGCGTTATTAGCCATCAAACCTCACAAATACACTTTCCCCAAAAAGTTTCCACTATTTTGGCCACTACAAGGTCCCTTCCAATTCTTGTTATTGGAAGAGCTGTGGCGGCACCGTGCTTACAATGCAGTATTGCAGGATAGCTCTGCCAAGTGCCAGCAGTTCGATTCTGAGCAGCACAAGGTGGACTTAGGCTTGCATCCTTCCGAGGTGGGCAAAATAAGGACCCAGATTGTTGGGGGCAAGAGGCTGACTCTGTAAACCGCTTAGAGAGGGCTGTGAAGCACTGTAAAGCAGTATATAAGTCTAAGTGCTCTTGCTAATCCTTACTCTCTTCCTTGCTCTGACTTCCTCTGTTGAATAAGCATTACTGCCCCCATGGGATTTGGAGTTGCCAGGCAGATTTGGTTTTACTGTGACTTTTATTTTTGCTCTTCTTTGCACAATTTTTGTTCCGAGCCTCTCTGGGTTTGGTAAAGTCGCAAAATAATAAAAAGGAGATGAATATTGAAGCACTTGGCAGCTGACACAGTTTGGATTTATTTCACTTGTTAGGATCCAGCTTGCCTTACCCCAATATATATAGCGAAATATATTTATGTATTTACTACCCTCAGTCATTTCGCTGCATCTAATAAAACACAATTGTTGCTCAATAAAACATATGCCACACAATATAACAGGCAAGCCACCAAGGAGTAAAAACACAGTTGTTCTTCAGCTTGTTATGCCAGATTTGCCCCCTGAATGTTAAAAGTCCCTATTCCTGCTTAAGCCCCTTGGAATTATTTGCTGTTGGAAGAGGTCTAAAAAAGCGAGTTGCTTTTTTAGTGATAACCCTCTAGATGCAAGTGAAAATTCGCAATTGGAAACTAACCTGGGGATTTTGCATACGATGCGTGGAAACAAGAGAAATTGATGAGCGCGTAGGAAGCCAAGAAGAAGTTGGAGATGATAGGGGCAATGGTATTCAGCTCGGCTATAAAACAAAAGCAGAACAAAATAACAAAATATTTGGATGATGGATTGTGTCTGCGAAGGGAGAGGGGAATGTGATGGATTGCGTTATATTTTGTATTTTGTTCGTGTTGTGTTTGGACTGGTGTAATCATTTTAAAAAGGACGCGGTGGCTCAGTGGCTAAGACGGTGAGCTTGTTGATCAGAAAGAGGTTGGCAGTTCGATGGTTCGAATCCCGAGTGTCGCGTAATGTGTGAGCTCCCGTTACTTGTCCCAGCTTCTGCCAACCTAGCAGTTCAAAAGCATGTAAAAAATGCAAGTAGAAAAATAGGGACCACCTTTGGTGGGAAGGGAACAGAGTTCCATGCACCTTTGGCGTTTAGTCATGTCGGCCACATGACCACAGAGACGTCTTCGGACAGCGCTGGCTCTTCGGCTTTGAAACAGAGCTGAGCACCGCCCCCTAGAGTCAGGAAAGACTAGCACATATGTGCGAAGTAATCTTTACCTTCGCCTTCAATCATTTTAAAGCCAGGTATAACTAAAATTAATCTGAATCTGGTCAGAAATACTTCATTACAGTAACCAGGTAGTAGCCCTCAGTTTACGACTACAATTGAGCCTAAAGGTTCTGCAGCAAAGCGAGACCTTGGCTAAGTTGGCTTTGCTCCATTTTACACCCTTGACATGACACCGTTGTTAAGCGAATCACTGCAATTGTTAAGTTAATAGAACACTGTTGTTAAAGGAATCTGGCTTCCCCATTGCCTTTTTTCTTTGGGTCAGAAGGTCACAAAAAGTGATCCCATGATCCCAGGATGTTGCAACCGTCACGAATATGAGTTAGTTGCCAAGCGGCTGCGTGGTTAGTTGCGTGGCCCTAGGAACACTGCAAGGGTTGTATGTGTGCAAAACAGCCATGTACTGAAAACAATACTGTTGTCACGTCAGTCACTAAACAAACCTGAGGACTATCTGTAATCATTACTTAGAAGAAAACAAAAATGATCAAAGATTTCTTCTTCTTCTTCTTCTTCTTCTTCTTCTTCTTCTTCTTCTTCTTCTTCTTCTTCTTCTTCTTCTTCTTCTTCTTCTCCTTCTTCTTCTTCTTCTTCTTCTTCTTCTTCTCCTTCTTCTCCTCCTCCTCCTCCTCCCCCTCCTCCCCTCCTCCTCCTCTTCCTCCTCCTCCTCTTCTTCCTCCTCTTCCTCCTCCTTCTGCTTCTCCTCCTCGTCCTCCTCCTCTCCTCCTCCTCGTCCTCCTCCTCCTCCTCTTCTTCCTCCTCCTTCTGCTTCTCCTCCTCCTCCTTCCTCCTCTCCTCTCCCTTTCCCTCTGCTCCTTCTCCTCCTTCTCCTCCCTCTCTTTCTCCTTCTCCTTCTCTCTTTAGAATGGAGTAGATGCCAAAACCAAAAAGCCTGTATTGTAAAAAGCGACAAATCTTTGTGTGTGTTCCAAATCGGAAATCACAAAGGAATTTTAAACAGGGTAAGATGAAAGAAAGGATGATCAAATGGGAATGTCTCTAGCAGAAATCTCTCGGGAGGATCAGGGCTGTGAACCTATTATGAAAGCAGGTAGAATACCCTGTGCTGTTGGTTTGGAACAGCAGGGCTTTGATTTTTGCAGGCATTTGAAAAAGGTGTGTGTGTGTGGAAGCAGACTTTACGCTACATGGAAAGACTCTGAAGAAGAGGACTTCAAAAAGCAGCATCCTCTGAAAAATACGGTAAATAAAGCTATTTTTTAAAAAAATGTGTTCGGTGATATGGTCGACTTAGGCTGCAATATATCTTCCCATTGCAAGCACCAAGCCAGCCCTCGCTGAGTTGTACTCACCAATCAGAATGAAGGCCAGAGCAATGAAGAACGTCAGGATGTATCCTCGGATGGGTTCGTTATTTTTCCCATATCCTTTGGCAAATAAGTGGAGCGCTCGATAGATGTTATCCTTGCAGAGGGCCTGTCGAAAGAGCAAATTCCGGTTAAGACATCGAATTCTTGGTTTCTTGGCCTCTTACTTATTGTCAGCAAGCCCTTCACTGTAAGCGACTTACCCTATTTCCCCCCCAAAATAAGACCCAACTGTGAAATAAGCCCTAGCATGATTCTTTCCCAGGATGCTCATAATATAAGCCCTACCCGTCTCTGCCTCCGACACGGAGCCCTCATCAGAGCCTTCCCCAGACTCCAGGACTGGCCCATGTTCTTCCCCAACCTCCTCACTGTCCGAATCCGCTGCCAGCTCTGCTGGCGGGCCACAACACAAATTGTAGAGATACAGGAAAAGATAGAAAACATATAGCCTCTCGAATGTACCTGGAAAACCTTTGGCGCGCTCACAAGCGAAGTTAATGCCGAGGACAGCGTGGCAGAAAATATCCCAGCGGTGATTAAAGGTCCAAACCCTGAAACCATACTCATCACCTTTGGGAAGGAAAAAAAAATATCAGGATAGAACCAATGGTCTGGTGGCAATTACAGCTGCCTCATATGTAATACTTCCCTGGTTCGAATCCCAGTAAGGGTATGGCTAGCTGATGAGAGCTAAATAGCTCGAAATAGATCTATCCTAGTCTCCCTGATTTATTTATTGATCAGCTCAAAAACCTAACACTCACTCACACACACACACATTATATTATACATTTGTTTTCGTAGATTTTCATGGGTGTAGGTATGCTGGTCTTGTTGTATTCGGGTGTTTTCCCATGTAAGAATGAGATTGTTTTTGCAACGTTTCGGCAAGATCTCACTTGCCATCTTCTAGACCGAAGCCTGAAGATGGCAAGTGAGATCTTGCCGAAATGTTGCAAAGACAATCTCATTCTTACACAGGAAAACACCCGAATACAACAAGACCAATATATTATGTATGTATGTATGTATGTATGTATGTATGTATGTATGTATGTATGTTAGTTTTATGAGCTGATCAATAAATAAATCAGACAGACTAGTATAGATCTATTTCAAGCTTTTTAGCTCTCATCAGCTAGCCATAACCTTACTGGGATTCGAACCGGGGCTAAACTAACTAAAACTAACACACATATTAAAAAATTCACACAACGGAACTCACGGCTTTCTGTCTAGATGGTCTCTGATGATGAGCCTAAAGGCAGAAAAGGTAACAGTATGACTCCTCCCTTAATTGGGGCCCTAACAGGGTGTTGTGGAACAATTATAGACACTAATCCTCCTGTCTCAGCTGATGCAATTGGGAAAACCTGGCTGGCTGAATGGTTAAAGGCTCTTGCCTGATATGCAATACAGCCCCGGTTCGAATCCCAGTAAGGGTATGGCTAGCTGATGAGAGCTAAAAAGCTCGAAATAGATCTATCCTAGTCACTCTGATTTATTTATTGATCAGCTCATAAAACTAACACACACACACATATATAATATAATTATTATTATATATATAATAAATATATATATATTATATATATAATAAAAACAAGCCTTTAAATCTGTACAAGCTAGGCTATAAACCGAATTTGCAAATCCCTCCGACTGTTAAATTCATAACCACGTGCATTGTTATTCTGGCTCTTCTCTATTATTTTTTAAGTCATCCATTAATGGCTTGTCAAGGAGGCTCCTTCAGCAAAGCAAATTACTTTTTGTTGTCCAGAAAAAAAAAAAGGGGGGGGGGAAACCCCCAGTTTGCTCATAACGGAGAAAATTGTTCTTTAATTGAATTGTGTTTTGTTCCTTCTGAAGCCAAAGGCATAATTTTTATTTCTTCTGCAAATGATGCCGTTCGGAAGAGGCTCATATTAGGAACAAGAGGCTGTAAAAAAAAACAAAAAAACAACCCAAGCTACGTAGGTCTTAAGAAAGAAGCAATCTTTGAATCGGGAAAAGAGAATTTGCATGTGTAACAATCTCCAATCCAGGCATGTATGTCAATAGAGATGTTATTGTGTCCTCTGCTTCAGAAAAGATCTATCAACAATTTCACTGAATTAATATCTGAGAAAGTTGCTATGGAGCCTAGATAATGAAGGGAGACTTTTTGTGAGACCTTTTATTGATGGAGATATAAATCAGAGATAACTCATGTATTTAGAATAGGATAGGATAGGATAGGAGAGGAGAGGAGAGGAGAGGAGAAGAGAAGAGAAGAGAAGAGAAGAGAAGAGAAGAGAAGAGAAGAGAAGAGAAGAGAAGAGAAGAGAAGAGAATTGGAAGGGACCTTGCTGGGTAATGAAATGTCTACAAGAAAAGAACCCAACTCAAGGAGCCCATAATCCGATTCTTCCTCCACTCCACAAATCTCACTCCCTTCTAGCACTGATGAAGTTACGTAGTTGGGTAATGAAATGGCTGCAAGAAAACAAGCTCAGAGAGTACAAATGACCTTACTCTTTCATTTCACTTTGCATGCACATGTTAACTACTCCACCCTCCAGCTCTAGATTGTCAGCAGAGGTCTTGAAAAGTCAACCAATAGCCACCATGTGCTGTACACTTATGTGAATATTAGTTCACACTATTATGTACAGGATATAGTATAACACACACACACAGTTCTACAAATTGGATAATTAGCATGCTTTTGAACCTGGAAATTATTCATCAGCCCATAATCACATGTCTGGATTTTACAGCTGGAGAAATCGTAGCCCAGGGCACAAGCCGACGATCCATTGCAATTCATCCCGGATACCACAGTATCATTGACATTCCCGGTAGCATCGCGCACGACACAAGCAGCTGTGGAAATAACAGGGTATTATTATTATTTCTCTTCCTTGTGACAACATGATAATATCGCTGGGCTCCTTTATGTTTCAGGTGGCTGATGTTCTATGCATATTTCAGCCTGCTATCCCGAGGCCGTCTAGGTTGCGAATAATGGGGCCATCGGTTAAGACTGTTTGATGGCTCTACTGGGTTTTGAGGAACATGGTGGCTCAGTGGCTAAGATGCTGAACTTGTCAATCAGAAAGGTCGGCGGTTCGAATCCCTAGCGCCGCGTCACGGAGTGAGCTCTCATTACTTGTCCCAGCTTTTGCCAACCTAGCAATTCAAAAGCAGGTAAAAAATGCAAGTCGAAAAATAGGGAACAGCGTTCTGTGCATCTTTGGTGTTGAGTCATGCCGGCCACATGACCACGGAAACATCTTTGGACAGCGCTGGCTCTTTGGCTTTGAAATGGAGATGAGCACCGCCCCCTAGAGTCGGGAACAACTAGTGCATATGTGTGAGGGGAGTAAGGCCACAGGTGGACAAAGAATGGCCCCTCCCAGAGGAAATAAAAGAGGAGCAAAAGGGGAGTGGACTTTGAAGGAGACAATTAGTTCATTCCTGCATTCTTGTGGCGTCTGAAAGATATCAGCCTGGCCACTCTCCATGCCTGATAAAGGTTGGTGATTGTGAACTATCTTGAAAGACTGTGGGCCGGGACATTGCTGGAGAGGAATTCACTATAAATTAAATAAAAGGGGCTATCAGGATGAGAAATCGGCTTTGTGTTGCTGGGGAAACTTAGGTCAGAACACCAACATTGCTATGCAATGGGGGCAGTGGTGGGTTTCTGCAGGCTCGCACCTACTCGCGAGAGCCGGTTGGTGAAATTTAGAGAACCGGTGAGAGGGGGTTCCACCGGCGTACCTGGAAGTAAATCTGGCCCGCTGCTGCCAGTGACCCAACGGGAAGGAAAGGAAAGGAAAGGAAAGGGAAGGGAAGGAAGGAAGGAAGGAAGGAAGGAAGGAAGGAAGGAAAGAAAGAAAGAAAGAAAGAAAGAAAGAAAGAAAGAAAGAAAGAATTAATCATCACAATTGAGTCCAAAATTTTGGTTGCTAAGCAAGAGCGTTGTTAAATGAGTTTCACCACATTTTAAAAGGTGGCCACTCCCACCCTGTCACATGACTGCCAAGCCACACCCACAAAATAGGCCACACCTACAGAGTAGGCTCTAAAAAATTGGAAACCCACCACTGAATGGGGGTATGTTTGTTTTATGTTTCTGATTATTGGCCGGAAATCAGATAAATTAGAATTCTTTACTTTACTTTATTTCATATTTCTATATTCTGAAATTCTGAATTCTGAAATGCACTAGGGGCGGTATGTTAAGTCTAATTGCTCTCTTGCCATCGCCGCGAAGTGAATCACTGCAGTGAGTAACATGATCGTTGAGTGAACGCTGGCTTCCCCATTGACTTTGCTGGTCAGAAGGTCGCAAAAGGGGATCGTGTGACAATTGCAGCCATCATAAATATGGACCAGTTGCCAAGTGTCCAAATCTTTTCCTGTCCTCTGGAACGAATGGCCCCCGGAATTAAGAACTATCCCTGACTTCCGCACCTTCTGCCCAGTGGTGGGTTTCAAATTTTTTAGAACCTACTCTGTAGGTGTGGCCTATTTTGTGGGTGTGGCTTGGCAGTCATGTGACAGGGTGGGAGTGGCCACCTTTTAACAACGCTCTTGCTTAGCAACCAAAATTTTGGACTCAATTGTAATGATAAATTCTTTCTTTCTTTCTTTCTTTCTTTCTTTCTTTCTTTCTTTCTTTCTTTCTTTCTTTCTTTCTTTCTTTCTTTCTTTCTTTCTTTCTTTCTTTCTTTCATTTTTTCCCTTCCTTTCCTTTCCTTTCCTTCCCGTTGGGTCACTAGCAACGGCGGGCCAGATTTACTTCCAGGTACGCCGGTGGAACCCCCTCTCACCGGTTCTCTAAATTTCACCAACCGGCTCTGGCGAGTAGGTGCGAGCCTGCAGAAACCCACCACTGCTTCCGCCGTGCTCTCAAAACCTTTTTTTCTCAACAAGCCGGGCTGACATAAAAATGAATTTTTAAATATGATTTTTTTATTAATGAATTTTTATTCATTTTAATCGGGGTTTGTTTGGTTTTTTAATTTTAAGAGCGGCCAAATTGTTTAATATGCTTTTAAAACTGTTTTTTTAACTTTTATATATCTGTTTTACTTTGACTTTGCTGAGTCAATAATACAATAGCAGAGTTGGAAGGGACCTTGTAGGTCTTCTAGTCCAACCCCCTGCATGGGCAGGAACCTTATACCATTTCAGACAAATGGCTGTCTAACATCTTTTTAAAGACTTCCAGGGTTGGGGCATTCACAACTGCTGGAGGCAAGCTGTTCCAGAGGTTAATTGTTCTTACTGTCAGGAAATTTCTCCTTAATTCTAAGTTGCTTCTCTCCTTGGTTAGTTTCCACCCATTGCTTCTTGTCCTGCCCCCAGGTGCCTTGGAGAAAAGTTTGACTCCCTCTTCTTTGTGGCAACCTCTGAGATATCGGAACACTGCTATCATGTCTCCCCTGGTCCTTCTCTTCATCAAACTAGACATACCCAGCTCCTGCAGCCGTTCTTCATATGTCTTAGTCTCCAGTCCTCTAATCATCTTGGTTGCTCTTCTCTGCACTCTTTCCAGAGTCTCCACGTCTTTTCTACATCGTGGCGACCAAAACTGTATGCAGTATTCCAAGTGTGGCCTTACCAAGGCACTATACAGTGGCATTAACACTTCACGTGATCTAGATTCTATCCCTCTGTTGATGCAGCCTAGAACTGTGTTGGCTTTTTTGGCAGCTGCTGCACACTGCTGGCTCATATTTAAATGGTTGTCCACTAGGATTCCAAGATCCCTCTCACAGTTGCTACTATTGAGCAAGGTACCACCTATACTGTACTTGTGCATTTGGTTTTTCTTGTCCTACGGGAGTAGGGCAGTATAAAAAACTAATACACCTTAAACCTTAATCATGTGACCACACAGATGCTACACTGGTCTTCAGTGTGAACAGATGATCCTAAGTCCCTTCCCCTTCCCTCCCCATTGTTGTAATTTCGAACAGTCGCTAAAACAATAGCGGCTACCTGTAATGAGATCGATGGCTGTCAGGGTTTTAAAATACGTTGATAGTAGCACTCTGAGGTTGAGCGCAAATGTCTTGGCTTCTTACCCGCGCAGATTGCCACTCCGATGTAGGCAACAGTTGTGATCAGAATGGCAAGCATTGTTCCTTTGGGTATAGCCTCTTGTGGATCCTGGAATATTTCAGTAAAAAAAAAAACAACACATTACGGTGATTGTAGCCATGGCCAAGTACAGAAGAGAAGGTTAGGAGATAGACAAGATTTCATGTAATATAATTTATATTTCACTAGCTGATAACCTGGCTCTGCCCGGGTATTTATTTATTCCAACAATCCTTCCATGAATGTCGCCGCAATTTCTAATGTTGGATTTTCCCCCTTACCAGAGGGAGCCCCCTTGTGGAGTACTGGGAAGCCGTTACCCTGGCAACGCCATGGTAGAAGCCATTTTAAGGCACAACAGGCTGTATCTTAACAGAACACACACCCTGAGCGGTGTTAGGGGCGTCTTACCACCACAGTATTTGTTTCCAGAGAGTAAGTCATCTGTGTACCAAGTTTGGTTGAAATTGCTCGAGGCGTTCCAGAGTTATGCTGGAACATACACACACACACACACACACACACACACACACACCTATATCTATATCTACTGTATATCTATCCCTATCCTCTATCTATCTATCTATCTATCTATCTATCTATCTATCTATCTATCTATCTATCTATCTATCTATCTATCTATCTATCTATCTTCAAATGTTTACTTTTCAGCTATTTAATCCCTTTACCCTTCAGTTGGCTTCCCATTGTAACATGGTGGTAATTTTTAGTAGAGCTTTGAGTCGGACTCAGAATTTTGGGTGTACATTTATGGCATTGGGGACACTGGTTCGGCGCCTCTAGTGTACTTCAAATCCCATCACCCTTTACCATTATTGTAATGGATAGGGACTTGGGGTTCAACCACATCTGGCTGCCCACAGATTCCCTACCTCTATAATCGAGTCCTGGCTGTTGAAAAGCAATGTAAGCTAATAAGCCAGTTAAAAAGATAAAACTACATCCAGTATTTCTCCAGTGACGCCTACTAATTACACACTTGACAAGTTCTTGCAAAAAGCATTTTCCCCCCAAATCAATACAAAATGTTTTCCTTTCAGATAGGACTCTTTGAATCTTGCTCTGCGTTTCGGTGTTAAAAAATATTTTTTAATACTCAACGCTGCTGCTGTTTCCCCAGAAGAGCTGAGTTTATCTAAGGCAACATTTTCGCAACAGCCTTGTGGTGTTATGGCTTCACTGTTCCAATGTACACACCTCTAAGTCTCCAGAGATGTTGGCTCCTGCCAGGATGCCCGTGGCTGCTGGGAAAAAAATGGCAAACACCGAGAAAAAACCTTCATCTCCTCTGAATTGTGGCTCAAAGTTTTCCGTAAATATGGATGCTGCAACCAAGCACACAAGAGGGAAGGAAAGATTTTATTGTAATTTTATTACAATGACAATAAAGATGATGATGATGATGATGATGATTATTAGATGTGAACTACAGACAGGAGGCTGAACAACTGGCTGTAGTTCTTTTCTGGCTCTCATCAGCCAGCCATACCCTTACTGGGATTTGAACCGGGGCTGTATTACATGTGAGGCAGATGTTTTAGATAAAAAACAGTAGTCTAGTGGCTAAAACATCTGCCTAACATGTAATACTTCCCTGGTTCGAATCCTAGTAAGGGTATGCCTAGTGATGAGAGCTAAAAAGCTCGAAATAGATCTATACTAGTCTCCCTGACTTATTTATTGATCAACTAGCCTTGTGGTGTAACCAGAACAATCTGGAACTAAACACACTCAAAACAGTAGAAATGGTGGTAGACTTCAGGAGGAACCCTCCCATACTACCCCCTCTTACAATACTAGACAACACAGTATCCAAGCAGTTCAAAAGAATATAAAGGCTTATTGGAAGCTAATGCTCTCTACAAGAATCTGAACTACTAACAACCCAAGCAAATAGGTGGTAGATAAGAGTCAATGGAATTCAAGGTGGGGTAGACTTAGATCTCTTGTGGATGTGAAGGGACTCGAGACTGATGACGTGTTTGACCACTCCCTCGGGCTCAGCCTGGTCCTCTTCTCTGTCGTAACTTTGACCAGTCACTAAGCCATCGTTCATAAGACAAGGACTTCCCGTGACTGCTGGCTTTTCTTATTGCTATTTGCAACAGCTCTCCCCTGCAGCTTGCCACTTCGTATTAATGCGAGTCTTGTTTAGCGTGACAGATTTTTCACAACTGAAGCCCTGTGGTGCAAGAAGCACTTGCCTTGGTAATTGAAAAAACCTCTCGCTCTCTTTTCTGCATTGCTAGGGATAACCGTCCCGATGAAAAAATTTACGATGGCGATCAGAAGTATAATTAGAAGAACCACTTGGGCCTGCAAGGAAAGAGAAAGAACATTTTTTTTAATCATAGGTCTATTTGAAATAAGTCTTCACTCGGAGCCTATACACCCAAGTAAAAAACAAAAGCAAAAACTATAATCTGCTACAAGACAGAATGGCCAAATATTTGAGTTCTTCTAAAACTCTTATATGGCAAATCTAGACAGCATCCTAAAAAGCAGAGACGTCACCCTGCCAACAAAAGTGCATGTAGTCAAGGCTTTGGTTTTCCCAGTTGCAATGGATGGCTGTGAAAGTTGGACCATAAGGAAGGCTGAGCGCCAAAGAATGGAGGCCTTTGAACTCGGGTGCTGGAGAAGACTCCTGCGAGTCCCTTGGACTGCAAGGGGATCAAACCGATCAGTCCTAGAGGAGATCAACCCTGATGGCTCTTTAGAAGGCCAGATCCTGAAGAGGAAACTCAAGTACTTTGGCCACCTAATGAGAAGGAAGGACTCCCTGGAGAAGAGCCTCATGCTGGGAATGATGGAGGGCAAAAGAAGAAGGGGATGACAGAGAAGGAGGTGGCTGGAGGGAGTCACTGAAGTAGTCAGTGTCAGCTTAAATGGATTCCAGGGGATGGTAGAGGACAGGAAGGCCTGGAGGAATGTTGTCCATGGGGTCACGATGGGTCGGACATGACTTTGCAACTAACAACATCAAACTCTTATGTTAGATTTCCATTCCATCCCATCCTCGTCGCCAGTGTTAGATTTCGGGATTGAGGGAATCCAGACCAGGATAGCAGTAAAACAACGCCATTTATTGCTAGGCGAAAAGCACAGAGGGAAAACTATTTACAGCAATTGAAAAGCGCGGTAGACAGGGGCTCCCGCGTTTGACAGCTATTTATACGCGAGCTGTCAAACGGGGAGCCAATCGGATCGCAGCCAGACCGGGTTCCCGCCAGTCGCGTCTTGGTCAATCAGGCGCGACTAGCGGTTTGACAGGTTGCTACAGCCTGTTACCAAGGCTTCTCCCGGCAGACTGGAAGACCTGCGGCTGGTCGTAAGTTGAGACCAGTCGCAGATCGAGGACACAACATCTTATACTTAAAATTAAAATTACCTTTGCTTCCCATTCCATACCAGCCACTGAAATACCCAATAGAATTATAACCGTTATGACGCCAATTATCCTGATATCGTTGGTGGCATCAACCATTATGGCATTACTGTTCTGGGGGGGAAAAAACAGCGAAAAGTAATTACTAAGAATATACTTTCTGTAAGACGGTTCGAGTAGCCTTGTAAAATTCCAGGGAATTTCTACAGAAGGATTCCTCGTATTTTGTGGGTAATGAGTTTTGCATTTTGCATTTTGCATCCTGCCTGGACATCATCTGTCAAGGTTATGGGCTGCCTAATTAGAGCCCTAATTTCCTTTAGTGCAGACAGAAATTATTGAGTCTCTCATCTGCACCTCCATAACTGTCTGGTTTGGCTCTACAACCCAACAAGACAGACACGGACCTCAACGGATAATTAGAACTGCAGAAAGAACAATTACTGCCAACCTGCCTTCCATTGAGGATTTGTACACTGCACGAGTCAAAAAGAGGGCTGTGAAAATATCTACAGGCCCCCTCACATCCTAGATATAAATTGTTTCAACTTCTGTCCTCAAAACAATGCTGCACACCAAAATAATTAGATATAAATACATTTTCCCCCAAATGCCATCACTCTGCTAAACAAATAATTCCCTCAACACTGTCAATAATTTACCAAGAATGTATTACTATTATTCTTACTAGGAACTATTTCTTCCCACTTATGACTATAACCATGTTGCTTTCATCTTTTAATTTATATTGTTTTTATTTGTTTCCTAATACCATTTGATAGCTTATTAGTAACCTTGACTATCACTAAGTGTTGTATCTTTTTATTCTTGATGAATGTATTTTATTCTCCTTATGTACATTGAGAGCTTCTGCACCAAAGATAAATTTCTTGTGTGTCCAATCACACTTGGCCAATAAAGAATTCCATTCCATTCCATTCCATTCCATTCCATTCCAATTCTCTTCTCTTCTCTTCTCTTCTCTTCTCTTCTCTTCTCTTCTCTTCTCTTCTCTTCTCTTCTCTTCTCTTCACACTTGGCCAATAAAGAATTGTATACTATAATCCTTGACCTACAACAGTTAGTTTAGTGACCATTCTAAGTTACAACGGCACTGAAAAAAAGTGACTTATGGCCATTTTTCACACATATGACCACTGCAGCATCAACAGGGGCCATGTGATCAAAATTCAGATTCTTCACAACTGCTTCATATTTATGACCGGGTGTGTGTGTGTTATGTGGTCCTTTTTTTTGTGACCTTCTGACCAGCAATGTCAATGTGGGGAACCAGATTCACTTCACAACCATGTTACTAATTTAACAAATCCATGATTCCCTTAACAACTGTGGCAAGTAAAGTTATAAACAGGGACAAACCCGCTTAGCAAATGTTTCACTTAGCAACATAAATTTTTGGGCTCAATGGTGGCCATCACTTGAGGGCTACCTGTAGGGTTGTTTTTTTAAAAACTTTTACGGTACTTTAAGAAACATTTCTTTAATCCAATGGTAAGAAATCAAAACTTTACAAATTAGTAGAATAAATGACGTGGTGAAGGAACTCCAATTGGTGAACTTGTGTTTTATGAGACTTCTGATCATTATGGTACAAAAAAAGAAGAAGAAGAGAGAAACAGATCAAGTTTCCTTAAATTTAGCCGTCTCCAAATAAGGATGCTCACCTTGAGAAGTTCCACAACTGTTTCTGCAAAGCCAACCACGTACATTGCCACGGCCACGGCATTGGCGAAGGCAAAGATGAGACCGATGGAGCCCCCGAATTCCGGACCTAAGCTCCGTGAGATGAGGTAGTAAGCTCCACCTGTCAGCATGACAAAGACTTGTATCATCATACGGTTAAACCTGCATGGGATCTTACATTTTCCGAGGACAGTATATCACAGTGATGGCGAACCTTTTGTGGCTTGTGTGCCAAAAGCAGGGGAAACTCAGGGGGGGGGGTCATGCGCAGATGTGCCACACCCATAATGCTATGCATGCATGACCAGCACTCCCACCACCCATTTTTGGCGTGCTTTTTTCACCCTCCCCAGACTCTGCCCTCTGGAGTGTTTAAGCGGCCTTCAAAACCAACTCTATGAGCAATCCGGAAGTGACTTCCGGTTTGCTCATAGTGTCATTTTTTGCCCTCCAGAGCCTTCAGGGAAGCCTCCAGAGGGCTAAAACCAGCCCTACAAGCAAACCAAAAGTACATTCCTGGATTTTTTCGCACTCCGGGGGCAAAAATGGCTTCAAAAGAAGGCTAATCAAGGAGAGAAGCAACTTAGAATATATTTTAGTTCTGTGCTCATTTATTGGGTGATCATCTGTCCAAAAGGAACTATATTTTCTATTCTGACAGCCAATGGACTCACCTCCTTGGTGCGCTGTGAGCTTGGTGGTATTCTTATAGACATTTCATTACCCAAAGCAGATAACATCAGCTAAGACTAGCACTGATGAGGTTACCTTGTTTGGGTAATGAAATGTCTTCAAGATAACCAAGGTCCCCTCATGTCAACCCTAAGCTACAAACATTCTCCTTTATTCGTACAAACAGCACTCTCTACGGCAATTAAACAATATATAAAAACAGGTACTTACAATACAATACAATACAATAGCAGAGTTGGAAGGGACCTTGTAGGTCTTCTAGTCCAACCCCCTGCGTGGGCAGGAACCTTATACCATTTCAGGCAAATGGCTATCTAACATCTTCTTAAAGACTTCCAGGGTTGGGGCATTCACAACTTCTGGAGGCAAGCTATTCCAGAGGTTAATTGTTCTAACTGTCAGGAAATTTATCCTTAGTTCTAAGTTGCTTCTCTCCTTGATTAGTTTCCACCCATTGCTTCTTGTCCTGCCCCCAGGTGCCTTGGAGAATAGTTTGACTCCCTCTTCTTTGTGGCACCCTCTGAGATATCGGAACACTGCTATCATGTCTCCCCTGGTCCTTCTCTTCATCAAACTAGACATACCCAGCTCCTGCAACCATTCTTCGTATGTTTTAGTCTCCAGTCCCCTAATCATCTTGGTTGCTCTTCTCTGCATTCTTTCCAGAGTCTCCACATCTTTTCTACATCTTGGCGACCAAAACTGTATGCAGTATTCCAAGTGTGGCCTTACCAAGGCACTATACAGTGGCATTAACACTTCACGTGATCTAGATTCTCTCCCTCTGTTTACTTAACCATAGTTTTTCCCCAATGGCTATCAAAATTTACATTCCGGCATCAGCTGAATATAAACTAAACAAAGCATTAATAGATGAAATTAAGAATCATTTAGAATCTTAATGGGAGTCGGATAGATAAACCGACTGCTATTTTATCATTCTCTTATTTTCCCAGTTAAATAGCTTACAGTAGTTCATTATGCCAATTTTTATTAGTCAATAAAACTAAATGTGGCTAACGTTTTAGAGAAGGAAATTAAAATAACATCAGTGCTAAGACTAGTACTGATGATGTTACCTAGTTGGGTCATGAAACATCTGCAAGAAAACCACCAAGCTCAGAGAGCACTAGGGACCCCTTCATTTCAACCCCGAGCCATGAATATTCTCCTTTGTTGAGACTTACCTCCTCTCACCACTCCATTGGTACATATGGCCGACATGGAAATACCTGTTAAGGTTGTAACAACCACACTCAGGCAGATGACTACGACTCCAAGACCTGAAAAAGTGCCAAAAGAGAACTTTGACCCAAGTACCTGGGTTCTATCATTTCCTTTAAAATCCACGAACAGGAAGCTGGTCTCCTTGAACAAGACGCTGTCACTCACAGGAAGGTTTGACTGGAGCTGACAATGGTTGACAGACACTCTTGATTCGTCACAGTGAAAGAAAGAAATACCTGTTAAGAATGGTGGATCTCTGCTTCCATCGGAACTGACTGCCTTGGTTCTCGTGGAGAAACAAACTTTTTTTTTTAAAAAAAGCAGAAGAACGAATTAATACCTTTTAGGGAACTTGAATAAGCGTTAGCGGGAAAGGAATGATGGTCTTCACATCTGGTCCATTCCAGGAAATGCAACCTGTAATTTTTGATTTGATTTGATTTTTTTTAAAAAAAAGAAAAAGAAAGAAAACTCTGGAAAAAAATGGATTCCATTCTTCCATCGGTCCGAGATTTTCGTGAACTGAGCCCGGCTTTGTGTTTGCAAATTAATCTGTTTTTATTCATTCTATTTATGTATTTTATAGTTATTTTAATTTCCCTGTGCACCGCTCCGAGTCCCCCAGGGGAGAGGATGCGGTATATAAATAAAAATTATTATTATTATTATTATTTGAAGCTGAGACAAGTCACAGGAGCTCGCTCCATTACGTGGCACTAGGGATTCGAACCGCTGAACTGCCGACCTTTCTGATCGACAAGCTGAGCGTCTTAGCCCCTGAGCCTAATTAATTAATTAATTACTAATTAATTATATTATAACTAATATAATTATAATTTAAATAAAAATATAATTATAATTAGTTCTATTAATTAATTAATTCTAGACGGTTAATTGCGTTGCAGGTATGACTTACCTGTTGGTTCTTGGGATGACCGTGACCTAGGCTACTTATTACAGAACTTTTGATTTACAAGTCAGATGTTTGTGAGCACTGTGGAAAAGGGGAGAAAAAACCCTAAAGATATATATATATTTTTACCTCCACGGACAAAACCATTAGTTGCTATTGCAGAAGTTGATAAGCCAGTAATGGAAGTAACCATGGTAGCAAGAAGGATTATGATAACTCCAAGACCTGTCAGCAAGGAGAAGACGACAGAATATAATTGACGGTCCGCAACTTTTCAAAACGGTTCTCTGAGGTCGCGGTTTAAAATGAGAAGGAATCCACTTTTCCCCGAGAAAGCATCTTTATCCCCGCTCCTGGAGGAACTCCTTCCTCATCTTTACTGTAGATCCATTTATATCCGTGTAATATAAATGTTAAATAAGCCACTGGGACAAGGATTAAGAGCCTTGACAGTCTGCAGAGCGCTGGGACGCTGGGACTAAATGTCTAAATTGTAATAGATACGAGCATCTTTGCAAGCCAGAATAGTTATTGAATGAAGGCAAATATACGTGCTGCAAATATATTCTGCAAATAATGTTGCAGAACCCAAGTTGGGTTGGTCACACTTGGCTAATAAAGAATTCAATTCTATTCTGTTCTGTTTTGTTCTGCTCTGCTCTGCTCTGCTCTGCTCTGCTCTACTCTACTCTACTTTCTGTTCTGTTTTCTATTCTATTCCTATTCTATTCTATTTTATTTTATTTATTCTATTCTATTCTATTCTACTTTACTCTACTCTATTCCTATTCCTGTTCCTGTTCCTGTTCCTGTTCCTGTTCCTGTTCCTGTTCCTGTTCCTATCCTATCCTATCCTATCCTATCCTATCCTATCCTATCCTATCCCTATCCCTATCCCTATCCCTATCCCTATCCCTATCCCTATCCCTATCCCTATCCCTATCCCCATTCCATTCCATTCTATTTATTCTATTCTATTCTCTGTTCTGCTGTTTTCTACTCTACTCTACTCTACTCTACTCTACTCTACTCTACTCTACTCTACTCTACTCTACTCTAATCCTATTCCGATTCCTATTCCGATTCCTATTCCTATTCTATTTCTATTCCTATTCCTATTCTATTTCTATTCCTACTCTACTCTACTATACTCTACTATACTCTACTCTACCCTACCCTACCCTATCCCTATCCCTATCCCTATCCTATCCTATCCTATCCTATCCTATCCTATCCTATCCTATCCTATCCTATCCTATCCTATCCTATCCTATCCTATCCTATCCTATTCTTCATAAGTCACATTTGTCAATGCCTTTGTAACTTTGAATAGCCACTAAATAAATGGTTATACATCCATGCCTATTGCACTTATATATCTATACGGACTGAAAGAAAGACAGCAAAAAGCTGTTCTGCCTATTATTCCTTCCTATTCCTCCCCCCCTCCAAATGAGACTTCATTTCAAAATTTGATGACTGGCAAATCCTAATTTCAGAATGAAATGTGCCACATTGGCTCATTGCAACGGCTCTGATTGCCGACCAAGGCTGAGCTCTGATTAAAGTTTAGATTAAAAACCCAGGCGCAAGGTCATTAAGTAACATTTAAATGAATTACTCTCGCCTTTAGCTGTTTTCATACCTTAGAACAAAGTACTGCCTCTTGATGATGGTAATAAGTTACTAAGCTACCATTAAAAAAACCCGACAACCCCAAAACCCAATTTTGCATGACACCCCAGAGCAAAGTCTTGGCAATGTTAATACGCAAAATCGCATGGCAAGGCACATACTTCGATGGATTTTCAGCAGCAAAGCTTCATTTGTTATGCTTCATAAATTCCCCAAGCACACTATTGTTGGGTGTATTGCCAAACTTGTAAAGAGTTAAAATAAACTCTGCTTATTTCCTGCCTCTTCCTTGTTCTCTGAAGTGGACGGATAGCCCCCTTTAATGATTAGGGACACAGAAAACTTCCAAGGAACTCTTAAAAAAAAAAAAACAAGCTAGAAAATCTCTGTAATTTTTTTTTTTTTAAATGAGAAATTAAATAGGGGCTTGATGACATAGTTTTCATTTTAGGAGAAAATCTGTATTGTTGATGTCAGTTTTTATAGCGCTACTAACCGATAACCCGGCGTTGCCTGGGTATTTATATATAAGGGGAGAAATGTCAGGATCAAACGTATTTGCTACTGTTGGATTTTCCCCCTTACCAGAGGGAGCCCCCTAGTGGAGTGCCATGAAGCCGTTACCATGACAACTCCACGGCGCTTTACAGTGGAAGCCATTTTAAGGCACAACAGGCTGTATTTAGCAGAACACACACACCGAGGGGTGTTAAGGGTGTCTTACCCCCACAGTATTTTTCTCCAGAGAGTAAGTCATCTGTGTACTAAGTTTGGTTGAAATTGCTCAAGGCGTTCCAGAGTTATGCTGGAACACACACATAGAAAGATAGCCATGTTTATTTCTATCTATCTATCTATCTATCTATCTATCTATCTATCTATCTATCTATCTATCTATCTATCTATCTATCTATCTATAGATCTATCTATCTATAGATCTATCTATCTATATACTTTTGTATATTTGTTTTTATTCTGGCTGTACACCGCCCTGAGTCCTTCGGGAGTAGGGCGGTATAAAAAACCAATAAACTAAACTAAACTAAACTAAACTAAACTAAACTAAACTAAACTAAACTAAACTAAACTAAACTAAACTAAACTAAACTAAACTAAACTAAACTAAACTAAACTAAACTAAACTAAACTAAACTAACTTATCTATCTATCTATCTATCTATCCATCCATCCATCCATCCATCCATCCATCTATCCATCCATCCATCCATCCATCCATCCATCCTTCTTTCTATCTATCTATCTATCTATCTATCTATCTATCTATCTATCTATCTATCTATCTATCTATCTATCTATCTATCTATCTATCTATCTATCTACCTCTATCCATCCATCCATCTACCTATCATATACTTTTTGCTAATATTTTGCAAATTCTTTTGTAGAACCTGCCCAGGCATAAACTATTAACATCGATCCCCATGGTAGCTATTATTCAAGACTATAACATGTAGGCAATTTAAAATAACTGATTTTTCTCCTGGCCATAATAAAAATTTATACCATACTTTTTTAAAAAAAAAACCAAACACCTACCAATTCCAGCTTGACCAATGATCCAGGAAAGACGAATAAATAGCATTACACCCCAGATGTTCAGCATGCATCTCACCTAAATATTAATCAAAAATAGTAGCATCAACACATAACCACAGAATTCAGCAAGTTTCAAATGGGTAAAAACAGCCCCATGGGGAGGGGAAACCCCCCTCCCCAATGCATTAAAAATGGATTGAAAAGTTTAAAAGCTATAACAGTTTGAAATAAAAAGAACCCAACGGCTATAAAATATCTCCAGTAACGAGTTGTTCTGATAGAACAGTCATTGTCTGGTGAAAGTAGACATTTCGATGCAAAAATTAAAATTTTAACGCTTGAATGTGTTTTTTTTTTTTAAAAAAGAATAAGAATAAGAGATGTGAAGAACTAATCGTACCAAAGGATTACTTCAAATCAGCCTCATACATATTCATTGCTGGGGATGAACATGAAAATCTCATTTAAAAAAAACAACCGGTGAAAGTTATCTTCCTACTTTTTCTGCCCTGTGGAATTACTGAGGCCGGAATGCCAACTTTTAAAAAATTTAAAAGCAGGGGGTTGTGTACTTATAAAGCCACATGATAAAAAAGACTTACTTTTTTCATGCGGCCGGCCTGGCATAGTTTGTTTTTACTATCATTTTAATAGGATTTCTTAAGTTTATTCTAACTCAGGTTAAACTTATTTAATTTAACTTTAAATTTATCTATTGACTGTATTTAAATGTACCTTTTATTTTCCCTGTGCACCGCCCTGAGTGCCTATGGGAGAAAGGGCGGTATACAAATCAAATTAAATAAATAAATAAAAATAAATGCTGCTTACCAGGACGCCCTTCACCCATCCAAATTTCACTATGCCTTTCGTTTCTTCTTCCTTGTGGAATTCGGCTTCTTCTGCATTGCCGTCGGCTTTACTGAATTTGTCGATTGAACCCGAAGTCACCGTGATATTCTAATCAGACAGTTTTAAGCAAAATGTTCAATAACTGCAATATATGCAATATACTCAATAACTGGGTATATCTAGTTTAATGAAAAGAAGGATCAGGGGAGACATGATAGCAGCCTTCCAATATCTCAGTGGGTGCCACAAAGAAGAGGGAGTCAAACTATTCTCCAAGGCACCTGAGGGCAGGACAAGAAGCAATGGGTGGAAACTAATCAAGGAGAGAAGCAACTTAGAACTAAGGAGAAATTTCCTGACAGTTAGAACAATTAACCTCTGGAACAGCTTGCCTCCAGAAGTTGTGAATGCCCCAACCCTGGAAGTCTTTAAGAAGATGTTGGATAGCCATTTGTCTGAAATGGTATAAGGTTCCTGCCCACGCAGGGGGTTGGACTAGAAGACCTACAAGGTCCCTTCCAACTCTGCTATTGTATTGTATTGCACTTGTGCAAGTTACAAGTATCCCAGAAGAAGGAAACCTTAGGTTTTTTTTTTTGCACATTTCTAGGATTCCTAAAGAACACGTTTCCTTCCAGCTGTTTGAGGAAGACCAAAGAATTGGGGTTTAATGGGGTTTTTCCCTTGGGAGCTTCACATCAGGTCTGCCTCTAACGATAACCAAGAAAGAATCCACTCAACTCCATTTGTAAGAATGAAGAGTACTTTTACTGGTTATGAAAAGATAGCAGCGAGGTAAAGCAAGGTCTGAGACCCAAGCGTGCGAAATCATACATATCAATATATGTCCAACCCCCTTCCCCCCCAATAACCCCCACCCCATTGTCCAATGTGCATTCCCCTTAGGTGTCATGTGGGTTGCATCTCCAGAAGCATCATCAGGATGGCATGCAAGTCCATTGACCTTGACCACCGCACAACCCCAGCCAGTGGCATGCGAAATAGATGGTGAGAACGTACTCCCTTCTCCAAATCTCCCTCCTGCACCACACAGTCCCATTCCCAATTACCAAAGCCCCTCCCTCCCCGTTTCAATGGCAGCCGAAGCAAGCAACACAGCGGAGGCTGACAGAATGTTCCCCTTCATTTCTTTTGACCTACCTTTGCCAGGTGTTCGTGGATATCCATCAGACTCGGCCGGTTCATTTTGGCTCCTCGGATGCTTCCAGTGTTCTGGTAATAATCGATTTTTGGCACAACGTCCATGGTGTTATGCCCAAAGGTTTTGAGATAATAGGTGTTGCTCTGTGTGTCGTAGGGATGAAAGCTTCCATCCGTTTTGCCCGTGTCGCCATTTTGGAAGAAACGGTCGTAGGTTTCTTGGGTCCCAGGCCTGTAGCTGATGTGGAGTCTCTTGGCGGCATCTTTAGCGAAAGAAGTCTCTTCGTAACGTTGCGGATCGGGATCTCCCTGAGATTGGATCGAGTTCTCGTGGCTTTCGTGAATGACGTTAACCTGAAATCTGTGCAAATGGGGGTCCATAAATACGTTTGGAGAATTATTCAGAGACATAGTTATGGATAACCAGCCTTTATTTCACTGATGTCGCTCTTCTGTGTCGTCAGATATATATTTTTCAGCAGGCAGCTGGGTTGTCTAGATGATCTTGCTTGATTCACTTAGTGGCCACTTCTGCGGACGTTCTGTGCCGTAGGTGAAAGTAAGCTGTTCACTCTGCCTTAAAAATACAGGATTTTTAAGGCAAAATCACACATTATATATATATATATATATATATATATATATATATATATATATATATATATATATATATATATATATATATATATATATATATATATATATATATATATATATATATATATATATATATATATATATATATATATATATATATATATATATATATATATATATATATATATATATATATATATATATATATATACATGGTTATGAATGAATCCAGAAGAAAGTCTAAGACTTTGGGGGAACAGTTTTAAAAATCAATTGATGCTGTTTTAGCTGAAAATAAAATGGGAAGATGGCCCGTTCACCTGCCCATCAAGCTGTCCCACCCTCGGGTTATTCAGACTACAGGTTTCTTAAAAGTGAAATACAAGTCATGATCTTGATTCCCCCTCTCCCAATTATTACTGACAACTTAAAACAAAGATACGATAAATTAATGTAAGGAGATGAGTATCCATTTTTCCATTCGAAATGACTTTTACTCTATTTTTCATGAGAATTTCCCCCCCGCTTACTTCTAGAGCAAAATGTGGGCTAGGATTTGAGTCCCCCAAGGCCATCTCGGGGAGATATTAAAAACAGTACAAAAATACAATATAAATATAATAAAAATATATTAAATTTAAACCCGTGCTAAAAGCATCTTTAAAACCCATCTAAAATCCCTTACTAAAATACTGGTTGAAAATAAACCAGTATTAAAACCCCACGGAGAAGCAGTAGTGGCAGTGAATGCCGTAGATCAATTTTAATGTTTGATATGGTAAATATAGGTAAACATTACCCATACAAAATCTCTTTTGGGGTACCCCATATTTTTAAAAGCAGGAAGGTGTCCTGAGGTAAAAAATTTAAGATGTTTAAGAAACTCTGCTCTGAAAAGAAAAGAATGTTTAGGTAGGAATTTAAAGAGCAAAGAACTCCAGAAGCAAATGGCTGTTTATCAGTTGTTCTGCACTGCATTTCTGTTGCAGCTCTTAATTAAAAATAGATTTAATTTTCTTCTTTACTGTACATTCTTCTGTAAAGTGAAATTTATGTCTGGCTTTTAAGCTATTAAGCGGAAGACAGTAAGCCACTGCTGCAAACAGAAGATTGTTGAGAAGAAAAATGTAAGGGGTACCAGTCATTTTTTAATTTGACATCCAAGCCGGGAGGGGAGGAAAAGAAAGAAAATAAGACTCACACCAGTTTGCTTGTTACAAACCTACTATAACACACAAAAGCCCACATTCAGATTTCTAGAGCATGTGTGAATATTCCAACATCCAGCTTGTCTCTGAACATCGGGAGCAAATTTAAGCGTGATAACAATTGTACTTTAGCTATTTTTAATTTTCATTTTTAACTTTAGCGTCAGCCATTCTCAGGATGTTGATTGGTATAACTTACCAATTCGATTGCTGGGATTTTTTTTTTTTTAATGTGAAAACGTGGGCTGGTTCTTCCCATTAAAAAAAAAAAGTTTATTTGTTACAGACAAACTGTTTTCAAAATAGGGAACAGATTTCCAAACATAAATTAAGAATAACTTGCAATCCTGGCTGGAAATGAAATACATAAAAACCTTACCTCTTAACCAAATATTGGCACAATGTCTGTTTTCGGGAGCCTGTTTGCTGCAGCTCTTCTTCTCGAAGTAGATTCAAACTAGGTGTAAAGTCATCTACTACATCCAAGGTAGTTTTAGCTGCTTCTGGCGCTCTATTAAGCGGTAGTTTCGTTTCTTATTTGGGGGTGAAATTTAAGCATCCTTCACTGTGGACCATATTCTACTGGCCTCTATAAATTAGCAAGGAAATCAGCCAATCCTAGAATTCAGAAGAGAATCCTTAGTTACCCCTAGCCTCGAGGAACATTTCAGTCTGTTAAATATTAGCTTCTAATGAACTCATTAATACTTGAATGGTAGCAGTCCAATCTAGCATTGGTCTCTTACCAAAAGTCAGTGGATCTAATGAAAGTCATTTACATGCTCATCAAAAATCTTAACCGCCACTGTTTTAAGTTTATAAATGACAGATGGAACAACAACAGCATATTCCCAAGCAGTCATGCGCTACTGAAATAACTTTTATGCAACGGTGTGAAAAAGTCCTTAAATATTCATTTATATTCATAAATATTGACATTGAAGCAGAGAAAGGTCATTGGTAGCTATTATTCTCCAAGCTCGGTTTAGCAAAGGGTTGCTGGGAATCAAAAAATGTTTGTTTCGGTAAAAATTCAATATATCCGTGTTTCCTCGAAAATAAGACAGGGTCTTTTGACCCCCGAAATAAGCACTTGGGCTTATTTTCTGGGAGGTCTTATTATTTTTGAGGTGCAGGATGTGGTGAGTGTGGTGACATCATGGCTGCTGCTGCATTGTAATATTTTTGGGGAGGATTTATTATAGGGGAGGGCTTATTTTAGTGCATGCGCTCAAATTCCTGATTGGGCTTATTATCCGGGGAGGTCTTATTTTTGGGGAAACAGCATATATATATGTAGGTCTTTGGTTGTTTGGGTTTTCTCCCGCGTAGAATTGGAAGTATCTTCATGACGTTTCGATGAAGTCTCATTCATCATTTTCAGGCTGGTGCTTTCGGCTTGCAAGGAGCTTTCAGGAGCAAGCCGAAAGCACCAGCCTGAAGATGATGAATGAGACTTCATCGAAACTTCATGAAGATACTTCCAATTCTACGCGGGAGAAAACCCAAACAACCAAAGACCTACATACAAACACCCGCAGAAACCTCGGAAAACATATATCTATCTATCTATCTATCTATCTATCTATCTATCTATCTATCTATCTATCTATCTATCTATCTATATGTAGGTCTTTGGTTGTTCGGGTTTTCTCCCGCGTAGAATTGGAAGTATCTTCACGACGTTTCGATGAAGTCTCATTCATCATCTTCAGGCTGGTGCTTCCGGCTTGGTGCTTCCAGATTGCTCCTGGAAGCACCAAGCCGGAAGCACCAGCCTGAAGATGATGAATGAGACTTCATCGAAACGTCGTGAAGATACTTCCAATTCTACGCGGGAGAAAACCCGAACAACCAAAGACCTACATACAAACACCCGTGAAAACCTCAGAAAACATATATATATATATATATATATATATATATACAATTGAACTAGTCAATATGTTAAATTCCTTCTGACAGATGGATGACCATACTTGTTTAAAAATGAAATGAAAAATGGACAGCAATAGAGCAAACCTTGCCCCAACAATAGGACAAAATAATTATGATCGCAAATATTTCATATTTCGACCCTCAATTATTGCTATTCATTTGAAATTTGCTTGATCAAGTATACGATCAACACTTTTAAATCTAGACAGTCGAGCGCCATTTAAATCATGTAATATAAAACATTAAAAATATTTGGAGGGACGACAATTAAAAAGCAGCAGAATCCAATTTATTTTTTATGGTTGTTTCAATTAAGTGACACGTCTACAGCCATCGTGATGATGCTGGATATTTTATTGGCTCTTTTTACAATCACACAAATGCAAGGTCAAATCTAAAATCAGTGATCTGAAGGAGAATCACACTGCAATCCTATGCCAGGTAATTCACCTCTACAGTTAGATCGGTGGCTTTGCTTAGCAGGTGCACAAAAAATTATAACTATTATTCATGTGCTGGATTTGGAAAATAGATAGTGAGGAAGGATTTCCTGTTGCTCCAAAGTTTTATGTCTGGGTTATTGTCACATTTGATGGTGCTCTCCTCTGACATGTCAACTTTTGTGTAAAAGAATTCTATCTTATATTATAATGTGTGAATTGATCTGAATGCTGTGGATTCAAATCCTAAAGCATAGTTCTTCAATTTAAAAAAAGTGTACAAAATGCACTTAACTAGTGACAAATCCACGCAAAATCATTCTTACTCAATTATTTACAAAAAGAGAGAGATGCTTCTAGCTCCTGCTTAAAGTTTAGATTGTTTACAATAGTTGTGTAAGATTAGACAAAACATATTCAAGGAAGTTGCTCGTAAGGCGCATATATTACTAAAATCCCATTCAGGAATCTAAGTATTTGTAAGAATAAGCACAAAAAATGGATGTACATTTTGCACGTGCTTTTGACAGTATTGTGCTGCTTTGTATCCATATTTCTGGCTTCATCGGAGCCTATTTTTGTACTATGTGTTCCTCCTGCCTTTTTCTTGTAAATTCTGGTACGGTTTGAGTGGCATTTCATTTCAGCCGATAGAATCACAATTCCCTCAGTTGTCATCTGTCTAGATTATAAAGCAAACGGCGCATTATTAAATTATAGAGATGAGGAGCGATCTGTCTCAACTGATTGGCCTTTTCTGAATAGTTCTTGGAGCAGAGTTTAATGAAAGTAACAGTGTTAAAAATGAAATGTTGGTTCCAACCCTTCTTAAAATGGAACAGAAGAGCTCTCCAAAGTAGTAGTGTCACTTCTGAGCCTCCTCTTTGTGAGTGTCGAGGTGACCTTGAAGTTGTGTCTGTCTTTAATGATGCCAAAAGAGGTACAGGCGGTTGGTGGGATTCAAATAATTGAACAACCGGTTCTCTGTCCCAATGACCAGCTGGGTAGGCGGGACTCGGTGGTCATGTGACTGGGTGGGCATGGCCAACTCAATGTTACAGCATCCCGGGGTCATGTGACCTTTCCAGCTTGCTTCCCACTGGGAGAAGCTGGATTTTCTGAACGACCACATGATTCGCTTAACGGCTGCTTAACACCTATTGCAAAAAAAATAATAATCAGGTGCAACTAAATTCACAACCTCCTTCCTTAGCAATTGAATATCTAGTTCCAATTATCATTTTAAAACGAGGATTACCTGTAAGCTGGAGGTGTTAGAGGAACTTTTCTGCTGGCTAAAGAAAAAGCAGGAAAATTCCCTTGCCATAATTTTCAACTAAATGGGAGATTTGATTCTACCCAGTAAAAGTGTAATAAAATCAACTGTAAGGCATAATTTTCATCCCTTGAGCTCCAAGCTTAGATGTGACTGAAAGAGCAGCTCCCTATGCAGAACTTAAACTATTAATTCTCCAAAGCACCTGAGGTCAGGACAAGGAGCAATGGATGGAAACTAATCAAGGAGAGAACCGGCCTAGAACTAAGGAGAACGTTCTGACAGTTGGAACAATTAATGATTAACCAGTGGAACAACTTGTCTCCAGAAGTTGTGAGTTTTAAAGAAGAGCCATTTGTCCAGAATGCTACTATAGGGTCTCCTGCTTGAGCAGGGGGTTGGACTAGAAGACCTCCAAGCTCCCTTCCAAGGCCACACTTGGACTACTGTATCCAGTTTTGGTTGCCACGATGTAAAAAGGATGTTGAGAGTCTAGAAAGAGTGTAGAGAAGAGCAACTAAGATGATTAGGGGACTGAAGGCAAAACATATGAAGAACGGTTGCTGAAACTGGGTATGTCTAGTTTAATGAAAATAAGAACTAGGGGAGACATGATAGCAGTCTTCCAATATCTCAGGGGCTGCCCCAAAGAAGAGGGAATCAAGCTATTCTCCAAAGCACCTGAGGGCAGGACAAGAAGCCATGGGTGGAAGCTAATCAAGGAGAGAAGCAACTTAGAACTAAGGAGAAATTTCTTGACAGTCAGAACAATTAATCAGGGGAACAACTTGCCTCCAGAAGTTGTGAATGCTCCAACACTGGAAGTTTTAAGAAGATGTTGGATAACCATTTGGCTGAAATGGTGTAGGGTTTCCTGCCTAAACAGGGGGTTGGACTAGAAGACCTTCAAGATCCCTTCCAACTCTGTTATTCTATTCTATTCTATTCTATTCTATTCTATTCTATTCTATTCTATTCTATTTCTGTTAAATTTTTTTACTCATTGTGAATGATTTCCCTTCTTCCTTTTTATTCTCCAAGTGAAGACTTCTCTGAAACATTTCCCAGTCCAAAAAACCCCCCCAAAAACCACCACATCTAATGATGGAACTGGTTTCATTGAGTCTGCCACAAAGCTTTATTTAAACAAAGAAAGGCTACAGCCACAGCTTTCAAACATGGCTGTCAATTACAAATGTTTCGAATTCCACTGCTTCAGGAACAAAAAACAAAAAAAAAAAGAAATCGAAATTAAGGCAGGACACATTTTGAGGATTTTGCTTCATGCAAGAGCATATTCAAATGTCCCTTTATCGAGCCCTTCAACTTCGCCTTCCCAGGTGGAGGAAGGCATACTGCTGTAGGGGTCCAGTAAGATTTTGAAGCATCTGATGATCAAGAGTCCCAGAAAGACACACAGGATCCCCACAAAGGCGAAACCGGTTTTCTGCTCCAGGGTCAGTGGGAAACTGGACACCTCGTTGACGCTCATGGTCACTGACGCGTTCTTGCAGAAGCTACTGCTCATCTCTGGGCTTCACATTCTGCTGATTCAGGATTCGCTCTTTCTCTGTACAAAATACAACAGCGAGAGGAGAGAGACCGTTTGAGATCTGAGGAAAGGGTCTTTGAATGTCTAGCCACCCCCACCCAGCAGGCAAGGGTAGGAGGGGCAGGCCAGTTTTGGGGGGATTTGAATTGGATTTATGAGAGGGTGACATGGATGGGTTCACAAAATGGCTGCCAAGATGTCTACGATCAGCCATCTCAACATCCCTCAGAAACAACAACATCTCATGAACTTTCTGAGTTCTTGGTGTGGCCCAAACATTAACTTTTTGAGACAGTGATGTGGATGGCTTCAAAAATGGCTGCCAAGGTGTCTATGACTGGCCATCTCAACATCCCTCAGATACAACAACATCTTCAAGAAGCCTTCTCTTGACTCTTAGGAGTTTTTGATGTGGCCCAAATGTGAGCTTTTTTGAGAGGCTGATGATGCGGACAGGTTCAAAAATGGCTGCCAAGATGTCTACAATTGGACATCTCAACATCCTTCAGACACAGCAGTATCTCCTGAATGACTTCTCTTGACTCTTCTGAGTTTTTGATGTGGCCCAAAGGCATTCTGGGAAATAAATATGAAGCTAGAGATAGGCACTTTCTTTTGCAATGTACAAGCTTCCAATTTTTTTTAACAAGTCAGATGAGGCAGAAAATTTGGACACACCAGAAAGTTATCTGAGGACCCATTATATCTCCAAACCCAACTTGCCTTCCCCCCCCCCCCCATGTTCCAGCAAGTCTGCACTTTCCACCCATTTGTTCAAATTCTTCATTCCAACATGTCTGAAGAAAGCTGACATATCTCCTCTTAAATTTATCCTCCCTCAGGTGCCTCCCAGGTATATTGGTTCCCATTTTTTGTGTGGCAACCCAGGCGCCTCTGTCTTATTAACCACCCTATTCATTTCCTACATCAAAATTGCATATAAATGCTAATAAGGAATGGCTTAACCCATGATTAATCTATGACAGCTGCGGTGATGGAATTTAAGCACCGGTTGAGACCGGGCTTCAGAGTAAACTTGATCTATTGGTGGCAGCTTATTATGAGCTGCCTTCATCCCTACAACAATTTCATCCCTGCAATAATTTTGCTAATCTAAATCCTCTACTGGATTTCTTCCTCAAGAAAGTGCTAAATTTGCTTTGCATTCCTGCTTTATTTTTCATTTCATACCGAACGGGGCTCAATCTTACTGATTCATATCAAAACCTCCTCCTCTTCCTGTTCTTCTTTCTCCTCTTTCTCTTCCTCATTTCTTTCTTAATAATTCCTCCTTCACAAATTGAAAGGAATGGCGCATTTGTTTTTAGCTGATGAGCTAGGCATCCCAGTTAAATGCAGTGATTAAGGCAACTCTAAATGTTGATATAATAAATGCTACCTGATGCATTCACGTAAGGCACATTTCCAGAGTTTCCTGAAGCTTGAACAGCTGTAGAGACATAAAACAGAAAAAAAAGAGACTTTTGGGTTAGGATAACATTCTTTAAATTACGGAGCTGAATTCCAGATAAGAATTCAATGTACAAAATCAATCAACTGTTTATGACTTTGTCACTATATTCAGTCCACATACCTGTGTTCTATCCTTTCCTTTCCTTTCCTACCCTTCCCTTCCTCCTCTCCTCTCCTCTCCCCTCCTCTCCTCTCCTCTCCTCTCCTCACCTCACCTCACCTCACCTTTCTTTCCTGCTATTCTTCTAACCAGTCTGGTCTCTACGTTAATGTAAACCAGTATTTCTCAACCTTGACAACTTTTTCAGATCTGCGGACTTCAACTCCCATAATTCTCATGGCTGGCTGGGGAATTGCGGGAGTTGAAGTCCACCTATCTTAAAGTTGGCAAGGTTGGGGGGGGGGGGTTGCCCTGATATAAACCTTTTAGCTGAGATGTTTTTCTTCCTTCTGCCCTTCAAGTACCGTAGCTTCAAACCCGTGGTGGCCAGGTTTATATGACCCAGGGGGATTCAGCAAGCTGTCAATTCCGAGATGGCAGAATAAGCTGGGAAAGTTTCCAAGCTGCCATCTGGGGTCTAATTTTCACAGCCAATTTGCAGGTGGATCTTCTTGGAACTCTCGTTTCTTTCGCCTGCCGTTGTGGGTTCAGAATGTTCCTTTTTAGCTGCATTCCTTTCTCAAGATTATTTCAATTGGGATCATCCAGTCCAGCTATCAAGACACTGTTTTCCACAGTGGTTTTTCTCCCCCCCCCCCGCACCCCCTCTGAAAAATCATAAGCAGGCATAAAAATTCTGATCTGTGTCCCCAAGTTATGGCCGTGCGTGTTATTGTCTTGAGAGTTTAGAATAAGAGGTGCAAAGAAGCTAGACCAGGGGGGTGAAACTCAAGGTCCGGGGGTGTAGAGATAGAGGTCATATAAAGGTTACGTAGAGGCTATGCGCAGCACACTGCCATGGCTCAGTAACTGTTTACCTCAAATGTCTATGAGCTCACCTAATTAGCAGCACCAGGCACCGCCAGGAACCATCAAGATATGTGAGGCTCCACCCTGGCTGGGATGTTCTTAAAGATTGACAAGGAGAATACACCAATAACGATGCTGTTGCTATATACTCTTTGCTTTGCTTGTTAAAACTGTATAAAAAGCAATAAACTCTGCGAAGGCAGACAGACATTTTGGATACCCTGCTATGTCTGGTTTCTGAATCCGTCACAGGGGCCCATGGGGCCGACCTGGAAACAGTGAAGGACCAGCCTGCGGTGCCTCTGACAGCGAAAACGGAGATCAGGTGGGCTGTGTGTGGCCCTCCCCAGCTCTGTTTTTGCTGGCAAAAGAGGGTTGCAGGAGGCTGTCACAGCCGAAAACAGAGCTACACTGCCCTCCTGAGCTCCATTTTCGGCTATGATTGCCTCCTGCAACCCTCCGTTTTCACTGGCAGAGGGGTTGCAGGAGGCGATCGCAGCCGAAAACGCTCAGGAGCCCGTTTTCACTGGCAGAAAACAGGTTGGCCCAACCTGGTTGACACACCTGACACGGGTGTCGTCGAGCTGGCCACGCCCACCGTGGCCACACCCATCCTGGCCCCCTGACATACATGACCCTGATGCAGCTCTCGATGAAATTGAGTTTGACACCTCTGTTTTCCACACGGTCAGTGGTCAGAGATTCTGTGTGTTGGTAACACAAACACATCCACCCACTCACCACTGATTTTGGAGGACTTTTAGAAGCTCCTCATCTCTATTACTGTAGTTCAAGGAAGGGGAAGTAGAGAAGAGAAGGATGACGGAGGGAAGAAAGGAGGCAGGGGGGAGGAGGAGGAGGAGAGAGTGAGAAGAAAATGATGGATAAGGTACAAATATGGTGTACGGAGAACAGAAGAGCCAATAATTGTTTTTGGGAGTTGATGGTAACCATCCATGTTGGTTATGTAATAGTATACATATGTTATGAAAATGAATTTTTTTTAAAAAAACTTTATATATACTGTATACTACTCCAGTTCAGAGATTCACCTGCTGCTCCATTGCCATCTCGTTCAATTTATCCCTTCATAATTTACATTTCCTTTATTAATATATATATATATATTTATTAATATATATATAATCCTCACTGGGATTCGAACCGGGGCTATGTTGCATGCAAGGCGAGGAACAATTACCTATACTAATATACCCTGTCTAAGCTGATGTAATAGGGGAACTGGTTTGGCTTAAGTGTGAGGTTCCTCGCCTTGCATGCAACATAGCCCCGGTTCGAATCCCAGTGAGGGGTATGGCCAGCTGATGAGAGCTAATAAGCTCGAAATGGATCTATCCTGGTCTCTCTCTAATTTAATTTATTGATCAGCTCATAAAACTAACTATGTATGTATGTATGTATGTATGTATGTATGTATGTATGTATGTATGTATGTTGGAAGTATCCAACCTATTTTTTCCCCTATCGTAAACTAATCCCCCAACTGCTTTTCCCTGACAGAGAAGGAGCGTTTTAAAAGATATGGAGGCATTTCATCCTGACTTGTCTCATATTTTGTCATTACTGGAGTTCGGAAGAGTGGTTTCGAAATGAAATTGTCTGATCGTGAAGGTCAAAAGCAGCCTGTACGTCTCGCTCCGGTTCATTTATATATTATGGCACGGTTTTTAAAAAAAACAACAACCAACAACTATGGACATTTAAAAGAACAAAACACGCACGGACACATTCCCCCCCCCCCCGCTTTAGCGGAAGCAGTGACCGGATGAAAATTGCAGTTTCAACCATCAAGTCATGGATTTCAGTTCTTCAGCCTTGCTATTATTCCAGACCAGGGCATGCAATTGCAACATAGAACTTTATGCGCCTTGCCAGGTTTGGTAAAGATTTCAGTGGTTCATGAGTGAAAAGAGGAATGTATGAGGAAAAATGCTGCGTGGATTATCTTATTGTTTGTTCATAAATTATTTGGATGGGATAGTGAATAGATTAGTCCCGTTAATTTTTAAAAGGCAATTTGTAATATGCTTATTATCAGATTTTTATGCCACCCTTTCATTTCCTTGAAAAATATAATCTCTCGCATCTACCTATCTACCTACCTACCTATTTAATCATCTATCTATCTCTATCATCATCTCCTTTTAACGACCCCATAATCCCTTGCGGGGTGGAGTCTGGACAACTGAATGGAGCTGTGTGTTTACTGGCCAGATGCCCTTCGTGTCGCCATTGCGGAGTTTTATTTAGCAGATATATTCTCAATGTGCCCAGAGAGAGAAATATCTTCCTCTACCCAGGATCGAACTCACAGCCTCCTGATTGTGAGATGAGAGCTCCACCTCTAGGCCACCGCATCACCCATCCATCCATCTTTCCATCTATCTATTTATCCATCCATGAATCCTTCTCTCTCTTTCTACATCCATTCATCCGTCCTTATATCCATCCATCCATCCATCCATCCATCCATCCATCCACCCACCCTATTCTATATCTATCCATCCATCCATCCATTCATCCATCCATCAATCCTTCTCTCTCTCTCCATCCATCCATCCATCCATCCATCCATCCATCCTTCCATCCATCCTATTCTATATCTATATATCATCTATCTATCTATCTATCTATCTATCTATCTATCTATCTATCTATCTATCTATCTATCTATCTATCTATCTATCTATCTATCTATCCATCCATCCATCCATCCATCCATCCATCCATCCATCCATCCATCCATCCATCCATCCATCCATCCATCCATCCATCCATCCATCCATCCATCCATCTATCTATCTATCTATCTATCTATCTATCTATCTATCTATCTATCTA
This sequence comes from Rhabdophis nuchalis, assembly GCA_039707465.1. Lineage (NCBI taxonomy): Eukaryota > Metazoa > Chordata > Lepidosauria > Squamata > Natricidae > Rhabdophis > Rhabdophis nuchalis. The sequence continues at coordinate 7,796,130 of CM077659.1, read as the reverse complement.
TCTATCTACCATCATCTACTTGACTATCCTCTCCTCCCCTCTCTGAAAGTAATGAACATACCTACTCCTGCCTCCTATTTTCCCCACCACAACAGCCCTGTGAGGTGGGTTGGACAGAGGGAGCGACTGGTCCAAAGTTACACCACTGGCTTTCATGCCTAAGAAGTCATAGTCTCCTTAAATCGAAACACACAGAGCTTCTGTGCTCTGATGCATACAACACATCTTCAAGGCCCAAAGTCCCAGCATGGCTATTTGGATATGAACCCCACTAAACACGGTGGGAATTACACAAGATTGCAAAGCCCGAGCATGGGCACAATCAGGCAGTTAGGAGTCTTAACCACGATTCTGGACAATCCAATCAAGACATTTCCTGGTGAGCAAATCATGTTTTCCTAATAGCAGACCACTGGGCTTGGAGCGTTGGGACAATGCAATATTGTCCCCGAGTCCCTTCGGGGAGAGGGGGCAGTCTAGAAATCCAATAAAATAAATAAATAAATGAATAATATTTGCCACAACCCAGATGCTAACATAGAAATGATGTTCTGCTTTATAGCAAGAAATGAACAACAATTCTCCACCTATTGCATGGAACGAATTAGCATTGTTTCTCTGAAGCAAAGTTAAGATCCAACACCGACTGCTTTCTCTCTTGCGTTTCCTGTTGTTACACCGTGGCTATTGTGTTGTATGTTCTAAGCAGCGGAAATCTCCGTTAAGTCAGGGTCAATCTGGCAATATTTGTGTTGTTTTCACAACACCATTACCCAAATGATTTGGTATTGCCACCTCTCAGGATCCTCAATCTAATTAACAGAATTTTTGGAGGTCTCCCTTCCAAGATACTAACCAAGGCTGGTCCTGCTTAGCTTCTGAGCCAAGACAAGGTCAACCCGATGCCATCTGTTGGGATTCTTCACCCAACACCCAACAAAAACTATAGGTAAAGGTAAAAGTTCCCCTCGCACATGTGTGCCAGTTGTTCCCGGTTCTAAGGGGTGGTGCTCATTTCCATTTCAAATCCGAGTAGCCAGTGCTGTCCGAAGACGTCTCCGTGGTCATGTGGCTGGTATGACTCGGTGCCGAAGGCGCACGGAACGCTGTTCCCGTCCCACCAAAGGTGGTTCCTATGTTTCTACTTGCATTTTTACATGCTTTCGAACTGGTAGTTTGGCAGAAGCTGGGACAAGTCACGGGAGCTCACTCCGTTACAGGGCGGTAGGGATTCCGCCAACCTTTCTGATCGATAAGCTCAGCGTCTTCGCCGCTGAGCCACCTAACAAAGACCATATAAAACCATAGACGAACAGGTAGCAATTCTTGAACTTTTAACGCCATGAATTATTTTGCCCAGTAGTCTTGGGAGACAACAACCACATCGAGCATGGACTTCAGCCTAAACCGCTGGCTTATGAACACACCAGTGGATGCCATAATGACAACAAGGCGGGCGGGGGACGGGGGACGACACAAACCAATTGTTGATTCCCACTTCAACCGATTTCCCTCCTGGGAACACGACTCTCACAAATACTGCAGTTGTCCCTGCACCCCCATGGGGAAGCCTCATGGAAACCGCCAGGATCTGTTTTCCAGTAACCCTGGCCAGGCGACGGGTGGTTAAATCTCCCCGGATCGGGCCCCCACGGTAGCTGCCAGCAGCTGGCTTTTTTTTTTTTAATGGCAAATATTTACCTGCGCTACCCCCCCCCCCCATCTCCTCCAGCGTTGGGATCTGCTCATGGGCAACCCCTCCCTCCCCTCCCTTCTTCAGCACTGCTGTCCAGACCTCACCTGGCCATCCCCAGACAGAGAAGCCGTAAACGATGAAAACAGCCACGATTCTGGGTTTAGCAGCCCGGAGGTGTTGGGGAGGGGGTTAAACCCCACGCAACCCACGCGCAAAGCAAAGTCGGGGCATCCTGTTGCGTGGAGCAGGGCTGTGATGAGCGACCCCCTAAGCCGACCCCCCCAGCCTTTCCTCTCCCTGGCCCATCATCAGCCCCTCCCTCCAACCCCCCTGCCTAGCCCACTCACCCCCGTTCCAGCCAGGCATCCTGAGCGCGCAGCCCCTTCGCCTCCTCTCGGGGAGGGCTCCCCCTCCCCCGGTCGAAGTTTCAAGGTCTTCCAGTCGATCCGGCTGAGCCCCGCCGGCGATGCCCTGGCTCACCCCCGCCCAGCCTCCGGACCATCTTCGGGGTTCATCTTCTTCCGCGAGGCATTGCTCAGTGTCTCCCCCTCCCCTCTCTCTTTCCCCCAACTCCTTCTTCTCCCGAGAGGCTGGGCTGCTCTGGGCGTGCCTTCTTCCACGCGCGTGTCTTCAGGGTGGGGGGTCTCCCCCTGTCAAAGGCAAGACCCCGGGTCTGGATTTTGGGTGGGTGGGCGCAGCATGGAAAGGGTGGGGGGGTGATGGAGGAGGGTGGGGAGGGGGCGAGGTGAAGGCGAGACCCCCCCTCCCTCCCTCCCTCCCTCCCTCTCTCTCTCTCTCTCTGCCTCCCCCGCTTGGGACGCCGCCCCCCCCCGTTTCCCTTCCCCAATTTATTCAGGTTGCCCCCCCCCCCGAAAGGGCGCGTGGAAAGTTCCTGCCGGAGGCTACGTGCGAGGCATTCCCAAATTCTCTGCAGCGGCTTGGCCTGCGGGGCCGGGTCGCTCCTTGCGAAGCCGGTCGGTCTGGAAGCCAGGTGTGCCAGCCTCATCCCCCCGGGGAGAGAGACTCGGCTTCCTGCCTTGCCTGCTTCCCTCGGGGCCCTTCGGAAGGCAACGGAGAGGCCCTTGGTGGCTCGATCTTATTTATTTCATTTATTATATTTGGGGAGAGGGGGGGGGCGGTCTCGAACCAGCTGAAGGGAGCTCCCGCCTTTCATTGGGGTTGCCAAGCCGAGAAAGTGCGGGAGGGGGCTTTGGCAGGGAGTCACCCTAGGGAGGGTCCAACGGGCTCGGATTACTCCCCTTCCCCAGGGCCGGGAGTGCTCCAGCTGGCTTTTGAACCCCAGGGCTGGGGTTCTTTCCAGGTAGCCCTCGACTTGCAACAGGTTTGGGGGAAGCTACCCCACCTCCCCCACCCCCTAGAAAAATGAAATATTTGGGGAACTGTGTTGGCTTTTTTGGCAGCTGCTGCTGCACACGGCTGGCTCCTATTTAAATGATTGTCCACTAGGTCTCCAAGATCCCTCTCACCTTTGCTATTATTGAGCAAGGTACCACCTATACTGTACCTGTAATTAGAAGTTTGGGGCTGGTAAATCGAGGACTCTCTACCAGTATTCCCACGCAAAGCTTAGTCGTGAAGCTTCGTTCCCCTCTAGGTTGGATTCTGATCCTGGATGCAGCTGGCTTGTGTTATCCTGAATCCGGGCAGAGGTGCTGGCAGTGTTTGACCGATGTTGGATCAAATCTTTCCCTCATCTCCTTCCAATGGATGTTGTTTTCCTGCTTCCATTCTTTCCCTCGTGGGCCCCCTTCCTTCCAGGAATTTAGCTGGGTTCCTACCTTCCATGCCTTTGCCAAGAAGAAACAATATTCCCGTAATAGACCTGCGTATTGGCTTTATTTTGATGTTGCCCCCGCCAAGGAATCATTATGGACAGCTGAACAAAGAGCAGAATTAGAGCAGAATTCATTAAGCCAATTGTTGACTTGGGATAACCCTCAGATTGGGCTTGAAACCACTTCCTGATTTCCGGAGTGGCCTAGTAGTTAAATCAACTCTTGGGGACCTATTTGGGGTGCTGCAAACGTCCTGGGAAAGCTAAGGGAAATCATCAAAGCCATTAAAAAGTGAAGATTAAAGTAGTTTGGACATGTGATGTGACACCCAGAATAATACGGCATATACTTCACTTAATCCTCCAGGGAAAAATTGAAGGCAAATGAGGTCCAGGCAGAAGAAGAACATCATGGCTTAAAAATCTAAGGGATTGGTTTGGACAAAACTCAGCAGCATTTTTGGGGTGTGGCTGTGGACCAAAAAAGGATTGCCAACATGATCGCCAACATCCGATGACAGATACGGAGGAGGAGAAGGAAGAAGGAGGATAAGGAAAAAGGAGGAGGAGGAGGAGGAGGAGGAGGAGGAGAAGGAGAAGGAGAAGGAGAAGAAGAAGAAGAAGAAGAAGAAGAAGAAGAAGAAGAAGAAGAAGAAGAAGAAGAAGAAGAAGAAGAAGAAGAAGAAGAAGAAGAAGAAGAAGAAGAAGAAATGTAAAGATCTGGACTTCATGTCTATGGATGCTCTCAGTCATCCAGGTTGTCCCAAAGGTGCTTTTTCAAGAGGCAACTGGTCTTTCTGGTTTTTCTTTGAAAATATTCCACTTCTGATCCAAGAAGCTTCTTCAGTTCACTTCCTTGAAGAAGCTTCTTGGATGAGAAGCAAAACGTCTTCAAAGAAAAACCAGAAAGTCCAGTTGCCTCTTGAAAAAGCACCATTGGGTTTTATTGAAGATGTTTCGATTCACATCCAAGAAGCTTCTTCAGTCCACTTCATTGAAGAAGCTTCAAGGATTAGAAGCAAAATGTTTTCAAACAACAAGAGCAAAACCTAGAAAGTCCGGTTTTGTGTTGAAAAGCAGCTTGGGGCCACCTGGCTTCATCTGCTACTCATTGTACATCAATCAGTTACTGTGTCTGAGCACTCAAACTGCAAAGGGTGGTTAAAACGAAAATTTCCACTCCTGATAGACTTTTCCATTAACTTGGTATTTACGAGCAAATAGCATAGAGTTTGTTGTTTAGGTGCTGATAGGTCAGTGGTGGGTTTCAAATTTTTTAGAACCTACTCTGTAGGTGTGGCCTATTTTGTGGGCGTGGCTTGGCAGTCATGTGACAGGGTGGGAGTGGCCACCTTTTAAAATGTGGTGAAACTCATTTAACAACGCTCTTGCTTAGCAACCAAAATTTTGGACTCAATTGTGATGATAAATTCTCTTTCTTTCTTTCTTTCTTTCTTTCTTTCTTTCTTTCTTTCTTTCTTTCTTTCTTTCTTTCTTTCTTTCTTTCTTTCTTTCTTTCTTTCTTTCTTTCCTTCCCTCCCTCCTTCCTTTCCTTTCCTTTCCTTTCCTTCCCATTGGGTCATTGGCAGCGGCGGGCCAGATTTACTTCCAGGTACGCCGGTGGAACCTCCTCTCACCGGTTCTCTAAATTTCACCAACCGGGTCTTGCGAGTAGGTGCGAGCCTGCAGAAACCCACCACTGTGATAGGTGGTAAGGGTTTTTAAAAAAAGAGAGTCAAATCATATTGACCACGGTCTACTTATCAGCATAATGTGTTACCTCTGATGTTCCTGTTTGATGAACATTTACAATGTTCTCTGATCCTTAGAAAATAGCTCATTAATAAAAGGAGGAAATTTTCTGATTCAAATCATTTCTCTCAAATAAACAATTTTCAGGAGGAAAAATACATTCTCCATCTTGGTGTATTGAAATTCAAGGCTCCCAAGTGATTCTAGAGAGCTATATAGACGCTACATAGGCACTATATAGATACTATAGACATTATAGAGACACTATAGAGATGCTATGGAGCACTGCACACCAAGATAACTAGACACAAGGACAATTTCCCCCCAAACACCATCACTCTGCTAAACAAATAATTCCCCCAACACTGTCAAACTATTCACTGAGGCTGCATTACTATTACTATTGGTCTTCTCATCGTGCCTACCACCCATCTCCTCCCACTTACACCTGTATGACTGTAACTTGGTTGCTTGTATCCTTACAATTTATATTGATTGTTTCCTAGTATGATTTGATTTCTTATTTGTACCCTATGATTATCATTAAGTGTTGTACCTTATGATTCTTTACGAATGTATCTTTTCTTTTATGTACACTGAGAGCATATGCACCGAAGACAAATTCTACTCTACTCTACTCTACTCTACTCTACTCTACTCTACTCTACTCTACTCTACTCTACTCTACTCTACTCTACTCTACTCTACTCTACTCTACTCTACTCTACTCCACTCCACTCCACTCCATTCCATTCCTACTTGTATTAGAATGTATGACACCCAAGGTACCACACTGTTCACGCATGGATTTGATATATTTGTAAAAAAATAAAACCAAAAATAAATAAAAACTTGAAAAAAATATAATTAGTTTTAATCAAAAGAAAGAACGAACTGGCGAGGAAGCGGGGGATCGAACAGGCGACGCAGCAAGATGCGCCTGCGTCCTCGAGGCGGGAGGGGAAGGAGTTGGCTGGAAGAGTCCCCGTCGCCATAGTAACAGAGCCGCGGGCCGCGCGTCTCGCTCCCAGGCTCCTCTTTCCCGTCCCATCGCGACGTTTTGGGTTCTCGCGAGAGCACGGCGCAGCCCGCTTTGCGGAGCGAGTGGCTGAGGGGCTGAAAGGAGGAGGCCGGTCTTCTCTGCCCTTGTCCCCTTTTTTTCTCGCTACACGGCTGAGGAAATGGCGGAGGATGACAAGTACGAGGCCGGCTCGGCCGCGCCAACGTCGATGGCAGAGGCCGAGGAGGCCGCCGTCAACGACCACGACCGGCAGCAGGAGGAAGAAGCAGGCGGAGCGGGCCCGGCTGAAGGCGGCGGGAGCACCAACGGGGTGAAAATGTACGCGAAGGGAAGGGGGAGGGGGGGAAGAGAGAGAGAGGGGGTAGGGGAGAAGTTCGCGCATGCGCACACGCGCGCTCGCGCTCCGCGGGTCTTGGCCGGCAGGGGGGCGTGGCGCCCTGGCCCCAAGCCGCTACGTGAGGACGGGGATGCGGCGGGCCGCCTAGGCCGCTCGGCGAAGGGGGTTGGAAGAGGCGGTGGTCTGCCGGTTCTCTTCCCGCTTCGGAAGAGTCCGAAGGCATTCGCCTGGATATTTTCCCCATCCTCGTCTAATTCGCCCTCGGGGTGGGGTGGGGAGGGGTATTTCGTGATGGGAGAAGGTCAGGCGGGCTGCTTGGCCGTCCTTTTTTTTTTTAAAGAGGGGGGCTTTTGAGGGTCTTCGCGGACAGAAGGGGAGGTGGCTGCCCTAAGTGAAGGGAGGACAGGCTTTCAGCAGCCCTTCTAAAAGGGGAGTCATGTTCATTGAGCTGAAGGAGGGGGGAAGACTTGGTCCCCCTAATTCTAGTCTCCTCTCTAGCATCTTAAAGCGGAGGGGGAAGGGATGGTTGGAGCAGAAATTCTATTATTATTATTATTATTATAATTATTTACTTTATTCATGAAACTCGGCCAACTGAAACATTTAAAAATGCATCAAAAGTACCATTGACTGGGGCTAATGGTTGATACGGTTTGCATCCTAAGTATCATCAAGTATCTTCTTAGAATGTAAGATGTTCCAAGTAGCACAGTTTTTTGCAGTTCCGCTGGTGTTATTGCAGGAAGCTGCAATTTGCTGATGTATTTAGTAAAATTACTAAATAATAATAATAATAATTATTATTATTTTATTGTAAACACAAATAATACAAACAGTGCATATACAACTGAATGCAAAAAAAAAAAGGAAAGACAAAAAAGGGGGCAAACATTTATTACAGTGCATCCACCCCACCCCCTGGAGACCCCCCCCCTTTATATTTCTTAGATATGCGTTATATTCCAATTTTGCCCTTATGCACTCCAAAGCAACATATATGTTGGAGCAGAAATTCTTCAAGGCCGCAGCGCTTGCCCTCCCCCCCCCCTTGTTTCCAGGCTCAAGTAGACTGTAAAAAGCAGCAGGTGGAAAGAAATGCATAGCTGCTCTACAGCCCTGGACTGGTCCCAGGGTATGAAAGAAACAACCCTGATTGTCCAAGATAAGCCTGAGTTGAACTAGATTGTGGGGGTGGGGGGGGTGTTTGCTAGTGGCTGGCCCAACCTGAATTAAAACCGGCTAGAAGGGATGTGGTGGCTCAATGGCTATGATGCTGAGCTTGTCAATCAGAAAGGTGGTTCGAATCCCTAGCGCTACGTAACGGAGTGAGCTCCCATGACTTGTCCCAGCTTCTGTCAACCTAGCAGTTGAAAAGCATGTAAAAATGCAAGTAGAAAAATAGGAACCCCCTTTGGTGGGAAGGTAACAGCGTTCCGTGCACCTTCGGGGTTTAGTCATGCTGGCCACATGACCACAGAGACGTCTTTGGACAGCACTCGCTCTTCGGCTTTGAAATAGAGATGAGCACCACCCGCTACAGTCGGGAACGACTGGCACATACGTACGAGGGGAATCTTTACCTTTACTTAGAAGGTTGCAACTACTAAATCAAAAATATTGACCTTTTTCGGCCTTTTATTTTGGCAGAAGCTTTTACCTTCTGCAATTGTTTTTCCAGCCTTATTCTGGCATGGATTCCACAGGTAACAAGCAAGCTGCCCTACCTGTAGATGGATATGAGGGAACTTGCAGATGTCCAACTCATGCAGGGTTGTTATAATTAGGTAGAATGTGGGTATCTGTATGCTTTTGATCTTCCCATTCCTTGGATAATCATGAATACTAAACAGTTGTCTTTTCTTCCCACTTCTATAATTTCAACTTGTTTTTGCGTAGTGGAACTGATCAGCACAGTACAAAGCAAACAAATGGCATTTTATTCATAAATAGTTGGCATTCAGTACTAATCAGATGCAAGTCGCCATTTGAATTACAAGATATGGCTGTGACAGCTGTATCAAACATCTGATACAATTATAGTACATTATTGCACCTCTAGGTACTTCTTGTAAGCTTCCTATCAAAACCTCTGGGCTGTAGGACCATTTGTAGAAATCTTATGCTAATTGTATAGCAGCTATAAATTTGCTGCTGTAAAAGGATGTTTGCCTTCATCAAGTCAGCTCTCTGGATCTGTTGAAAAGCAAAGTTATGTGACTATCTGCATAGTTCATAGGAGAACCTGCTTTAATGGCAGTAACACCGTCCCTCGGGATTATAACTTCGTAGAAGAGAAAATAACTTTCTTTGCTTTGCAAACAACTCATTTGGTCTTTTCAAACAAATAAAGATGCATCTAAACATGCCAGCCTGTGATATTTAGACACATACTTTGGTTTTGCTTCATATGTTTGCATGTTTCATACATTCATGTGCAGTTACAATCTGGATTCATTAATGTGACAGTCCTTCATAAAATAGTATGATAATGCAGATATAAATACATCTACTGGTAGTAGAATTTCAGGTGTCTGGCCTTAAGAGGCACTGCATTCATACGAAAACAGAAAATTGCATCCTTGTATACATCCATCATTTACATCTTGACCATGTTGAGTGAGAAGATCCAAAGAGAACTTCTATGACCACTTGGTACAGTATAGCCAGAATGTAGCAGGATCTCATAGTTCTGAGAATTTTGTTCAGGTTTAGGTGGCTTATTTGATTGAACTATGGGAGGTTGAGGGATTCTGGGGGGGTTTAAGTCCACGCATCTTAAAGGTAGTATGATTGAGAAACACTGGCTTCAAAGCGAGTACAACCCTACATTCCCAAACCCATCTTAACTTTGTTCTTTCCACATGCAGGGAGAACGATGAAACAGGAAAAGATGAGACCGTACCAGCGAAAGCAAAGTATATTTCAAAACCAAAGGCAATCCCATCTCTTGGACACAGGAATAGATTCCATCCATACACAAAGGAAAAAAGTGCAGGCTCTGGGGAAAAGAAGAGTGTTAATCGTAATAGAGTTTTCATTAGCAACATCCCATATGACATGAAATGGCAGTCCATTAAAGATCTTATGAGAGAGAAAGGTAACTTACTTCTTGCCGTCTTCTCCACGCACACACAGAAAAAGGGACAATCATAAATAAATCTGAAATATTATAATATCATGCAAATTTGGTGTGTCCTTTCCAACTTCTGCTTCATATGTCTATTTCCCCCTTTTTCTTTCGCTGGAGACATTTGCATTGCAGGACAGTCTGGTAAACGAACGAAGTATCCAGCCTCCTATTACTAGTACGACAACGGACAGTGTAGTGAATATGCCAATTCTCATGAATGAACTTTAAAGGGAGCGTGTTATGTCTAGCTATAGTTCTGAATATAAGCACTACTTAGTGTGTTCCTAAGTATGAAAGCTAAAGGATACCTCTCAAAAAGATTTTTTCAGTATTTTTCCTTGGTGGAATCCGGCTGTGGAATTATTTCTGTCTGCCTTGTCACTTCTGCCATGACTTGTCTGTCTGGAGCTCTTATCAAGTGTGTGACTACTGTTGTAGTTTGACAGAACTATTTGAATTTCTCAAACTTCTTGCCACGGGCAGGTCTGGGACAGGTGAAATCTCAACTCACGAAATGTCAAAAGCTAGCTTTGTATTAATCTGGGAAAATACGATTGCTTCAAAATCATGCCAAGCATATTTGGTTTCTAGGTATTTTAATCAAAACAAACCTTTTAATTGTGCTAGGCGTATCTGTTGTAAGGTGACGTGACTATATGATTGGTTTTATGCAATGAAACTTTATTTTAGAAAGTGTGTGGCTTGCTGTGAAATTTTATTGACTCTTGTAAATTGGTTATTCTATTGAAGGCAACCTCTTTACTATTTGAAGATATTCAGGGAGAAAGTCACCTTAAAACAGCTGTTGTTAGCAGGATGACAAATGTCACTGAAAAGTGTTTATTGTTGATGTTTTAATTGATAGGTGAAGGGACTATCTGTATATCTGAACTTGTTCACCAACCATATCATACTGGCCAAAATATGATCTATAGTATGAATTAGGTCAAACATAGTTGTTTTTTCTAGCTTTTGAGAATGTGGCTGTTGCATATTCCTGAAAATTAGCTAAATTATATAGCCCTTGACAGGAGGTATGTTGGTCTGGTTTTGATTGTTGGTGAATAATAGGTGTTTCTCTGTAGAGTTGTGCACAGGGACACAGCAAAGAAAGACACTGGTGTTTAAATGCATTGTCTCTTGGTATTTTCCCTTTGTATGTCTTATGTAGTTGGTGAGGTTACATACGTGGAGCTGTTTAAGGATGCAGAAGGAAAATCAAGGGTAAGTGCCATGGGCAAACATCTGCTAGAGGTTTAAAGTTCCTCAGCAGTTTTACTTTTGTATAATACTTGTACCAGTAACTGGAAAGTAAGTTTCATTTTTTAATATTGATATTACAGACAGAGGTTTCTATATCAGATACAGTTTGTCAACCTTTATTTAAATGTGTGTAGTTGGACGCAAGGGACAAGCCCTTTTAATATATGTTTTAAATAAATGGCATTTACCTAATTAATTTAAAACAGCAGCTCACTTTAGGATTTCTGTTGTGTTCAGTGTGTTTTAAGTTGAGGACTGGAAAAAACAATAACTGAAATGATAAATTAAGTGTAGCATTCTAACTAGAGGCTGAGTATAAACTTTGATGAGCCTAAAGAGTGCAGGACTATTTTGGATTATTGAACTTGTCTAGGTTTTTTTAAAAAACAAAACTTGTCTAGGTTTTTTAAAAAAAAAAAGGAATGGAAGAAGTTGGCTGTTAGGTTGGAGATTATCTGCAAAAAGGGAGACAATTTTGTGCAAAGAATGTTTAAAGCTGCTTTGTGTCTTTCTTCTTAAAAGGGTCAAACGTTCAAACTATATAGTAAGTCTGAGCCTGCTCTGTGAACACGAGAAACGCAGGTTTGACTCAGATGTAATCAGAAAAACCTGTTTGGTGTTTGATTATTTCCCCCTTGAGATTTTTATTTAACTGCAATTTTCATTTGACCCTTTGGGAATTTTTGTTAAATAAATAAATAAAACCAAAGCTGGTTAAAGAGTAACTTTAAAAAAAATCAAATGTTTCTTTTTAAAGAAGGCAACAACACCAACAATTGTTAATAACTGCCATCGTGTTATGGAAAATGTGGATATTATTCCTCAAGATAACAACAGTCCAGGGATAGTAATGGATATTCTCAGGATTTTTTTGTGGATAAAGCTGTCTCTGTGCCATTTCCACATTCTCTATATGATTTGGCTTAAGAAAATCCTAGTAGAAAAAAAAACCTGCAGTAAAACAAATTGAATGCCCACCTTTGCCTTTCAAATTAACTAAAATGTTTTGAGTAAATGGTGATAGGATAAATTATAGTTAAAACTGGCTTTCCCACTTCTAAAATTTCTGTTCTTTATTCAGACTTTATTCCTCTTTTTGTCTAAAAGTCTTAGTATAACAATGACATTTACTGATTTATTTTTCATTTATTTTTGTCCTTTCCTGCATTGACAAACCTTCTCATGGATATAGGGTTGTGGGTAAGTGTGTTTTATGTTCCCCTCCCCTTAATATTTATGCTATTTAGAAAAGTAAACAAATAAATAAGCATTTAATTCTTTTTAATCCAGCGTGGTTGAATTCAAAGATGAAGAATTTGTAAAGAAAGCACTGGAGACCATGAATAAATATGATCTTAATGGAAGACCACTTAACATAAAAGAGGTATGTTTGCATTTTTACCCGCAGAACATTGTGGCTTTCTTTTAAAATAAAAGAACTGGAATAGAGTTACAGATTTTTTGCAAAATAATAAACTTCCGCAAACAAACAATAGATGTCAAAAAGTGCAAATTATTTTTTAAGATTGCAAATATATATATAATCCCTCTTTTTCCACTTTATGTAAAATGGTAATGCAGTAGGTTTCAGACTTATTAAGATTTCATAAGAAAATTCTCAGCCCTGAATAATGGAACGTGGAAGTAAGAATGCTTTGTCAAGCACCATTGATTTCCTGTAAAACTTGAAATATATCTGCTTACTTACAAGCTTTAAATCTAGAGTTGGCTGAATGATGATTTTTAAACACTATATGACTTCAATCTGTGTATCTTCTGACCCGCCTAATTGTGAACCAGGGTGGAAATGAATGTAGTGTCAGTATCTCTGGCCTGAATCCTGCCTTCATCTTCTGCAGATGATAGTAATAGCACTTAGACTTATATACTGCTTCACAGTGCTTTATAGTCCTCTTTAAGTGGTTTACAGAGTCAGCCTCTTGGCCCCAACAATCTGGGTCCTCATTTTACGGAAGGACGGAAAGCTGAGTCAACCTTGAGCCTGATGGGATTCAAACTGCTGGCAGCTGGCAGTCCGCAGAAGTAGCCTGCAGTACTGCACTCTAACCACTGTGCCACCGCGGCTCTATCTGATATTAACAGATAACTCTTAAGATCATTGAATTTGATGTTTGGATAAAACATTAATTTGATTTACCTTCTTCGGGTGATCTTTGGGCTAAGTAACACAATAGGAAATGACAATGGATGATATTTCTTTCAAGACAACTTATAGAAGTGAGGGAGCTAGGTCTCCATCAACATAGAATAGAATAGAATAGAATAGAATAGAATAGAATAACAGAGTTGGAAGAGACCTTGGAGGTCTTCTAGTCCAACCTCCTGCTCAGGCAGGAAACCCTCCACCACTTCAGACAAATGGTTATCCAACATCTTCTTAAAAACTTCCAGTGTTGGAGCATTCAGAACTTCTGGAGGCAAGTTGTTCCATTGGATTAATTGTTCTAACTATCAGGAAATTTCTCCTGGGTTTTAAGTTGCTTCTCTCCTTGATTAGTTTCCACCCATTGCTTCTTGTCCTACCCTCAGGTGCTTTGGAGAATAGCTTGACTCCTTATTCTTTGTGGAAGCCCCTGAGATATTGGAACACTGCTATCATGTCTCACCTAGACCTTTTAATTAAACTAGACATGTCCAGTTCCTGCAACCGTTCTTCATGTGTTTTAGCCTCCAGTCCCTTACTTGTTCCTTCCGCTGCCCCTGCTAAGGATGCTACCTGGTTTGCAGAGGTTACATGGGATTTAAAATTGTCTTAATATTTATTACTACTGACTCAGGAGCCATTGATGCATATTGCCTTTGTTATCTATTTTGTAGGATCTGGATGGTGAGCACGCTCGCAGGGCACTGCAGCGTGGGAGTGGGCCATTTACAGGCGGACACGGTCCAGATATAACACCTGGCTTAATGAATTTGCCTCCTTCTATACTTAACAACCCAAACATTCCTCCTGAGATTATCAGCAACCTACAAGCTGGCAGGCTTGGCTCCACCATTTTTGTCGCCAATGTAAGTAATAGAAAAGCAGTGGAGATTCTTAGGCCATTGTTAATAGTACATCATTGTTAAGTGGGAAGAGCTATGCTGATTTTAATGGGATGTTAAGCATTGATAGCCATCCTTTGATGTTGTCTCTGCATGTTTTGATATTCTCCCAAGTTTTAAGATTTAGTGATTATCTTTTTAAAAAGGATTTTTAGCTCGAATGTTTTTGTAATCTGCTTTCGAAGTTCACGAACTGCTCGTGTGGATATTGTAATCTGTGGGAAATGGATAATCGTGTTTTAATACTCTTCGTTATTTGCCTTTTTGATAACTTTTCGTTAGGGAATGAGGGGTGTTGCTTCTGTTGTTCTGTCAGCATGTTGAAAAATGAACAAACAGGCCCAGTTGTGTTGAGAGCATGAACAGAATGAAGAGCCTTTAAGAGAAAGGCAAAAATTTTGTTTGTCCATCCCATGGAATCTTTTGTCTTTTTAAGCTTGACTTTAAGGTTGGCTGGAAGAAATTAAAGGAAGTGTTCAGCATTGCTGGAACAGTAAAACGTGCGGATATCAAAGAAGACAAAGACGGCAAAAGTCGGGGGATGGGAACCGTGACTTTTGAGCAGCCCATTGAAGCTGTTCAGGCAATATGTATCCTCACAAGTCAACCTGATCAAAGAGCAATGTTGTCAAGTTTAGTCAGTGTAAGCAAGTTAAAAACACTGTTCCTCCCATATCTTCCTTCAGAGAGGGCTTGGTGGCATGTAAACTCTGCCAGCAATTTATCTTTTTGACATTTGCATGCTTTTGAACAGTAACTGAAGTTACAGCACTGATCCTATATTTTGGAGGGTACTATTGGAGGCAATACTGATGTAAGGGCAGATTGGCAGCTATTCAGGGATTATAATAGTTTGTAGTGGTTTAGAAACTCTGTATTTCTCTTCTGGAATTGTCCAATGGGAACCTGTGGCCCCACTAGTTGCCCATACTGCCTGAAGTCGTAGTTCAATGCCATCTTGAAATGCCAAACTCCTGTACAGTCGAAATGTTTTTCCACTTTTTTAGAAAGGGATTTTTGTACTGCATCCGAGCAGAGAATCAGGTTTCCGATTTAATCAGAATTGGTGTGCACCCTGAATTAATACCTGACTGTTTTCCGAAGAATGGCAAGCAGGTAGATTAAGTATTTGGTTTGGTTTGAGAAAAAAAATCTGGAGGAAAACAAAGAAGCCAGTGTGTTAATTCCAACTACTTTGCTAATCCAACTGTAAAAATGGTTTATTAGTGGTTTAATTATTATTTTTTTTGCTATGCCCCGGTGGTAGCAATTGCTACCTTTTTGAAAAACTAACAGAATAATGAGAAAAAGCAGATAGATGATATGGAAAATAAATAGTATTTTTGATGTTGCATGTCAACTGCTGTGTGTAAGAATAGGGTTCTGATAATAGTGCTCTTAAACTATGGTGGCAGAAGACTTAAATCAGTGACGTAGTTGGCATACAGATTACTTTGTTCTGATCATTAGTTTTCAGATAACTATTTTCTGTTAGTCGAAAGTGCTCATAGTCAGCCGGGATGCAATGCTACCTGCATTATGAAATGTAGTGAAGTCGATAAATTCCGAATTCCCAGTTTTCCTTCCAAAGCGCCCCCCCCCCCCCCCAATTAAGTTTTAATAGAGATGTTATCCAAACACCAGGGCTGAAATTCGGTGCTTTCCTGCAGTTGAAGAAACTGCACAAGTGGTCTACCGCCTGATTTTTAATTAGCGTTTGAAAAAGGCGGTTTTATTTAATCGCATTCCGTGTGCATTTACCAGCTCATCAGCAAATGGACACCATTTTTAAAAGGGAATTAATCTGCTCTTGTGCCATCGATCAGAATTCTCAGTGTTGGCCTGCAGTTCAGTGCTTTCCACCCACCTGAAATTTGCATATGCAGCAGTGCAGATCGAATTGTTAAATTAGATGAGAGGTGGACAATCTAAAGCAATCTAAATTCTCTGCTGGCTGGAGAATTCTGGAAGTTGAAGTCCACAAGTCTTAAAGTTGCCAAGTTTGGGAACCTCTGATCTAAAGCCTTATCTGTGGCTCCCCTCTCCCCCGAGAACTACTGAAGCATAATTTTAAATATGTAAAAAAAGCAACAAGTAATTAAACGTGCGATGGCAGAATCTTATTAGCTATATTTAATTATTTATAAATGCTAATGAAATCAGGTTTAATCTTTCCCTTGCTCTGTCCACCCCTTCTTGGAATGTAGCTTATGTAGTTCCAATTGGTACTGATGTACTAGAGATTGGTGCTGCCTCACGTATATGAACAGTAGTGTAAATGTGAGAGAAAAATGGTTTTTTTCGGTTGAATACCTCTCATTTTTAAAAGCAAGAATCCTTGACTGTGCGCTCAGCAATGTTCAATGGGCAGTTCCTCTTTGACAGACCCATGCATGTGAAAATGGTAAGTTGTGCCTTTCGGCTTTTTCCATGGGGAGGGTCCCAGCTGTGGAAACCTCACTCAAAAGCCTTGGCTTTTTTTTTTTTTTAGGATGACAAATCAATTCCTCATGATGATTTCCGTGCAGCCGATAGCAAGACACCCCAGTTGCCCCGTGAGTATTGTCCTTTTCTTTGCTGTTTATTCATCTTGCTTTGGATGCCAATTCGCTTTTCAGAAAGTAGCTCTGTCTTTCAAATCTTACGTGGCTACAATACCATTCTGGAGAAACCATCGCTCTTAAAATTTTACGGAAATATTTTTATTTATTTTTTTGCTTTTGAAGGTGGACTTGGAGGGATCGGAATGGGACTTGGTCCTGGGGGACAGCCAATCAGCGCCACCCAACTGAGCATGGGCAGTGGAATGGGGAACGTGACCCCAGGAGGTTAGCAGACTTTCTCTTTTTGATCTTGAGACAAGAGGGAAAATATCTGGACATTTATAGAAGTTGCTAAATGTAAACGGATGTGTTAGGTCTCTTAACTTAAGACGATGATAAAGGGGGAAAAGTAGATGCTGGCATTTTTTATAGTACTTCCTTCCCAGTAAAATAGCTGTAACCTTCCCAATTCTATTATTCGTTTGGACACCTAGCTTTTAAAATTTGGTATCAGTCTAGATTAACAATTTATTGCTGATTAATAGGAAAGGAAGGGAGGGAAGAAGGAAGGCAATATATCAGGCTATTTGCTATATCATAAATGCCTACAGACCTATGTTGAATAAAGAGAAAAGCTGTAACTCTGCATTGATTCCTTTCCTACATTTTAAGGAATGGGAGTGGATGGACCAGGCTTTGGAGGAATGAATAGAATGAGCGGAGGTAGGTATGTTCACCTGTTCCTTTATTTCTGTGTAAACGTTACAGCATTCTTAAAAAAAACCTCTTCACTTACGGTTCAGGTGTTGGTGGTTTTGGTGGCATGAAAGGAATGGCAAATATGGGAGGATTTGGTGGAGTCAACCGACTGGGAGGTAGGTAAACATTTATTCATTATAATACAAACTGTTAAGCTGTCTGGCAATAGTGTTAAAAATAAAATCTTTCCAGGTATGGGAAGCGTCGATGACTTCCGAGGGAACATTGGTAGCGGAATGAGCGGTGGCTTAGGAACGGGCATGGCTGCTGGGATGGGAGGTAAGTTTAGCTTTATTTTACGTGGGCTAGCCTAATTCTTCAAAGTAAACTTTTTTTTTTAACGGGCTATTATGGCTTAAGACATCAAACTCACGTCATTGCTGCGTCACGTGATGTATTGGGACTTTTTTCTCCTTCGCTAAACCGGGCACGGGCGTGACCAGCGTGTCGCGCATCCGGTCTATGGGCCGGGAGTTTCACAGCCCTGGCTTAAGAGGTTATAATAAACCATTTGGAAGTAGGCTGCCTCCTACTTAATTAAAAAGTTCTGTAGAAAGTAAATTTCTGTGATGCTCTTACAGAGCTGCCTGATGTTTGAGAGGCTTCTCAGTCACATTGATTGACTGATCCATCCATCCATTCATTCCATTTCTATAGCTGGCCATCTCAACGACTCGGTGGCTTACAATTTTAAAGTATAAGAACAATTAAAGCAATAAAAGCCAAATTTTTAAAACGAAACATCCAAAATAAATATATGCCGCAGCCGAGATCCTTAGCCATTTAACAGCAGTTTGCTAATTAGTTTTTTCATTCTCTCAAGTTAACACGTCTGAAGAGCGATTTTGTGCTATCTGTGATTTTTGTGTGTGCATGCATGGCTCGGAAATCAGAAGAAGCGCTGAATGCTGTCTTTTCCTTGCAGAAATGTTCCGCGGTGGCATGGGAGGAACTCTTGACCGAGACTTTGGTCGAAGCGATATGGCTTTGAGCCGTGGTTTTGGAGACACTTTTGGGAGAATGGGTATGACAACCAATCCCCACCCACCCCACCCCAAGAATCTAATAACCAGCATGCAGCAAGCAAGCCATTTTCACAAACGAGCATGATGCCACTTCATACTCAAAATCTTTCTTTTATCTCTCTTCTCATTGTGGTTTTCTTTAATTTGTACTGTATTTTTGAGACAATCAAACCTTAAGGTGCTTTTGCCGCTTAACCGCCTTGCAATTGCTATTTAATTTATATGCCAGAATAATTGTAATGAATCTTCTCTTATGGTATTTTCCTAACTTTTAAACAATGTAGATCTATTTAAATAGTATGCTCAGAAGAAGTATGTGGATGATTTATAAAACCCCCACAGATGTTTGGAAGATTTCCCCAGCTTAAAATGAAATGGATTTATGTAACTTCATTTTTTTCTATCCTCGTTTAGGTGCAATGGTTGGTGGTTTTGCAGGAGGCATGGGAGCTTCTAATATGGGCCCAGTAGGATCTGGAATGAGTAGGTTGATCTGTTCCAACAAAGAATAAATCCAGTTGTAGAAAGACTTCTTAGCATTTGAGGTGGACCTGGGGGAGAAAATCAGCTGTTGCTCCCTCACCACAAAAATAGGATTTCCTAGATCAGTGATGGCGAACCTTTTCGGCACCAAGTGCCAAAACTGGAACAGGTGTATGCACACACACACACACTGAAGCGCTGCAGACCAGCTGGCTGGTGTGCGCCTGCCACCTAATCATTGGGTTTCCGGTGGTCTGCGTGCACGCCGGAGCGCTGGAAACCTGAAGACCAGCTGGTCTTAGGGTTACCAGCACTCTGGCATGTGCGAACACCACCTGGGCAGCATGCAAGTGTGCGCTGGAAACCAGAAGAGCAGCTGGCGATAGCATGCGTGCCCACAGAGAGGGCTCTGCATGCCACCGGTTCGCCATCACAGTCCTAGATTATGGGGCTTAGTTGTAATTGGTGTTTATTAAGATCTGTGATAGATAGATAGATATATATCTTGCATCTGACTATGCTTAGCTTTTAGCCTTATGTTAGAGCTTTTAGCCCTGTGTTAGAGCATTTCAGAAACCAAGCTTTCTGTGAACCAGTTTTGCTGCTTAGGGGGCATGTATTTCTAGGGCAACTGTAGAAATGATGGATTTGAGGAAAATGGTAGGAACAATTCTAGATGTATGATACGTCAGGTGCATATAAATTACATGGGAGGTTTAAATGTGTAAAAGGAAGATTCACTGAGTTCTCATGCATGGCTGTCCCATAAAAGAAATGTCTGTGCATCAATGCTTTGTGTTGCAAGTGTGATTGTATCCCTTCACCCCTGCTGGACGTTCTCATTCCACGAGGGCTTTCCATATTGACAGTTCCATCTTCATGAGAACCATTATGCTTATTTTCGGAAAAACCAATGCCTTTTCATAATGACATTTTTACAATGACAATAAAGATTATTATTAAGAGCAATGAAAGCTGGCTTTATATCCAAGCAGATGTTAGAGATTGAATTTGGCACCTCGACATCTGGACCTTAGGGCATCTGAAGGGTGTGCGGTTTCACAAAGTTACTGTCCTTTCCCGCCCTGAGCAAATAGCAGGCACACAGGCTGAGAGGTCTAACTCACAGCATGCGTGTTTACCATGGCGTGTGAAGCCATGATGCCTGGCCCCAGTCGCAGAATGACTAGAATATCCAGAAGGCTGCTGTAACCGAACTAATAGAATCCTATGGGGCGAGCCTCTTTTTGGAATCAATGGATTGCTGCATGAGTTTATTATAAAGCCTTGGCTTTCCCTCGCTACAGGGCATCGACAACTAAAATTAGCCTTAATCGTGGACCAATAGAGGCAGCCTCAAAATAGATTGGGTTGAGATTCAACCTTGCTGTATTTGGCAGCTTCCCTTTCCCTGGGCCACTTGCTGCTGCAATCATAAATTACCGAGCATTAACTAGAGGGATTGAATGGAAGGCGGAAAAGAATAGATAAAGCTGGCATCTACGCGCAGCCTGACATCTCGAGAGAACCAATTCGATATCATGGTTAAGGCAGCAGCCAGGAATCCGTGAATTCTAGGGCCGTCATGGATACAAAGCCCGCTGGGTGATCTTGAGCCTTAGTTTCTCTCCGTCCTTAGGGAGGAGGTGATGGCAACCATTACCAAAGGGACGGGATGGCTCAGTGGCTAAGACGCTGAGCTTGTCGATCAGAAAGGTCGGCAGTTTGGCTGTTCGAATCCCTAGCACCGTGTAACAGAGGAGCTCCCATTACTTGTCCCAGCTTCTGCCAACCTAGCAGTTCGAAAGCACATAAAAATGCAAGTAGAAAAAATAGGAACCACCTTTGGTGGGAAGGTAACAGCATTCCGTGCGCCTTTGGCATTTAGTCATGCGGGCCACATGACCACGGAGATGTCTTCAGACAGCGCTGGCTCTTTGGCTTTGAAACAGAGATGAGCACCACCCCCTAGAGTTGGGAACGACTAGCACATATGTGCGAGGGGAACTTTTACCTTTACCTTTAATGGCAACCACTTCTGAAAAACCTTATCCAGAAAACTGCATGGACTTGTTCAGGACGTCTTCGAGAATGAGACAGAATTGAATAATAATAGAAGAATAAAATAGAAAAACTCATAGAAGTTGGCCAGTCATTACTCAGTGCAATTGACTAGAACTACGTAGCTCTCTCTGCTGAAATGCCTCTGCCTTTGCAAAAAATCAACAACCCCCAATTCCACTTGATTCTAAAAGACTCACTTTCCCTCCCTCTCTGTTCCTCTCTGTCTTTGCAGGTAGTGGACTAAGTGGCATGAATAGCATGACCGGTGGAATGGGGATGGGAATGGGGATGGATCGGATGAGCACCAGTTTTGATCGGATGGGACCCAGCATGGGATCAGCCCTGGAGAGAAACCTTGATATGGATCGAGGATTTGTGCCTGGCCCCATGGGAAGCGGTGTGAGAGACCGAGTAGGCACCAAAGGCAACCAAATATTTGTCAGAAATGTAAGCCTCTGAATTAAAAACTGACGAGCAGCATAATTCTCCCGCTTTTTCTCCTGAAGGTTACTACTCTATGCTTATCTTCATTTCAGCTTCCTTTTGACTTGACCTGGCAGAAGCTTAAGGAAAAATTCAGCCAGTGCGGTAAGTATTAGGCGCAAATAAGGCTGCCTCTCAGAATTAACAAGCCACGGCAAGTGTGGCTTTCTGACCCGTTCCTCTCTTCTCTTCCGTGGAGCCTCTGGATGCCTGCCTTGACCTGCAGCGCCATGCTGCAGAAGATGAGGGCACATGCGCAGGCATCTTGGGATGTTGTGTTCCCTTGAGAAGAGCTCTCTCCTCTGAGAAGCTTTGGAGTTCCTTTCTGGTGTTTCCCTTGAGGAACACTGGGCAACACGAGCTTCTGCTTAGGCCATGAATTATGTGACGGATGTCTTTGCAGAGATCGGGCTTTGGACTACCATTGTGATTTCAGAGGGCAGTAGAGCACCTTAAATTATAGTTCGTTGATCCAGATGTGATTGATCTAACTGAGGTTTTCAAGCTATGAGTCAGACTTTGACTGGGTTTTCTAACTTTGCAATATTCTTTTTCAAGAGGCAACTGGACTTTCTGAATCCCATTCCCCATCATCCAGTCAGAGCTGAAGAAGCTCTTTGGATGAGAAGTGAAATGCCTTCAAAGAAAAACCAGTTGCCTCTTGAAAAAAACACCTTTGGGATAATCATGAACCTAGATGACTGAGAGTCTCCATAGACATTGACATGGCAATAATCTATAGTACTTGAAATACTGTAGATGTGTTTCATGGATAATGCTAATGTATAGCATGATTTTATTTTTTTGTATAGTGTAATATGCTGTTATGGCTTATTTATAAATTAGGGTTAAAACTTTCGTATCTTAGTGGTTGGATGCCATGAAAAAAACTTATATTTGATAAGACCTTTTTAGATCCATCTGAATATTGCAACAATTTAGCTTTTGACATTCAGATATCTGGTGGTAAATTCTTTTGGGGGCATAATCTTTTTACATTCTGTTCAATAGATAAGTTAACATTTATTTAGTTTCACATTGAATTCAGGTTCAGAACAAAATACTGTTTTTGAATTTTAAAGGGAGTAGGATATGTCTTTTTTTTTTTTTTGAAAATGTCAAGGGTTTTTGTATCGTTTGAAAACGTGCACAAAGAAAAACGATTTTGCAATTTCTACCAAAATAATTAACATGCAATTTATTTCTTTACTTATAAAAGATCAGTCTGCTTTCTTCAATATGTTGTAATCTGTAGCTAAAACTTGTTTTGGTATATATGAATGAATAGGTTTAAATACATTATCTTATATTTAATAGCATTTTACTAGAAAAATATGTTCTTATCGGTTGTCCATTCTAAAACCTTAAAATGCAGGAAATCCACTATGCTCTTCCTATTCTGTGGTAAAAATATAAAACAGATTTTTCTCATGTGTCTTTCATAAGGTGATATTTGTATGTAGTTTTAGGCATTACGCTTTCTGTTTTTTTAAACCTGGCTTCTGTTTTTCTTTCTTAATGTGAATAGAGGCTTAACTAGATCAACTAAAAGTGCCCCAAGAGGGCCTCTTCAACATTGTTATTATTTTATTTATAAGCAATACCTAAGTTCTGGCTCATAATATCCAAAAGTATTTAACGTTACTCAAACATTTAGTTCAGCAAAGCCACAGGCATCATTATTTTTATATACCCCAGTGACCAAAACATTAAAGAGCCATTAAATTATTTCAGCTCTATTTTACTTAAGTCCAGTTGTGCAACCAAGATCTGTTACCAATTACACAACAAACTAACGGTAGAAAACAAGGACATTTGCTTTGAAGTGATAAAAGCAGGAGATGGAGTGAATCAGAAAGGGGGGAGCAGTTGAAGGGGGTGGCATGCAGCAGGACTTGAGGTGATACCCTTAAGCATTGAGACATCCTTCAGTGTGACTACATGCTACAGCATAACAGAATCTGCTAGCTAATTTAATTTTATCTGTGGTTTCATCCTTCGCTTCGATTAACTCTAGCTTTCCCACAGTGGGTAAACTTGATTTAGAAAAACCATTTGATGGTAATGATAGGATTTCTACTTCTATCCGCACCATGGTTGGCTAAACTGAGCTTTAACTTTTCAGGTCATGTAATGTTTGCAGAAATAAAAATGGAGAATGGAAAATCAAAAGGCTGTGGAACAGTCAGATTTGACTCGCCAGAATCGGCAGAAAAAGCCTGTAGAATAATGAACGGCATAAAAATCAGTGGCAGAGAAATTGACGTACGTTTGGACCGTATTGCGTAATTTATGAAAGTACACGTTGGGGGAACATTCCTTTAGACAGTTTCCTGTAGCTCCTTCCTTCTTCCCTTTTCCCAGTCAGTCATTTTTAGTAGCGCTGTCTGCTTTATTTGAGTTGAAGAAACAATACTTTTAAAACAACCCTTCATCCCCATCCCCCCCCCCTCAGCCTTTAACAGTATAGTGTTTAATATACTGTGTGAACTTGTTAATTCTTAACTACATTTTGATTTTTAAGAGAAACTTTCCTGACTTGTTCAGTGGCCTAAAACAGCCCCACCTTCTCTCTTGTACTCGGAAGCTGTGGCTGTTTCATGCCTCTTTAAAAATCATGCTAAGTGTTTCTAGTCATTCAGTTTAAATGAATGGTTCTACTGTTTTTAATAAAACAAGCCATTTTCTCTGTTTAATAAAAGTCTGTATAGTGGAATTCGTTCTTTTTTGGGGGGGGGTCAGTTTTGCCTGTCGTGCGATTGTAAAGCCTGCGGGGTTTTTCATTTCTCTTCCCATCCATTTGTTTTACAAGCTTTCGTAGTTGCTGCTGCTCTTATTCATTCTTGGATCGCATTCAGCATTAACCGTGATTTCTCTTTTTTCTTTTATAAAAAAATATGATGTGGATTTTTCTCTAAATACGTTTCACAGCCCATGGGGGGATGTTGGGAGTTTTTATTTATTTCTTGGCGAAACGAAGAGACTGACCCTTTCCATTCCTCCCCACGACTGCGAATTTATACAAAACCAAAAGCCACGAACGAAATTAGTTGCCGCAATTCTTTATAGGATTGTTCCCTATGACTCCAAGTTCATACAGAATTGATAACGTGGCAAAGGCTAAGTACATCAGAAGGGAAATGGCTCCCAGCTTTTTGTCTAATTTCCAACCATTCAGATGAACAGCCAGAAAAATGAAAACAACGGAGCAAATGAGAGAAATGGCCGTATAAGTTAATCCGCTGCTGTTCACTAGCACAGGACCTGATGGGTCAACAAAGGCGGTTCTTATGAACCAAGGCAATCCCAAGCACAGCAAATCAAACACATTGGATCCTACAATGTTCGACATGGCCATATCTCCTTTCCCTGCAAGAGAGAACATATTAAGCACGTCAGCCTTAAGAGGTGTGCTGTAGTATTTCATTTGTTATTTATGAATCAAATCTAGATGACCGCCCAGTTCACAGAAAGTGACCATAGCAACTGAAATTTTACGTTTAAAAGACACTGTACACTGGCAGTACACCACCCTGAGTCCTTCGGGAGTAGGGCGGTATAAAAATACAGATAAACTAAACTAAACACTGGCTATGTACATCTTGACCACAGGACCATCTGTGGTCTTCACAAGTTTGAGAATGCCGTGTTAAGAGTGACCCCTCTAGGCTCATCCAAAATAGAGTGAAATTAGTGTATTGTCTTAACAGGGACCGCTCGCTTCCCAAGTAGGACAAAAGGCAATGGTCACGTCCCAGTAATTATTAGGTAAAAGAATGGGAAGAACCGCTTGCACCTCTGAATGGAGTCAGCTTATTAATTTAGCAAATGTAGGTGTTAAAAGACGTCAAAAACTGGAAAAGATGCCCCATTTCATCACATGGTTACCAACTTGGCCATGGTAGCTTAACAGATGCAAAGGGCTTACCTCTTTTAGCCACCAGAACACTGGCAATTGTGTCTGGAATGCTGGTTCCGGCTGCTAGTAGCGTAAGGCCCATGATTGTTTCAGGAATATGCAGGGTTTCCCCTGTAATCAGAAAAATCCAAAAGGAGATATCTCATTTCCTTGAGAATGAATTGGGAAGCAATCATACGTAATGTTTTAAAGAGTATCGCATTTTAAAATCAAGAGGATTCGACTAGAATACAGCAACCTAGTAGCTAATGAACTAAGCTATAATTTTATTCTGAAAACAAGTAAACCCTCAGCTGCGGGAGTTGAACAGAGGAAACTATTTAGCTTTTGGGAAGGGGGGAAATGGTTGCTGAATATTACGAAAAGCTATATAACCTTTCCTTCAGATACCAGAGAATGCTATTCTTGACAACCGCAGGCTTTCTTTGGAATAGCTACAACCAGCCTAATCCCTTCAGTTACTTTGGCATCTTTATCACATGAGCTGTTTGAAGTCATATGAGGCACTAGCCTCTCTCAATAATCTGCTGGGAAGGGGGGATGCTTGCATTCTCGTAGCAGGAGGGGTCTGGAGCCTGCTAATAATCCTTTCTAAAAACTAAATTTGGATGAAAAGCAAGGGGAGGCATTTGATTTGTAGAAAGCGGCGAAATGCAACCTTTCCTGCTATAAAATATATTTTCATTTATTTTAAAGTTCTTACATCATCCTTGTGTTACAATGGTTTTACCCTTAAGCAGGTGTCCATCCCTGCAGTGTTTGTGCATCAGATGCTCAGGTAAAACTTTTCAGAGTCTGGAGGTGTAGGTTACCTAAGCCAAGAGCTACACATTTAAAATGGTCATACATGGGATTCAATTTTTTTTTTTTACTAACGGTTCTATTGGCGTGGCAGGGGAAGGATACTGTAAAATTTGCCGGTTCTCCAAACTGCTCAAAATTTCTGCTGCCAGTTCTCCAGAACTGGCTGAATACCACCTCTGATTTTGGGACATCTAGATTGGCTTGGCGCAACCCTCAAGTGATTTTTAAGAACCATACCCTTGACTGTTGTAGACCCGTCCATAGCCCTCAAACACTATCGTGTGGCATCAGTTCTTAAAACTCTAATCTGCAGTCTTGCATGTGATCTCTGCAGTAGTATCGCCTGAAATCCAAGTTTTTATATGTTGAGATGCCGTTAACGTGTTGGACGGAGCAGGCAGGCGGATAAAACCAGCCCCCTGTAAAACCTACCCACTATAGTGACCATCCATACGAGGATATACGTGAAAACAGAAATCCACACTGCCGACATGAAGAAGGAAAGCATGAACCATTTTTTCCAAAAAGGTCTCCTGCAGTCCGGAATCGTCAAATATAATACAGTGATGATGGGCAGGGCGAGCACCCACAGAATTCGCTTCAGATCTGCTTCAGGCATGGTGAACACGCTTGGATCTGTCCGATGAAAAGAATCAAAGGAATGAGATCCCGAGGCTTAAAAAATATTCCCTTTTCCTGATAATGGGGTTATATTAGTTCTTTACAAAGCTGTCTATTCTAAATCAGTGGTGGTCAGCCTGGTCCCTACCGCCCGCTAGTGGACGTTCCAGCTTTCATGGTGGGCGGTAGGGGTTTTGTCCGATACTGAAGCAATTTCCTTTTTTTAAAATTTAATTGACTTCCCTACTTTATCAATCACCATGACTGTGGAACCGGTGGGCGGTTACAAAATTTTACTACTAACAGAGATACAAAAGTGGGCGGTAGGTATAAAAAGGTTGACTACCCCAGTTCTAAATACATAATTTTTTCTAGATGTAAAAATCTGAAAATTGGAAGCTTCTGCCAACTTAGTTCGAAAGCATGTAAAAATGCGAATAGAAAAAAAGGAACCACCTTTGGTGGGAAGGTAAAAGCGTTCCGTGCATCTTTTGGCATTGAGTCATGCCGGCCACATGACCATGGAGACGTCTTCGGACAACGCTGACTCTTCGGCTTTGAAACAGAGATTAGCACCGCCCCCAAGAGTCGGGAACAACTAGCACATATGTGCGAGGGGAACTTTTACGTTTTTATCTTAGAAATTAAATAACAAAATGCAAAAATAAGGTATTTTATCCTTGACTTGCCCCACAGATATCTCAGGAGCCAATGTATTGACCTGGGGAGTTGTATACTTAATCACAACCTTTTTACAAATTAGACATGACATAATTTTGGCATACTTATCAGACATTTAGGTACCTTGGTATCTAAACGTTACTTCCAGCATTTGAAAAATATGAAGAACTTAAAAAAAGATACTAAATGTCTCATATTTTGGGGGTTAGGATTCTAAAAAAATACATCAGCAGTTATCGCAACTGTCTTTAAAGAGGCTCTGGGTACCTTCAGAAATAGTATCAAGTCCGTGTAAGCTTGCTGAAAGTTGAGTGTAATCAGACTCATGGAAAATGTCATTGTCCGGTCTCGATTGTCGCCGGACGAGAGGTTGAGTCTCGTCCCTCCATCCTGACAGTGGCTGGTCTTCGGCATCTTCCGTGGCCATCAAGAAGCAGGTGCAGCAAGGACTAAACTTGCTCATGAAATACTGGTTGATTTTAATGTCAAAGCAGAGGACTAGAATATAGATTCCGTATATTAACAGGAGCGAAGCACATTCATACCTAAGACAAAGTAAAAACTTTGCGTCAGTGTGGTGTGAAATCACCCAATACAATACAATACAATACAATAGCAGAGTTGGAAGGGACCTTGTAGGTCTTCTAGTCCAACCCCCTAAGTGGGCAGGAACCTTAAACCATTTCAGACAAATGTCTATCTAACATCTTCTTGAAGACTTGCAGTGTTGGAACATTCACAACTTCTGGAGGCAAGCTGTTCCAGAGGTTAATTGTTCTAATTGTCAGGAAATTTCTCCTTAGTTCTAAGTTGCTTGATTAGTTTCCACCCATTGCTTCTTGTCCTGCCCCCAGGTGCCTTGGAGAATAGTTTGACTCCCTCTTCTTTGTGGCACCCTCTGAGATATCGGAACACTGCTATCATGTCTCCCCTGGTCCTTCCCACTTTTGGTTTGATGTGGTAGACACACCTAGCCAGTCGCAGCTGGTCTATTCACCAGCTGTGATAAGACTGCTGCGTGAAGCAAGTCAATGTATTGCAAAATAGAATCAATTAGAGTAGAATAGAAAAGAACAGAACAGAATAGATTTAGATTTAGATTTTATTAAATTTATATCCCGCACCTACGTATCTCCAATAGGACCCATTTAAAAACACAATATACAATACAAAATATACAAACATCCTAAAACCTTATTAAATTAAATACTCCTGTGCTAAAAATATAATTTAAAAACCCTCTAATTAAAAATTTGTATAACTAACCCTCCGTCGTTTATCGGGTGGATTTACCCTAAGCTGGCTTGCTGAAAGAGGACAGGACAGAATAGAATAGAATAGAATTCTTTATTGGCCAAGCGTGATTAGACACACAAGGAATTTGTTTCTGGTGTATAAGCTCTCAAATGTTCATGCAACAATAGTGACAAGCAACAAAGTTATAGTAATAAGATAAGGAGATAGGTAATGGGGAAGATGAGAATGATGGTAATACTGCCCTTTTAGATATTTTGACAGTGTTGTGGATATTAGTTGTTTAGCAAAGTGATGGCATTCGGGGGAAAAACTTGCATTTCCCATTGCACTAGCAATTGTTCTTGAATTCAGTACATGAGTATTTTCCAGCCGTTCCCACAGATTGCACAGTTCGAATTTGGGATTTTTGCATAGCAATACACATTATATGCCCAGCTCCAACTGCAGACTTTGTGCTTGAGATAGGCATCAAAAAGGGCAGATTTCACTTGAACATTTGCTCTGCATTTTCACCACATCTCCAAACATCCACCAGCACGACCCAAACGCAAGAGATAACACAGGTTGCATCTGTGGTTGGAGAATAATTCTGTGCGGCAATGAATTCATCTCGCATAAAAACCATTCATGAAGATTCAGGCCCTCAACTGCAGAGGTGTGGCATGAAAACTCGAAGGCTCTTATCTCTTGCTAAAATATCTGAATAAAAAAAGCTGGCAACCTCTCGGCGTAGCATTGTGACTAGTGCTTGCTTGGGAGCTGGTTGTCCACATGATCTAGAGCTCCTGACCACTCCACCTGCTGGATTGCTAGTTCAAAGAGCAAAGAATCCCAGCAGTTTGTCTCTAAAGAACACAGGTGGCTAAATAATGCTTGAAAAGCATTTCCTTGCAGAAATCAATGAATTATTAAATCTATATGCTGCCCAAGTCACTGTAGCAATTCAGAACCGCCCCTCCCTAAATATTTAAAGTGTACCTTTAAGTGTAAACAACCATCCAGTCCACTTATTAAACCAGCCAACCATGCACCTTAGTGTGGAAAAGCTAAATAAATAAATAGAATATGACACCTAAAAGATCTGCAATGAATCTGCAATCTATGAATAACCAGTTCTTTCTGTGCTGTTTCACCTGAATAAAATAAGAGAGAGCTGTACTTTCAGGGAACACTTACCAATAAATTTGATTGTCCACAATCATGGCAAGAACAGCCCCGGCACTAATAATGTAAGCCAAGCAATCTCTGAACAATGGCCAGCAAGACAGGTGTGAAGCCTAGAGAATACAATCCAGACAATACAACGTATGGATTATGTGAGCTTTTTCAAGTCTTCATAGCAAATGGGCCCTTTGGGAACATAGGTTCCCTGTTGGATTGGACCTTGACCCATCCAGTTCGGCGGTGCATTCTCCCAGAGACCAACTAAGTACAGATGGAAGCCCACCATCTCCCAGCAGATGGCCTTCAGAAGCTGTCCCACCACTGGTGAAGACTAATAGCCACTGATCTTCAGCCATGCTTTGGTTGACGTGTTTCAAATTCCATCTCCGAGAATGGAGTGCCTTACAAATGTCCATATGCCTAGGAAGCCATCGTTCATTCTAAGGAACCTAAGATATTTCCATCTGCAATATGGAAGTTATTGGATACAACTCCTTATAGGATGTATGTTCCTCTATATCAGGGGTTCCCAAACTTGACAACTTTAAGACTTGTGGACTTCAACTCCCAGAACTCTCCAGCCAGCTATGCTGGCTGGAGAGTTCTGGGAGTTGAAGTCCACAAGTCTTAAAGTTGCCTAGTTTGGGAACCCCTGCTCTATATTAACTTTCTGAAAGTACCAAGAACTTTTTATGCTAAGCTTTTTTTGGTTATCCCTGGTCGATAACATCCTACCTGGGAAGTCCCAAATTAATTTCCCTTTGCAGTTAACTTGATTGCAGAAAACTTCTGCAATCAGCAACAGAGTGGTCAACACCTGGAATTCTCTATCAACTCCGTTGTTACATCCTCAAACCGCCCTGGGTCCGCTTGGAGAAGGGCGGGGTATAAATATAATAAATATATAAATATAAAATATAATATATACATAGCTTTAACCTTAAACTATCTACCGTGAACCTCACCCCGTTCCTAAAAGGCCCTTAAAGGGGGCGTGCATAAGCGCACCAGCGTGCCTACCCTCCCTGTCCTACGGTCCAATTCTATTTGCATTTATTTCTTTCGTTCATATCCATATCTATATTTATACCTACTATCTTGTACGTGTTTGACAAACCAATAAATACAACTAAAAGTGGAAAGCGGAATCATGAAAGAGTGCACGCACCATGCCAGCTAAGAGCCCACAGGCTGCACAGATGCCGAGAAGATTGTAGATGGCAGAGCCAAGGATGGTGCTGACTCCGATATCTCCCTTGGTGACAAAGACACCTAAAAAAGAAGTGTTGGTTGATAGGACGTGACAGTTGCTGTGGCAAAGACTGAACTGGGTGCTGGTTCAAGGGTGGCTTACCAAGAAAGGCGGTGACTAATTCAGGAGCAGAACTGCCAGCTGCCATGAAGGTTGCTCCAGCCACGTCTTGAGAGAGGCCAAGAGCTGCAGGGAGGATCAAAGGGGACGAGAGAAAAGAGGCAGGCACTCATCAGGGATGGGTGAAAATCAGGGAACAACATTTTCAGTTCTGCATTGATTTTTCTTCTACATATATCCCTTCAATATATCAGAGGTGGGTTGCGTATGTATGTATGTATGTATGTATGTATGTATGTATGTATGTATGTACGTACGTACGTACGTACGTACGTATATATATATGATAGATGATGGATGGATGGATAGAGATAGATAGAGATGATGGATGGATGATGGATGGATAGATAGATGATAGGTAGATGACAGATAGATAGGGAGGTGGGCAGGTAGGTAGGTAGATAGAGATAGAGATGATATAGATGATGGATGGATGGATGGATGGATGGATGGGTAGGTAGATGGATGGATGGATGGATGGATGATGGATAGATGGATGGATAGATATATATAGATGATTGATGGATGGATAGATAGATAGATAGATGATAGATAGATGATAGATAGGTGATGGATAGATGATAGGTAGATGACAGATAGATAGCTATATAGATGATGGATGGATGGATGGATGGATGGATAGAAGATAGACAGACAGACAGATAGATAGATCAGCCTAAAGTCCGTTCATTGGAGAAAGAGAAAATTATAGTCAATGACTACAATGACAACAATACACCCAGTTGTGTAAAGGGAGTACAAAGGGAAATAGGCAGGGATATTTGTGAAGTGTGTGTGTGTGTGTGTGTGTGCATGCATGCGTACGTGTATGTGTGTGTGCCAAAAAAACGGGGATAGCAATGTGAAGTCAAATCACTTCAGGTTTGGTTTAAGGTATGATATGAATTCACTCCCTATGATCTGTCAACTGAATATGTTACATAGATCTGGCTCACTCTTCAATAGGTTGTGTTCTAAACCATATTAGAGTAAACCAAGTTTCCTCATCCACGGCTGGCCAGTTTTCTCTCTTCTAGCCAGAAATACCCTAAAAACTCATTGGTTAGCAAAGAAAAGCAGACTGGAATTTTAATTCTTAGCGTCAACCACATTTTAGCCTAGCATGGTGCGAGAGCCCACGCCATGACTCCAATGCATCAATCATTGTACACACAAACCTGGTCAGATGAGGGAGAACTCAGTTAATCATGGTTAACCATGTTTTTGAATATTGATTTATACAATTACTTTTAAGTGTGGCAAACTGCCGACCGTTGTGCATATATTTGACGTGAAGGATCATATAAATTGAAACAATGAAGAAAAGGAGTTAGTCACGGCTCGGCCGGTCCATTATGGGGATGCTGCCAATATTCTTAGAAATTTGGCTTTGTCCACAACACATTTCATTTCATAGCTGCTTTCCCAAATCCTTTTTATCTGCCGAGGAGATGAATATGCTCCCAGGGCAGCCGACTCTACAAATGAGGCCATTTGTTCACCACTGATCAAGCCCAAGAGATAATCCTTGAATTCTTTGGCAGCCATAATGCTCTTGGCTTCGGATTCTTTCCCCTACAATAAGCTACAAAACGCTGCGTAACTTTTCCTAAACGGCAGTTGCCTTGTTGCACGGAATTGTCTGGAACGGCAATTCGGTTTCGGGAAAGGGGATAAGATAGCCCCCGGCAGACTTACTATGACTGATCATCTCCAACGCTGGGAGGAAGTAGTCATCGCAGACAATAGCCACGGCCAGGAACATGTAAAAAATGATGATAAAATAGATCACGATGCCGCCTTCGACTCGTTCCTGCGGTGTGAAAAACCCGTCGGGGAATTCCGACGATGGGGAGAGAACACACCGGCTCTTGTTTTCTGTAAAACAAGTTAAAGGTTAAGGTTCCCCTTGCACATACAGTATGTGCTAGTTGTTCCTGACTCTAAGGGGTGGTGCTCATCTCTGTTTCAAAGCTGAAGAGCCAGCGCTGTCCGAAGACGTCTCCATGGTCATGTGGACGGTCTGATTAAATAACTAAGTACCTATGTACCTAAATAACTAAGTAACTAAGTACCTAAATAACTAAGTACCTAAGTAACCAAGTACCTAAATAGCTAAGTAACTAAGTACCCAAGTACCTAAATAACTAAGTAACTAAGTACCTAAATAACTAAGTAACTAAATAACTAAGTAACTAAGTACCTAAATAACTAAGTAACTAAGTACCTAAGTACCTAAATAACTAAGTAACTAAGTACCTAAGTAACTAAGTAACTAAATAACTAACTAAGTAACTAAGTACCTAATTACCTAAATAACTAAATACAATTTCCTTTGGCTTTCCCATGTGGTTTATCATCTCCTCTTTCCTGAGACCATCTTATCCTTATCAATGCTCCTGGTTGAGGGGATCCCCATGAATTGAATCCAGAATGCCTGCCTTGTTATCACCTCCATCCTCCTAATTCATCTCGTGGGCCTGCAAGGACCTATCCGAGAGCAACCTGGCTGCCCCGAGTACCACTGACTCCCAAGTAGCGGAGTCTAGAAGAGGGGAACCGTCCCCACTTCCAAAGGACCCCGTTTCCCGGGTGAGGGGGCAGCGCGCGCAGGACACGGCGGGGCAGCTGCCCAAGGGACGCGCCCAACCTTACCTGGATCCTCGCGGAGGTGCTGAGCGCTCGCCCCCGGCAGAGGAAGCCCCCTTGCAAAGCCTGCGGTCCCCCAAAGCAGACCCAGACCCAGGGCCACCACGCAGGGCGCCCGGCGACTTTTGGGGTGACGCTGAGCCGGAGACATCTTGCAAGGCTGGAACCGCGCATTGGGCAGGGCAGGCGGGCAGGGCAGGCGACCGGGCACGGGGGCTGCGGGGGCATCATGTGAGTCCGCTGGGAAGGGCCTTGGGGAGGGAGGGAGGGAGGCTTAAACTCCTGGAAAGAAAAGGAAAAAAGACTGTGGGAAGCGGCGCGAGATCAGACGACCAGGGTTGGCAGACGGCGGGGGAAAAAGGGGGGGGGGGAAACCTCTGCAAACTTTCGGATCCTTCAGAGCTCTGCGTCGGGGAAGGGAGAACATTGCGAGGCTAGAAGGGATCCAAGCTACGCCGCCGATGCCATGTCCTTTTAGACAGAGACGGGCTAAATTTCATGTCGGAATTCGAATTCGCGCCTTGCATCCTTGTTGGGTTGGCTGTTTCTCAAGGAGTCTTCGAAGTTCAGCTTTGGTGGTCTTGTTGCGGTTGGAGCGCCTGTCTTAGCTGAAGGCGGACTGGGGAGGGGCTTTTGGCCCGAAAGGGGCTGTAGAAGATTCCCAGCCCAGTTGAAAAATGAAGATAAGAAGAACCGAGTTGGAAGGGGCCTTGGAGGTCTTCTAGTCCAACCCCCCTGCTTAGGCAGGAAACCCTGCACCACTTCAGACAAATGCTTATCCAACATCTTCTTAAAAACTTCCAGTGTTGGAACATTCACAACTTCTGGAGGCAAGCTGTTCCATTGGATGAATTATTAGCTCAGGAAATTTCTCCTTAGTTCTAAGTTGCTTCTTTCCTTGATTAGTTTCCACCCATTGCTTCTTGTCCTGCCTTCAGGTGCTTTGGAGAATAGCTTGACTCCCTCTTCTTTGTGGCAACCCCTGAGATATTGGAAGACTGCTATTCCTTCTTTTCATCAGACTAGACATACCCAGTTCCAGCAACCGTTCAATGTATGTTTTAACCTCCAATTCCCTAATAATCTTGGTTGCTCTTCTCGGCACTCTTTCTAGAGTCTCAACATCTTTTTACACCGTGGCGACCAAAACTGGATGCAGGATTCCAAGTGTGGCCTTAGAATAGAATACAATAGAATAGAATATTTATTTCTATAACCGCGTCCTCTCCCCGAGGGGACTCGGAGCGGTGCACAGGGAGAAATTAAAACAACATAAAATATATACATAGATAAATACAATAAAAACAGATTAAATCTAACTATCCCTGCACTAAAATTCCCATTTTAAAATTAACATTCCCTAACCCCTGAGGTAGAGACTAACCTAGGCCGGCCAAGCAGAAAAAGTGAGTTTTTAATTTCTGACGGAAGGAGCGGAGGTCCGTAGTCGTTCTAATGTCGGGGGGAAGGTCGTTCCAGAGGGCTGGGCCCGCCACAGAGAAGGCCCTTCCCCTGGGCGTCGCCCGCTGACAAAGTCTAGTGGACGGCACCCGGAGAAGTCCCTCTCTGTGGGAGCGAATCGGCCGGGAGGATGTATGGGGCAGAATCCGATCCCGCAGATAGCTAGGTCCCGAGCCTAGCTTAACAAGGCCTTATGTGATCTTGATTCTATCCCTCTGTTTATGTAGCCTGTGTTGGCTTTTTTGGTAGCTGCAGCCCATAAGATATGATGAGCAAACTCACGGTGCAAACTATAAACTCAATGATGATTGGGTTGGTTAGACAGGGAAGGCAAGAACATCCAGAGGGAATGGTCCAAAAAAGAAAGAAAGAAAGGGAAATTGTTTGGGATGGGCTCTACTTCCTCCAACTCTGCTTTGATGGAGAGGAGCATGGGTAGGAAAAAGATTCTCATTTATTTATTTGATTTATGAAACAAATCTAGGTAGTCACCCATGATTCCGGACAAAGAGTACAAAATTTAATTTAAACATTCTTTTAACTGCAGCTTGTCCAGAATGCAGCCGCGCAGGCAGTTATGGGAACCTCCAGGTTTTCCCATGTAACACCACTCCTGCGCGAGCTGCATTGGCTGCCTGTCGTCTTTCGGGTGCGCTTCAAGGTGTTGGTTATCATCTTTAAAGCGCTCCATGGCACGGGACCTAGCTATCTGCGGGATCGGATCCTGCCTCATACTTCCTCACGGCCGATTCGCTCACACAGAGAGGGACTTCTCCGGGTGCCGTCTACTAGGCTGTGCCAGTGGGCGACGCCCAGGGGAAGGGCCTTCTCTGTGGCGGGCCCGACCCTCTGGAACGACCTTCCCCCTGAAATTAGAACAACCACGGACCTCCGCTCCTTCCGTCAAAAACTAAAAACTCATTTCTTCTGCCTGGCCGGCTTGGGGTAATTGAATTGTTTTATTTTATTAAGTGAGCACCTGTCTGCCCTGGACGAGTTCAAATCACCAGGACCGGATGGATTACACCCCAGGGTTCTGAAGGAACTGGCAGACGAGATCTCAGAACCACTGAACTATATCTTTCAGAGATCCTGGAGCACCGGGGAACTGCCAGAAGACTGGAAAAGAGCAGATGTGGTTCCCATCTTCAAAAAAGGAAAAAAAACAGATCCAGGAAACTATAGACCCATCAGCCTGACCTCAATACCAGGAAAGATTCTGGAAAAGATAATTAAACAACAAATAAGTGAACACCTAGAAGCAAACAAAGTAATAGCCAAAAGCCAACATGGGTTTGTCAAAAACAGATCATGCCAGACGAATCTAATTGCATTCTTTGACAAAGTAACAAAATCAGTGGACCAGAGGAATGCTGTTGATATAATTTACCTGGACTTCAGTAAGGCATTTGATAAAGTAGACCATAACCTACTATTAGATAAAGTAGAAAATTGTGGGTTAGACAGCACCACCACCAAATGGATTCGTAACTGGCTGACCAACCGCACTCAACGTGTAGTCCTCAATGGAACTGCATCTACATGGAAGGAAGTATGCAGTGGAGTCCCCCAAGGCTCTGTTTTAGGCCCAGTACTCTTTAACATCTTCATCAACGATTTGGATGAGGGGATAAATGGGGAACTCATCAAATTCGCAGACGACACCAAGCTGGCAGGAATAGCCAACACTCCCGAAGATAGGCTTAAGATACAGAAGGATCTAGACAAACTTGAACATTGGGCACTGTCTAATAAAATGAAATTCAATTGTGAAAAAAGTAAGGTCCTACATATAGGCAAGAAAAACCAAATGCACAAGTACAGTATAGGTGGTACCTTGCTCAATAGTAGCAACTGTGAGAGGGATCTCGGAATCCTAGTGGACAACCATTTAAATATGAGCCAGCAGTGTGCAGCAGCTGCCAAAAAAGCCAACACAGTTCTAGGCTGCATCAACAGAGGGATAGAATCTAGATCGCGTGAAGTGTTAATGCCACTGTATAGTGCCTTGGTAAGGCCACACTTGGAATACTGCATACAGTTTTGGTCGCCACGATGTAGAAAAGACGTGGAGACTCTGGAAAGAGTGCAAAGAAGAGCAACCAAGATGATTAGAGGACTGGAGACTAAGACATATGAAGAACGGCTGCAGGAACTGGGTATGTCTAGTTTGATGAAGAGAAGGACCAGGGGAGACATGATAGCAGTGTTCCGATATCTCAGAGGGTGCCACAAAGAAGAGGGAGTCAAACTTTTCTCCAAGACACCTGGGGGCAGGACAAGGAGCAATGGGTGGAAACTAACCAAGGAGAGAAGCAACTTAGAACTAAGGAGAAATTTCCTAACAGTAAGAACAATTAACCTCTGGAACAGCTTGCCTCCAGCAGTTGTGAATGCCCCAACCCTGGAAGTCTTTAAAAAGATGTTAGACAGCCATTTGTCTGAAATGGTATAAGATTCCTGCCCATGCAGGGGGTTGGACTAGAAGACCTACAAGGTCCCTTCCAACTCTGCTATTGTATTGTATTGTATTGTATTATTAGGGACTTTTTGGGGTCCAGTTTTAGTCAGGTTTGGGATTTTAGCGCAGGGTCTAGTCTAATTTATTTTAATTGTATTTATGCTTGTTGGTTTTATGTATGTATTTTTAAATTCCCTGTGCACCGCCTCGAGCCCCTTCGGGGAGAGAGAGCGGTTTTATAAATTATTATTATTATTATTATTATTATTATTATTATTATTATTATTATTATTATTATTATTATTATTATTATTATTATTAAAAGATTCTTATCTTTAGGGAAAAAAACAACTGGCAGCATGCCAACAGCAAAACTCCTTAGCTGCTTCCTCCCCAGCTTGTTCAAATGCCCTTTTTTTCAACATCGCAGCTATCCGTGTAATTAAAGATTAAATGCTAATACACTTGCTTGTTTCAAGACCCAGGCTTTTTTAAAAAAAGAAAAGCTGTCTAGGAATAAGGACGGGCTATTGAAAGGCGAAATGCCAAGTTACGGCTCTATTGAATTAGATCGCTTGCTAGCTTTGGTAAATATTTTCATGTCAATTTTGCACACTTGTATTTTGATACCGTTACACAATGGTGCATTTAAATCCGGCTTATCACTTGCATGGAGACATTTGGGCCTAAGAGTTGCACGGGATAAGAAGGAGGTTGGAAGGCTCACCCATCGCTTCTTGAATTCTGACTCCAGTGGGCAAAATGGGCATATGTCTTGTGGGTCAGATGGGGTGGGAGTGGGGGAGAGCTATGGTTTTACTCATTTTTTTTCCTTAAAGCCTCCCCTTCCATTCAGAAATCTTTATAGATTTTACCGTTAACAAAGCAGAACATCGATTATAGGGTAGTACACAAAGACGTCTAATATCACCCTGCCATTCTGTAAACAGCCAATAACGTGATAACTTGTCAAAACCAGCCTTTTCTTTAGCATCTAAATGAAACAAGATGGATGGTTGTATGGCATTTGGACATGGAACTGGTATTTTAAACTAATTATGGATAGAAAGCCTGGGAATTAGCCTCTGATTTAAGCCGTTGGCGCTTGAAATATTGGGTCCAGCTAGTCTGAGATGGTTTCTGAGGTTCTTGTCGATGCCAGGGAGCGAGGTGGCATATTGTCATATTCAGTGGTGGGGTTCAATTTTTTTTACTACCGGTTCTGTGGGTGTGGTGTGATTTGGTGGGCGTGGCTTGGTGGGCATGGCAGGGAAAGGATACTGCAAAATCCCCATTCCCTCCCCATTCCAGGGGAAGTATACTGCAAAATCTCTACTCCCTCCCCATTCCAGGGGAAGGATACTGCAAAATCCCCATTCCCTGTCCACTCCAGGGGAAGGATACTGTAAAATCCCCATTCCCTCCCCACTCCAGGGGAAGGATACTGTAAAATCTCCATTCCCTCCCCACTCCAGGGGAAGGATACTGCAAAATCCCCATTTCCTCCCCACCCAACTAACCTCTTTCCAGCTCTGTTCTCTTGTGCAGAAGACCCAGTCAATCAGCTGGGACTCAGGAAGCAGAGACTAGATGGGGGCAGGGCCAGCCAGCAATGGTATTTGCCAGTTCTCCGAACCACTCAAAATTTCCGCTACCGGTTTGCCATAATTGGTTAAAACTAGCTGAATACCACCTCTGATGTTTCCCCTTTGAGAGAGAGTGAAGACTTTGGGCTCGGAATGGGAAATCTGTTGATAAATGTCAGGTTTCTGCAAACATTTTTGGTCAATTCTTTTCAGAAGGAGAGAAGAATACATACCAAGAAGGGCCACAGATCATGTGCCAAGAAAGTGGGGTGGACACATCTCAAATGTCTATGGAGCTTCTCAATCATCCCGGTTATGATTGTTCCAAAGACGCTTTTTTTCCAAAAGTCAGCTGGACTTCCTTGGTTCTTTTATCTTTCTTTCTTGAAAACGTTTCACTTCTCTTCCAAAATGCTTCTTCGGTTCTGAAGGAACTGAAAGGAAAAAAGTTTCTTTCCCTATGGGGATAGCTATCCTGTGAAATGCCCTTCCTCAGTCCCACACTTCCATTTTAGATACAGCCTTAAAAAAAATATTATGCAGTCTCAACAATGGCGCGATGACACCAACACCATCATCTTAAAAAAAAAACATCTTCATGTTGGCCTTTCAAACTATAACTCCCCCCTCCTAGTTTCAGTAGGAAATTTTGATTTCCGAACATGGCTTTTCCATGATTGCTGTGGGATTTTCATATGTCCTCAGCAGATGGTAATGTTTTAAATCAATACATTAGGAGACAGAAATCTGGGACAAAGTAGAATCAAAGTGAGAACGATACATGGCCTCTGGGACCGAGCGCGCAGATTTTCAGCCTTATCAAAAACTGATTTTGGAAGTGGGATTCCTACGAAGTATGTCTTTGATATCCACAGGGAGAGTTTTAATAATCCAAGTGCTGGTTGCAACCACACAGGTGAAGCCCCGCCCCCTTTTCAGGTGTTAAGAGATCGGCATTTCAATTTCTACGAGACAATCCCTTGTACATAAAAAAAAACCTGTCGGTTTTGAAATGATAGTTGGGAGGTTTGTGCTCAGGTGTGAATTTGTGTGTTCTCACCTTATTCTCCAGAGATGGTTCTGTCTTTCAGATAAACCTGAACATCTTAGAATGGAATAACAGAGTTGGAAGGGACCTTGGAGGTCTTCTAGTCCAACCCCCCCCCCCCCCCCCCGCTTAGGCAGGAAACCCTACATCACTTCAGGCAAATGGTTATCCAACATCTTCTTAGGAACTTCCAGTGTTGGAGCATTCACAAACTCCTGGAAGGAAGTTGTTCCACTAATTAATTGTTCTCACTGTCAGGAAATTTCTCCTAAGTTGCTTCTTTCCTTGATTAGTTTCCACCCATTGCTTCTTGTTCTGCCCTCAGGTGCTTTG
This sequence comes from Rhabdophis nuchalis, assembly GCA_039707465.1. Classification (NCBI taxonomy): domain Eukaryota; kingdom Metazoa; phylum Chordata; class Lepidosauria; order Squamata; family Natricidae; genus Rhabdophis; species Rhabdophis nuchalis. The sequence continues at coordinate 7,755,357 of CM077659.1, read as the reverse complement.
GAGAATAGCTTGACTCCCTCTTCTTTGTGGCAACCCCTGAGATGTTGGAACACTGCTATCATGTCTTCCCTAGTCCTTCTTTTTATTAAACTAGACATCCCCAGTTCCTGCAACCGTTCTTCATATGTTTTAGCCTCCAGTCCCCTCATTCTCTTGGTTGCTCTGGAGAATTCTGGGAGCTGAAGTCCTTCAGACTTAAAGTTGCAAAGGTTGGAGACCCCTGGCTTATTGGATTAGATCTTACTGGGATCTTGCTGAGTCTTCCCTTCTGTCTGCATACATGCATTTATTCATTTTTCAGCATTTCTCTCCCCTCTCCCTCGAAAGGTCTCCCAGGGCAACTTATAAATATCTGTATAAGGCGCTCCCTGACCTTAGCTTTATAATCTGAAAAACACGAACGCACAGGGAAAACAGATGAAGGGGGAAAAAAGGAGGGAAAAAATGCAAGCTTTTCTCTCATGCTCAGCTCGGATAGCAACAATTGGGGAAGATGGCTGCCCTCTGTTCATTAGACCTGAAGGGCACAGAAGCCCCCAGTAATTAATTAATGGATTGATTAAGAGAAGGTCAAAGGCAATTGATCTCTGCGTAGAGAGGATGAATGAGTTCTTTGCTTCTTTTCTCTCTCTGGGATAGCTGTTATTTAATGGCTTTCTATATTACCAGACAGATCTCCCACCGGCTGTCGGTCCCTCCCCCCAAACCCCCCCCGTACTCTGTGAGGTGGGTTCGACTGATGGAGCAACTGATAATGCTGCTGTGGCCTAGAGGTGGAGCTCTCGCCTCCCAATCAGGAGGTTGTGAGTTCGATCCTAGGTAGAGGCACATGTAGGGTCTCCTGCTTGGGCAGGGGGTTGGACTAGATCAGGGGTCCCCAACCTTTTTGGCACCAGGGACCGGTTTCATGTAAAAAAAAATTCGCGGACCGGTGGGAGCCTCCAGCGGGTGAGTCGAGTCACGTGGGCCATGCGTGCGTTCGGCGGTCACGTGTAACTGGGTGGGAAAGCTGCCAGGGGTCCCGGGCGAAGGATCCTTGGCTGGGGCAGGGAAGAATGGGCTGCGTCCCAGGCAGGAGGGCCTGGCAGCCCCTTCCCCCCGTGCAGGGCCAGATGGTGCCCCAAACTCCCCCCCCCAAATGCAGGCTGTTGCCCCCGTCCTGCCCCCGGGGAGCGCCCCGGCCAGCTGGCAGGATAGCGGAGCGTTTGCTACACTTTCCTAAGAGTTGCGTTACTCTCTCCGTCGCTCACTCCGGCCCAGTTACTATCAAGCCACAGACCGGCACCGGTCCGCGGACCGGGGGTTGGGGACCCCTGGACTAGATGACCTGCAAAATCCCTCCCAACTCTGTTCATTTGTTAATTTGAGTTCCCCAGGACCTTTCCATGGCTGAAGGTAGACAAGAACCCAAGTTTCTCAGCTTCTAGTCCAGCATATTCATACTGTTGTGGTCTGTTGGCTGCCGGACCCTCCAGCAGCCAAATCAGAGGAGGAGGAGGTGTGGGAGTCAACGTCAGCATTAAGGCAACCTAAGCACTCCGAGGGGGAAGAGGGAATGGAGCTGGCAGAGAGAGAGAGACATAGGCAGAGCCTGGACCGTCCATCAGCCTTCAGATGGAGAGTCAACAGCCCCCGGATCTTGGACTGCAAGGCGATCCAACCGGTCAGTCCTAGAGGAGATCATCTCTGTCTACTCTTTAGAAGGCCAGATCCTGAAGATGAAATTCAAATGCTTTGGCCACCTAATGAGAAGGAAGGCCTCACACATCCTCACGGCCGATTCGCTCCCACAGAGAGGGACTTCTCCAGGTGCCGTCCACTAGACTTTGTCAGCGGGCGACGCCCAGGGGAAGGGCTCTCTCTGTGGCGGGCCCGGCCCTCTGGAACGACCTTCCCCCCGATATTAGAACGACCACGGACCTCCGCTCCTTCCGCCTGAAATTGAAGACTCATCTTTTCCGCCTGGCCGGCCTAGGGTAGTCTCTCTCTCTATGGGTTTTCTAATGTCTATTTATATTTAGTGGGGATTTTTAGTTAATGGGATTTTAGCACAGGAATTAGTTTAATCTGTTTTAAATTTGTATGTATTTTGTATATTTATTGCTTTTATTCTCCCTGTGCACCGCCCCGAGTCCCTGTGGGGAGAGGGAGCGGTTAATAAATTCAACTTTATTATTATTATTATTCTGGAGAAGAGCCTCATGCTGGGGAAGATTGAGGGCCAAAGAAGAAGGGGATGACAGAGGCTGGATGGAGTCACCAAAGCAGTCGGCGTGAGCTTAAATGGACTCCAGAGGATGGTAGAGGACAGGAAGGCCTGGAGGAACGTTGTCCATGGGGTCACGATGGGTCAGACATGAGTTCGCCACTAACAACAAATATGTGAGACCCTTGGTGGTCTCTGCGCTTGGTGATTTTCTTAGAGATGTTTCATTATCAAACTAGGTAACATCATCAGTACTAGCACTGATAATGTTATCTAGTTTGGTAATGCAATGTCTACAAGAAAACAACCAAGCTCAAGGAGCACCAAGGGCTCCAGAGTTCAATCATGAGCTACAAATATTCTCTTCTATCAGTATCATGCATTTTCCTTCTTTAAAACAAAAAACCTCCTGAATGCTACAGTCGTCATCCATGACATGATAGCAGTGTTCCGATATCTCAGAGGGTGCCACAAAGAAGAGGGAGTCAAACTATTCTCCAAGGCACCTGGGGGCAGGACAAGAAGCAATGGGTGGAAACTAATCAAGGAGAGAAGCAACTTAGAACTAAGGAGAAATTTCCTGACAGTCAGAACAATTAACCTCTGGAACAGCTTGCCTCCAGAAGTTGTGAATGCCCCAACCCTGGAAGTCTTTAAAAAGATGTTAGATAGCCATTTGTCTGAAATGGTATAAGGTTCCTTCCCACGCAGGGGGTTGGACTAGAAGACCTACAAGGTCCCTTCCAACTCTGCTATTGTATTATTGTATGACACGAAATGCTGAACCATGGTTTACAAGCTACAGTGGAACGAACCAAGCCCAGCCAAGCCAATGACAGATCTGTGTGATCCGACAATGCAAATCAGCTTGTTCACATTTCCTTTTTAAAAACCGCTCCGCTTGCAAGCTTCCAGGAATGATTACACAGGCCTGATAGCTATTTCTGATTAAGCCAGGCCCATAATTCATATTTAGGGAGGCTGAGAAATTAGGCTAACCAAATTGCTCCTTTCCCGCATCATGATTGCTCTTCTCCGGAAATGTGCTGAATAGTAACAAACATGACTTCTTTCATAACTCTGATAAGCTGGTCGAATGCTCTGGTAGTGTGCAGCCCAACGATCGCTAAGGTTTCAATTTCCACCTTTAAAGGAGGACATTGGTAGCTCAGGGTTGGCACGAGGGGTCCTTGGGGCTCTCTGAACTTGCTTGTTTTCTTTCAAACATCTCATTCTTAGGAATGTAATCCGAACGGTGGGTTGGCAATATATAAACCACGATTGCAATACTGTATCTGTAACTTTAACTACTGCAGTAAAATGTGATTGGCTGCTTTTTCCTCAATCAGCCATAAGAGGGAGCCAGAGTCACTGTTAGATGCTGATCCTTAGATGATGGCTGTTGTGTGTATCGGGTACTGATCAGCATGGATAATTGTGAGTTGTGCAACTGTTAGCCAGCTTTGAGTACTAGACTGTTTATATGATTCAGGACTACTTCTCGCTTGTTTATGAAGAAGTTTCTATCACTTTATCTTTCTACGAAAGTAAACATTTTTTTTTTTACAAGTTCAGTGTCTGTGACTGCTAGTGTGGGTTTCAGCAACATCTCTCTCGCTACATTTCGCTACGTACTTTCAGTCTCCTAACAGGGATTTCCCTAACACTCATGACCAAACTAGGTAACGTCATCAGTTGTCATCAAACTGTGCTAGTGTTAGCGACTAACACTGATGATGTTACCAAGTTTGGGTCATGAGACGTTTGCAAGAAAACCACTGAGCTCAGAGAGCACCAAGGACCCTACAGTCATCTATGCAAAACTCATTCCCTTCTAGCCCTGATGATGTTACCGAGTTGGGTAATGAAATGTCTGCAAGAAAACAGCCAAGCTCAGGGAGCAGGAAGGATCACACAGTCCTCCTCCTCCTCTCCACCCCACTTCCAACATTGATGATGTTACCTAGTTTGGGTAACAAAACATCTGCAAGAAAACAAATCAAGCTCAAAGAGAGCAAAAGACCACACAGTTGTCACTGTCGTTGTCCTCCTCCTCCTCCTCCTCCTCCTCCTCCTCCTCCCCCCCTTCCAACACTGTTGATGTTTGGGTAACAAAACATCTGCAAGAAAACAACTAAGAGAGTACCAACAACCCCCTACTTTCTACCTTAAACTCTGCAGATGGAAGTATAATTATATTATTTTAATAAACAGCCAGAGGGCTCCAGATGGCAACAGAAGAAAGCCAACCATTTCCTCCCACCCACATATTCCTCTCTCTCTCTCTCTCTCTCTCTCTCTCTCTCTCTCTCTCTCTCTCTCTCTCTCTCTCTCTCTCTCTCTCTCTCTCTCTTTCTTTTATCTTCAGTCCACCTCTTCCATTTTATCTGGGCCACCCCCTTCTTTTTTTGCCCCCCACCCTGTAACTTTCTGATTCAGAAGGACAAAGCATTTGGGGTCTCAGCCTCCTCGTGGTTGTTTATCTCTAATGAAAGGGCCTCTTTGATGAAGCTCTCTGCAAAAATTGGCTTGCCGGAGAGATAAAAGGGGACTTCTTTCAGCTCCTTTGAAGGGGGAGAAAATAGTCCCATGGAAAGGCTGCAAGAAGATTTCTTCCTCGCTACTCCAGCCTTAAGTACTCTTTAAAAGTACTCTGTCTTTAAAGAAGCTTTTGATCCAGCGGTGACGTTAGCCTAAGACAGTTGACTGCTGGTGAGGAATTCTGAGATGCATTGTCTCAACGCTGGCATCTGGAGGGCGGCAGATTGAGGAAGGAAGGTGGGTGGGTGGGGGGTTAAATGAACAGCAAGGAGAATCGGAGAAGCATTTCAGAATAATGAGGATTTTAAGGCAACAAAAATGGGCAACAAAAATGGGCAACATTTAGGCAAGAAAAACAAAATGCACAGGTACAGTATAGGTTGTACCTCACTCAATAGCAGTAACTGTGAGAGGGATCTTGGAGTCCTAGTGGATAGCCATTTAAATATGAGCCAGCAGTGTGCAGCAGCTGCCAAAAAAGCCAACCCAGTTCTAGGCTGCCTAAACAGAGGGAGAGAATCAAGATCACGTGAAGGGTTACTACCACTTTATAAGGCCTTGGTAAGGCCACACTTGGAATACTGCATCCAGTTTTGGTCACCACGATGTAGAAAAGATGTGGCGACTCTAGAAAGAGGGCAGAGAAGAGCAACCAAGAGGATTAGGGGACTGGAGACTAAAACATATGAAGAACAGTTGCAGGAACTGGGTACGTCTAGTTTAATGAAAAGAAGGACTAGGGGAGACATGATAGCAGTCTTCCGATATCTCAGGGGTTGCCACAAAGAAGAAGGAGTCAAGCTATTCTCCAAAGCACCTGAGGGCAGGACAAGAAACAATGGGTGGAAACTAATCAAGGAGAGGAGCAACTTAGAACTGAGGAGAAATTTCCTGATAGTTAGAATAATTTATCAGGGGAACAGCTTGTCTCCAGAAGTTGTGAATGCCCCAACACTGCAAGTCTTCAAGAAGATGTTGGATAGCCATTTGTTTGAAATAGTATAGGGCTTCCTGCCTAGGCAGGGAATTGGATTAGATGACCTCCAAGGTCGCTTCCAACTCTGCTGTTGTATTGTATTATCTTAAAGAATTGATGGGAAGGGGTTTTTTTTGTTTTTGTTTTTAACATTCTGGCATAATATATACTTGGGAATGTACCAGTATGTAGTGATGCTTCTACATGCGAAGAGCGGTGCTCCCTGGGACTCTCCATGGAGACAACAGTGGTGACCAATGTATATGGTCACTAAGAGTAGATGACAATTCTCAGTGGCCATAAGCAATACAGTCAATTAATATGTCAGCATATTGGAGATTGCATCGTAGGTCCTAAATAGACCATGTCATATTCCCAAGTCTTTTCAGGAAGTCCTTCAACCCAATGCAGTTCTTCGGTGTTCTGATGTCTCTGTCAGCATTCCCAAATCATCCAAAATTAAATCAGAGTCCAAGGCAAAGTAATCCTCAAGGTTCCAATTTATTAAGAGAGACATGTTGGTATATCTGTGGAAAACCCGAATCTGAAAGCTTCCCGGTTTTCCCCTCCCAGTTGAAAGTTCATGATCTTGCCCTCACGCCCACAAATCCATCCCATGGTCCAATCTTCCACTGTCATGCTGGCAGTTCCACCCATCCAGTTCCGGTCAGGGGTAGAGGTGCAGAGACAAAGGACGTCCTTGGCTTTCTAGAAAGGAATGTTTTATTTTGACAAGAACACATTTTACTCCTTACTATTCTCCCTCCCAATTCCCCACTAATAAAACAGCATAGTAAAATAAGAGAGAGTTGTGGTAGGCCAAAGATCCTAAAAGGAACCAGCTGCAGGCCTGACAGTCTGCTTACTTATGGCAGGGAGTTGGACTAGATGACCTCCAAGGTCCCTTCCAAATCTGCTATTGTATTGTATTGTATTGTATTGTATTGTATTGTATTGTATTGTATTGTATTGTATTGTATTGTATTGTATTGTATGTGTGCATCCCCTGACTTCTGAAGAAGCGTGTACAAAATCTCATTCTTCATAGTCAATATATTTGGGAAAAAACTCAGAGCAACATAGATTTTCTTCCAGTGGTTCTTTAGTTCATGGTTAGAATTTTACCATGTCCGATATACAGTGTGGATTCCAGGCAGACGAGCTGTATTCGAGGATTGGTCTAGCAAAGGTTTTGTATGCCCTAGTTAGCAATACAGTGTTACCGGAAAAGAAGCTTCGCAAAATTAGGTTAGCATCTCTTAATGCCTTTTTTGGCAATGCTGTTACAGTGGGCTCTGGGGCTTAGATCCTTTGAGATGAGGACTCCTAGGTCCTTGACAGAGTGGGGGTCGTCTACAAGGTCGTATCCACCCAGCTTGTTATTTGGTGTTCTGATTTTTGTTGCCAGAGCATTTGTGGATTGAGATTTGGAGTTGCCGATTGTTCGACCATTCTGACACATAGCCAAGGTCTATGGTCTGCATTTTCATTCCCAGTGCGTCCCTCCTCCTTCCTTTCTTTAAACTGTGGCTTGCAAATTGGTGGCTGTTGTTCTAATTACATTCGCCTTGCAACTTTGTGCTCACTGAAGCCTTTGATAGCAAGTCTGAAAGAACATCCCATAAATAAGGAGGCAATTACATTTGCGTGGGAAATCGACTGACCTGCCAGGAGCGGTGAATTGACCCAGGGTGGCTTGTTTGGGGGATGATACAAGTCCACCCTGGTGGTGGTGGAACATGGATAGGAAGACAGACCGAAGAAGAACAAGAGTTTACAACAAGTAAAGCCAACGTGTAGGAGTACATTGAAAAGAATGTACTGTGGAGGGCTTTAGGTTGACTTAAGTCACCGATTCCTGCAAAACCCATTAGAGAAGACAGTTGCGTTAGCATCCTAGTAGAGAAAAATAAAAAAGAAAAGTACTGAAAATTGAACCATCGTTTTTAACTCTGAGGAACTGCTAGATCAGATTAAATACCTGTCTGGGTCTTCTAGAGCCAGCTACAGGCTTCTAGGAGATCCAGAAGAGTTTCCTAAACTACAGGTGGTCCTTGGTTATGACCAGGGGTGGGATTCAGCAGGTTCTGACCAGTTCTGGAGAACCAGTAGCAGAAATTTTGAGTAGTTTGGAGAACCGGTAAATATCACCTCTGGCTGGCGCCGCCCCCATCTAGCTGATTTCTCCTCTCCTCCCTCTCCTTCTTCCTTTCTTTTCCTCTCCTCCTCTCACCTCCCCAATCTCTCCTCTCCTCTCTCCTTCTTCCTCTCCTCTCCTCTCCTCTCCTCCCTCTCCTCTCCTCTCCTCTCCACTCTCCTTCTTCCTCTCCTCTCCTCTCCTCTCACTTCCCTAATCTCTCCTCTTCTCTCTTCTCCTCTCCTTTTTTCTCCTCTCCTCTCTGCTCTCCTTCTTCCTCTCCTCTACTCCTCTCACCTCCCTAATCTCTCCTCTCCCTTCCTCTCTCCCCTCCCCTTTCCCCACCCTGTGGGTGGGTATGTAATACTGGTAAATTGTCAACTGCAAGGGTGGAGAGAAAAAAGAAGTAGATAAATTATCTCTAATGCTTGTAGGGTAAGAACATTAGAAAAAAGAATCTTGATAAGTAATTGCCATGATTTTTATGTAGTGTTGTTAATGTACTTAGTGATTTACAAAGCAATGAACAAAAAAAAAATATTGTGCATTTCCTCCAAAGGAATTTGGTTAAATTTTAACCAAGGAGAGACAGCAGAAGGCATTAATATAATAATTACTATAAACAATAATAATGTTCCAGCAACGTAATCCATAAAGAGGGAATTTGTGGAGGAAGGGATTAGAGTGTTTGTTTTTAATCAAGATTTATGGCAAAGAAAAAGCAGCTGTGACATGGAAATACACAAAAGCAAAAGACAAACGAAGCAAAATAAATACATAAAAATAAAAACAACAACGGCCTCTTTCCCAGAATTATTTTTTTAACCGGACTTCGATTTGAGAGCAATTTCAACCGAGAATATTCTCAGAAAGAAAGCTGCCTTCTAATAACCTTTCAAAAACAAAACAACAACACAGAAATCGCAAGATTCTTTTGAAAAGAAGAACGTGTTCCTTGCCCCTTTATTTCCTGCCAAATGTGGGTTCTTAAAAACAGCACCCCGAATGGGTAAATCAATAGTTACCATTCTTCTTTCAAAAAAGATACATTACACTTATTTTTCCAATAGAGCTACAACAGGAGAAATAAAGGAGAAAAAAAAGACAAAACCCCACGCAGATGAATAACTTGCATGAAGATAAATTAAAAGCCACAACGCAACGCATCCTCACCTCTGGGGTTAGGAATGTTTGCTAGTTTCTTAATTTGCAAAGTCGACTGGATTTTGCAGTGCCCTTGTCAGCCATTAGTGTAAATTAGTGAAGTTCTTCTCTACTGCAAAGGCAGGAAAAATAAGCACATTAGTAAAAGCTGCAGAAACAAGCTGATATTATTTCACCAATAAATATCTGGTGTGTGGCTGAGACTTTCCAATGGCCTCCTTAAGGGACCACATTTATTTATTTGATTTGATTTATAAACCACACCCTCTCCCCAAAGGGACCCGGGGTGGTGCACAGGACAAGCATATAAAAACACAACAATACAATATTTAAAATCGAATTAAATAATTAACCCTGCGCTAAAATTTTAAAATACTAAAACCCTTAAAAGTAATTCCCTGTAGTCCCAATTAAAACAATTTAATACATTACAGCCTGGGGTGGATAGGTTAGGCCAGGCCGGCCTGTTGAAAGAGGTAAGTTTTTAGCTTTTGGCGGAAGGAGCAGAGGTCCTTAGTTGTTCTGAGATCGGGGGGTAGGTCGTTCCAGAGAGTTGGCCCCTCCACAGAGAAGGCCCTTCCCCTGGGCGTCACCCGCTGGCATTGCCTAGTGGACGGTACCTGGAGAAGTCCCTCTCTGTGGGAGCGAATTGGCCGAAGGGATGTATGGGGTAGGATGCGATCCCGCAGATAAGTAGGTCCTGTGCCAAACATGTCAAACACACTTGCTCCTTCTCCTCCATAAAGACCAATTTTCGAATACAGCTCCTCTGCCTGGAATCCACAGTGTATATCGGACATTAATACGATCGAGCGAGTCCAGCAGTGTTTCACGAGAAGAGTCCTCCACTCCTCTGCTCACAATAGAAGCCCTTCAGCCAACAGGCTTGAAATGTTGGCCTTGGACAATCGGGAACTGTGCCACCTATGGTCTGACCTAAGCACAGTACACAAAATTGTCTGCTGCAACATCTTACCTATCAACGACTTATTCGGCTTCAACCGCAATAATACACGGGCAAACAATCGATACAAACTCAAAGTAAACCACTCCAAACTCAATTGTAGAAAATACGACTTCAGCAACAGAGGGGCAACGCTTGGAATGCTCTACCTGACTCCATTGTTACATCCTCTAACCTCCATAGCTTCAGCCTGAAACTGTCTAATGTGGACCTCGCTCCATTCCTAAGAGGTCCGTGAAGGAGGCGTGCATAAGCGCACCAGCGTGCCCACCATCCCTGTCCTACTGTCCCCATTTATTTGTACTCATTTCCTTTGTTCATGTCCATGTTGGTACTTCTACCTGTTATCTCGTACGTGTTTGACAGACCAAATAAATACATAAATAAAATAAATAACAAGGACGACAAAAATTTGGACTATATTTAGAACACAGATAGCAATAGCAATAGCGCTTAGACTTATATACCGCTTCACAGTGCTTTTACAGCCCTCTGACTTTATAGAGTCAGCCTCTTGCCTCCCAACAATCTGGGTCCTCCTTTTACCCACCTCGGAAAGGATGGAAGGCTGAGTCAACCTTGAGCCTGGTGAGATTCGAACTGCCAAATTGCAGTCAGCCGGCAGCCGGCAGTCAGCAGAAGTCGCCTGCAGTACCGCACTCTAACCACTGTGCCTCCATGGCTCTTCCTATCCTTAACATACTAAACCAGATCTTACCAAGCAGCCTTGCCTGATTCCAAATTACAGGTAGACTTACAACCATTTGTTTCGTGACCATCCAAAGTTATGACGGCCCTGAAAAATGATTTATGGCTGTTTTTCACAGCCTCTCCACGGTCGTGTGATCAAAATTCTGACACCTGGCAACGGGCTCATATTCTGACAGTTGCATGGGATCATTATTATTATTATTATTTATTGGACTTCTAGACCGCCCCCTCTCCCCGAAGGGACTCGTGTGATGCGATCACCTTTTGCGACCTTCCAATGAGCAAAGGCAATTCACTTAATGACTGTGCTGCTAACCCACAATCACTCCATGCACATGCTAGTTTTTTCTTTTTTCTTTTCTCTCTTTTTTTTGTTCTGTTATAATTTTGCACCAGTGAAGTTAAAACCAATTTCATTGTAATTTTAGTACAATGACAATAAAGATGATTATTATTTACTTTATTCATAAAACATGAAACTCAGCCAACTGAACATTTAAAAATGCATATTACAAATACTATTGACTGGTGCTAATGGTTGATACAGTTTGCTGCCAGCATCCTAGGTATCAACCAAGTATCTACGTAGAATATAACATGTGCCAAGTAGCGCCGTTTTTTGCAGTTCCGCTGGTGTTATTGCAGGAAGCTGCAATTTGCTGAGATATTTATTAAAATTCTTGGACATGGTGCCCGATGACAATGGGTGTCACTGTGACATGCTTCATCCATAGCCGTGTGGTTTCGATGACCAGGTTGCGATATTTCATGATTTTTTTCTAGTTCTTTTTCTTCGACTCTGGCATCTCCAGGAACAGCGATATCAATGAACTGTACACTTCGGCCCTCTACAACCGTGATATCTGGTGTGTTGTGCTCCAAATGACGGTCTGTTTGTATTCGAAAGTCCCACAACATCTTCACCCTCTCATTCTCGATAACCTTTTCTACTCTGTGTTTCCATGACTTTCTGGATACAGGTAAACCATATTTTTTACATAATGACCAGTGGATTAATTTAGCAACTCGGTCATGTCTAGCTTTGTAATCAGTTTGTGCGATTTTGCTGCATTCACATATTATTATTATTATTATTATTATTATTATTATTATTATTATTATTATTATTATTATTATTATTATCATCATCATCATCATCATCATCATCATCATCATCATCATCATCATCATCATCATCATCTGCACTGCTTCACTTAATGATAGTGGCGAGAAAGGTCTCAAAACGGGGCCAAAACTCACTTAACAACTCTCTCGGTTAGCAATGGAAAATTTTGGGATCTCCTGCGGTCATAAGGGAAAAGCTACCTACAATTTAACGTAACCCTCGTTTGCTTTTTAGAGCTCCGAGTTTAAAAAAAGAGAGATAAAAAGTGTCCATTGATATTTTATGTTATTTCTTTTCTAAAGGGGCATCCATTTGATGTAGGACTCTGGCTCTTGTTTGTTTCAATCCTTTTAGAGCGGTTCCTTCATCATTTTTATGACGGGTAAGAAATGTGTCACTCTGCCCTCCGTTTATGGCTGTTACAGAAAATTAACTCGCCTTCAAGTGGTCATTTCAGATGAGACCCAAAGATTCCAACAGCAGCATCTTTCCTTTTAACCGATTGCCGCTTTCATCCTGCACCACAGTGGCATTTGGCTTCTCAGCTTTTATACTATGAACAGGAGGGGCCTTTTTTAAAAAAAGAAAAAGAAGAAGAAGAAGAAGCTCCTTTTTGTGAAAATCTGGACACCACCATTTCCTGCCCAAAGTCCCATGAGCATCCTCTTTGAAATGCAGCCCCTATGGTTTGCCTTATCAAAAATCATCTTAATAATAATAATAATAATAATCATCATCATCATCTTTATTGTCATTGTACTAAAATTACAATGAAATCGGTTTTAACTTCACTGGTGCAAAATTATAACAGAAACAAAAAAAAGAGAGAAAAGAAAAAAGAAAAAACTAGCCTGTGCATGGAGTGATTGTGGTTGAATTTAAAAGTCTCACAGCCCAAGGATAGAAGCTATCTTTAAACCTGTTTGTTCGGCTGGCTATACTTTGATATCTTCTGCCTGATGGTTTTCCTCCAACCTTTTAAACATTTCCAGCATTTCTTCAAGTAGACGTGCCTCAAAGCATTCCCCCACCACCATTTATGGGGGGGAAAAGACAATTAGGTAGCAAGTATGATTCACTTTGCGCTAAAAATAGTGTGTGTGTGTGTTTGTGTAGAATTGCACGGCTGTGGTTTCCAGTAGGAATTGTCGACATGTGAGGGAAGGATGACACGGGATGTTCGCAAACCTGCCCCATGGGGAGTAAAGAACAAACCCACGTCTGTTCGAGATGCTTCTGACCGTTCTTGGGTGTCGAAAAACAGAGAGCTTTCCTGCTCGACGGGGATGAAAGAGATACAAATCTGAAATAAAGGGGAGAAACTGCCCTGGTAAAGAAAATTAAAGTTAAAGGCTCCCCTCACACATGTGTGCTAGTCGTTCCTGACTCTAGGGGGCGGTGCTCATCTCCGTTTCAAAAGCCGAAGAGCCAGCGCTGTCCGAAGACGTCTCCGTGGTCATGTGGCCGGCATGACTCAACACCGAAGGCGCACGGAACGCTGTTCCCTTCCCACCAAAGGTGGCTCCTATTTCTTTCTACTTGCATTTTTCACGTGCTTTCGAACTGCTAGGTTGGCAGAAGCTGGGACAAGTCACGGGAGCTCACTCGGTTATGTGGCACTAGGGATTCGAACCGCCAAACTGCCGACCTTTCTGATCGACAAGCTCAGCGTCTTAGCCCTTAAGGTAGCCATATGCCCACTTAAATAATACTATTAATTATCTCTTTGATGCAAGGCACAGATTTCCTCAAGTCTGACAGCAAATTAGGAAGTATAAAATCGGGGTGCGGGTGGGGAGAAAGAAAGCTCTTTTTGTGTGTGGAGGAGGAATGGAGGAGACCGAAAGCTAGAGCTCTTGCCTCCCAATCAGGAGGTTGTGAGTTCGATCCTAGGTAGAGGCAGAATGTAGGGGTCTCCTGCTTGGGGCAGGGGGTTGGACTAGATGACCTGCAAGGTCCCTTCCAACTCGGTTCATCTGTTAAAGAAAGCCCAGAGACCGCAGAGAGAAAGAACGGCGATTATTTGAAAAGAAAATTATGGAAAAGGGAGGCGAATTTGCAAGCACAAAGGGTTTTGCGATGAAAAGATGGGCTGTAGGATGCCTTCGCACCGGGCGTAAAGGGTAGAAAGCATTTCCTCTTAATAATAACAAGGAGGAGGAGGAGGAGGAGGAGGAGAGGCAGGGGAGGTGACCAAAGGTGATAATGCAGGCAGGATAATAGCAGAGCGATTGGGATTGGTCCACGGCGGGCGGATGAAAACAGGGCCCTGTGGTTCAATCTCCATTATGTAGAAACAGCAATAGGAGAGGTGGGGTGGGGGGGAAATGTGGCACCTTTATATGTGGTGTTGACTCCACAAGAGGTTTCATCTTCCTTTTATACAGTTCAGCTCAAAGCGACTTGAGGCATTGAAACTGGGAGAGAGAGAACTGGGTCAGGGACCATCGCTCCAGAGTTCGTGCAGGTTGGCTACTCTCGGGCGAGGTTTCTGGTGGCTTCCCCTGCCACGCATGCGAGAAGGGTGACATCGAAGACTGTGGGGCCCTTGGTGCTCTCGGAGCTTGGAGGTTTCCTTGCAAATGTTTTGTTACTAAACTAGGGAACGTCATCAGTGCTAGAAGGAGTGGGGTTTACATGGAGGAGGAGGAGGAGGAGGAGGAGAAGGAGGAGGAGGAGGAGGAGGAGAAGGGGTCCTTGGTGCTCTCTGAGTTGGTTGTTTTCTTGCAGACATTCCATGACCCAACTAGGGAACATCATCAGTGTTGGAAGGAGTAGGGTTTGCATTGAGGAGGAGGAGGAGGAGGAGGAGAACTGTGGGGTCCTTGATGCTCTCTGACCTTGGTGGTTTCCTTGCAGACGTTCCATCCCTGGAAATGAGAAGGGAACAAGACCTTCAGAGAAAAAAAAAACCACTTGGTCCAGGAGAGAGAAGGCAGTAGAAGAAAGAGACTGAGCCCAACTCCATTTTAATTACACTTGACATAAGTTGAAATTGCTTTGGCCGGTTTTCAAATGTCTCTTATAATATCTTCCTAGCAATCATTCCAGAAATCCAAAAGGTTCTTGGTTTTGCCAGCCCTGATGGACTAGAACAGGCAAAGCCTTTGGGCTCAGCATGTCCCAAATTCAGAAAATGCCTATCTTGACTCTCCTTGTTCCTCTACCATTCCCTCTCCCTCTCCCTCTCCCTCTCCCTCTCCCTCTCCCTCTCCCTCTCCCTCTCTCTCTCATGACCGTTTTTCACTCTTAACGACCGTTGGCGGCATCCCCAGGGTCACGTGATTTGCCTCTTTGGCTGCTGCGGATAACCAAAGAAAGGCAGGATGATTGATTCCAGGCAGCCGTGGGGATCCTGCTCTTCCTTCCTTCCTTCCTTCCTTCCTTCCTTCCTTCCTTCCTTCCTTCCTTCCTTCCTTCCTTCCTTCCTTCCTTCCTCCCTCCCTCCCTCCCTCCCTCCCTCCCTCCCTCCCTCCCTCCCTCCCTCCCTCTCTCTCTCTCTCTCTCTCTCTCTCTCTCTCTCCAAGAGCGTCAAAGACAGCTTAATGTCCACATTAGTGGGTTTGTAGATAACGAATGACTGGCTTGCCTGTTGCCAGGTGGTGTTTTAAATGTAAGCCATGCTGTGCTCACATCTCTTTCTGATCTTGCACTTAAATTTTCATTTGCTTTTTCAGTGGCTGGCAAAAGGCTGGCAAAAGGTATCCATCTTGGGGAAAGGCAGAGTTTTCATGTTTCATCTTGTGTTTTATTCTCCTTGCCCGGTTTGTTTCTTCTGAAGAGGTTCCTTGAAAATGGCAGATTGGGAAGTGAGTTGTGGGGGGGAGGGTGGCGGGTCTTACGTCAGCCTTTGCTGCAAATGCCTTGAAAGGTGTGAGAGTGACTTGTAGATAATCCCCCCAATTGATCAGTTCTCCTGATGTAGACCTTCGTTTCTGAATGACTTCCCTCGGTGGCTTCAAAAAACTGACTGGTGGATTGGAAAGCCTGAAATGGGAGATGCAAATGAAGATCAGAAGACTGGGATAAGAAATATAAAGGTAAAGGAACATATGTGCTAGTCATTTCCCGACTCCAGGGGGCGGTGCTCACCTTCATTTCAAAGCCAAAGAGCCAGTGCTGTTCGAAGATGTCTCTGTGGTCATGTGGCCAGCCGAAGGCACACAGAACGCTGTTACCTTCCCACCAAAGGTGGCTCCTATTTTTCTACTTGCAATTTTTACATGCTTTGGAGCTGTTAGGTTGGCAGAAGCTGGGACAAGTAACAGGAGCTCACTCCGTTACGCAGCACTAGGGATTTGAACCGCCAAAGTGCTGACCTTTCTTATTGACAAGCTCAGTGTCTTAGCCACTGAGCCACCGTGTCCCTCTAAGAACTATATGAATGTTTTATTTATAGAATAACAGAGAGTTGGAAGGGACTTTGGAGATCTTCTAGTCCAATCCCCCTACTCAATCAGGAGATCCTATACCACTTCAGACAAAACTCTTCTGGAAAACCTCTACTGATTGAGTGCCCTTCTGGAGGCAAGTCGTTCCATTAATTAATTATTTTCACTGTCAGGCAATTTTTCCTTGGTTCTAGGTTGGTTCTCTCCTTCCATCTGTCACTTTTTGTCTGCCCTCAGCTGCTTTGGAGAATAGGTTGACACCCTCATCTCTGTGACAAAGCCTCCTTTGTTAGAAGTGTTAGAAATTCTGTTTATATAAAGCGCCACACAGAGCAAGCAAAGAGTACAGTCACCATGTGATTTACTGCTCAACTGTAACAGGAAACAGGAAACTCTTATTCAGAACAAAAGAGCATAGAGTACATGCCATAGATCCAAGCTTATAAATACTGCCATCTCCTGGCTGAACACTACCGTACTTGTTGCATAGAAATACATTCCGACAATGAATCCCAACAAGAAGGCTGCTTATCATGACACCCTAATTTATTAGCAATCAATTAATGAAAATTGCAAGTGCTTCTCAGGCCAGCTTTTGTTGAGCATCTGAGTGAAAATGCTTCTCTATCAGGCTCATAAAATAGATATCAACAAGGGCATCTGTTTTTCACAATTTAGACCCTTGGCCTGTGTTATCGGACAGTGTCTGTGTTAAGTGCCAACACTGAGGAAACATGGAACCTGTTTTGGATAATGGTTGGGAGAAAATAAATGTTCATGCAACTCCTTCAAATCTATAGTTTGTTTTGTTAAAGAGAAAGCATCCACCAGCGGGTAGAAGCGAAGATTTATGGATGCAATGATTTTAAAAGATGAGGATTAAACAAGGGCCAGAAAGGATCTCTGGAATGGTTAAGAGGAAAGGGAGATAATGAGTTTGTTAATATCTGTTGGAAGTCATTTGTATCTGTTTTTTTAGTTATCTCTCCCTTTGCTTTAGGCACACAAGCTAAGTTGGTAATAAAGAGTTGCATTTTTTCCCTGGGGTTCACTCTTGCACAGATGGTCTACAAATGATTTGGCTTTCTGGTTGGAATAGTTTTTTCTTTTTCTTTTCCTTTTTCTTTCTTTCTTTTTTTTTAACCTGATACCAACCAACCATGAAGTTGAGTTCCACCAGCCGCAAGGCATACTTTTCTGAACACTTCTTCATTCCAATCCTTGCCTGCTTCAATTTTCCGTCCTGAAGCCCAGGAGAAAATTCAGCAAATATTGTTGACCTGCAGAAGGCTTTCTCTAATCAAGGACTTTGTTCCTTTCCCTTTTAAGATTTTTCTCTCTCTGTGAGCTTAAACATTTTTCAAACTACGGGTTCGTCTCCCACCTGCTGATCTTGCTCTGGGTTGTGTAGAAAGTTAGCACCTACCTGTCTCCTAGAAGGATGAAATATTTTAAGAAAAATTTTAAAAAGGCAGGCTATTATATTTCCCTGGATGACATGCTCTTGAAAAGCAGTCCCTGCCTTCCCTGCCCACAGCATTTAAGAGATAACGAGATTGCTAGCTCTATTCATAAGCAAATACCCTCGCCCAAGATGCAACAAAGGTAGGATTAGCCCTCAGCCGCAATAGGAAGTGCCCAACGCCCCTTCGTTGCATCACCCTCCAAACTTCAACCAAACTTAGCTTAGACAAACTCCTAGGATTTGTACATGGCCCCATGGGAGTCTGACAACAGCCAAATAGGACACATGTTCTTGCAAAGGAATAGGAAGCTCAAGTGCAAAGCCCAAGAGAAGGTATAAATACCCCCCCCCCCTCAACTCCATGGGGTCAGCTACACCATAACTTCAAGCCTGTGGTTTTGCTTCATCAATAAATGAACCCTCTTTCCAATCAGCCTCCAGCCTCCATTTTGTCTCCTGACCTGGAACTGAACCAGATGGATATTTTTTACCAACAGTTGATTTTTAAAAACAGCAACTCCCACAGCCAGGGGTGGGCTGCAGGAGTTCAGGAGAACCTCTAGTTAAGATCCTGTGCGGTTTGGAGAACCCCCAAATCCCATTTATGGCTGGCCTCGCCCATCTCACCCTGGTCCTCCCAGGAGTCCCTGTTTTGGATGCAGTTACGTTAAGGGCACGCACTGAGGCTCAGGAAGTGCGAGAAATGGACCTACTGGAAACTCAGACATCCAGAGGGCCTCTGGAGCCTGGGGAGGCTGTTTTCACCCTCCTGGAGGCTCGGTGAAAGCCTCCGGAGCCTCGGAGGGCAGAAATGCTCCCTCCCACCCCACTGTGGTGCAGGAGGCTGACTAGGCCACGTCCATCATGGCCACGGCCACTGAGCAACTGGACAGAGGACCCCTTGCTAAAATTTTTGAAGCCCACCCCTGCTTACCACCATTTTTAACCGTGAAATTCCACCCTGAATCTTGTCTTGGTGGTCCATTTTTGCATTCAAGTTGAAAATTGTTTTTGGGCCTCCTGGACACTCACATGGCTGATCCTCTGGGCTCAGGAATTTTTTCCCCCCAGGGACTTTCCTCTGAACCTTGGGTCTCTAGGTAGCCCTTGTTTAGCGACTGTCTTGTTTAATGGGCATTCAGGGTTACGATGGGGATGAAGCCGTTCACAACCTATCCCTGCACAGATGGAGTTTGTAGCCCTGTGAAGCAAAGGAGAGCTGAAAGGAGAAGTTAAACACAACCGAGGTTTCACTTAGCGACCGCTTCACTTGTGGCACCCGACTGGGGTTACTAAATGAGAACTACCTGTCAAGCAACCTCTAAAACTAGCATTTTGGCAATAATCTCTCCTCTAGGTGGCAGTAGCTCCCTGTCCTTTGCTTTGAGCCTGGTGCTCTGGATGTAATTCATTCATTATTTTTAAAAAATAATAATCATAAACTAGCTGACATCTTTCTCAGTTGCAACCTTCTGTCCTATGAGCAGCATTTATTCATCGCCCCACCCTCTCCTAGTGGGGTCTTTGCCTATTTCTCTTACTGTTTGCATTTTCTTTGATTTTGCCTCTTGGCACTTATATCCCACTTTTTCCTCTGTGATTGAAAGGCAGAGGAGAAATCTATTTCTATCTTCAAGACAACAGCATGAGGTGGTGGCCCCAGAAAATGTTGACAGGCCCAAGGTGAACATCAAAGGTTGAAAAGGAACTTGATCTCCTTGCTCAGTCGATCCAGGAATGGTAGAACCTGGTCTTCTCATAGCTGGATTACTTTGAAATTAGATGATTTAAAATATTGATATATCTTTTTTTAAGTTTATTTCTTCTTCTTTCATGTAGTTTAACATCAGTTTAACAAAACTGATGTTAAACCTTCTCCTTTCTTTAATCATTTGCTGTCTTGTTACAAATAATAATAATAATAATACATTTAATTTGTAGACCGCTCCCTCTCCCCGAAGGGACTCGGAGCGGTGCACAGGGGAATTAAAACATACAAACATAGTAACATAAATATATATAAAATCAAATTAAACAATTTATCCCTGCGCTAAAAACCCAAAATACTAAAAACTAAACCCCTTAAAAACCCGATTAAAACAGTAAACAGATGACTAACCTAGGCCGGCCAAGCAGAAAAAGTGCGTTTTTAATTTTTGACTGATGGGAGACCATTGGGTGCAGCACCCCAAGATTTTTGGGTGATCTGTAAATGTCAGGACCCCAGCAGTGGTGAAATTCAATTATTTTTTTATTACAGGTTCTGTGGGCATGGTTTGGTGGGCGTGGCAGGGGAAGGATACTGCAAAATCTCCATTCCCCCTCCACTCTAGGGGAAGGATACTGCAATCCCTCCCCACTCCGGTGGGAAGGATACTCCTCACTCCAGGGGAAGGATACTGCAAAATCCCCATTCCCTCCCCACTCCAGGGGAAGGTTGCTGCAAAATCCCCATTCCCTCCCCACTACAGGGGAAGGTTGCTGCAAAATCCCCATTCCCTCCCCACTCCAGGGGAAGGATATTGCAAAATCTCCACTCCCTCCCTACTCCAGGGGAAGGATACTGCAAAATCCCCATTCCTTCCCCACTCCAAGCGAAGGTTGCTGCAAAATCCCCATTCCCTCCCCACTCCAGGAGAAGGATATTGCAAACCTACATTCCCTCCCCACTCCAGGGGAAGCATACTGCAAACTCCCCATTCCCTCCCCACTCCAGGGAAAGGATACTGCAAAATCTTCTTTCCCTCCCCACTCCAGGGGAAGCATACTGCAAACTCCCCATTCCCTCCCCACTCCAGGGAAAGGATACTGCAAAATCTCCATTCCCTCCCCACTCCAGGGGAAGCATACTGCAAACTCCCCATTCCCTCCCCACTCCAGGGAAAGGATACTGCAAAATCTCCATTCCCTCCCCACTCCAGGGGAAGGATACTGTAAAATCTCCATTCCCTCCCCACTCCAGGGGAAGGATACTGCAAACTCCCCATTCCCTCCCCACTACAGGGGAAGGTTGCTGCAAAATCCCCATTCCCTCCCCACTCCAGGGGAAGGATATTGCAAAATCTCCACTCCCTCCCTACTCCAGGGGAAGGATACTGCAAAATCCCCATTCCTTCCCCACTCCAAGCGAAGGTTGCTGCAAAATCCCCATTCCCTCCCCACTCCAGGAGAAGGATATTGCAAATCTACATTCCCTCCCCACTCCAGGGGAAGCATACTGCAAACTCCCCATTCCCTCCCCACTCCAGGGAAAGGATACTGCAAAATCTTCTTTCCCTCCCCACTCCAGGGGAAGCATACTGCAAACTCCCCATTCCCTCCCCACTCCAGGGAAAGGATACTGCAAAATCTCCATTCCCTCCCCACTCCAGGAGAAGGATATTGCAAAATCTCCATTCCCTCCCCACTCCAGGGGAAGGATACTGCAAACTCCCCATTCCCTCCCCACTCTAGGGGAAGGATAAGAAAAAACTCTGCTTTTTTCACCCCTCAGCTTCCTGAAAGACGCAACCTGTTGCTGCTCTTGAAAATGTTCTGCTTTGCTTATTGGTTTATGAATCATCAGAGCGATATCCCCAAAATAATAACTGACTCACACAACTTATGAAAAGGGGGGGAAAAAGCCACGTCTCTAATAAAACAGCCGCATGTCAGCTTGGATCTAAAATAAACACCAAATGAACAGTTGTCTGAGCGATTGCCAGAACGAGCTGAAGCTAGAAAGAAAGAGACTAACACCACTGCCCTGAAAATTGTCAACAAATCCAATGCTTAATGGGACAGAAAGGAGAAATATTTCAGTGCAGGACTGGAGAGCAATCTCATTAGGTTGGATTAGAACAGGGGTACATAGAAGGTAAGTTTTAAGCTTACCTTAAAACTTAAGCTTCAAATGGGTGGTTTTCTAACATTGCGCACGCTCACC
The DNA here is from genome assembly GCA_039707465.1 of Rhabdophis nuchalis. Taxonomy (NCBI): domain Eukaryota; kingdom Metazoa; phylum Chordata; class Lepidosauria; order Squamata; family Natricidae; genus Rhabdophis; species Rhabdophis nuchalis. The sequence goes on along the minus strand of CM077659.1, from coordinate 7,733,751 downwards.
CAACCGGTTGTCCAACCGGTTGCATCCCACCACTGATAATAATGCAGCAATAATATCGTGCTATAAATAATGGTATAAACTTGGACACTCACATTAGCCAAGATTTCCCTCCCAGCTCCTTCAGTAATGGGCTTTTTTGCCTTTCTGGACTCTCCCAATTATAGTATACCAAACATCGCTGGCTCCAGATACGTTAAATTACATAGCCACACAGTGTAACGACATGTTTTGGAAACGGATTGTCAATGGTCCAAGAAGATTTTAACCTTATGGTTTGGAAACAGATTTCAGGATTCTATTTGGAAGCCGGGCTTAGATGCTGCTTGGCTGAAGGACAAGGCTGTGAAAAGGTCCTTCTCTGCACTACACACACACACACACACAAACAAACACCGACCAGAGTTCTATAGTTTTTTATGCAAGTTTCATCTAGGTTTGTTTGCTTGTTTGTTTTGGTCCCTTCGAGCCCGTGTTGATTCTTGGTCACTGCCCAGATAGGTTCCTCGCAGTTTTCATGGGCAAGATATCGCGATCCTTTGCCATTGTCTGCTTCCTAGGGCTTAGATAGAGTGACTGGCCTGAGGTCAGTCAGCTGGTTTTGTCCCTAAGGACAAATCTCCCAACTTCCTCTGGGCTAAACCACCTGAATGTTATATTTTTTTTATAGAATAAGAGAGTTGGAAAGGGACCTTGGAGGTCTCCTAGTCCAACCCCCTAAATGGTTGGACAAATGGATATCCAACATCTTCTTTAAAATGTCCAGTGTTGAAGCATTTACAACTTCTGGTGGCAAGTTGTTCCACTGATTAATTGTTCTAACTGTCAGGAAATTTCTCCTTAGTTCTAAGCTGCTTTTCTCCTTGATTAGTTTCCACTCATTGCTTCATGTTCTGCCCTCAGGTGCTTTGGAGAATAGTTTGACTCCCTCTTCTTTGGGGCAGCCCCTGAGATATTGGAACACTGCTATCATGTCTCCCCTGGTCCTTCTCTTCATTAAACTAGACATAAGCAGTTCCTGCAACTGTTCTTCATATGATTTAGTCTCCAGTCCCCTAATCATCTTGGTTGCTCTTCTCTGCTCTCTTTCTAGAGTCTCCATATCTTTTCTACATCATGGCGACCAAAACTGCCGTATTCCAAGTGTGGCCTTACCAAGGCCTTATAAAGTGGTATTAACACTTCAGGTGATCTTGATTCTATCCCTCTGTTGATGCAGCCTAGAACTGTGTTGGCTTTTTTGTACTTTCTGTAGCTTTGTCTAAAAGCAAGGAATGGTCTCATAAAGAAACTTGTGCCATGGAGTTTTTCAATCAATCAATCAATCAATCAATCAATCAATCAATCAATCAATCAGAATAGAGCTGGAAGGTAGTCCAACCCCTTGCTCAAACAGGTGTCCCTATACAATTTGAGACAAGTTTCTTGTTTAAAAAATTTAAAGTGATGGAGCATTCACAACTTCTGGAGGCAAGCTGTTCCACTGGTTAATTATTCTCACTATTAGGAAGTTTCCGCTTGAGAAGTGGCCATAAAATAAAACCCTCACCCATAAAAATACCTTCCCCAGAAATCCCATCTTCATCTTCACATCCAAGAATTATCCCCCTCCCCAAAAAATCCAGCAACACAAATGTGTAAGAAGGTTTCCGATCTTCTAAAAATAAAGAATCGGGCAGAAATTACTGGAAAAAGGTTTTTGGTTTGGTCCTGGAGAAATTGAGCAGCAGAGTTTTCCATGGTAATAGTTCTCCAAATATTTTAATTTCTCCCCCCCTCCCTCGTGACTTCAAAACAAAAATTGAAATGCAAGCGTGGGACCCCCGCAAAGTACTTTACTAAGGGGAGTGAGGATGTCACCACCGCACACTTCACATTTAAAGCACCGTTTGAAGAAGAGCAGAAAATTAGCCACCTTGTAAAGGTAACATTTGCATATATGAGATAAAGCAGTGCGCAGTGCGCTCGGCTTGGTAGAGGGCAGAAAACAGAGTAGCAAATGAAATGCCAGAATGAAGTGTTGGCGGATGAGTCTCGGTCCAAGCCAAACTGACCTGGATGGATTGCCCATTGCCACGTCTCTCTTTTCGCTTGGTGCAGAGAAAAATGGGAGAATAAAACAACTCCTTTATGCAAAAACCGAACGAAGAGCGTAAGATTCGAACCCAGGGCCATTTCAAGAGCTGACAAGAAGGACCAGGGGAGACATGACAGCAGTCTTCCGATATCTCAGGGGCTTCCACAAAGAATAAGGAGTCAAGCTATTCACCAAGGCACCTGAGAAATATGCATCAATGGCTCCTGAGTCAGTAGTAATAAATATTAAGACAATTTTAAATTGTCAGCGGAAGGAACAAGTAAGGGACTGGAGGCTAAAACACATGAAGAACGGTTGCAGGAACTGGACATGTCTAGTTTAATTAAAAGAAGGCCTAGGTGAGACATGATAGCAGTGTTCCGATATCTCAGGGGCTTCCACAAAGAATAAGGAGTCAAGCTATTCTCCAAAGCATCTGAGGGCAGAACAAGAAGCAATGGGTGGAAACTAATCAAGGAGAGAAGCAACTTAGAACTGAGGAGAGATTTCCTGAGAACAATTAATCAGTGGATCTCCAGAAGTTGTGAATGCCCCAACACTGGAAGTCTTCAAGAAGATGTTGGATAACCATTTGTCTAAAATGGCATAGGGCTCCTGCCTAGGCAGGGGGTTGGACTAGAAGACCTCCAAGGTCCCTTCTAACTCTGCTATTGTATTGTATTGTATTGTATTGTATTGTATTGTATTGTATTGTATTGTATTGTACTGTATTGAATTGAATTTGCCAAGGAAATTCCTTATTCTGAATATTTTCCATTTAATTTTATTTTTTTAAAATTTTATTCATTTGTTTGTCAAATATGTACAAGATAGCAGGTGTAAGTATAAACATGAACATGAAGAAATGAAGAAAATACAAATAAATGGGGACAGTAGGACAGGGATGGTAGGCACGCTGGTGCGCTTATGCACGCCCCCTTTACAGACCTCTTAGGAATGGGGTGAGGTCCACGGGAGACAGTTTGAGGTTGAAGCTGTGGGGGTTTGAGGATGTAACAACAGAGTCAGGTAGAGCCTTCTAGGCGTTGGCCCCTCTGTGGCTGAAGTCGTATTTTCTGCAATCAGGTTTGCGGTTGACCTTGAGTTTGTATCTATTGTATGCCCATGTATTATTGAGGATGAAGCTGAAGTAGTCGTTGACAGGTAGGATGTTGTAGAAGACAATTTTGTGTACTATGCTTAGATTGGACCGCAGGTGGCGCAGTTCCAGATTGTCCAAGCCTAGAATTTCAAGCCTGGTGGCATAAGGTTTTAATTTATAAATTAAATGCCAATAATATCTTTTTGGACCTTTGGAGGACTTGTTCCTTCACTGAGCCCTTTCTAATGGGAACATCATAACCTTCACAGCATATAGTCAATAAAGCGTCTCTATACCATTGTTTCCCTGCCACTCCTTTTTTTTTTTAATATCGAATCCTGCTTTCCTAATGCTAGTAATTTAACTGAACGTAAGCTGCAGAGATAAATTAGATAATGGATAAAATATGTCGGGCAGTGAAGAGGTCAATCGAAATCTAGTAAGCAACTTGAATGAAGAGGAAGAGGAAGGAGGAGGAGGAGGAGAAGAAGAGGAAGAGGAAGAGGGAGGAGGAGGTGGTGGAGGAGGAGGAGGAGGAGAAGAAGAAGAAGAAGAAGAAGGAAGAAGAAGAAGAAGAAGAAGAAGAAGAAGAAGAAGAAGAAGAAGAAGAAGAAGAAGAAGAAGATAATCTGCTGCTGTGGCCTAGAGGTGGAGCTCTCACTTCCCAAGCAGGAGATTGTGAGTTCGATCCTAGATAGAGGCAGAATATAGGATCTCCTGCTTGGGCAGGGGGTTGGACTAGATGACTTGCAAGGTCCCTTCCAACTCTGTTAATCTGTTAAAGAAAAAGAAGCAAAAAAGTGACATTCTCTGGATTAAACCTCAGCCATGCAGATGAGGGCATTTGACAGTTTTATGCTACTGAGCAAATTTACTACTTGGCTAATATATTCAAGGGTCCCCACCCAGATTTGAAAGGATGCCAACTTTTTTTTGACAATCCGCATCTTTGCATGCAAAATCTGCACCGTGCTCCATCTATTGTTCTAACCTTGACTTCGGAGAAGGAGACAATGGAGTAAATCTAATCAGAGGTGAAGCTTGATGGAAATGAGGAAGCTTGGTGCTGAGTGACAAACCAGGTTAATTGCTCTCAGAAACAGGAGCTGAAAAGAATCTCCGGGGACTTAGAGAAGTAAGATCTTTTCAGTTCTGTCAGATCTCTGCTAGAAATGAGACGTAAAAAGAAGCATGAAGCCATAATTATGATGAGGAACGGCTATTGAAGCAATCAAAGCAGCGCAACAGATATATGAACGGTCCTTGTATTATAAGCGCAAAGGTCACCCGTTCTGAAATGGATTACCGACTTTATTTTTCCCTTGTCAAAACACGATAAATCAAATCCTGCCAGGATTTGCAGACAACAATAGGAAGACGCAGCGATCAAGTCATGATGTAAAAAAACCAGCTAGAAACGGTGGATGGGATGTGCGTTAAAACGAGAGTCTTTGGGGGACATCAAAAAAAGGGGAAGACAATGGACCTGTTGTGGCTAGCAGCACCTGGAGGAGGTATCATTTCAGGATTCTCCAAGATCATTAGTAACCTCCTCGCTTCTGAAGAGATGAGTAATCAACCACTGACACCAGGAAGAAAACAAAGGGTATAATTTTGACTAACAAGGAATTTGATCCCCAACAGATGCTATCTCAGCTCCATCAACCTTCTGTCTGCTGGTAATTTAATCACAGGCTGTCGTAGTCGTAAGAAGTCAGCAAGAGAGGAAGGACTAGGAGAGGCGTTATAATGTTCCCTGCCGAAGAGCTTCCCTCATTAACAACATTTTTGATTTGGGGGAGAAAGTACCCCAAAGTCACTAGATAGGGAAGGTATTTAGTAACCTATGACCATCACTAAGGGTTGTATGTAATGATTCTTGATGAATGTATTTTCTTTTCTTTTTCTTTTTATGTACCCTGAGAGTGTCTGCACCAAAGACAAATTCCTTGTGTGTCCAATCACACCTGGCCAATAAAGAATCCTATCCTATCCTATCGTATCGTATCCTATCCTATCCTATCCTATCCTTATGATTCTTGATGAATGTATTCTATTTTATTTTTCTTTATGTACCCTGAGAGCTTATGCACCAAAGACAAATTCCTTGTGTGTCCAATCACACTTGGCCAATAAAGAATTCTATTCTATTCTATTCTATTCTATTCTATTCTATTCTACTCTACTCTACTCTACTCTACTCTACTCTACTCTACTCTACTCTACTCTACTCTACTCTACTCTACTCTACTCTATTCTTCTGTTCCGTTCCTATTCCTATTCCTATTCCTATTCCTATATCCAATCCAATCCAATCCAATCCAATCCAATCCAATCTGTTTATTGCAAGGAGGCAAATTGCTGGGAGACAGGTTTTTTTTCTTGCCCCCTCTCCTCCCCCCAAAGCTCGGTGCATCTTATACTTCGGAGAGCCTTATATTCCGAAAAATATGGTACTTCTGGTTGACCGTGAAATGCATTTGCCAAAACCTTTGCCAAGACAAATTTAAACAGAGAAAGGGAGCACTAAGGCCCGAGAGGCTCTGATGGAGTAAAATCAGCTAGGAAATGGAGGCCTCCCTTCTTCGTTGCGTGGAGAACGGTGAACATGTATTTTTGACTCTCTTTGACATCTCCCGTCAAGGGCAGCGAGGGTATTGAACGCATTGATTTTTTTAAAAACAGACATTGTTAACTTTAATGAAACAAGCGTGGAGAAAGCTGGCATACATTAGCATATTTTCTTTCCCATCCTACTTCACTTCTCTTTTGTTCTAAAATCCCACTTGGAAATCCACAGTGGACCCACCGATGTAAAAAAAACCCCACTGGATATATTAAGTGTTACAGGTAGTCTTTGATTACAACAGTTTCTTCAGGGCCACTTAAAGTTACAACAGCTCTGTAAACAAGGGACTTATGACCCTTTTTTCACACTTAAGACCGTTGCAGCATCCCGATGGTCATGTGGTCACAATTCAGAGCTTGGACACTGGCATGTATGTAGGACGGTTGCAGTGTCACTGGAGTCAACTGTGGTGGTATGTCGACAACTACAATTCTGTTGTGGGCCATCAGCGGGCAGTGGAGCTGGTAAAAGATTTGGACAGTGAGGAGGTTGGGGAGGAACCTGGGCCAGTCCTGGAGTCTGGGGGAGGCTCGGATGAGGGCTCTGTGTCAGAGGCAGAGAGGGGGTCAGAGCCGTATGCCAGTTATCAGCTGCCTTCAGAGTCAGACATCAGTGAGGCAGATGAACAGCTGGAGCCTATTCCCTGTGTGTGCATGCACAGAGCTGCCAGACAAAGGGAACAGCTAAAGAACAGGGGTCGCCTTGGGAGTAAGGCCACACGTGGACGATGAATGGCCCCTCCCAGAGGAAATAATAGAGGAGCAAAGGGGCAGTGGAGTTTGCAGGAGACCATTAATTGGACTTGTGAGGAAGGCCACAGGCGGACAATGAATGGCCCCTCCCAGAGGAAATAAAAGAGGAGCAAAAGGGGAGTGGAGTTTGCAGGAGACACTCAGTTCGCTTCATTGGTTCGCGACTCTCCGAGACTCCTTGCCAAGTTCTGCAGAGATTGGCCTGGCAGCTCTCCAAGCCAGATAAGGTCTGTGACCATAAATCCTCCTTTGAAAGACTTTGCTGGATGTGAAGGAGCAGAACTCACCGTCAATGACTAAAACAGGTTTTTTGTCGGGACCAGGAGTTTGCTTCACGCTCTCGGGAAGCCTCGGTCAGAACGAATGCTGAGGAGCTCCTCAAGTCACTTCACCCCCATGGTTTCTTTCGTCTCCTCTCAGGGCTTAGTAGCACAAGCAATCCGCCATTGGGTTGAGTCATCACGGCACGTTGCAAGATCGCTGGTGACAAGAAGGCAAGTCGACGTAAAAGCCTTCTCTTTCTCAACAAGGAGTAGAAGCCGGCATCTTCTGAAACTTGTCTGCACTGGCAGCTGGAATAATGCAAAGAGAGAACAAAGACGGAGGCAAAATGCTAGAAAGTGCAGAAGGAGACACGAAGCTTTGGGGACAAGAGAAATTGTTTGCTGTTACAAAACCAGGCGAGCTCCTGCAAGCCTCAATGTACGAGAGAAGTGCCCCATTACAAAAGAAGAAGTCAGCAAAACCAAGCACCGTTGTCTTTATGCACCTGTCTAAAGGAAAGTCTTCGGGAACGCTGCCATCTCAGAAGAAAGCTAATCTCAAATAATCCCGTTTTGAAAAGGAGTGCCAGACACCCATTTAGCAATCTTATGTTCTCAGCTGCTTGAGTTTCGAAATCTGGATTTATTTCCTTCCCCGCCACCTTTATGTGGAGATGGTTGGGAATTGCCAAGCGCCGTGCCATCCCGCGACATGAAATCTGGTTTTGCTTCGCGACACCTGACAAATGTACCCAAGCTTGGTCCTCCGTTTTGGGTCATCAAGTTAGTTTTCTGAGAGATAATGTTTGGAATAGAATAAGAGAGTTGGAAGGGACCTTAGAGGTCTTCTAATCCAACCCCCTGCTTAGGCAGGGAACCCTAAACCACTTCAGACAAATGGATATCCAATCTCTTCTTAAAAACTTCCAGTGTTGGAGCATTCACCACTTCTGGAAGAACTGCTAACACTGAAAAATCCTCACCCATGGTGGAATTCCCACTGATTGTTGTGTACATTATTACATTGATTATGAAGTATAACAGCCCTCACTCGCCCGGAACTTCCTTTGTTTCTGCACTATATTTAACTGTACTCTGGTTTGATTGATTGCACGTACCTACAATAACTAGTAATTCCTTTGTGAGCTGATATAAAAAAATGTTTTTCTGGTGCGGATCTTTAAAAAAATAAATGAAAATGATATTGCAAAATGAGCCACGGTGGCGCAGTGGTTAGAGTGCAGTACTGCAGGCTACTTCTGTTGACTGCCGGCTGCCTGCAATTTGGCAGTTCGACTCTTGCCAGGCTCAAGGTTGACTCAGCCTTCCATCCTTCGGTCCACGATCCATGGCCACAGACCACCAAGGGTTAACTCAAGATTTAAAGCCCTAGACTGCATCAAGTCTTCGTGGACCCCCTGTGATAACATCATAAGGCTTCCCCCCAGGGGTCTACAGACCACAGGGTGAGAACCTCTAGTCTTTATCAACTGCTGTGTTAGAGTAGCAAACTTGTCTTCAGCGCTGGAAACTACAAGCTAGCTCTTTCTGAATCCTTGGTCTGAGTTGGCCAATGTTTATTTACGTTCTTAGGAACCCACATAGGGCACTCTGTGATTTATTTATTTAGATGTTATATTTACTGCTTTATTAAAAGCCATATTATTGTAAGCCAAGATTGCCCTTTAGAGAGGTCCACATATACCTTCTATAACTGAATAAACGATTTGGCTATTGGAGGTCTAAAAAACAACAAGGATCCCAGAGACACCTATAAACATTTTCTTATAACATTTATGGGTCTTTTTGGCTGCCGTGAACAATTGATTTTGAATGTAATTACATTGTGTGTGTATGTGTGTGTGTGTTTCCTCCAAGACAAGGGTCTCAGTTGGAAAGCCAATAAAAGCATTGCTTCACATTATGAAAACCATTTGAGATCTCCAGCTTAAAGTCCTCAAGAGAGAGATGAAGATTGTTTTGTGGGGGCAGAAGCGATGAACTGTTATTTGGAAATAATGATATTCTAGATGTTCTTGCGAATATCAGGCCAGTTGGGTCAATGTCTAGTCATGGGATAACTGGTGGAATTGCATTTCATCTTAAATTCATCTTAAATTCAGACCAGACAGTGTCCCCTGAATTATCCCAGTGTTGTGTCTTCTTCTTCCTCCTCCTCCTCCTCCCCCTCCCCCTCTTCCCCCTCTTCCTCTCCTTCTCCTCCTCTTGTTCTTCTTCTCCTGTTGTTGTTGTTGTTGTTGTTGTTGTTCTTCTTCTTCTTCTTCTTCTTCTTCTTCTTCTTCTTCTTCTTCTTCTTCTTCTTCTTCTTCTTCTTCTTCTTCCTCTTCCTCCTCCTCCTCCTCCTCTTGTTCTTCTTCCCTTCTCCTGTGCCTGCCATTCTTCTTCTTCTTCTTCTTCTTCTTCTTCTTCTTCTTCTTCTTCTTCTTCTTCTTCTTCTTCTTCTTCTTCTTCTTCTTCTTCTTCTTCTTCTTCCTCCTCCTCCTCCTCCTCCTCCTCCTCCTCCTCCTCCTCCTCCTCCTCCTCCTCCTCCTTCTTCTTCTTTTCTTCTTCCCACACACACACTAGCAATAGAATGAGTGTGCTACTATTTTAAACTTTGGGCCTGTTTTCTGCCAGTTTATTTTTCCAAGAGGCCCCAAAATATGTAAAACCCAGCACAAAAAAAATAAGCACGGCCAGAAGACGTTTCCCGCTGTGATGTGGAGATAGCAAAGCACACAATAAGCTTAGAGGACACTTAGAAATCCTCTTTTCAATAAACCTTGTGATGTGTTTCTTCTACATATGAGTGACTGTGCATAAAGATTCAACGCTTTTAACTGAAGCAAAGCGTTGGGATTATTAGTATGCTTAAGGGAGGGATTTTTTTTTCTAGCAAGAGGGGTGGGAGGGCTCGGTTATGCATGAATAATATTGTACCATGCCATGCAAGACACAGTTTGCGGAGATGTTCGCACTTTTCCGAGGCCATTCTTGTTCCTCTCTTCACGTTTACCTATTTTCTTCCTGCCCGAAACGGAGAGTTAGTTTGGACTCATAAAAGGACAAGAATATGTTTCCCCTTAGCTGTTTTTAAGATGTTTTTTTCTTTCTCCTTCATTGCCCAGATTTTTTTCAATCTTTAACTCTGATGTTTTGCCTTAGCTTTTCTTTTTTCTTTTTTTTGCTAAGATCTGAAGAATCCAGCCTGAGTTAAGACTTCACAAAAGCTTACACACTCTAACACAGGGGTGTCAAACTCGAGGCCCGTGGGCTGGATCCAGCTCACAGAGTGCTTAGATCTGGCCCGCAGGGCCGCCCTAGAAACAGCAAAGGGCTGGCCTTCTGCTGGGCTCTGTCAGTGAAAATGGAGCTCAGGAGCGGAGCACCTGCAGGGAAGATGGTCTTTGTGTACGTCTCCAATCAAGAGATTGATGAAATATTATCCTTGGGGAAACCAGGACAAAGAAAATCAAAATCCAAGTTGGATTGAATTTAACTTCCATTGAAATGGAATCCAGGCTCAGATTCAAATTCTTGTTATGATTTGCTTATCTATTTATTGAATTTCGATCTCTCCTCTTGGGAACCCAAGATTGCTCTGCCTGTATTTCTGACCCATGACCTTCTATGGAGAACCCTCAGGGAATCTCCAGTTGATAAGCGGTTGAAGTTAGGTAAAGGTTCCCCTCGCACATCTGTGCTAGTTGTTCCCGACTCTAGGGGCAGGTGCTCATCTCCTTTTCAAAGCCAAAGAGCCAGCGCTGTCCGAAGACGTCTCCGTGGTCATGTGGCCAGCATGACTAAACGCCGAAGACGCACGGAACGCTGTTCCCTTCCCACCAAAGGTGGGCCCTCTTTTTCTACTTGCATTTTTCACATGCTTTCCAACGGCTAGGTTGGCAAAAGCTGGGACAAGTCACAGGAGCTCACTCCGTTATGCAACACTAAGGACTCGAACCGTTGAACTGCTGACCTTTCTGATCAACAAGCTCGGCGTCTTAGCCACTGAGCCGCCGCGTCCCTGTTGAACTTATATCAACAATTCTGCAATATTTATTTTGCAATTGGGCTAAATGTTTAATGCTCAGGGTTTGTTCTGGCTTGATTTGTTTGAATGCTCTCTGCTTTCTCTCTCACTTTCCCCACATTATCTCCTATCTGTAGTCTTTAAATTACTGTTTGCAAGAGAATGCAGTTTTGGCATGACTCATGTATCTCAGTGATCCTCTGGTGTCCTCCCCCACCCCCACTTTGTGATGCAACATGCACAGAGATGCTAATTAAGAACGATGGGGGGAATTCAATTTAAAGAAAGATTAGCAGCATGTCTTCCTCGCCAATGTAGCTGGTTGACACAACATGAACTCAAGGCCAACCCTGACATCACATTGCTTGAATGCAAAATTGCTGCATTTACAAATCCCTTTGCCAAAAAATTTCTCAATAAGAAACCACTCTAGCCCTCAACTGTTGCAGATCTGTCTGTATTCTTGTTAGCCTCTTTGCCTTGACGTTACGTGGTTTTCTAAAAGAACAGCCTTAAGGTACCTCCTGCTTCCTTAAATGTAGGCAATTTGTTCGGGATAATAAGGAGGGCCATTTTATTTTTTACAGGTGCCTTTAGGGCAGGGCTCCTCAACTTTCCCAATGCTGCGACCTTTTAATACAGTTCCTCATGTTATGGTGACCCCCCAACCATAAAATTATTCCTGAGACCATCGAAAATATGTGTTTTCCGATGGTCTTAGGTGACCCCTGTGAAAGGGTCATTCGACCCCTCAAAGGGGGTTGCGACCCACAGGTTGAGAACCGCTGTTTAGGGCCTTGTTTGCACGATAAAGTCTTGATGTTGGTTTGCTCTTTGGGATGGTTAACACTTTTCATTATTTAGCGATCATGCATCGGATGCATTCTTTGTGGTGGCCTCTAGTCAATGATCCAATGAGATCCCTTTAGAATTAGCCAGGGGTGGACTGCTCTAGCTAGGATTCTACCCAGTTCGGGGAACCTCCAAGTGCTGGCTGGCCATGCCCAACCCTCTGGCTGGCCATTAGCCTTATGTAAATGAACAAGGCTCTTCCAAACGGCATCCTTGTTTGAGTAGGGACTTGGTGGGCGCCCTCTCCTTCTGCTTGATGTGGATGTATGGATGCTGTAATTCCGTACACAGTTTGGGAAGGTCCCATGGCAGCTTTCTAGAACAGTCTTCTTCCTTCCCCTTTTGATTTACTGATCCCCTTGTCCTTTTTCTCACCTTGGCAGTTCCTTATATAACCTATTCTTTTGCTCAGTTATTTCACCTGAAGCCTTATTCTGGAGCGTCAACCGTTAAGCCTCACCCAGCAGAACTTGGCATAGCCTCCTGGCAGAGCTCTGAAATGGGGTTGCTTCACTCGGTCAGCAAAAGTTCAAGAAGTTTAAAGGTGTAGGAAGAGGCAGTTGTTTTCCCTGGCATGGATGCCAGCTGCCTGGTTAAGCTGTTCAAATGATAAATAGGAGCCGTGCCTCTCATTTTTGCCAAAGGCCTTTGTCTGTTACAAGCTTGTAGTTCTACTAATATGTATCTTGGCTGTGGTTAGTTCTCCTTCCCCCGCCCCCCCTACAAAAATATATAAACTATACCTTTTATTCTTTTCTCAAAGTCAACCCATCCTAAAAGTGGCAAGCGAGTAAGAAAATGAAGTTGCGTAAGGAAATTGTAGCACAGATTTCAGCATTATCGAATTCATAACCTGCAGGTAACATAAGAGCAAAATTCCAGTCCTCCATCATCATCATCATCATCATCATCAACTTCCTTTATTGACCCCGTAATCCAGTGGTAGTCAACCTGGTCCCTACTGCCCACTAGCGGGCGTTCCAGCTTTCATGGTGGGCGGTAGGAGTTTTGTCCGATACTGAAGCAATTTCCTTTTTTTAATTTAATTGACTTCCCTATTTTATCAATCACCATTACTGTGGAACCAGTGGGCAGTTAGAAAATCTTACTACTAACAGAGACAGAAAAGTGGGCGGTAGGTATTAAAAAGTTGACTACCCCTGCCGTAATCCCTTGCGAGGTGGAGTCTGGGCAACTGAAAGGAGCTGAGTGATTCCTGGCCGGATGCTTTCCTGTCGCCAATGCGGAGTTATATTCAACAGATATATTCTCATCGTGCTCAGAGAGAGAAATATCTGCCTCTACCTAGGATTGAACTCACCGCCTGTTGATCGTGAGGTGAGATCTCCATCACTAGGCAACCGCACTTTAGGCTCCAATGCTCCATATAGCCCAGCAATTAAACATGAATGAAATATAACCATGCTGGAAAATACTTAAGGTGCTGCTGAGAAGTGCTTGAAGTCGCCATGTTATCACAATGTCGCGAGGTGTCCATTCATCCCATCCCCGTAGGTATCCTTCTGTTTGGCGCCTAGTGTATTTTGGAAGCAATGGCCCCTTTCATGATGTGTTTACAGACGCAGAGTGGAATCCAGGGTGGAATAAACAAAGGAGATTTTTGCTTTCAAAACTCTTACAGATCTTAAATGGAAGAGGCAGGGACGCAGCCCCGCCGAGAAAGGATTAGCTGGCTACAGGTGTTCTAAAACATAAATAAGACCAAAGGAACATTTGGTGTCAGCAGTAGCATTTCAAGAAGGTTTTGAATTGGGAAATGATGAAGGACGCATTGTCTCTGGCAGCTCCGCGGGCCAAAGCTAAGCATCTCTTGGGCCTGATCCGCCCCCCAGGCCTTGTGGTGGGATTCAGCCGGTTTGCACCTATTCGGGAGAACCAGTTGTAAACTTTCAAAACAGTTCAGGGAACCAGTTGTTGGAAGAAATCTCATAACATTCTGGTGTTGTTTCTAGCCTCATCTTCATTGCCCTGTTTACAGAAACTGCCTCTCTCTCCGGTTAACCCTTATTACGTTGTCACAGCTAAGGCGAAGCGCCCATTGATGTGAGTGACGTTGAGTTGTCCACACCCACCCAGTCACATGACCACCGAGCCCCGCCTACCCAGCTGGTCATTAGGGCAGAGAACCGGTTGTTAAATTATTTGAATCCCACCACTGTTGACACCCCTGCGTTAGAGCGATCTACAAGGGATGTAGACTCTGTTCCAGGTTCTTTATCTACCGTCCAACCAAGGTTACAGCCTGCTCCTAATATCACCTGAAAAGCAACATCTGAAGAGGAATAGAAGTGTTCGCCCAGCTGACGATGGAAGGAAAGCCAGCAAGATAACGAAATGGCTCCCGGGAGTCGGCGTGTTTAGCTGAGCTGCTCCAAGCACCATATCGATGACGACTTCTTCACTGCCCCTGAAATTGGCAGCTTGCTACCAAGACCTAGCCACGCCACCTTAGCGCATGCGTTGAATGCTTGCCCCTGTTCTTTGCTGACAGTTGTCATCCGCCTCTTAACAAAGACGGTGTGTGCATGCCTTGATTGATATCTGAGTTTCCGGAGAGCGTTATTTGCTCTTCAATGACACCCCGCGTCGGTTCTTACACCACGATGTCCTTGGTGGGATGTGGGAGATGTGTGCTGCATCCTAAAGGCATTTGAAATGTCACCCTGCCTTTCAAAGAGCCGAGCGGAGCCGCAGCACCCGCGATGAAAACAAACGAGCCAAATTTTTCTTCAAAGTTTGAGCTGTTTATTTAAATGCGGCTTAAAGCAGCCTTCGGTTATGTTTCCAGAGCGGCTGACATTCAGGAGGACTACAAATTAAGGCAACGTAAAACATGCTAAATTAATTATCAGGAAAAAGCAGGAGCCTTTATTCCAATCAAGATTCATGTCATTGCATTGGAAAACTAGACCAACAGAAGAGGCTGAAGTTACAAAGGGTTATTATTATTTTTTTTTTAAAGAAATAGCATTCAGCAGAGGCAATAAATAAAAACTAAAGCCTAAGGACTCTTAGGCTTTCCTTCCTTCCTTCCTTCCTTCCTTCCTTCCTTCCTTCCTTCCTTCCTTCCTTCCTTCCTTCCTTCCTTCCTTTCTTCCTTCCCTCCCTCCATCTCATCCCATCCCATCCCATCCCATCCCATCCCATCCCATCCCATCCCATCCCATCCCATCCTCTAATTCCATCCATTCCATTCTATTCTAATGTTGCTTTCTCTATTTTCTCCAGATACTGTTGGAATGCTGCAATCTTAGAATGATGCAATTCTTTCTCAAAAGTTGAATAATAATAATAATCTTTATTGTCATTGTAATAAAATAAAATAAAATTACAATGAAATGAATGATCCAGAGGTGGAAAAGAACCAGGAGAAAAGATAAAAAAAGACAGAAATCTGGAAGACTTTCTTGCATATTTCTTTCTCCCTCCATATCTGTAATTTTAAAATCTCAGAGGTGCCCTTCGTTAGCTGGGAACCGTTGAAAACTACTTGACTTAAAAGCTGATCCAACATAGTGGTTTAAGATGTTCCAGGAAGATCTGGAAGTCCTGAGTTTTAGTCCCCCCCTTAAATACAAAAACCAGTGGAATGACTATGGCCCAGTCCAAGGAAGCCCTAGGAAGAAGGCCGGCCCCTTCCAAAATGCCATCTAGTCATCAGCAGTCAAGAGTGACTTGAAGGGCAATAACATTTGCAAATGTTTTAAGTGAATTGAATAGTTTGGCTAAATTTATGTGGCCTTATATAATCCTTCAAGGCCACACTGTAAAACCAATGACTTTTGCTGTAATTAAAAAGCATAAAAACCATGCTTATAAACAACAGTAACATCATATTATTCTGAACATCCTATTGGGATGATTTTATTGGCCAAACTAATTTACCTGTTGTTCCAAAAGTGCTTTTTCAAGAGGCAACTGGACTTTCTTGTTTATTTCTTTTATTAGTCATCATTTTTAAAGCGCTCCATGGCTCGGGACCTAGCTATCTGCGGGATCGGATCCTGCCTCATACATCCTCACAGCCGATTCGCTCCCACAGAGAGGGACTTCTCCGGGTGCCGTCCACTAGACTTTGTCAGCGGGCGACGCCCAGGGGAAGGGCTCTCTCTGTGGCGGGCCCAGCCCTCTGGAACGACCTTCCCCCCGACATTAGAACGACCACGGACTTCCGCTCCTTCCGTCTAAAACTAAAAACACATCTTTTCTGCTTGGCCGGCCTAGGGTAGTCTCTCTCTATGGGGTTTTAGTTGTTTTAACTGGGAATTTTAGTATGTTAATGGGGTATTTTAGCACAGGTATATGTTTAATTTGTTTTTAATGTGTTTGTATATTTATTGTTTTAGTTTTCCCTGTGCACCGCTCCAAGTCCCTATGGGGAGAGGGAGCGGTCAACAAATTATTATTATTATTATTATTATTATTATTATTATTATTATTATTATTATTATTATTATTATTATTATTATTATTCTTTTAAGACCTTTCGCTTCTCATTCAAGAAGCTTCCTCAGTTTTGACTGGATGGTGGGGAATGAATGGAATAGAATAGAATAGAACAGAACAGAATAGAATAGAATAGAATTCTTTATTGGCCAAGTGTGATTGGACACACAAGGAATTTGTCTTTGGTGCAGAAGCTCTCAGTGTACATAAAAGAAAAGTTACATTCATCACGAATCATAAGATACAAAACGTAATGGTAATCATAGGCTACAAATAAGCAATCAAGTCATACTAGGAAACAATCAATATAAATCATAAGGATACAAGCAACAAAGGTATAGTCATACAGTTATAAGTGGGAGGAGATGGGTGATAGGAACGATGAGAAGATTAATACTAATGCAGACTGCAAAACCTAGAAAGTCTTTTGGAAAAGCACCTTTGAGGCAACCATGACCTGGGGGATTGAGAATATCCCTGGACGAATAGAATAGAATAGAATAGAATTCTTTATTGGCCAAGTGTGATTGGACACCCAAGGAATTTGTCTTTGGTGCATGTGCTGTCATTGTACATAAAGAAAAATAAAATAGAATACAGTGATCCCTCGTTTTTCGCGGCTTCATATTTCGCGGCTTCAGTGCTTCGCGGGTTTTTCAAAAATACAGAATAGGAAAAAAATGCATCGGTAGGAGGCAAGCGCCCCCTAGTGCTTGCTTTAAACGATGTCCACCAACTCAAGTTTCCGGTGCGCATCCTACTTCGCGGTTTTTCAGTTTTCGCGGAAGGTTCCGATCCCCATTAACCGCGAAAAACGAGGGATCACTGTACATTTATCAAGAATCCTAAGATGCAACACTTAGTGATAGTCATAGGTTACTAAAAAGCAATCAAAATACTAGGAAACGAATAAAACAATATAAATTTTAAAGATACAAGCAACGTGGTTATAGTCGTAAGTGGGAAGAGATAGGTACTAGGAAGGAAGAGAAGAAGAATAGTAATAGCCTTAGCAAATAGTTTGACAGTGGTGAGGGAATTATTTGTTGAGCAGAGTGATGGCGTTCCAGAAGAAAAACTGTCCTTGTGTCTTGTTGTTCTGGTGTGCAGTGCTCTATAGTGTCGTTTTGAGGGTAGGAGTTGAAACAATTTATGTCCAGGATGCGAAGGGACTGTATTTTCCCAGCCCTCTTTTTGACTCGTGCAGCATACAGGTCCTCAATGGAAAGCAGGTTGGTCTTAATTGTTTTTTCTGCAGTTCTATTTATCCGTTGAAATCTCTGTCTGTCTTGTTGGGTTGCAGAGCCAAACCAGACAGTTATGGAGGTGCAGATGAGAGACTCAATAACTCCTCTGTAGAACAGAATCAGCAACTCCTTGGGCAGCTTCAGCTTCCTGAGAAAGGATTTACATTCCTTGCAGACATCTCAAATTAACCTCCAAGTGGGCCTCAACAACTTTCAGAAAGAGTGCTAAGGACCAGAAGTCTGAAAAGAAATATAAATCCTTCCATTCCCAACCACTCAGTCAAAATTGAGGAAGCTTCTTGGATGGGAAGTGAAACGTCTTCAAGGAAAATCAAAGAAAGTCCAGTTGCCCCTTGAAAAAGCACTTTTGGGACAGCCGTGATCTGGATGATTTGAGAATCTCCATAGAGATTCAGTTTCCCTGCTCGCTCTCACTTCTCCCATCTTTTAAGCTTCTTCATAACAATTTCCTTCCAGGAATCCTCGCCCCTTTCGTATTTTATATTTAATTAAGTATAGAATTTGTTTCATTTGGGGCACTCATCGGATGAAACAGAGACAGCACAATGCATCTTTGTGAGATGGACTTCAAAGGGCAGCTGGGCTTCAGAGAGTTCATGGCCCCCCCGAATGATCAAACAGTACCCTGCCTCTCTTTCAACGTTTCATCTTCATGGAATACCTGCTTGGTTTTAAGTACCTGATTTTTCAGGCCCCCGCGTCATAATGCTTACTTGAAAAATGTGATTCTTTTTTGAAATTAAAACGGCTAGGATTGCCAAATAAAACACAGGTTTGCCCCCCATCCATCTCCCCCAGGATCACCATTAAATCTAAGCATGAAAATTGCCTCCATCTGATCCTTCACCTTCTCTCTGCATCATGCATGCGATCTTACAGAACGATCAACCGAAGTTGGATGGCAACATAGAACATTTCCAGGAGCACAAGATAATTATTCGGTGGGTATTCTACAATGGTAGTGTACAGAGTAGTGGCCTAGAGGTGTAGATGCTGGCTTCACACTCAGGAGGTTGAGAATCCAATCCTGGGAAGCAGCAGATGTTTCTTTATCAGGACACAAAACAGAAAATATCTGCTGTGAACTTTGCATAGGCATCAGGAAGGGCATACCGGACAGTAAATTCTCAGTTCCATTCAGCTGCCCCGACTCTACCTTGATAAAAAGGGATTACAGGGTTGTAAAAAAAATGATGTAGTAGTAGTAGTAGTATTAGTAGTAGTAGTAGAAATAGTAGTAGTAGTTGTTGTTTTGGGACCTGTGAGTGCTTCATTGTTTAATAATGTGCCACGAGGTCATTTTTGACTCACGTACACAGGTAGATCGTCTCCATAAAAAGAGACCTCTGCGTGAAATTAGACAGAATAGCCCTGTGTTCGCCTTGAGTAGGATTCAAATAGTTTTACCAGCTAAAATTACCCTAGGCATGTCTTCTAAATTGTAGCCTTTGTGCTCCTTTGAACTCTTGGTTCAGCGTCATGGTCGTGTGATAACCACACCAACTTTCTAAGCAGGCAACTTTTGTGTAGGCAACCTCGTCTTCAGAATTAATTGCAGGGCATCACAGAGCTCTTTAATTTATTCAGGATTGAGTCCTGAGGAGCATCTCCTTCCAGCCTGCTAATAGCTGGATTGCTTGTCATAAATCGTCACGACTGCACGGGGGTGGGGTGGGGGGGAATCCAGGGACCCGGATGGATTTGCCACCGAATTCAGAGAGTAGCACTTGGAAGTGTTATTTAAAGCTTTGCAACAGCTGTGGCTTGTTAGCTATCCGAAAATCTTCTAGTGAGAAAAGCAATGCACCTTGCGGAGGGCTGTGTGCTTGAAATAACAATTGGTGCAATCCCAAAGGGCCCTTTAGGAACCTTCTCCAGGTAGAATTTAAGTTGACACTTTCCAAATCTGCAACTTGTTCAAACGGCATGAGAATTCTAGGGAAGGGAAGGAGGGGGATGAAACGTCGAGCCAGGCAGTTAAGATCCAGCCCTCCTCATCCCTCTGGCTTTGATGGATTTAAGGAAAGCATCTTTTAGTGCCCCCATTCTTCTTTTTCCTATTGGTCAATCTAATCTGCTCGGGAGGCTCCTAAGAAAAATCGGAAGGAGGCTGTTTTCATCTCAGTCCTGTTTCATGGGTTCTTAAAAGGGCTCTTCAGTCACGGCCTGCACACACCAGCCTCAACGCTTTCCCAACCATTACATATGTGACTCATGTCCCTCCTGAAGCATGTCAATCAACCCAAACCTCCACGGTTTCAATCCTTAGGTTGTCTAACAAATTAAGATGTTAGAGACAAATTGTGCATTGTGAAGGCACCCTAGGAATGAGTGAATTTTTTGTGATGCTTCTGAATATGTTAACAGTAGGGTGAGAAGAAAGGAAGAGGAGGAGGAGGAGGGGGAGAATGAGGATGAGGAGGAAGAGGAAGGAGGAGGAGAAGAAAGAGGAGGAGGAGGAGGAGGAGAATGAGGAGGAGGAGGAAGAGGAAGGAGGAGGGAGGAGGAGGAGAAGAAAGAGGAGGAGGAGGAGGAGGAGGAGAAAGGAAGAGGAGGAGGAGGAGGAGGGGGAGAATGAGGAGGAGGAGGAAGAGGAAGGAGGAGGAGGAAGAGGAAGGAGGAGGAGAAGAAAGAGGAGGAGGAGGAGAATGAGGAGGAGGAGGAAGAGGAAGGAGGAGGGAGGAGGAGGAGAAGAAAGAGGAGGAGGAGGAGGAGGAGAAAGGAAGAGGAGGAGGAGGAGGAGGGGGAGAATGAGGATGAGGAGGAAGAGGAAGGAGGAGGAGAAGAAAGAGGAGGAGGAGGAGAATGAGGAGGAGGAGGAAGAGGAAGGAGGAGGGAGGAGGAGGAGAAGAAAGAGGAGGAGGAGGA
This sequence comes from Rhabdophis nuchalis, assembly GCA_039707465.1. Classification (NCBI taxonomy): domain Eukaryota; kingdom Metazoa; phylum Chordata; class Lepidosauria; order Squamata; family Natricidae; genus Rhabdophis; species Rhabdophis nuchalis. Next base: position 7,713,446 of record CM077659.1, on the reverse strand, counting down.
GGAGGAGGAGGAGAAAGGAAGAGGAGGAGGAGGAGGAGGGGGAGAATGAGGAGGAGGAGGAAGAGGAAGGAGGAGGAGAAGAAAGAGGAGGAGGAGGAGAAGGAGGAGGAGGAAGAGGAAGGAGGAGGGAGGAGGAGGAGAAGAAAGAGGAGAAGAAAGAGGAGGAGGAGGCAGTTAAAGACACCTTCCCAAATACTAATAAGATTTGGCCCTACACAAGCTCTATGTGCAGTTATAGTCAGTGGATTCTCAGGACAATTTGTCAGGGTAATGATGATTTAATAGCTGGCCAGCTGCTGTAAAGCTGTAAACCGAGATGATGACATGAGGATGAGTCAGCAGGGTTACTGCCATTTTAAGAAGCTGTATATATAACGGAGGCCACGTAAGGGTGTATCTCTCTCCTCCTATTCTATCTGCATTGTGGTTTCCTGTGTAGAGTAGAAGATTGCTTGCTTGCCTGGTATTTGCCTAACACCAGGCAAGCCGCCACCTGCCGCCATTACTACTGGTTCAGCGCATACATTTTTTTTGCGTGTGCTCACTCGCATTGCTCGCATGCACACTATACGTATGCTCCATGCCCGTGAGCATTTCCACTTAAAACAATCTGCGCACAGTCCTTTAAAAAGGAATAAAAATTACATTTTTCCAATGAAGATTGCTCTGCACATGTGCAGAACAGAAAATCAAGATGGTGCCACTGAGGATAGAACTGGTACTGTCATGTGTCCGCTGGAGTTACTACCTATTCGGCCGAACCATACTGAATAGGTAGGAACCACCTCTGCCTAACACATGTATGTATGTATGTATGTATGTATGTATGTATGTATGTATGTATGTATGTATGTATGTATGTAACCTGCTGCTGTGGCCTAGAGGTGGAGCTCTCATCTCCCAATCAGGAGGTTGTGAGTTCAATCCTAGGTAGAGGCAGAGGTAGGGTCTCCTGTTTGGGCAGGGGGTTGGACTAGATGACCTGCAAGGTCCCTTCCAACTCTGTTAATCTGTTATGTATATATACGTCTTGTATATAAACCAGTCTTTGAAAGACAAAACCTCTGTGTACTGTATATTACTCCTGGGTTTTCTCAAAATAGTAAGCACACTGTGCTCACTCTGACACAACTTTACAAGATTTCATTGTTCTTGCGCTTTTTAATGGCTGCTGTATAGAAACAGTGAGCAAACCCCTCACACCCTAGCACTGAAGATGTTACCTAGTTGGGTGATGAAATGGCTGCAAGAAAACACATCCACGCTTAGAGGCCACCAAAGACTCCACATTTTTATAATGTTTTGACATCTCAAGCAAGGAAGTAAAAGCTCAAATCCTCCGCATTTTTGTTAAAAGATCTGCTGTTTGATTAAAAAAATATGAAACCGAACCTACTGTTCCTTTTGTGTGTTTTTAAAGAACACGTAGCTTCAAGGAACACAGAAAGAAGAGAGCGATTAATTAAATATTATTATTTTTTGCAATAGAGCTCCACTAAAAATTTTTTAAAAAGGGAGAGGGGGAAATCTATTCTCAGCAGATAACCAACATTCAGGAGAAATCTTTTTGTAAAGATGCTTCCGTGAAGAGAATTGGTGGGCATTTAAAACAAAGGAAGGATTGAAAGAGGGCTTAAAGAAAAGCTTTCTTTCTTTTCCCAATTATTTCTTGGATTTTATTTTTGGTTCCCCCCTCCCCTCCCTCTCCTCCCCCACCTCCGATTCTTAGCATATGGGGTGTTAATTAAACAGTTGTGATTTCCTTTCGTTTCTGCTTGCAGATTGCACCCATAATTATGCCTCTATTCGTGGAATGGGTATGTCGTTTGACCTTGAGCTCTCTCCGATTGTAAAATAAGAAGGGAGGAGGTATGAAAAGTTCAAGCTGACACTTTCTCGAGGTATCCAAGGTGTTTGAGATGCCTCTCTTAAGGGGTTTTCCCTTGGAGAGAGATATTAGCTGAGATAACAGAATAACGAACCCAGATTCTTGGCTCAAAAGAGTACTTTGATGAAAGTCCCCGGGTTTATACAATTTAACGGGTCTTCTGTAGATCAGGGGTCTCCAACCTTTGCAACTTTAAGTCTGAAGGACTTCAGCTCCCAGAATTCTCCAGCCAGCTTTGCTGCAAGCTGAAGTCCTTCAGACTTAAAGTTGCAAAGGTTGGAGACCCCTGCTGATGAATAGACTCTTATCAGCTGCAAATTGGTCACGAGTTGATAGAAACGCAATCCGTAGATCCCACTCTAATCATCTGAAACAACAGCTTTGGAAGTAGATCAGTTTAGGGTTGCTTTGAAGGATCCTCTCCCTTTCTTTCCCGGTCTAGAATTTCACAGTCGATTAATCTCCCTGAAGAACTTTGCACATTTGGTAACTGATCGCGTGCCAATTAGAAGTCATCTTCAAATTGGGCAGATCTCCCCCAAAGATGCTTTCATGGCTGAATGCTCTCAGCAAATAAAAGGTTTGAATCAGTTGGCTCGGACACAGATCTCATCTGAGGAAGACCTGTTTTTCTTCTTTCCCCCAAACTCTTTAATGTTTATAATTTGGGATTCGGGAGGTAAAATAAGGAGATAGGATTAATGGGTTTGTTTGGGTTTTGGCTTTTTTTTTTTTTGCTTCTGCTTGTCCCAACAGATGTTGTGTTCAATGCTAAAGTAGATGTGATTTTGAGGGTGGGGGAATAGATTCTTCTCTCCATTGCGTACAATCCAAAATTGAGCGAAGGTGTAAGTGATGTGCAGGATGAGAATGAGGTGGAAGAAGAAGAAGGAGGAGGAGGAGGAGGAGAAAGAGAAGAAGAAGAAGAAGAAGGAAGAAGAAGAAGAAGAAGAAGAAGAAGAAGAAGAAGAAGAAGAAGAAGAAGAAGAAGAAGAAGAAGAAGAAGAAGAAGAAGAAAGCAGATTCAGACAATGAGGAGGTTGGGGAGGAAGATGGGCCAGTCCTGGAGTCTGGGGAAGGCTCTGAGGAGGGCTCTGAGTTGGAGGCAGAGAGAAGGCCAGGGCCGTATGCCGGTTATCAGCTGCCTTCAGAGTCAGACATCAGTGAAGCAGAGGGACAGCTGGAACCTGTTCCCAGTGTGCACATGCCCAGAGTTGCCTGATGAAGGGAACAGCTAAAGAACAGGGATCGACTTGGGATTAAGGCCACAGGTGGACAATAAATGGCCCCTCCCAGAGGAAATAAAAGAGGAGCGGAAGGGGAGTGGAGTTTGCAGGAGACAATTGGTTTGTTTAATTGGTTCATGGCTCTCCGAGACTCTTTGCCAAGTTTTGCAGATATCGGCCTGGCCAGAGAAGGTCTGTGACTGTAAATCCTCCCTTGAAAGACTTTGCTGGATGGGAATGAGCAGAATTCACAGTCAATTAATAAAAGGGTGGGGTTTTTTTTGTCAGGACCAGGAGTTTGCTTCATGCTCCTGGGAAGCCTCGGTCAGAACACTACATCCCTAATAGACACCATCCCAAGTTGCCTAAGTTTCAGGCAACTTACAATGCCCACCTTTCAGCCTGCTTTTTTCTCAGCCACCAACTCCAATGTTTCCACCTGAATGGGTGGTTTCGACCCTATCTTGCTTCCCCTTCTCCCTTTTTTCCAGTGTTTAATTTGAAAATTATTTTATGGTGACTGTAAACTGCTTCAGGGTTTTCCAGACTGACAGAAGCGGTACAGAAAACTTTAATTACACAAATGAGATTTGTTAGTTGAAAATGGAAATCGTGCGTGATCGGAATGGTAGAAAACATCACTGGCGTGGTGCCTTGTGGTATGTCTTCTGGTAATGGCTGGATTTTTTCCGGATTGGTCATATCGACAGATACTTTGTGAGTGTCAGGCATGAAAGATCTGCCCAACCTGTGTGGGACATGCATGAAGCCCCATTGGTCTGACCTAGGCTTCCTCAAAAAGCACGAAGCAGGTTCCTGGTCCCGACAAAGTCCCTTTTATTAAACGAATGTGAATTTCTCCCATTCAAATTCAGCAAAGGCCCGGTAGAAAGTCTTCCAAAGGTGAATTTATGATCACAGACCTTATCTAGATTGGAAAGCTGCCATGTCAATATTTTCCAACTGCAGTGCTGTGCAAGGAAGCCAGCCATTGGATTTTGGGCACAGAGTCTCTGAGATTCACGGACAGATCTTCACACTCCTGAAACGAATGAATGAACAAATGAATGAATTGTTTCCTGTAAAAGCCCCCTCCCCTTTCACTCCTCTTTTATTTCCTATGGGAGGAACCAATCACCTTCCACCCGTGACTTTACTCCCAAGTCGACCCTGATTTCTGAGCTGTTCTTTTCTTCTGGCAACACTGTGCACGAAGAGGAACAGGCTCCAGCTGTTCCTCTGCCTCACTGTTGTCTAGCTGCGAAGGCAACTGAGAACTGCCAGATGGCCCCGGCTCCATCTCTGCCTCCGACACACAGCCCTCATCAGACTCCAGGACTGACCCATGTTCCTCCCCAACCTCCTCACTGTCCGACTCTACTGCCAGCTCTGCTGGTTGCTGGCATGCCACAACACCACTTAAACTGATGTATTACTCATGCCTATGCACAGGAATCTACTCAGCTAAGGGTTAGCACTATTTTGGAACAAGGTATTGATGAATGGAATACAAGGAGGGATTGGACTTAGTTTGTTTGTGACTCCATAGAGATTCTAGGCTCATTCTCCTTTTGATTCTACCCCCAGGCTCTTCTTCTCCTATAGGAAGATCACTTACAATCATCACCATCATCTTTTAACGACCCCATAATCCCTTGCGAGGTGGAGCCTGGGCAACTGAATGGGGCTAGCAGAGTGTTTAATGGCCAGATGCCCTTCCCTGTCGCCAATGCGGAGTGTGGTTCAGCAGCTATATTCTCACTGTGCCCAGAGAGAGAGGAATATCAGCCTCTACCTAGGATTGAACTCAGAGCCTCCTGATCGTGGGGCGAGAGCGCCACCTCTAGGCTACTGCACCACTCCTAGTGAGATAGGTTCTTAAATTTCAGAAGCAGAACTACTGGTCCCCAAACTCGCCCAATTTCGATTTCAATTACCCAGCCGATAGATTTGCTTGACGTAAATCTTTTGATATCTGACTTTATTCGACTGCTTGTTCCGGATCGAAAACATCAATTTCCCCCTCTTGAAAATATTTTGCTCCTACTCTAAAACTCAGTTTAACCAACCCCCCATTAATCATCAGACAGTGGGATTTTTTTTTCTCTTTCAAAAGCAAATCTTACTTGGCAGTTAGTCATCAATAATTTAAGCCTGAATGCCTAGTTCCCAGTTGCTATCCTATAGAACACAACGAGAGCAGAGAAGTGCCTCTCCTGGAAAGAATGTGTTCAATGTAAAAAAAAAAAATCCTACACAACCAGCCTTGATTTCTTCCTAGAATCCTCACGATGGAAGGAGCCACTGAAGCCATTGAGCTCTTGCCTCACAAACAGGAGGTTGTGAGTTCGATCCTAGGTAGAGGCAGATGTCGGGTCTCCTGCTTGGGCAGGGGGTTGGACTAGATGACCTGCAAGGTCCCTTCCAACTCTGTTAATCTATCTATCTATCTATCTATCTATCTATCTATCTATCTATCTATCTATCTATCTATCTATCTATCTATCTATCTATCTATCTATCTATCTATCCATCCATCCATCCATCCATCCATCCATCCATATCTATTTCTATCTATCTATCTATCTATCTATCTATCTATCTATCTATCTATCTATCTATCTATCTATCTATCTATCTATCTATCTATCTATCTATCTATCTATCTATCTATCTATCCATCCATCCATCCATCCATCCATCCATCCATCCATCCTATCTAATCTATTTCTATCTATCTATCTATCTATCTATCTATCTATCTATCTATCTATCTATCTATCTATCTATCTATCTATCTATCTATCTATCTATCTATCTATCTATCTATCTATCTATGACCTCAATACCAGGAAAGATTCTGGAAAAGATAATTAAACAACAAATAAGTGAACACCTAGAAGCAAACAAAGTAATAGCCAAAAGCCAACATGGGTTTGTCAAAAACAGATCATGCCAGACGAATCTAATTGCATTCTTTGACAAAGTAACAAAATCAGTCGACCAGAGGAATGCTGTTGATATAATTTACCTGGACTTCAGTAAGGCATTTGATAAAGTAGACCATAACCTACTATTAGATAAAGTAGAAAATTGTGGGTTAGACAGCAGCAGCACCAAATGGATTCGTAACTGGCTGACCAACCGCACTCAACGTGTAGTCCTCAATGGAACTGCATCTACATGGAAGGAAGTATGCAGTGGAGTCCCCCAAGGCTCTGTTTTAGGCCCAGTACTCTTTAACATCTTCATCAACGATTTGGATGAGGGGATAAATGGGGAACTCATCAAATTCGCAGACGACACCAAGCTGGCAGGAATAGCCAACACTCCAGAAGATAGGCTTAAGATACAGAAGGATCTAGACAAACTTGAACATTGGGCACTGTCTAATAAAATGAAATTCAATTGTGAAAAAAGTAAGGTCCTACATATAGGCAAGAAAAACCAAATGCACAAGTACAGTATAGGTGGTACCTTGCTCAATAGTAGCAACTGTGAGAGGGATCTCGGAATCCTAGTGGACAACCATTTAAATATGAGCCAGCAGTGTGCAGCAGCTGCCAAAAAAGCCAACACAGTTCTAGGCTGCATCAACAGAGGGATAGAATCTAGATCGCGTGAAATGTTAATGCCACTGTATAGTGCCTTGGTAAGGCCACACTTGGAATACTGCATACAGTTTTGGTCGCCACGATGTAGAAAAGACGTGGAGACTCTGGAAAGAGTGCAAAGAAGAGCAACCAAGATGATTAGAGGACTGGAGACTAAGACATATGAAGAACGGCTGCAGGAGCTGGGTATGTCTAGTTTGATGAAGAGAAGGACCAGGGGAGACATGATAGCAGTGTTCCGATATCTCAGAGGGTGCCACAAAGAAGAGGGAGTCAAACTTTTCTCCAAGGCACCTGGGGGCAGGACATGGAGCAATGGGTGGAAACTAACCAAGGAGAGAAGCAACTTAGAACTAAGGAGAAATTTCCTAACAGTAAGAACAATTAACCTCTGGAACAGCTTGCCTCCAGCAGTTGTGAATGCCCCAACCCTGGAAGTCTTTAAAAAGATGTTAGACAGCCATTTGTCTGAAATGGTATAAGGTTCCTGCCCATGCAGGGGGTTGGACTAGAAGACCTATAAGGTCCCTTCCAACTCTGCTATTGTATTGTATTGTATTATCTATCTATCTATCTATCTATCTATCTATCTATCTATCTATCTATCTATCTATCTATCTATCTATCTATCTATCTATCTATCTATCTATCCAATCTATTTCTTTCTATCTATCTATCTATCTATCTATCTATCTATCTATCTATCTATCTATCTATCTATCTATCTATCTATCTATCTATCTATCTATCTATCTATCTATCTATCTATCTATCTATCTATCCAGCACTGTTCAAACACATTTCCGTGGTCATGTGGCCGACATAACTAAACACCAAAGGTGCACGGAACGCTGTTCCCTTCCCACCAAAGGTGGTTCCTATTTTTCTACTTGCATTTTTACATGGTTTCAAACTGCTAGGTTGGCAGAAGCTGGGACAAGTCACGGGAGCTCACTCCGTTACGCGGCGCTAGGGATTCGAAGCGCCAAACTGCTGACCTTTCTGATTGACAAGCTCAGTGTCTTAGCCACTGAGCCCCACTTTAATCATAGTTATGCTAAAAAGATTTTAAAAAGGGGGGAGAGAAAAGAGCACAAAGACCAAGGGAGTAGGGGGGAAGAGATCTTCTTTCAATCTCCTACATGATTGTTAATCTCCCTTTGAATGTATCCAACAAAGAGATCCTTTGTAGAAAATCGGTTTCACTGCTATAGTGTTCGTGATACACATAATTCAGTACCAAGTCTAGCTTTTGTGCTTTTCAAGTCAAGCAGTCCATCCTCCTTGTTTTTTTCCTTTTAATGACCCAGTAAATCCTTGCATCGGGGTGGAGTTGGGGTAACTGAATGAAGATGAGCATTTACTGGCTGAATATCCTTCCTGACACCTATGCGGAGTTCACAGCAGATATTTTTCTCTTTGTGCCCAGAGAGAGAAATATCTGCCGCTACCTAGGATCGAACTTATAACCTCCTGAGTGTGAGGGAAGTGTCTTCACCTCTAGGCCACCATGCCGCTCTTCAGCAGTCCATCCCCTTGACCTGGAGGCAAGTTGTTCCACTGGTTAATTGTTCTAACTGTCAGGAAACTTCTCCTTAGTTCTAGGTTGCTTCTCTCCTTGATTAGTTTCCACCTGTTGCTTCTTGTTTTGGAGAATACCTTGACTCCCTCTTCTTTGTGGCAGCCCCTGAGATATCGGAAGACTGCTATCAAACTCACTTAGCAAATTCCTCACTTAGCGATCTAAAGTCTAAGCTCCATTGTGGTCGCTAAGTCGAGGACTACCTGTAATTCCAGTCTCATGTCCATAACAGCAGGATGGCACATCTCAATATAAGGTCCCACTTCCACGTCAGCAGAAATGTTACCTTCTTAATTTTTATCTGTCAGAAGGATGCTATTAAATCCATGGCATGAGACGCAGTTGGCAAACCCTACAAAAATCCCAAGGGGAAGCGAAGAAGTATGGTCCTCCAGATGTTTTTGAGAGTTACCACTATAATGATTTCTCACTGAAGGCCGTGTTGTCTGGAGCAATGGGAGTTTGAATTAAGCAACATCTGGACGCACACATGTTCCCCGTTTTATAGGAAAGCAGAGCTTTTATCAAGAAATTGTAATAAAAGAATAGCTTCAAGGATATGCATTCGAGATGGTGAAATGGGTAGCAGTTATAATGGTTGACATGATATCATTCCTTTCTTCTAGCATAGTCTAGCACAGGGGTAGTCAACCTTTTTATACCTACTGCCCACTTTTGTATCTCTGTTAGTAGTAAAATTTTGTAACCGCCCACTGGTTGCACAGTCATGGTGATTTGTAAAGTAGGGAAGTCAATTAAATTTTAAAAAAAAAGTGCTTTAGTATTGGACAAAACCCCTACCACCCACCATGAAAGCTGGAACGCCCACTAGTGGGCGGTAGGGACCAGGTTGACTACCACTGGTCTAACATCCCCAAAGGCTGACAAATCTTGACATCTGGAAAACGAGGTTGATTTGAATAGCTCAATAATGGAATAACAGAGTCGGAAGGGACATTGAAAGTCTTCTAGTCCAACCCACTGCTCAAACCTACCTTACCCTACATCAATACCCTATGCTTTGCTGTCTGGAGAATTCTGGGAGCTGAAGTCCTTCAGATTTAAATTTGCAAAGGTTGGAGACCCCTAGCATAAGGGATTCACTCCTCCTGCGGGCCGCACTAATATTATACTTTCATATCACGGTGGGGGCCACAAGATTGGCCCGCGGCCCGCGAGTTTGAGACCCCTGTTTTAAACCCACAGAAGTGGCTATTTGGGGTGCGCGGTGGGGGGATGAGAAAACGGGAGCATTTATAGGTGGTGTTATTTCCTTCCAGGAAAAGAAAAAAGAAAAGAAAACCTTTGCATATTCAGCGAACACAGCAAAGTTTGAACAAAAGCCCCAGGTCGGGTGGATTTGGAAAGCTGCAAGCGATCTCTTTCAAACAGTGAGAGATCAAATGAGGCTCTCCACACCTGGATTCAGACTCGGGTCAAATCTGCAGGTGTTCGGTGGCTTCTCTCTCTCTCTCTCTCTCGTCTAACTCTCAGTTGTAAATTTATCCTCCCACATTGCTGGGAGGGAAGGAACAAAGAGAAAATTGGACGCTCTACTTAACCTGTTCTAGCCGTGGCAATGAGTTTTCAGCCTTGAGTTTTGTCATCCTCTCCCCATTTGATCTTTAAAAAAAGTTGCTGCTTTTAAAGTCTTCCAAATCCATTCCCTCTCTTGCTTTCCTCTGAAATTGGACATTTTTCTTATTAATTGCATGCACCTTCTTCATACCAAAACATGGAACAGGCTGTGCTGTACAATGTTATATATGACAGTTCGTTGAGTGGCCGTTTGAAGTTGCAACGGCATTGAAAAAATGCCGCATACCTCCCTCCGTCCGATCCGCTCCCATAGGGAGAGCCTCCTCAGGGTACCATCCGCCGGCCAATGCCAGCTAGCGGTGCCCAGGGGGAGGGCCTTCTCAGTGGCTGGGCCATCCCTCTGGAACGACCTACCCCCCGAACTTCGGACCATCACAGACCTTCCCCTCTTTCGCCGCTCACTTAAGACTTATCTGTTCCATCAAGCCGGTCTAGGTTAGCCAATAAGTAAATGTATTTTAGAATTTTAATTGGGATTTTTAGCACAAGTTTTTAGTTTAATTTATTTTTAATTATTCTGTATTTATTGTTATTTATCGATTTTAATTTCCTGTGCACCGCCCTGGGTCCATTTCGATGGAGAAGGGCGGTTCTATAAATCTAAATAAATAAAATTAAATTAAAATTAACCATTTCCCATACTTATGGCCGTTGCAGCATCCCCATGGTCAGGCGGTCACAGTTGCTTGGCAACTGGCTGATATTTATGATGGTCGAAGTGTCCCAGGAACTTGGAAACCTTCTGGCAAGCAAAGTCAATGGGGAAGCCAGATTTGTTTAACAACAGTGCTACTAACATAACTGCAGTGATTCACTTAGCAACGGTGGCAAGAAAGGTCCTAGAGTAGGGCAAAGTTCACTTAATACCTCACTTAGCAGTAGAAATGTTGGACTCAATAGTTTTCTTAAGTAATCTAATTTTCACCGGGATCAAGTGGTCTTTGGCTTTGAATTGACCTCTGGATGCCATGTTGGTGGTGGTATGAACCAGGGCAGGCTTTCTTTCTGGATTTGCAAAATGCTCTCGCACATTACGAGCCGTGGTGGCACAATGATTAAGAGTGCAGCACTGCAGGCTACTTCTGCTGCCTGCTGGCTGCCTGCAATTTGGCAGTTCAAATCTGACCAGGCTCAAGGTTGACTCAGCCTTCCATCCTTCCGAGATGGGTAAAACGAGGACCCAAATTGTTGGGGGGCAAGAGGCTGATTCTATCAACCGCTTAGAGAAGGTTGCAAAGTGGTATATAAGTAAATGCTACTGCTATTTTGTCTGAATTTCCAGGGAAGTTGCAAATTAAGGAGTTAACGCCGTTATTATGCTGAGCTGAGTTGTTTTGCTGTGAAGCAAACTAATCTAATTTGAACTTCCCAAACCAGCGCGCAAACTGAATGCAGAAATATTTTGATTTCACACTGCATTTGATTCTTGGAATGCAGATCATCCGCCCAGAATTGGAGAGGCAAATATTAGACCTAGTGCGCCAGTTTGTTTGTGAAAATAACATGCCATATATATCATATTAGGAAAAAAACTCTTTTGCATATATGGGTATTAAGCAACTATTCATAGAAAGCTATGCGCGTGGAAAAATGCATATGGGTTTTCAAGCTAACTTAAACAGGACCATTACTCGGGACCTAGTTATATGCGAGACCGTCTCCTGCCCCATACATCCCTTTGTCCGATCCGCTCCCACAGAGAAGGCCTTCTCAGGGTGCCGTCGGCCGGGCAATGTCGGTTGGCGACACCCAGGGGAAGGGCCTTCTCTGTGGCGGGCCCTACCCTTTGGAACGACCTACCCCCGGAATTACGAACTATCTCTGACCTCCGCCTCTTCCGCCAATGTCTAAAGACATACCTTTTCCATCAAGCCGGCCTAGCGTAACCTCCGTTGGGACTATTATTAGACAGTTTTAAATTTGGGGATTTTAAATTGATTTTAGCACAGGGGAAATTTAATAGTTTTTTAAATTTTATATTTTGTCTATATTTGTATGTTTTAATTTTCTGTGCGCCGCCCTGGGTCCTTTTTGGAGAAGGGCGGGGTATAAATACGAATAAAATAAATAAATAAATAAATACTTGAGCTAGTTCTCTATTTATCATGGTTGGGACTGGAATTTCTGTGCCTAAGCAAAGCGGTTGGTAAATAAGTCACGTCCAACCTTAGAACCTTTTTTTTGCCATGTTTGTGAAGTGGACCACTGCTGTTGTACAGAAATTCACACGGTTGTTAAGCCTTCCTCCATAGACTTCCCCTGTTAGAAGCTAGATGTGACCCAGGAAGTTACAACCAGGGTATGTACACGCCAGCTGCCAAACGCCAGAATTTCGATCACATGACTCTGGGGAATCCTGTAGCAATTGTTAAGTGCAACGACTGGTCATAGCTCACTATTTTCAGTGCCGTTGTAACTTTGAACAGTCGCTAAATGAGCCACAGGGGTGCAGTGGTTAGAGTGCAGTATTGCGGGCTACTTCTGCTGACTGCAATTTGGCAGGTCGAATCTCACCAGGCTCAAGGTTGACTCAGCCTTCCCTCCTTCCGAGGTGGGCAAAATGAGGACCCAAATTGTTGGGGGCAAGAGGCTGACTCTGTAAAAGTGCTTAGAGTGGGCTGTAAAGCCCTGTAAAGTGGCATATAAGTCTAAGTGCCGTTGCTATTACTAAACAAATACGTTTTTACTGGTGCAAAACAAACTGAGGATTGGAAAAATGAGACCATGGGGGAGCTAACGCTGAGAAATTAAATTCATAAGCTACAGACCTTCCCCGCTAATCCAATAAGCCTTAACTTGCCCGTTCATGCAACTGTCATTTGTGTTCTGATGATCAATTGTGTCCCAAAATAAAGAGCTCCTTTCAGTGTTCCCCCATCTTGTTCTGTTCTTAAATCTCCTCTTAGTAAGACTAAGAGATGGTGTGGCAACCAACCGTGTGCCTTTAGCAATAGTGGACTGTCACGCGTCTCTGAACGGTGTTTGAACTCCAGACACAAAACACAGCATTTGTGATTCACAACCAGATGGAGTTTCAGTTGTATCACAGGTTTTATTTTTAACCCCAGTTTTTCCAGGTTTTTTTTTCTTTCAATTCTTACTCCTGGATCTCATGAAGCTGCAATCTTTTGGGAAACACGGATGCAATTCCTATCAATTTATCCCTGACAAGGAAGCCTTTTAAAAATGGAGTCTTCTTCTTCCTCTTCCTCTTCCTCTTCCTCTTCCTCTTCCTCTTCCCCTTCCCCTTCTCCTTCTCCTTCTCCTTCTCCTTCTCCTTCTCCTTCTTCTCCTTCTTCTTCTTCTTCTTCTTCTTCTTCTTCTTCTTCTCCTTCTCCTTCTTCTCCTTCTTCTTCTTCTTCTTCTTCCTCCTCCTCTTCCTCCTCCTCCTCCTCCTCCTCCTCCTCCTCCTCCTCCTCCTCCTCCTCCTTTACTTTTTGCTCAGAGACAGGGTAAACACAATTACCCTCATTAACCCTGGTTTCTATTTCACAACAGAAAAATTAGATGACAATCACCAAGCGGTTGGAAAGCACATTCATGATTAGATCTCGGCAATCGGCAGTGTGAATCCCACACTGCATTCTGGGATAACTTAAGCAAGCAATCCAATCCAATCTAATCTCATCCAATCCTAGTTGCCAGTGTTGGAGAGATGGAAAAATTGGGGGAACTCTTCATTAAAAGCGATTATCCTTGATCTGAGCTACGATCGCTCAGTACTCAAGATATAAAAAAGCATCTTTCGGCTACACGGCAATTGATCATCAGAGCTCTCCAGTGGTGGGATTCAAAGAATTTAACAACCGGTTCTCTGCCTTAGGTAGGAGTGGCTGGGTAGGTGTGGCTCAGTGGTCATGTGATTTTGTGGGTGTGGCCACCTCAACATCACTCAGATCGATGGGCGCTTGGCCTTAGCTCTTACAATGGAATAAGGATTAACTAGAGAGAGGGACTTTCTGTAAGCAGGGCAATCAAGATGAGGCTAGAAACAACTCCAAAATGTCTCCTTCCTGCCTTCCTTACAGGATTAGCCCTGGAAAGTGGGGAAAAAGAAAAGGAGATTTTTTCCCCCAACAAGCGGTTCTCCCAACTGCTTATAGCAAGCTAACAACCGGTTCTCCCAAATAGGTGCGAACCGGCTGAATCCCACCACTGGAGCTGTCTTTTGGAAGAGGATTTCATGGTGCGCTTTTTAATTCAGGCTGATATAATGGCACAAAAATGGATGGCTGATTTGCAGAGGCGGAACTGAGGAGCTGCCTCCAAGACACTTCTTTAAAACGTGCTGACGGTATCGATCTGGGAGGATCACATCTGGAACAACACCTGGATTTCAAAAGAAGCAGCCAGAACACCTGGATTTTTTTTCTCCGTTTTTTTTCCCTTGACTTGTGTGAGGAGGAGCCACAGTGGCGTGGCGATTAGAGTGCAGTTCTGCAGGCTACTTCTGCTGACTGCCCATTATTTGCAATTTGGCAGTTCGAATCGCACCAGGCTCAAAGTTGACTCAGCCTTCCGTCCTTTCCGAGGTGGGTAAAACGAGGACCCAGATTGTTGGGGGGCAAGAGGCTGACTCTGTAAACTGCTTAGAGGGGGCTATAAAAGCACTGCGAAGTGGTATATAAGTCTAAGGGCTATTGCTATTTCAGCAGTGGTTTTATTTTGGAAGCCTGTGTGCAATCTAGGCTGGTTTTATTTTGGAAGCCTGTGTGCATGGGATGGATAGATGGATAAACGGATGGATGCTTCGGTTGACGGTTTTGTAATCCCCCATAAGTCTGTATTGATTTACTGGCGTACAGGTAGTGTATGCATAGGCACCCATTGATTCGTCTTTGAGCTCGGAATGGCAGGAAATCATTCTGCCATTTTTGATTTTTGAATGAATGTTTGACAAATGTGTTGGAAGCAAAACGAATCCCCTCCCTCACAAGAAGCCTTCAAGTGGATCCAGTAAGACTACTCTTGAGATTAAAAACAAGAATATCAGCAGTTTTTCCCCCCTCTCCTTTTCTTCTTTGTTGGCATTTTACATCTAATCAACCAGGCCCCGGACACCACTGGGCTGTATTTGAGTTGCTAATTCTTTTACCCACTGCAACCCAACCCTGTTGAATGCAGAGAGAAAGCATTTTACAGCATTTACAATTTTCACGTGGGTAAAGTAATTAAACGCCAGAAGATCACCTTGGCGGCTTCGTTGGACATATGGAAAGCCGGTTAAAGGAACTCAGTGTAAACATGCAACAAAATATTTGCAATCATGGCAGTAAACATCTCCATTTTGACTCTCACGTCCTTCGGTTCTCCCCGGATGCTAAAATATATCGATCGCATTATTATGCTTGCTTATTTTGTTTGACTTGCTCGGAACGGGCATCGAACAGCACCATCGGGAGCCATGTAGAAATCGACATCAGGTATTTTTTAAGAGTACAACTCTATTGTGTCCAAAAGGAACAGGGATGGGGAGGAGATCCAATTACTTCTGAGCCAGCAACCATGTTACGCTTGGAAAATATAAAAGGAACGGCTAACGTTCCGTCTGATTTTTCTCATAATCTGCAACACGCCAAAAAGGAGGTAGCCAAGCATTCTCCTTGTTTATTGTCACTCAGTGGGTGTGTAACTTCACAAGCATTCCCTTTGTGAGTAAACAGCAATGACACCCCTCTCCCCTGAAAAATAAAAAATACCAGGGAAGTTTAAAAAAATAATACAAGGCATAGACTGTATGTAAAAAGATTTCAGAGAAATCTAATATTAAATGAATTCCTACAGATATTTTAAAAAAATCAGTTTTCTGGAGGAATGGATATTGTCCTGTTTCCCCCCCAAAAAACAGTTTTTTGTTCTCTCGTGTGTGAATCAGAGGTGGTATTCAACAGGTTCTGACCAGTTCTGGAGAACTGGTAGCAGACATTTTGAGTAGTTCGGAGAACTGGTCAATACCACCTGTGGCTGGCCCCACCCATGATCTACTCTCTGCCTCCTGAGTCCCAGCTGATCATGAGGAAATGGGGATTTTGCACCAACCTTGCCCCGGAGTGGGGAGGGAATGGAGATTTTACAGTATCCTTCCCCTGCCATGCCCACCAAGCCATGCCACACTCACGAAGCCAAGCCCAGAGGATCGGTAGTAAAATGTTTTGAATCCCACCACTGAGAGGAGAGAGAGAGGAGAGAGGAGAGAGAGAGAAGAGAGAGAGAAGAGAGAGGAGAGAGAGAGAGGGAGGAGAGAAGAGAGAGGGGGGAGGAGAGAAGAGAGGGTGGAGAGAGAGAGAGGAGAGAGAGAGAAGAGAGGGTGGAGAGAGAGAGAAGAGAGAGAGAAGAGAGAGAGGGAGGAGAGAAGAGAGTGAGAAGAGAGAGAGAAGAGAGAGGAGAGAGAGAGAGGGAGGAGAGAGAAGAGAGAGAGAAGAGAGAGAGTTAGGAGAGAAGAGAGGGTGGAGAGAGAGAGAAGAGAGAGAGTGAGAAGAGAAAGAGAAGAGAGAGAGAAGAGAGAGAAGAGAGAGAGAAGAGAGAGAGAAGAGAGAGAGAGAAGAGAGAGAGAAGAGAGAGGGGGGAGGAGAGAAGAGAGTGAGAAGAGAGAGGGAGAGGGAGGAGAGAGAAGAGAGAGAGAAGAGAGAGGGGGGAGGAGAGAAGAGAGTGAGAAGAGAGAGGGGGGAGGAGAGAAGACAGAGAGAAGAGAGAGGGGGAGGAGAGAAGAGAGAGAGAAGAGAGAGAGAAGAGAGAGGAGAGAGAGAGGGAGGAGAGAGAAGAGAGAGAGAAGAGAGAGGGGAAGGAGAGAAGAGAGTGAGAAGAGAGAGAGAGAGAGGGAGGAGAGAGAGAGGTCTAAATTTGTCACCCTGCTTTGTAAGGCCCAGCACATTTTTCACCGAAGTGGCAGAAAATTGCTTTCCATCCATCACCGCTGATGAAAATGGTGTCAAAACCCCAACAAATCTAAACGGAAACCTGGATTTGGGGATGGGGGCGGAGGGGAGGAAGAGAAAGTGAGAGTGAGAACATAGCAATGGCAGCAACAAACGCTTTGACACCTCTTGCTGATTGCAGGGTGTCCCCCCGTTTTTTTCTTAACCGCCAAGTGAATCACTTTCCAGAGACAATGACTTGTTTACCGTTCAAGGGAACCTGAGCTGAAGATATTTTACAATTGTGGACGGGAGCAAATTTGCCAGATGTTTCATTCTCCTCCCTTCCCCTCCTAGCCACAAAGCGAAGCGGAATGATAAGCAAGGCAAGTCAATTAATCCACGTCGAAGTAGCCAAGAGGACAGAGAAGGATGAGTTTACCCCACTCAGTTTGGGTTTCATAGTTTCTCCCGTCTTCATTACAAGCAGGAGAGGTAATCTTCCAGGGTAAAACATCTGGGCAGCCTTCAGATGTCAATGGATTACAACGGTTGGAAAACCAACCAAGGAGAGAAGTAAGGAGAAATTTCCTAATGGTGAGAGCAATTAACCAACGGAATAGAATAACAGAAGTTGTGGGTGATCCATCACTGAAGGTTTCCACAAAAGAGATTGGACAACCATTTGTCTGAAATGAAATGGAATAGAATAGAATAGGGTAGAATAGTTGGAAGGGACCTTGGAGGTCTTCTAGTCCAACTTCCTACTTAGGCAGGAAACACTACAGTAGTGTTCTGATATCTCAGGGGTTGCCACAAAGAAGCGGGAGTCAAACTATTCTCCAAAGCACCTGAGGGCAGGACAAGAAGCAATGGGTGGAAACTAATCAAGGAGAGAAGCAACCTAGAACTGAGGAGAAATTTCCTGACAGTGAGAACAATTAACCAGTGGAACAGAAGCTGCCTCCAGAAGTTGTGAATGCCCCAACACTGGAAGTCTTTAAGAAGATGTTGGATAACCATTTGACTGAATCAGTGTAGGGTTTCCTGCCTAAGCAGGAAGACTAGAAGACCTTCAAGGTCCCTTCCAACTCCTATTCTATTCTATTCTATTCTATTCTATTCTATTCTATTCTATTCTATTCTATTCTATTCTAATTCTAATTCTATGCTCTGCTCTACTCTAATTTTATTCTACTCTACTCTACTCTACTCTACTCTACTCTACTCTACTCTACTCTACTCTACTCTACTCCTTAGAAAAACAATGGCTGTCTTTAAAATCCCAAACATTCATTTCCCCCTTCCCACCCCAACCAAGAATGACATCCACTTTGCTGATAACTTCTGGAAGGAGGTAGTATGATGCATTTAGAGGAGATTACCGCATGTTTAAAAAGAAAAACAAAATCAACCAGCTAAAACAAGAAGTGTTAACACCCCTGGATTCCAGCAGCATTTTCTGCAGAGAATCGAAAGCCGTGTGAAAAATAAAACCATATGGCGCGATTGAGGCTGGCGATGACCCACGTTTTCAAACGTCGGGCAGCCCACTCTTTCCCCTGCAACCCTACCCACCCACTCTCACTCCCCCTCTGCTTTTCAGAACTGATCTTTTCACAGGCTGGGAATATCAAGTAGAGTCTGCATAATGTTTTTTGTTTTTTAAACTTACGGTATTTTCCCAAAATAGTATTCAAACAGCACTTGCATTAAAGGGGAAGCATTGCATTCTTTTTCCCAGAAGGGGAAAAAAGAAAGAAAAATAGGATTTAAAAAAAATGTACTTGGTTTGATCTCTTCATTAAATTGCATCCTTCAAAATCTTTAGGGTTATGGGCTGGAAAGAGAGAGGGTTCAAATGGTCTTAGGGCAAAGCAGGGTTAGATCTGTGACACAATTTAAAATATTTTAACAGATTCACAGAGTTGGAAGGGACCTTGTAGGTCATCTAGTCCAACCCCACTCCCCTACCCCCATTTCTGACAAATGGCAGTCCAATTGCGTCTTGAAAGTCTCAAGTGATGAAACCCCCACAACTTCCGAAGGCAACTTCTGTTCCATGGGTTGATTGCTCTCACTGTCAGAAAATTCCTCCTTATTTCCAGGTTGAATCTCTCCTTATTTATTTATTTATTTTATTACATTTATATCCCGCCCTTCTCCGCAAGGACCCAGGGCGGCGCACAGGAAATTTAAAAAACATACAAAAATAGAACATAAATAATTTAAAATATATATTAAATATATCCTTGGTCAGTTTCCATCCATTATTCCTTGTCTGGCCTTTGGATGCCTTGAAAAATAGCTTGACCCCCTCCTCTCTTTGGCAGCCCCTCAAATATTGGAAGGCTGCTATCGTGTCTCCCCTGGTCCTTCTCTTCACTAGATGAGCCATGCCCAGTTCCTGCTACCATTCTTCATGTGTTTTAGTCTCCAGTCCCCTAATCATCTTTGTTGCTCTTCTCTGCACTCTTTCTAGAGTCTCAACATTTTTTTTTATAGTGGGGTGACCAAAACTGGATGCAATACTCTAGGTGTGGCCTTACTAAGGCTTTATAGAGTGGTGTTAGTACTTCCCTTGGTCTTGATTGTGTCCCTCTGTTAATGCAATTTAGGATTGCATTGGCTTTTTTCGCTGCTGCTGCACACTGCTGGCTCATATTTAGCTGGTTGTCCGCTAAGACTCCAAGATCCCTCTCAAAGAAAAGATGTGGAGACTCTAGAAAAAGTGCAGAGAAGAGCAACAAAGATGATTAGGGACTGGAGACTAAAACATGAAGAACGGTTGCAGGAACTGGGTATGTCTAGTTTAATAAAAGAGAAGGACTTGGGGAGACATGATAGCAGTGTTCCGATATCTCAGAGGGTGCCCCAAAGAAGAGGGAGTCAAGCTATTCTTCAAAGCACCTGAGGGCAGTACAAGAAGCAATGGATGGAAACTAATCAAGGAGAGAAGCAACTTAGAACTGAGGAGAAATTTCCTGAGAGTTAGAACAATGAATCAGTGGAACAGAAGTTGCCTCCAGAAGTTGTGAAGGCTCCAACACCGGCAGTCTTTAAGAAGACGTTGGATAGCCATTTGTCTGAAACGGTATATGGCTTCCTGCCTAGGCAGGGGGTTCGACTAGAAGACCTCCAAGGTCCCTTCCAACTCTGCCATTGTATTGTATTGTAAGTCACTGCTATTAAGCCTGGTTTCGCCCAGTTTCTATGTGTGCTTTTGGTTTTTCTTACCTAAGTGTAGGTATTTACTTTTCTCTACCTTGAATTTGCATCCCTTCAACCCTCAAGGTGCTCTTAAGTGCTCCTTTCCACCTGATGGACTCCCTGCATTGGCTTCTTTTCAGCCTGCTAAACGACATAAGAGGCGTTTATTCAGGCCGTCTCTACTCCGGGTTGGGGGAAAAAATGATTTTGAAATCCGTGGGTCTTTTCTTTAATGTATTTTGGTTATTCCCGGCGAGCCAAGTGGCATTCATGCAAATGTTTTGGCTCTCTGCGATATTCCATTCTCTGGGGCCTCGAGATTTTTGCAAGTAGCTTTGCTTGTCTTTTGGAGGTTTTCTTAACAGAAGGCGCCTGCTAAGGCCAGGAGAGGAGAACTTGCCATGCACAAAAAAAATAAAAAATAAAAATGGTGCACGACTCACAGAATATGATTTATGGAAGGCAGATTGACAGAGGCGGGATGCAGCTCCAGCGAACCGGAGGCCATTCCAACTGAGAATCGGCCCAGCTGATCCTGGAATGCTATGGTAGGAAGTAACAGAAGAACAGGGCTGGAAGGGACCTTGGAGGTCTTCTAGTCCAACCCCCTGCCCAAACAGGAGACCCTATACCATTCTAGTCCAAACTCTTCCTAAAAACCTCCAGTGATGGGACACCCACCATTTCTGGTGATCAGCTGCTTGATAAGGATTTTAATTTTCTAAGAATCATTTCTTTGTCTTCCATTCCTCTGAATTTTGGGGTTGTTGGAAGAAATGTCCATCTGGGTTCAGTTCCAAGTGGGGGGAAAAAGACACTGGATTCATGGAAGTTGCTTGGAAAGAAGGTTTATTGATGAACAGGATCACATGCCTTGAAGATCTTGGGCCAAGAGAAAGGGCAGAGAGGCTGAGAGTGCCTGGGTTTTGAACCCTCTCTGGGCTTTTGAATTTGAGCTTGTATTCTGATTGGTTGTCAGACTCCCATGGGGCCATGCAGGGGCAACTCTATAGGCTGTCCTGAGTCCCAGGCTTGGTTGAAAGCATATACATGCAAGGAGAAAAATAGGGAGGGACCACCTTTGGTGGGAAGGTAACAGCGTTCCGGGCACCTTCAGCATTTAGTCATGTCGGCCACATGACCACGGAGAATGTCTTCAGACAGTGTTGGCTCTTCGGCTTTGAAACAGAGATGAGCACCGCCCCCTAGAGTCAGGAACGACTAGCACGTATGTGCGAAGGGAACTTATGCCCTCTCTGGGCTTTTGAATTTGAGCTTGTATTCTAATTGGTTGTCAGACACCCATGGGGCCATGCAGGGGTAACACTCTAGGTTGCCTACGTCCCAGGCTTGGTTGAGCCTTGCTGGGTGATGTAATCTTCCCAGGTTCCATGTGGTGAGTTCTGTTGCTAGATGGGTCCTATTACCATATTTTTCGGAGTATAAGACGCAAAAAAAAGAGGCTGAAAATCTGGATGCGTCTTATACACTGAATACAGCATTATTTTGCTTCCCGAACTCCCCCCCCCTTTCACCAAAATGGCTGTGCATATTTATTTTATTTATTTATTTATTTTTCGAATTTATACTCCACCCTTCTCCTTGTTAGGACTCAGGGCGGCGCACAGGCATTATTAAAAACCATAACAAAAGACAATATACACTATTTAGAAAACATATTAAATTAAATTAAAACCCATGCTAAAAACCGATAGCCTTTAGGAGCCTTGCAGAGTGCTGCTGGGAAGGGCAGAAATGAGCGAAAAATGGGCCGTTTTGGGAGGTCTGCAGAATGCAAAAGCTCTTTTTAAAACATTTGCCTCTTCAAAAACCTGATGCGTCTTATACTCCAAAAAATATGGTATGTCCTGGGCCCCTGGTCAAAGGGATGTGTGGGGTGGGGTGGCGGCGGCTAAGTTTCTGCCTCCCTTTTAGGGGAAATATTCTGCCCTTCTAATATTTCCTAAAACATTTCAGGGTCTTATAACTTTGCCGTTGACTGCCAGTTGTTTTCCGAATGCAATTCAAAGGGCTGATTTCAAATCCGTAAGTCTTGGCAGCTAAGGATCCCTAACCCTTCCAGGGAGGATCAGCGCATCCAAGGGCAGCCAATTCCAAAGAGCGTGGTTAAGAATTTCCTTCCAATGAGATGCTTGGGAAGGGGTGGGTGGGTGGGTGGACAGGGAAGACATTGTCTCCTGCACGGTGCCTCTGCCATAGATGGAAAAGCCGTCTGTCTTCAAAGCGCTGAATAGCACAAGGTCCTGGAAGGTAATCAAAGCCAAGCTTTTTCCCTGGACTTTTACTGTGGGTTGAAAGATGGGTTGCAAAGCTGGAGAGCGACAGAGGGATTTTGGCAAATCCCTTTACGGCTTTTTATTTTATTTTATTTTGGCGTTTCTAACCTGCCAGGAGCCTTGTTGATTTATTTACCATATTTATGGACGCGAGGCTACCCACTCCAAGCAATGGGACAATAGCTTGAACTTTTCCTTAATCGCGCCATGGTCCAAGAGGGGGAACAAAGCGCATCTAACACTAAGCTCTTTGGGCATTTGGAAAGAAGAAAAAAGTACCGTATTTTTTGGAGTATAAGACGCATCGGAGTATAAGACGCACCAAGATTTTGAAGAGGCAAATTCTTTAAAAAGTTTTTGCACTCTGCAGACCTCCCGAAAACAGCCCATTTTTTTTTTGTCAAAAAAGGACATGAATAGCCTTTAGGAGGCTTAAAGAGTGCTCCTGCCCCACCCAAATGAGCAAAAAAATGGTCCCTTTTTTTGCTCTTTTTTGCTCTCCCCAAATCAAAATCAAATCAAATCAATTTAATATTTGTAAACCGCTCCCTCTCCCCATAGGGACTCGGGGCGGTGCACAGGAAGAATAAAAACAATAAATATATACAAACATTTCTTTAAAAAACAAATTAAACCTAAACCTGTGCTAAAATTCCCCATTAAAACTAAGCTATACTAAAAAACTTCTCCAATAAAACCCCAGAGACAGAGAGACTATCCTAGGCCGGCCAGACAGAAAAGATGTGTTTTTAATTTAAGACGGAAGGAGCGGAGGTCCGTGGTCGTCCTAATGTCGGGGGGAAGGTCGTTCCAGAGGGCCGGGCCCGCCACAGAGAGAGCCCTTCCCCTGGGTGTCGCCCGCTGACAAAGTCTAGTGGATGGCACCCGGAGAAGTCCCTCTCTGTGGGAGCAGCACCCGGAGAAGTCCCTCCCAGCCCCCAGGAGCACTCTGGAAGCCTCCTAAAGACTATGCACAGTCATTTTTGTGAAGGAGGCGGGCTTTCGGGAAATGCTGTATTCAGTGTACAAGATGCACTCAGATTTTCACCCTCTTTTTTGAGGGAAAAAGGTGTGTCTTATACACCAAGAAATACAGCAATACATTCATATGGAGTTCGGGTGGCATTCCTGAATCCTGGTCCTGAAATGCCCAAGGAATCCTGACTATGAATTTGGGTTGGTCCCATCAGCACTGGAGGGTACTGGATGAGAAACCCGTCAGGCTGCTTGGGAAGCCATCTTTGTACAGTGGTACCTCGGTTCACGAATTCGTGAACTGACTGGTCGTGAACCGAATTGGTCGTGAACCGAGGCACACACTCACAGTGTACTTTTTTCTGTGTCTCCTTCTCTCCACGATCTTCCTACAGGAAGTCACAACCCTGTGACAGCCAGGAAATAGCATTCCAGCCAGGAAATAGCGGTTCCTGTTCGTGAACCGAAGCGGAGTTCGTGAACCGGAGCATATTTTGATGAACTTTTCTGTTCGTGAACCGAGCTGTTCGTGAACAGAAGCGTTCGTGAACCGAGGTACCACTGTACAGGGCCTCAAGCCTGCCAGAAATTCAAACATATTCTACTGTGGGAAAACTGGGAGTGGGGGGATTGTATGGGTGATGTGTAGCCATAATAACATTCCTTCTCAGAGAGTCACAGTCATCTTGTCCTTGCCCCTGGGCAGATGTGGATGGGAGGAATCTTCCTTTGTAGCCATGACTGATTGAACCATGTGAGGGACATGTGGGTGCTGGGGCAAGGCATTGACGTTTCAACTGGGTGGGGAACACCTGGAAGCTTCAGATTCGGGTTCTCCCCAGATGTGTCAACAGGGCTTTTCTAATACATTGGAACCTTGAGGAATCCCTAGCCTCGGGCTCTTAATGGGTTGAGGATTTGGAAGGTTATTTGAGGTTATTTGGAACCCTGACAAAAAGATTGGTGGAAAGCTGTAGATAAAAGTTTAGATGTATACCCTATTTTTTGATCAAATGGTCTCCAAATCTTTACCCAAATCTACCTGGAGCCAAATGATCCTTCTGGCAACGAGTGTGGGTGTGGAGAGGCAGCCTTCCTGCAGCCCCCTGTTTAAAAGGTTTGAGGACTTATCAAGGCCATCGCCGGTCTTAGGACTGGGTGTTGAAGCAGTGGTCATTTTCCCACTTAAGACTTTGGCTCATCTTCTAGACTAGAGTCATCCCAACAAATCCTTCATGTGCCAAAGCAACGGTCATGAAGAGAAGCTTTATATCATTTCCAAAGACACAATCCATCACTGATGGATGGAAACGACCCGTAAGAGGTCAAGACTTGTCCGCGAAGTGTGATGCAACCCAACAACAGCGTGAAAAACATTTCTGTAGAGCTGGAAATTAGGACATGGTGTCTCTCTGGGTGACGTCTGACTCTCTGAAGAGATCAGACGCCTTTGACCAGATTCCAGATGGACTTACTAAGGCATGTAATTCAAGGTCAGATGTTCATCCCTCGGCAAGTAGAGACAAGACTTACAGGCAGAAGGAAGCCAGGCCAAACAGAAGACCATTTTTAATGGAAATGATAAGGCCTCTGAGTTACCGTATTTCCCCGAAATAAGCACTTGGCCTTCTTTTTGGGAGGTCTTATTACTTTTGAGGTGCAGGAGGTCGCTTAACCTTGGCCCGCAGCCTGCGGATCAGCTAATTCAGAGGGGGCCAGAAGTCCTGTCTCTGTTACTGGCACACTCTTGCCAACCCTAATGTCACTGGGCCTGCCACTCTTTTTGTGGCCACCACTAAAAGAAGGGGTGCCATAGGTAGGGTTTGTGGGAGCAGCTTCCGTGAGGCCATTCCACGAGGATGGCAGGTGCATTTAGGTTGCCTGGGGTATGTTTCCCCCCTTCTTCATCCAGGAAATGGCGGGGACCAGCTGTGCATGCATTTAAATACTTTAGGGGAGGGCTTATTTTTTGGGGGGGGGGCTTATTTTCAGGGGAGGGCTTATTTTAGCGCATGCACTCAAAAGCCCGATTGGGCTTATTATCCGGGGAGGTCTTATTTTGGAGGGAATGGATAGGAAGAAAAAAAATCTCATTTTTGATTGCTAAACTAACTACCTAAGGCTATTATTGATAAATCGAAAACAATTTATTGCTCAACACACTTCTGGGAATCATTATTTTTTGTAAAGAGAGAAAATGATCTCCACAGTTGTAAAGTTTTTCTATTAAAAGTCTTTTTGCATAGTTTACTTTTAAAAACTTTTCCGAGGCTATTGACATTTTTTTTAAGATTGAAACAAAGCTTTGAAACAGAATTAAAAATAGAGAGAAGTTAGGATGTTGAATTCTTCATTACGTAGTCATAGAATCTTTAAATACGTTAATAGCATGTTTTCTGTCCTTCTCTTATATGACTTTTTCTTATATTTCCAGGTTAATGCGGAAAAAGGAAATATTGGAACATTATCATATCTCTCTCCTTAAATGATTGCTCTAAAAAATGGAAAAATCAATAAAAGAAAGAAAATATTAACATGTATGCCAAATGAGTGTACTAAATATTACATAATCGTTGGCTTGTAAGAAGTATTTTTTTTGGCTTTAAATTAATGGAATTGAGGCATATTAAAATATTTCTGAATATGGACTGAACCTTCTCTGCATTGTAAGCAGATATATAGAATGTAAAATAAAGAACTCAGTTCTAGGATTTTTGATTTATATGACCATTATATTAATTGTCAGAGCTGCTGTTTATGCGTATTTTCTTTGTGGGTGTTTTTATTATTTTCATGCTTTCAAACACTTTACATTGTTTTATAATTTTAGACCTGCAAGCTGCCTAAAGTCACTTGATTGAGTTGGCTACCCACAGAAATTAAATGTGTAAAAGAAGGAAGAAAGGAAGAAATAAATAAATAAGATTATGTTTTATTTCTCCCCCTTCTGAGACCAAAAAATGGAGTGACATTTGTTCCTGAAAAATGTGCTTTTCCTTCTTTATGCTCTTTTCGTATTTTTTTTCCCCAGATGGCACTGAAGAAGTTCTTTCTTCAGGTGTGTGTAAGCACACACCAGTGATGGGTTTCAAAAATTTTTAGAACCTCTTCTGTAGGTGTGGCCTGCTTTCTGGGAGTGGCTTGCTGGCCATGTGACCGGGTGGGAGTGGCTTGGCAGTCATGTGACTGGGTGGGCATGGCCAACTTGTAAAATGTGGTGAAACTCACTTAACAACGCTCTTGCTTAGCAACCAAAATGTTGGCTTAGAAACTCTGGCTTTTGAAGCACGCAAGTCTTAAAGCTGTCAAGTTACAAAACCCTCGCACCCCGAACCCTTTAGGGGATAAAAAGCCCCAGGGGTGTTCAAACCTGACAGCTTTAAGACTTGTGGACTTCGACTCCCAGAATTCCTCCTCTCGCTCTTCATCTGGATGACGGACAGACAGGCGGAGGGAGGGAGGGAGCTGGAACCGGTTCTCAATGGCCCTGAAGATTTGGGGAACCTCTTCTATAAAAGAGTTAGAACTGGCAGAAACCCACCCCTGGCACAAACACATATGCACACACGCCTGAGAATTTTAAACTTTCAAATGACAAGTATATTTTAAGGTTATTTCTGTGCGGCCCTTGGGAATAATCCTTGAGAATGTGAAGAGGCTTGGAACTAAATATATGTATATATTTAGTTCCAAGCACACAACTCTGATGCTTTGGGGGGGAAATCCCCCTTTTCCCCCCTCCCCAGATCTTTTAATACTCTTGGCGTTTCAGCCCCCTGCTCCGATGAGTGAGAGTAGAAAATTGGCATCATTTAGATTGCAGCTGTTCTTCAAAGACGAACAAGAGGGCTGGCAGGAAAAAAAAATTCTTGAAAGAACGGTTGGGAAGTTTGGTCTCCCTTCTCTTTTTAACAGCTGCCTTTCTCCCAGCCTTAGCTGTCGCACCGGGAGGCTCAGTGGGGTGCAAAGGTCTGTTTCTCCATTTATTAAAATAGTCATCTTTTAAAAAATATATATATACATTTATAGACTCCATTATCCCGAAGCTCCAAACAGATGTGAGATAGAGAGAGAGAGGCTCTGTGATTGGATGTCTTGAGGTTTATGGCCGAGTGTTAAAACAGCCATCACACCCACCCCTCTCCTAGAAAAAAATGAAATATTCTAGCCTGCAGTTGTTAAGCGAATCCAGCTTTTCCCATTAATTTTGGCTTTTGGGAGCCAGCTGGGAAGGTTGCAAATGGAGATCATATAGCAATAGCACTTAGACTTATATACCGCTTCACAGTGCTTTACAGCCCTCTCTAAGAGGTTTATAGTCAGCCTCTTGCCCCCCAACAATCTGGGTCCTCATTTTACCCCCCTCGGAAGGATGGAAGGCTGAGTCAACCTTCAGCCTGGTGAGATTCGATATGCCGAACTGCTGGCAGCCAGCAGACAGCAGAAGTAGCCTGTAGTACTGCACTCTGACCACTGCGCCACCGCGGCTCATATGATGCTGTCTGCTGAGTACCCAAATTTTGACCATATTCCTGTCATAAGTGTGAGGAACAGTCATGAGTCTCTGAAAATAGAGACATTTTTAAGGCAACATCTCCATTCAAAATATCTCTGCATTCTTCCACTTGGTGCCCTTCATAGGTTGGACTTCAGTTCCTAAAATCATTTGAAGAACCAACCAAGGGAAGGTAGCCATAAGGTAGAGGTGAACACTTGCACATATGTGCTAGCCATTCCCGACTCTAGGGGACGGTGCTCATCTCTGTTTCAAAGCCGAAGAGCCAGCACTGTCCGAAGACGTCTCCGTGGTCATGTGGCCTGCATGACTCAACGCTGAAGGCGCACGGAGCGCTGTTCCCTTCCCACCAAAGGTGGTCCCTATTTGCCTACTTGCATTTTTTACATGCTTTTGAATTGCTAAGTTGGCAGAAGCTGGGACACATAACGGGAGCTCACTCCGTTAGGCGACACTAGGGATTCGAACCGCCCAACCGCCGACCTTTCTGATTGACCAGCTCAGCGTCTTAGCCACTGAGCCCTTAAGGTAGCCATATGCCCACTTAAATAATACTATTAATTATCTATTTGATGCAAGGCACAGATTTCATCAAGCCTGACAGCTGAAATTCCTCCTCAGCTGGGTAATTCTAGAGGAGACATAAGTGGGTCAGCTGGAGGAGTTAAAATACGCACTTCTCATTTTCCTTTTCTCTTGAATTTGACGAGACCGTATTCAGAAACGAGGAAATGAATTCCGAAGCAGGAGACCTCCCAAGACAGCGTGTTCCACAAGCTTATCCCCAGATAGAGGAGAACAAGGCATAATTTCATGCAAATCAGATTTTTGTGTCAAGTGCCTGGTTTTTTTTTTTTTTTTGCTCGCCTACTTAAAATGGAAGAAAGTGGAGATGATGAATCAGAACAAAGATTTCCTGGGCACCCCAATGGGTGGCACGGTCATTTCGAAGATGGGAAGCGAAGGAGGGCAAAAGGCTGAAGCTGGCAAACGTCATTGCCGGTGATGTGAACAATATTTCTTCAGGTTGATCAGGGGCTCTTCCCTTGAATATCAATAAGCTTCAAGGAAGAGCGAAATGTTCTCTTAGAAGCCACCGCGACGGCGGTGAAGAACGATTGTATCCAAATGGGAAACGCTCCCCGGGATTCAATCTAGGCAAGCTAAAGAACAGAAGGAAAGGAAAGGAAAAAAATAGCCGTGCGCTCGTAGAAGGGTACAAAAATTGTACCGGGGAAACGTGTTTCATTTATTCAGAGGGTGCCACAAAGAAGAGGGAGTCAAACTATTCTCCAAGGCACCTGGGGGCAGGACAAGAAGCAATGGGTGGAAACTCATCAAGGAGAGAAGCAACTTAGAACTAAGGAGAAATTTCCTGACAGTTAGAACAATTAATCTTTGGAACAGCTTGCCTCTGGAAGTTGTGAATGCCCCAACCCTGGAAGTATTTAAGAAGATGTTAGATAGCCATTTGTCTGAAATGGTATAAGGTTCCTGCCCACGCAGGGGGTTGGACTAGAAGACCTACAAGGTTCCTTCCAACTCTGCTATTGTATTGTATTGTATTGTATTGTATTGTATTGTATTGTATTGTATTGTATTGTATTGTATTGTATTGTATTGTATTATTCAAGTTTCTAAATGAATGGTAGATAATGTTAGTCTTCCACATAAGAGCAACATGCTTTTCAAGGAGGCTGGGATTGTGTCTCATTAATTTAGAGAGCTGGCGCCTTGTGGTAGCAACGGAGCCTGGCTTCAGCGTGCAAGCTATTGGAATCAAACCATCATGTGGTCCTTCCTGCGAATAGTGTTCTACTTGTTAATGAATTCAGGGTACATGCCGATCTTTGCTTGGCAGGCGGCCTGAACTGGACAGGACTGCTCTACCGTCTCCGTGAAGTCGTTGGGTGTGGTCCTGCGCGACATTTCCACCTCCTAGAATTAGCAGCTTGGGCAGCCCCCCAAAATATCAGGATAGTGAAAGCTCTCTTTAAGGAACCGAATAGCCGAGTGACCGCGTATTAAATGTAATTTACAATTCTCAGTTGTACAAGGATGGCTTTGTTCTCTTGGGTTTTTTTTAACGTTAAGAGATCAGTTGCCTTAATAGCCGAACAACGTAAAGCAGGGGTCTCCAACCTTTGCAACTTTAAGTCTGAAGGACTTCAGCTCCCAGACTTGTCCAGCCAGCAAAGCTGGCTGGAGAAGTCTGGGAGCTGAAGTCCTTCAGACTTAAAGTTGCAAAGGTTGGAGACCCCTGACGTAAAGGCTTCGAAATGAAAAAGGAGAAAAATCTGATCGTCCTGCAGATTTCCTTCTCGCTGAAAGCAACAAGATTGTTTCACGTTGATGAGATAAGGGTAGTTGTCTTCATCGCATCAATCCTGGCTTGTGTTCTGACGTAGGCTTTCCGAGAGCATGAAGCAGACTCATCTTTGTCCCGATAAAACCCCTTTTATTTAAGTTAAAGGGAATTCCTCTCCAGCAAAGTCCTGGCAAACAGTCTTCCATGAGATTTCACAATGACAGACCTTTATTAGGCTTGGACAGCTGCCAGGCCAATATCTTCCAAACTCCATGCTGTAGCAGTAATTACTTGGCAAGAAGTCAGGAACAGATCTTCACCCTAATGTCCGATAGTGAGGAGGTTGGGGAGGAATGTGGGCCAGTCCTGGAGTCTGGGGAAGGCTCTGATGAGGGCTCTGTGTCGGAGGCAGAGATGAGGCCAGGGCCATCTGACAGTTATTAGATGCCTTCAGAAGCAGACATTAGTGAGGCAGACAAACAGCTGGAGCCTGTTCCCAGTGTGCACATGGACAGAGTTGACAGACGTAGGGAACAGCTACAGAACTGGGGTAGACTTGGGAGGAAGACCACAGAGGAAATAAGAGGAGCAAAAGGGGAGCGGAGTTTGCAGGAGACAATTAGTTCACTTAATTGGTTCGTGACTCTCCGAGACTCCTTGCCAAGTTCTGTAGATATCGGCCTGTCAGCTCTCCAAGCTAGATAAGGTCTGTGACCGTAAATCCTCCTTTGAAAGACTTTGCTGGCTGTGGATGAACAAAATTCACAATATATTAATAAAAGGGTTTTTTGTCGGGACAAGGAGTTGTTTCATGCTTCTAGAGAAGCCTCGGTCAGAATAGTTGGGCCTTCATTTGTATACTCCAATCATGCTACCGGGCTTTAACTATTTAACTGCACAATTTTAACGCCTTAATCCTCAGTTCGATACAACAGCAGCCATCGGCGACCTGACCGGCTTCATAAAAGTGGTTACTTATTAATGAGTTTCTCTACGGCATGAAAACCACGAAGGCAGAAATGTGAAAAAGTCACGTTCATTGTTAATCTAAGCACAAAAGACATGAGCAGAAATCTTTACCCGTCCGGCGTTTTTTAGGTCTGGTTGAATAATTTATCACTTCTGCCACTTTTAACAGGCTGGGGATGGCATTGCTTTGAAGGGAACATTTTGTACATCTGAGCGTCTCACATAAATCCGTATCATTAAAACTTTCCTTCATATCAAGAACAGAGAAAGAGAGAAAGAACCAGGCGGCACTGAATCTGACCTTCAGCTGTCTTTTATTTCATTTTAGGAACAGGGCTGCAGTTTTCAGTGGGTTACAACGTTGAGTGGAGAAATGAAAGGAGAAGACAACGGCGCCTGGAGCCGAATCAAATGCAGTTGGGAGAAACCACACCCAGCTCATTTTTCTTTTCCTGGCCCAGGAGGACCCCTGGTCTTCTCTAGGTTGCTGAGATCCAGCAAATCCAGGGTTCCTTGGGGTCTCTTCCGATGACGCTATGGTCTTTCATGGTTATTTATTTATTTATCAAATTTATATCCCGCACCTATCTCCGGATTGGACTCAGGGCGGCGGGTGAGCCAATCTAACCAGGGTTCCCCCTGGAGCAGTTGTTAGGCAACGGTTTGAAGGACACTCATGGAAGGCAGAGCAGATGCTTGAGTGAAGGCAACATTTGCGTGCGTACTCTCGTGGTGCTGTCCAAGTGTTGGAAGACATGTCCTTCTGGGTTCAGTTCCAAGTTTGGGGGGTGGGTGGGGGAAAGACACTGGAAACATGGTGGCTGCTTGGAAAGATGGTTTAATGGTGGACAGGATCACATGGCTTGAGCTCCTGGTCAGAAAAGGGAGATCCCATGCTTCCAGATGTTGGGTGAAGAAGAAAAAGGGCAGAGATGCTGAAAGTCCCTGGTTTTAAACCCTCTCTGGCCTTTGATCTTGAGCTTGTATTCTGATTGGTTGTCAGACTCCCATGGGGGCCATGCAGGGGCAACTCTGTAGGCTGTGCTTTGGGTCCAGGTTTGGTTGAGCCTTGCTTCTTCCCAGGTGCCCCGCGGTGAGATGGGTAAAGGGCTAGTACTATCCGAGTCCCTTCGGGGAGAGGGGGCGGTCTAGAAATTTAATTTAATAATAATAATAATAATAATAATAATAATAATAATAATAATAATAATAATAATAATAATAATAATAATAATAATAATAATAATAATCCTGCCTTCATCCCATCACCCTGGAACTGAAAGGGGGGGGGAGATCTTTGTTATCTAGAATAGACCGACTCAGGCCTTTTAATGGCCCATTGACAAAGGTGGGGGGCTGTTAAGACCGTTTCCTGCCTAAAAACACGTCTCTCCATTTCTGATCCAGGGAAATATAATATTCTGCCATTTCAAAATTTCCCAGGGTATTTCTTATTTCTAAGAGAGGGGTTTTAACTTTCCACACTAGGATTGAAGAGATCTCCATCCAAACACACCTTTTTATTTGGAAAAAAACTCACTGCATTATTTTGGACCAATCCCGATTAGTTGGCCTGTCATCTTTCACAGGGACGCGTTGGCAAAATATTGAGAAGAATTAACGTGCACTGGGTGTTGTCTCCAGCTCCTTGAGTTGGGATTGAAGTCTGATCAATAAATCTCTCTCTATGGGGTTTTAGTTGTTTAGTGGGAATTTTAGTCTAAAATGGGTATTTTAGCACAGGTATGGTTTAATTTGTTTTTAAGATGTTGTATATTGATTGCATATTTATGGTTTTTTAGTTTCCCTGTGCACCGCTCCGAGTCCCTACGGGGAGAGGGAGCGGTCAAGAAATTAAATTATTATTATTATTAAATCAAGTCAAAAAAGCCACAGAACCTAAAGTGTTGCATTAAACCAGTAGTGGGCAAACTTTGCAACTTTAAGTCTGAAGGACTTCTTCAGCTCCTAGAATTCTCCAGCCAGCAAAGCTGGCTGGAGAAGTCTAGGAGCTGAAGTCCTTCAGACTTAAAGTTGCAAAGTTTGCCCACCCCTGCATTAAACATATTTCTTTGCTCTTTAGTGTTTTAAGGCTATTTTTCCTAGTTTTCTTTCCTTCCTTCCATGTTGTAAGTTTTTCTGTTGGTGGGTGTTAGCATGACCCGTTGGCTTGTTTAGAGCCAAAAAAAATTATCTGGAGAACACTCTTCTACTTTTATTTTACAGGATAGCGTGTCATGGAACTGGGACAGTTTAGTAGTGACATTTAACGGTAACTCCCAAATGAAGACACCCCTGAGTTTTCTTGGGCTTGGTTATAAAAACATTCTGGCTAGAAAAAATATATATTTTTAAGATCTTTTTTTGGGCCTTTTAAAAAATGTCTCAAAGAGCACCAGGAACGGCAGCGCAGTGAAATGAATGGGCCAATCAGTTCAGAAGCTCAGCTTGTGTCCTTTGTCCAAAGTGAAGTAGGGTGGGGTTTTCTCCTCCCCCCAGCACCATGATATAAAAGAAAAGAAAGTATCAGCAAACTCCCAAATCTCCAACACTTTTTCTGAAAGCCATTAAAAGAAGTCACATCTTAGCTTGCACTGTATTCCCAAGACCCTGATTTTAGCTTGCTAGTTAGCTTGATCTGAAGCTAACTATCCTAGGTTGTTCTAACGTCATCTATACATCAAAATGAGGGCCTCTGGAGTCTGAGGGAGGCGGTTTTCACCCTCCCAGAGAATCAAGGAAGGTCTCCGAAGCCTGGGGAGGGCAAAAATGTGGTGCAGGAGGCTGAGTAGGCCACGCCCACCCAGTAACCAGGCAGAGAACCCGTTGCTAACATTTTCCTATCCCACCCCTGCTCATACCTGAACCATTGCAAGACCCTCACTTGATGCACCCACACCCGAAGCCCTTATAAGCTGAGGAACGTGGACCCCGACATCCCCTCAACCCCGCTGAAGCTGTTACCTAGCCTGGTAATGAAACGTTTGGAAACCACCACCACCCCGAAGCTCAGAGAACGAACCTTCGCCCTGAACGGCAAGCCTGCCCAAGACTGGGTTTTTAACCGCAGAGACTTGTGCTGTTGTGGAAGTTGTTCATTAACTACATCTGGAGGCTGCTGTTGATGTCTTCCACATAATAATCATATTAACAAAATAGATGAGATTGTCCACAGATACTAGATCAGGCTATTAGCAAAACAGAGAACAGATGGAAACTATTATCTCCCCCGAAGAGATGAGCTTGGAGTTCTTTTATCTTCGTGTAAAACAGATGGGGAAAAGGAATACAAGAAATTTAGACATCATTGTTCTAAATAAAGGTACTCGGCAGTCAGTAGAATTCTTTTCATAATAGCTTTGTAGTTTTGCTACAACAAATAGTAGTTATGGAAGTATTTGCGTCCTGGGAAATATCTTCTGGGCTGTTTTGCTTTGTCAGCCAAGGGAATACCGACAAGACACACCTCATAGAGCAGGGATGTCCAAACTTGGGAACTTTAAGACTTGTGAACTTCAACTCCCAGAATTCCCCAGCCAGCTATGCTGGCTGGGGAATTCTGGGAGTTGAAGTCCACAAGTCTTAAAGTTCCCAAGTTTGGACATCCCTGTCATAGAGTGAAGAGGTAAAATGTTGAGTAGGTAGCGCAGACAGATGATTACTAGAAAGGCTCTTCGGTTTAATTATCTCCTTTATAAAATAAAATCCCTCCATTATCAAGCCAATTAAATCATCAAGGATACAAATGTTTACGGATGAGAACATTAAAAAAATTGACATTCTCTGTCTGCAGTGATTTTTTGTTTGTTTGTTTTGGCGTCCTCAAGAACTTTTCCAACCAGCTCATTCCTCATTCTGTGGCCTCTAGTAGCTTCTGAGCAATATGGATTTCACCGAGTGAGCAAAGATCAGGGGTATCTCTGCTGTTAATGAAGATTGTGGGCCATTAAACCGCCATTTTTGAATGTTGGCGACGTAAGAAATTTATTTATTTATTTATCTATCAAATTTGTATACCGCCCTATCTCCCCAAGGGGACTCAGGGCGGCGCACAGAAATATAAAATATAAAGCAATACGGTACAAAACAGTTAAAAATAAATTAAATAAAGGTCTGTGCTAAAATTTAGAATAGAAAAAGGGTTAAAATCAATCAATCAATTAAAACTATGTCCATTAAAACTAAGCCAGGCCGGGTTTTTAAAAAAAAATTACTTTTATTAAATTTATATACTGCTCCCTTTCCCAAAAGGGACTCGGGGCGGTGCACAGGAAGTTTAAAAAACATATATAAACATAACAATATACAAAATTAAAACCAAATTAAATTATTTATCCCTGTGCTAAAAAAAATTAAATAAGTTAAAACTGTATCCCTAAAAAACCAATTAAAACAATTTAGCTGCAGACTATAGGCTAGGTGGTGTGAGCTAGGCCAGGCTTTTTTATGAGGGCTTTTTAACTCACATGATTTGGTCTTGCCCCGAATAAAGTTCCCTTTTGATTCCAAGTGACAGCATATATTAAGACAGTTCTGGAGGGAAAAAAATGTACTATAGTATTGCTTATTTAGTGGAGAACTTGAGGCTCTTTGTCTCTTTGCCTGGGGTTTGAAAAAGAGAAAATTGTATGTAAAAGGAAATAAATATATTCTTCTGATATTATGAGTTCAAAATATGCCTTTTGTGGCCGTTCTTGAAATGTCTTCTGAGATTAAAAACGAGAAAATGCAGCAACATGTTTCCATATGATATAGATTGGATAAGTTTAAGGCTTGAATTAATCTTGCATATAGGTTTCTTGAGAGAACGCGGTGGATCAGTGGCTAAGACACTGACTTTGTCGATCAGAAAGCAGTTTGGCAATTTGAATCCCTAGTGCTGTGCAACGGAGTGAGCTCCCGTTACTTGTCCCAGCTTCTGCCAACCTAGCAGTTCGGAAGCGCCTTTGGTGTTGAGTCATGCCAGCCACATGACCACGGAGACGTCTTTGGACAGCGCTGGCTCTTCAGCTTTGAAACAGAGATGACCACCGCCCCCTAGAGTCAGAAAGGACTAGCACATATGTGCAAGAGGAACCTTTATCGTTACCTTTAATCTTGTATATTTTTTCTTCATTATTGTCTTTTCTTTAAGTTCAGACTAATTACCATCCATCTTTGGAGGGTTTTTTGTTTTGTTTTAAAAAAAAACCCTGTACGACTGATATACTTTCTTTTGTTATACTTCAGTAAGTTTTTAAAATTATGGAATGACCTCTGAAAATCTCCGTAAAGTTTCATTAATGCTCTGTGTTGTTCCTGGGTTACCAATCAGTCTCTTCAACTTCAGCAACATGTGGGAGATCAAACATGTCACATTTTAATTCAGAACCAGCAATCGAGACCATACAGGAACCCTTTTGATATGAATTGCTAAACAGTTCTTCTACTGTGCAACCTGATCTTTTTCTCCATCCAAAACAGTGTTTAAGCATTTAATTAACTGCCACCCAGATTACTAAGAGCCCATGGGTGTAAACCATTTGTTAAGACTTTAAGCCGTCGTTTAATATGTTAATTGAGATTGCAAGGAATATCTCCAGGTATCTACCTAAATACCAATTATCTGGCTCAACTTTCTTGGCAATTCGGGTTTTGTTAGCAAGAATCTAATTATACTAGTTTACTGTTGATAGAATTATACAAGGGGTAGATTTTTTCCTCTTACATCAGAGTTAGATTTCAATAAGTGATCCTTAGCAGTCTGTTGCTATTCAATTAACAAGTAATAACTTCCTTAATGAAAGCAATTGGAATGCTTATATGAATCAGGCACTTTACCAGAAGTGTGGGGGGGAATTGTTGAGAGTACTTTTCAAACGCATCGGTTTTGTTGACTTGACTAAAATAAAACTGCACAGAGCAACAGAGATAAGAATTAGATTTTAAACAGATGATGCCTGCTAAAAAAATGATATAACCCAATGTATATTTGTCATTGTTTCTATATTTTGATTCTGTGTTTGGATGGGGTGGAAGATGTTGAGACCCTAAAAAAAAAAAAGGTCCAGGGAAAAGCAACAAAGATGATTAGCAGGCTGGAGGTGACAAAATATGATGAATGGTTGAAGGAACTGGGTATGTCTAGTCCAAGGGTCTGCAAAGTTGGCTCTTTTAAGACTGGTGGACTTCAACTCCTAGAATTCCCCTGCCAGCCTGGCTGGCTGTGAATTCTGGGAGTTGAAGTCCACCAATCTTAAAAGAGCCAACTTTGCAGACCCCTGGTCTAGTCTAATGAAGAGAAGGACTAGCGGGGTGACACGACAGCGGTCTTCCAATATTTGAGGGGCTGTTCCAGAGAAAAGAAGGTCAACCTATTCCCCAAAGCACCTGTGTGAAGGACAAGAAATAATGGGTGGAAATTTATCGAGAAAACCAAGGACTAGGACTAAGGAGAAATTTCCTGGCACTGAGCACAATTAATCCATTAGAAGAGTTATTGATCAAAATGTAAAGGTATTTCCTGAGTTGGCAATCTCCTGTCTGCCAGGCTTACCCAACTGACAGAATAATGAGGCTTCAGTCATTTACAGGAGTTAGGGGGCAGAAGCAAGAAAAGCGAGTGACCCTGAATTATTCCAGCACCTAATTTCACAACACATGGAAATGGCTTAACCATAGTTTCAACTGAGAAACTGTGAGCATCCTAGACCAAGCCAACTTCGAAAATGTTAAAGAATTCCTGGAAGCCCGGCATTTAGACAAATCAACAGGCATCAACAGGCACATAGAAATAAACAACATCTACATGCCACTCAAAAGAGACAATCCAAAAGTCAGCAAGCAACACCCATATAAACAGAGATTAACACCAAGATTAATACTAAACTAAAGGGTAACTCAGCCTACCATCCTTCTGAGGTGGGTAAAATGAGGACCCAGATTGTTGGGGGGCAAGAGGCTGTCTCTGTAAACCGCTTAGAGAGGGCTGGAAAGCACTGTGAAGCAGTATGTAAGTCTAAGTGCTATTGCTAAACCAACAATCAGGAAGTAAACAATACCCCATCAATGCAGACAAGCAAGATAACAGTAAACAACCTAATCAAGGAACCCTCAAGAGCACCCCCATCAACACTGACAGAGAAAGCTACTAATATATAGAAATAAGAGCAAATCCCCACTCCCTTTTAGCACTGATGATGTTACTTAGTTTGGTAATGAAATGTCTGCAAGAAAATTACCAAGCTCAGAAAGCACCCAGGACCCCAGTTATTCCAACTTTTACTTCCTAATGTATTTATTTGTGTTAAGTTAAAAAAAATAACCTCAGTGAGTTGCCTTACATGTGCATCAAATTTCTGCTTGCTTGCCTGTTTAGGGGAAAGAGTTGCATCCTCCTGTTTGCTTGAGGAGATAGATATATTCCTATCTCCAATAAATAAGATGACAGGAAACTGCTGATTATCCCATGAGCATTTTAAATGTGCTTTCATAAGAATTAATTCCATTTGAAAATGTCTTTCGGCGTGGAAGTTCTGTTTGCATGTTGGAAGATAGAATGGTAGGCTGCTCTGTGTTCTTTTCCTCCGTATGAACTAGTTGGCATCCTGAATATTAACACCCTGCATTCCCTATCTAGGTGCAATAAAGATTGGATCAAACTCTGCAGAACTTCAGTTCTCATCAAGCATTTCCCCGCTTCTACTAACAATCTTGCCTGAAAAACCTGTTGCCCTCCACTCATGCAGAGAATCATGAAAACGGCCCAGAATATCACCGGGCTCCAGCTGCCAGTCCTGGATGACATCTTCGCACCTCGCTGTTTGAGGAAGTTGGATAACATTCTCAGAGACTCTTCCCATCCTGCTTACCATCTTTTTAGACTGTGGCCTTCTGGCAGAAGATACAGAACAATTAAAACTTGGACCAAGCATCTTCTGAATAGCTTTTATCCCAGCGTTATAATTGCACTCAACAATGAACTAAAGGGCCACTATCAGAGAGCTATTAGACAGCACTACTTGGTCTGTTGTGTGGATGTTTGAGTGGTTTAGAGGCGGGGAATATTTGGTGGGTGGGGTCTGCTTTGGGGATTGTTATTGGTGTTGGGCCTGGTCTCTGGGTGTTATGTGAATTTCGTTGTATGTGCAAACTATGTCTATAAGTTCAATGACAATAAAGTAAAGAAATAATGACCTTCACTTCCAAGTTTTAAGAGAACCTTACCATCAGCTCTGAGCTGGAAAACTCTGTATTCTAATCAGGAATTATAAGATGGTATAGGGATTCCTACTCCCTAGGCAGGGAGTTGGACTAGATGACCTCCAAGGT
The DNA here is from genome assembly GCA_039707465.1 of Rhabdophis nuchalis. Lineage (NCBI taxonomy): Eukaryota > Metazoa > Chordata > Lepidosauria > Squamata > Natricidae > Rhabdophis > Rhabdophis nuchalis. The sequence continues at coordinate 7,674,098 of CM077659.1, read as the reverse complement.
CCCTTCCAACTCTGCTGTTGTAAGCTATTGTAAGATCTATATTTGGTTTTTCAATGCTTGTACTAAGACATTCTGGACATTAGATCCAAGGCCTTGAGAAGCGATCTGTAGCTGATCATCCTTGGGACATTTTAAAAGTGCTTTCATAAGAATTAACTCCATTTGAAAACATCTTTCAGCATGGAAGTTCTGTGTCCGACCTGCAGTCATATTCCTTTTAGGACCTTTGGCCTGACACAGTCATTCTCTTTCTGTTTGGGGGGAAGGGAATGAATAGTAATGAGTAGAATGTGTTTGTTTTCAAAATAAAAAAAAAATCCTTTCTAGAAAGCCAAGGCCATCCTTTGTCTCTGCACCTCTGTACCTGACTGGATCTAGATGGGTGGAAATGCCAGTGTGGCAGTGGGAGATTGGACCATGGGATGGACTTGTGGCTGTGGGGGCAAGATGGTGAACTTTCATCTGGTTGGGAACCACTGGAAGCTTTCCGATCCGGGTTTTCCACAGATTGTACCAACATGTACAGGAGCCAAACTATTCTCCAAGGCACCTGGGGGCAGGACAAGAAGCAATGGGTGGAAACTCATCAAGGAGAGAAGCAACTTAGAACTAAGGAGAAATTTCCTGACAGTTAGGACAATTAACCTCTGGAACAGCTTGCCTCCAGAAGTTGTGAATGCCCCAACTCTGGAAGTCTTTAAGAAGATGTTGGATAGCCATTTGTCTGAAATGGTATAAGGCTCCTGCCCACGCAGGGGGTTGGACTAGAAGACCTACAAGGTCCCTTCCAACTCTGCTATTGTATATTGTATGTCTCTCTTATTAAACTGGAGCTTTGAGGAAAGCTCTGTCTTGGACTCTGATTTAATTCTGGATGATATTTGGAATGCTGACATTCTGTCTGGATGTTGGAAGATAGAACGGTATGTGTCCTTTTCATCTATATCAGGGTTTCTCAACCTTGGCAAGTTTAAGATGGCATGACTGGCTAGGGAATTCTGGGAGTTGAAGTCCACTCGTCTTAAACTCGCCAAGGTTGAGAAACACTGATCTATACGAACAAGTTGGTATCATGAATATTAACAGCCATTGCTTCCCTTCCCTTCTTCTCCTCCCCCTTCCAAACATTTGACATGAAGGAAAGAATATTGTCCTTGGGAGATGTTTAATAATCTAAAAACTGCAATTATAATTAGACCCAAAGATGGAACAATCACAGATACTTTGAATGCATCTATAAAGTAGCTTTCATTATCAACACGATTTCTCTTTCTTGCCCGTGCATGCTTATAATTTGTTTTTCTCTCCTTGTTCCAGGAGGAAGCCCTGTGGTAGGCAATTAATAAAACTGTTAAATCCCTGCTACAGGCTACACAGGCGCACAGGTACCTTACCCATAGAGTTAGTGTGCCAGGATAAGCAATCTAAGAAATAAGCAATATCTCTATTGGAGATAAATGGGCGTTGTGGCCCACCAGCAGAGCTGACAGCAGACTCGGACAGTGAGGAGATTAGGGAGGAACATGGGCCAGTCCTGGAGTCTGGGGAAGGCTCGGACAAGGGCTCTGCATCAGATGCAGAGATGGGGCCAAGGCCATCTGGCAGTTCTCAGTTGCCTTCGGAGTTAGGCAGCTGTGAGAGGCAGAGGAGCAGCTGGAGCCCATTCCCAGTGTACACATGCACAGAGCTGCCAGAAGAAAATAATAGCTAAAAAATCAGGGTCGACTTCGGAGTAAAGCCACAGGTGGACAGTGAATGGTTCCTCCCATAGGAAGTAAAAGAGGAGTGAAAGGGGAGTGGATTTTTGCAGGAAACAATTCGTTTATTTGTTCGTTTCAGGAGTGTAAAGATCTGTACATGAATCTCCGAGACTCTGTGCCAAGTCTTTCCTTGCACAGCTCTGCATTTGGAAAATATTGACATGGCAGCTTTCCAAGGTAGATAAGGTCGGTGATCATAAATTCACCTTGACTGTTTATCAGGCCTTTGCTGAATGTGAATGAGAGGCATTCACAGTCATTTAATAAAAGGGTTATTTCCCATTTTCCTCTTACTGCTTGGGTACCAGCCTTAGTTTTATGCTTACAAGTAGGAATCAATCCACTGTATTCCTATTACAATAGTTGATCCGGTTTTGGGTGAAGGAAATTGGCAATCCATGTTCCCAGCTGAGTTACCATGTACAATACGGCCTCTGGCTGTGTGGAAACCAGTCATTTGAAACTATTATCGTGTGTGAAATAAAATTAAATTTAGTGAGCATCTCAGGAGAGGAGAGGGAACAATGGCTATTAAAGATTTCTTTCTTAAAAGAATAGGTTTCTTGTTAAACTGGAATTAAACAGGCAGTCGGTCACGGTGGCCAAAATGCCTGCCGTTAATTGAAGTGAAGTGACTAATTTATTCCATTTTGGATGGGTTGCCTTGCGGACTGCAATCTTTTCTTAAACTTTTCAGATACTTGAATATCGTGTCACAGTAACATGATGGAATGAATGTAATAGCTTTCGCTGTCCATTATACTCCTTGCCTATGGAGTAATGAGTCCCTTAGTACTCACTGAGCAAAAAGGTCTCAGCGGTCCCATTTGTAGGCTGGCATTAGTTGTAGGGATACTCTCCTCTCCTCTCCTCTCTCCTCTCTCTCTATAGTTAGTTATAGTTTATTTGATTTATATACCGCACCCTTTCCCAAAAGGGACTCGGGGCGGTGCACAGGCAATTTAAAAAACATATATAAACAACAATATACAAAATATAAAACCAAATTAAATTAATATCCCTCTGCTAAAAATTTAAATACATTAAAACCATATCCCTAAAACCAATTTAAAACAATTTAACTGCAGACTGTGGGCTAGGTGATATAAGTTAGGCCAGGCGGGCCTGTTGGAAAAAATAAGTTTTAAGGTTCTGGCGGAAGGAGCGGAGATCCGTGATCGTTCTCAGTTCGGGGGGTAAGTCGTTCCAGAGAGTTGGGCCCTCCACAGAGAAGGCCCTTCCCCTTGGCGTCGTCTGCTGGCATTGCCTAGTGGACGGCACCCGGAGAAGTCCCTCTCTGTGGGAGCGAATCAGCCGAAGGGATGTATGGGGCAGGATGCGATCCCGAAGATAACTAGGTCCTGTGCCATGGAGCGCTTTGAAGATGATGGTCAACACACACAATGAGAGAGAGAGAGAGAGAGAGAGAGAGAGAGAGAGAGAAAGAGAGAGAGAGAGAGAGAGAGAGAGAGAATAGAATAGAATCCATTACACCACCAGACTTGAAATTTTGGGCTTCGACAATGTGGAACTGCATTGCCTGCGGTCCAATCTAAGCGTAGTACACAAAATTGTCTGCTACAACGTCCTATCTGTCAATGACTACTTCAGCTTCAACCACAATAACACAAGGGCAAACGATTGATACAAACTCAAAGTAAACCGCTCCAAACTCGATTGCAGAAAATACAACTTCAGCAACAGAGGGGTCAATGCCTGGAAGGTTGTTACATCCTCAAACCCCCCACAGCTTCAACCTTAAACTGTCTAGCGTGGATCTCACCCCATTCCTAAGAGGTCCGTAAAGAGGGCGTGCATAACATTTATGCCCCATTTATTTGTTATTAATTTCTTTCATTTATATCCATGTTCATATTTATACCTGCTATCTTGTACATGTTTGGCAAACTAATAAATACAAATGCACACACATGGTTGAAACAGGGTTATTATACACTATTTAGAACCTTACAAATACACTCAAACAGGCAACATGGTGTATGAAATTAATATGAAAGTCTAACGGAAGTGTACCTATCAGAACAATGGGTGAAAGGGAGAAAGAGAGACAGACTCTGAGATCCATTTCTTGAGCAACGTTCTAATCGTAAAATTCTATACTCTATGAATTCTATATTCTACCATTGGAGATATTCTATGCTTGTACTAGGACTGCATTCTTTGGGTATCTAAAATGCTAAATGCATCACTTTGGTTCTCTTTCAAGAATCGTGGCATGCAAAACTTCAGATTAACACTAGATGGCAACGACGAGTAATCTTTTTGATACTTTGCTGCCATCTAGTTGTCCACTTTTTCTTGTTTGGTAAATCCCACCTAATAAGTCCTAGCTGTGAAAGGGCACGTCTGACGATAGAAGCTGGTGAAAAATGAAATTTAATTGACATTCGAAAATGAACAAATACCACAGTTAATGAACGAGATGGCTTTTTGTGCATTTAGTACATTGCCTATTGCAGTGATGGCTAACCTTTTTTGGCTCGCGTGCCAAAAGTGGGGGGAACACAGGGGGGTCGTGCGTTGGTGTGCCACACCCATAATGCTATGGGCGTGACCCCGTTTTTGGCGCACTTTTTTCGCCCTCCCCAGGCTTCAGAGGCTTTCTAGGAGCCTGGGGAGGGTGAAAACAGCCACACCCCCCACCTCCAGAAGCTTCTCTGAAGCCCCCAGAGGGCGAAAAACAGCCTCAAAAGAAGGCCTCAATCAGCTGGCCAGGGCACACATGCGCCCTGGAGCTGACAGGGCAATGCCTCACGTGCCCTAAGAAATGGTTCCGCGTGCCACCTGTGGCACCCGTGCCATAGGTTCGCCATCACTGGTCTATTGTATTACTAACGTCACCCAATTTTGGACGTTCAATCCCAAGGCCTCAAGAAGCCACCTGCAGCCACAGGAGTCTCTGTTCTTGACAAAAAGCTGGGAGTGCGACCCAGAAGTAACTCTTCCCTTCCGTTAAGTAGGTCAGACCCCCCATTAACTTGCCTAGATGAGGGGGGAAAGCTAGCTGGGGACTCCTTTGGAGAAGGCACAGTGTACATAAAGATCTTCAACACATCGTTTAGGAAACATTGACCGCAGTTCCTGGTCTTTGAGGAAGGCTGTGTGTTTAGCAGAGAGGATAATGAAGTGCCTTTGCACTCTGAAGTCTGTAGGCTCCAGGGATGGGAAAGCAAACAAAGGGACGGGAAAAAAAAGTTTTGCTTGTCGTCTTCGGCACTTGGGTAAGGTCAGCTTTTGACAAGGCATCTCAGCAGAACCACATTAGCCTCCTGACCTTACGCTTCAAAAACTATTTTTTTTATAATTATCTGAGCAGAGAGAAAGCCTTAAGGCATTTATTCCATGGACTTGTACGGGCCAGGACCCTGGCATGTCCATCATAATGTGTTTTGCTTAAGGGCGTACAAAAGAAAATACATCCATAAATTAAAAAAAACAACAAAAAAAAACTGGGACATTGCATGTCCGTATTAACTTTTGGTTACCTACCTGCGTTTTTACCTTTCGGGATGAGTGGGTGGGTGGAAAAAATCCTTGCAGTCTGTGTTGGCTGTTCAGAAGAAACGGATTTAGCTACCAGCTGAACAAAACACCCTGCCAACAAAAGTGCATATAGTCAAGGCTATGGAGACAGGGCTTGGACCGTCCATCGGCCCTCAGATGGAGAGTCAACAGCCCCCAGGTCCGGAGGTGGCTGATGAGACAGGGGAGGAACAGCTGGTTCCAGTGCCTGACACACAGATGCGGAGAATGCAGAGGAGAGGAGAGGAGAGCAGTGGAAATCTATGGGCTGGTCCTTGGGACAGAAGAGCCACCGCTGCTAGCGAAGCCTCACCCTAGCTCTGGAGATAATAGACAGGGAGCGGAGGTGAATAGATGTGGCGGAGGAGAGGAGAGAAGTGAAAATCTATGGGCTGGTCCTTGGGACAGAAGAGCCACCGCTGCTAGCGAAGCCCCACCCTAGCTCTGGAGATAATAGACAGGGGGCGGAGGTGAATAGATGTGGCAGAGGAGAGGAGAGCAGTGGAAATCTATGGGCTGGTCTTTGGGACAGAAGAGCCACTGCTGCTAGCGAAGCCCCACCCTAGCTCTGGAGAAATAGACAGGGGACGGAGGTGAATAGATGTGGCGGAGGAGAGGAGAGCAGTGGAAATCTATGGGCTGGTCCTTGGGACAGAAGAGCCACCGCTGCTAGCGAAGCCCCACCCTAGCTCTGGAGATAATAGACAGGGGGCGGAGGTGAATAGATGTGGCGGAGGAGAGGAGAACAGTGGAAATCTATGGGCTGGTCCTTGGGACAGAAGAGCCACCGCTGCTAGCGAAGCCTCACCCTAGCTCTGGAGATAATAGACAGAGGGTGGAAGTGAATAGATGTGGCAGAGGAGAGGAGAGCAGTGGAAATCTATGGGCCGGTCCTTGGGACAGAAGATCCACCGCTGCTAGCGAAGCCTCACCCTAGCTCTGGAGAAATAGACAGGGGGCGGAAGTGAATAGATGTGGCAGAGGAGAGCAGTGGAAATCTATGGGCCAGTCCTTGGGACAGAAGATCCACTGCTGCTAGCGAAGCCTCACCCTAGCTCTGGGGATAAAAGACAGGGGGCAGAGGTGAATAGATGTGACAGAGAACTATTCATCGCCCTGCCGGACAATAGCCTGCGGCGAAAGAGAAACTTTTTGCTGGGAGCTGCTGGTGCACCTATTAAAGGGATCATTGCTTCAACCTTTAGTGTTTGTCACGTTTGGGGGGCTGGGTCAGAAGAGGCCCTTGATGGATGGTGTCCCCTATTTCCACCTGTGCAATCAAGTGAGATGTGAGATACTCCTTTTGAAGAGTTTATTTCATCTTTACATGCGGTGTTAAAAACCCAAAGGACGTCTTTTATTTACACATCCACAGTACAAGTTTACAAGATATCTATACATGTTAACATACTCTATAAGCTTGTATAGAGCAGTTTTTCTTTCCTTTATTTTTTTTTCCCCGGGTTACTGTTTCGTTCTTTCTTTCTTTCTTTTTTTTAAATCTGTACCATTTAAAAAAGATACAATCTGCATTTACCTTTGCACAAACGGATAAAGCATGTGTTTTATTTTTTTTTAAGGAAACAAAAAAAGCCCGACACAAATTATAAATTAACAGAATAGAGACTATGTCGAATGTTAGAGGTTTTTTTTTTTTCCAAACAGAAATACGGAGATGACTCACGATACCCACAAACGAAGGCAGCACAATGTTACAGAAAAGTTATTCGGGTTCACATAACATTTATGTTTCAGTTTTACACAAGTATGTATTACTCATTAATCATCGTAAAGTGACATCAATTACATTTTTGCCATTTGATTTCTTTTTCTTTTTTCTTTTTTAAAAAAATTAAAAGGTATTAGTTGCAAGACCGAAGACTTTTTTTTATTTTTATTTTTAGAAAAATTACTCGTGGCATGTTGGGAGAACCAGTAATGCTCGACATACAGATTGGAAAAGGAGTTGAATTGTCTATATGAAAGAACAGTCCCTTCGAAAACTTTTTTTTTTGGGACTTAGGACAGATGTTTTGTATTTGACCTGTAAATTTAAGAGGTTGGTTACAAGAGACTTCAGCAACCAAATGGTGGAACATCCTACACAAACCAAAGATCCTCCTCTGAGTTGACAATCGATGATAAGCACACACTGTAGCCTTGTGCAACTTTGGGTGGCTTGCAGAGGTGGCATTTAGCCAGTTCTGACAAGTTCTGGAGAACCGGTAGTGGAAATTTGGAGTAGTTGGGTGAACCGGCAAGTAGGCTGGCCACGCCCTCCCCTCTACTGCCTCCCAGCTGATCTTCTTTTGGTGCCCTGAACAGGAGAACGGAGCTGAAATGCAGGTTAGTGGGGTGAGGAGGGAATGGGGATTTTACAGTATCCTTCCCCCAGGAGTGGGGAGGAAACGGGGATTTTGCAGCATCCTTCCCCTGCCACACCCACAAAGCCACGCCATGCCCACCAAGCCAAGCCCACAGAATCGATAGTAAAACAATTTTGAATCCCACCGCTGGTGGCTTGTATGATCCTGCAAATCTTTCATGATTTCCATTGTTACAGTCTGATTCTTAAGTGACTCAGGGTTGAATCCGGGTGAAATTCAGCAGGTTCTGGAGAACCAGTAGTGGAAATTTTGAGCAGTTCAGAGAACCGGCAAATACCACCTCTGACTGGCCCCAGGGTAGGGAGGGAATGGGGATTTTGCAGTAACCTTCCCCTGCCACGCCCACCAAGCCACGCCCACCGAACCGGTAGTTAAAACAAATTGAATTTCACCCTTGGGTTGAATGTTTAGCACAGTGTGGTTTCTTGGCTTATAGATTACTTTTCTATAGATGATGAACGGTTCCGCAGAAAATAGGAATCCCTTCCTTCTCTGCATTTTTTTCCTTTCATTTTTGGACACTGCAGAGAGAGAACTTAAAAGCACTCGGGGGTTTACGATGTACTATTACAGAGAACACTTGACAGGATTTTTAGTAGTGAGCGATTTAGGAGGGAAAAAAATCATTCTTGTGAATAAGGCACAAAATGCACAGATCTGAGTAAAGTCACACACAGAATATTTACAATAGTGTGGTTGTTGGCATGGCTTCAAAGAAACCACGAGCGGAAAAGATGGGCTGTGCTTCTGTTTGAATTTTGATGGGTGGATCCTGCTAAGACATTTGGGGTGGGGAATGGCTATATTATGCGGATGATGTCACATTTATCCTCCCTCACTTCGGAACGTACCGTCTATTGGGTGTGTTCACACAACATCCAAAGCCAACATCTGTTACAACATTGAGAACCCTCTGGTTCTTACCCACAAGGATTGGAAGAGTACAGTTTCAAAACTTGGAAGGAAACCACAAAGCTTCATACAGAAGTAGACAACTGGATGTTACCAACTACACCATTCTTCACCATTCACTGTTGGCTTGTTTCCTACGTTGGGCCTTGTGGTTTAGCAATATCTGGAGAGCTACCAACTGCATTTTTCTTTCGCAGCTTCAACTGACCCTTCCTCAACCTTGTGTCCTCAAGAGGTGTGGTACTCACAACTCCCGGCATTCTAAGTCAATCCAAGTTGGACTAACTATGACTTGCAGTCCCAACTTACCTGGAGAACCAGAGTAGGGCACGTCGGCTTAAGTGTTGTAGGAACATACTCAATAAATTCAAAAGAGCTCTTTAAAAGTGAGAAGAATATCTCCTTACGGTGGACGTAAGCTATGGTCAGAGAAGCCCATACACCTTCTGGCCTCACATTAGGCTTGGCTTGTTGCTGGACTCATAAAAGACAACAATGGGGGTTTCTCCTTGACTTCCCATGAGCTTAAGACAGATGGTGGAAGGACACTGCAGGAAGCTACGACGCAACTCTCTGCATTTGAAAAACAGAAATCTGGGGTATTTCCCTGCCTGCGAATGTCCTCTTTTTCCTTCGTGAAGATGATGGGTTTGAAATTTGGGGAAATGAAGAACCTCTATACTGGATGGCTTCAGCCCTTGATGTTTTGAAGGACAATAAATGAAACAGCGGTTGGGTTAACCATGCAAACAACATTTGGAAATTAGACATCTAGCTTCAGAGCAGCCTGGCTTTGGGTATCTATGTTTGGCTTGTTTCACACATGGTACCTAATTGGGCCTTGTGCCACAATCAAGGCAGGTAGTCCTCAACTTACAGCAGTTCGTTTAGTAACTGTTTGACGTTACAATGGCACGGAAAAAAAGTGACTTATGAAACATTTTTCACACTTAGAACTGGTTGCAGCGCTGATCGTGTGATCAAAACTCAGACACTTGACAACTGGCACGTACTTACGACAGTTGCAGCATCCCAGGGTCATGTGATCCAGTTTTATGACCTTCTGACCAGCAAAATCAACGGGAAAGCCAGATGGACCCGACCACCACGTCTCTAACTTAACAATTGCAGTGGTTCGCTTAACAGCGGTGGCAAGAAAAAGTCATAAACTCTAACCACAGAGCTGGTGGTGCAGTGGTTAGAGTGCAGTACAGCAGGCTACTTCTGCTGACTGCTGATTGCCAGCAATTCGGCAGATCGAATCTCACCAGGTTCAAGGTTGACTCAGCCTTCCGTTCCTTCCGAGGTGGATAAAATGAGGACCCAGATTGTTGGGGGGGGGGCAAATATGTTGACTCTGTGAACCGCTTAGAGAGTGAATATATACCCCGTGAAGCGGTATATAAGTCTAAGCGCTATTGCTATTGCTAAAATGGGGCAAAACAAATGTCTTGCTTAGCGACATAATTTTTGGGGCTCCCTTGGGATCGTAAGTCGAGGACTACCTGCATCGCCAAGCCCGCTGCATGAGATCTGCAGCGCGTCTTTGCGAGAATACCCGAGTCGAAGTTGCTGGTAGGTCCTGGTTCTTTCCCAAATGTAAACATTTCTATCCGGACAGCGCAATGGAATTGAGCGCCTCCTTAGGATTCAAGGCTTCCTTGCAGCCTGGCATGCAATCCCCTTCTCACCCGCTTTGACCTGCGCCCTCAAACGAACCGTCATCCTTTGGAGGCAAAACAATACAAAAGGCTACCGTTGGACCCCGAGGCTGACGTTCGGCTCGCTGCTTCTTTAACCCACAAGACGTTCCGGAGACATTTTTTTTCTCTTTTTTTTTTCTTTTCCAGATATTTGTGCAAGAGGCAAGGCAAATGCATACATAGTTAAAACGTTCACATTGTGTGGGAAGACTACACAGTACGGCAGTCTCAAAACAACCACCCCCCCTCATTTTTTTTAAAATTCTCACTTTAATTATTATTAATTTCAAGTATTTTTTTCTCTCGTTTCGTCTCGTTTGCGGATCTGCTTCCTCCCTACGTACTCTAAAACAGCTCTTTTGAAGTGGCCGAGGAGTTCCCCATCCATCCTTTTTTTGTGCTACGTCTCTCCTCCTCTCCCAACACACAAAGAGGTGCAGTGGCCAGCCCTTCCTCTCTGTTTTAACGCATGGGGCAAGCGGAGTCTTGCTGCGGGCCGGACAAAACCAGCCGATGGAGCAAAAAAAAAAAGAGCCTGTTTGCCCCCCTTCCCCCAAATTCGGTCCCCCTCCCTCCCAAAATGCCCTTTGTGACAAGCGAGTCGGAGTTTTTCTTTCCATCTGTCCTGCACCCGAATCGCCCTCCCGCAAGGTCTGGATGGATTGATTAGGCAAGTTTTAGTAACTGTATTTGTTCAGTGGTCTGACTGAAGGCGTCTGTGGGGCAAAAGGTTTGGGTGGCACATCTGGCTTAAGCGAGGGCATCCTCTTTATCCCTGTCCGAGGAAGCGTCCCGTTGCTAGAGTAACTGCTTTGCCTAGACAAGGAAGGCTGTAGATGAACGCTGACCGGCGTCCCTTGGATGTAGTCCATCTTTGTGCCTCCGGTCGGAGTCATATACCCTCCCCGGTTAACGCTAGGCTGCCTGGAGAGCAGCATCCCGTTCGGGGAGTTTAAGTTTTTAGGAAGAGCGGATATGGAGTGCCTCTGGGAAGAATTCTTGTGGTAGCCCCTTTGTCTTTCCAAAGAGGTCATTGGCGCTGCCGGCGTGTTGGGGACGTCTACCCGTTTTGTCGGGCTATTCCGCGGCAGGGTGGAAGGAGGAGAGTACAAAGACGCTTCCCGGTTGGGGACTTTGGGAGGCACCTCTGTCACGTTGCCCATGGAATCCAACATTAAAGTCTGGTGTGCCACCTGAAGGTCAGCCATGATGGCTTTGGAGTTGCTGGGGGCTTCGTTTAGATGTTTCAGGAAGTCATTCAAGGTGTTCCTGGAATCCACGGACCTCCTGTGGTCTCTTTTGCCTGAGGACTTAGTCAGCGGGTGGTCCACGTTGGGCATCTTTTTGTCCGCTTTGTGCGCGTTAGAATTGGAGAAGGACATGTTGTAGTCGTGGGTGGCGTTGGGAAGGACAATGGCACTGGGGATGTGTCCGTGACTTAAAGGAGAATGGGGCGGAGGACTGGAGGGGAAGAACTGAGGACTCTTCAAGGGGGCTTCTTTCCTTGAAGAGCTGAGGTTGTTCTGGGCCTTCTCCATCTGGCTCTTCATCCCTTGTAAGGTCTTCTGCTGAAGCACAGGAGTCGATTCTGGGGTCGGCAGAGCTGCCAGTTCTGGGGGTTGGGCTCTGTGGTCCACCATCAACATGGACTTCGTGTCCGCCGACTGGGACAGCTCTTTGCGACCCGTCAGCAAGTTGGAATAAAGTTTGGGCGAATCGATGTTCTGCTGATACTCCTTCACTGGGCTATCGAAGAGGCCATTCAGCTTGGCAAAGCTCCCGCTGGAATCCGTGCAGGATTGAGCCGATTCCGCGTCTTTGTGGATCTTCCTGGATTTTCTCACAAAAACATCTCGGTAACAATAAACAGCCACGCCGGCAATAAACGCTCCCAGAAGGAAAGCCGCGAAGACACAGGTGATCAGGACATTCATGTGCACCATTTGGTTGGAATCGCCCGACTGGACTTCCCACCTCACACCTATGACAAGCACACACACACACATGATGGACAGGTTAGAGAGGGTACTTTGGATGATCAAATTACGAGACAAACGTTTGTTGTTTTGGGTTGCATCCTAAAGGCACCTAACCAAAATTTGGTGCCTTGAACGTAACAGCCCTTTGAGTAGCATCAAGGAATTTATATCACTCTTGACAAGGTAGTGATCCACAAGGAGCACCCCAAGTGTGTTCTAAGGACCTATATGTGTTATGTGTAACACCTGTGTGAATCCTTAAAGGTAAAAGTTCCCCTCACACATATATGCTAGTTGTTCCTGATTCTAGGGGGCGGTGCTCATCTCCATGTCAAAGCCGAAGAGCCAGTGCTGTCCGAAGACATCTCGGTGGTCATGTGGCCAGCATGATTAAATGCCGAAGACGCACGGAATGCTGTTACCTTCCCACCAAAGGTGGCTCCTATTTTTCTACTTGCATTTTTATGTGTTTTCGAACTGCTAGGTTGGCAGAAGCTGGGACAAGTCACGGGAGCTCACTCTGTTTCACTATCCTTCCACAACTACCTCTAGAACTTCTCGGAAGTAGACTTGGGTAAGCATAGGGAGACTTTGCTCTGCTTTTGGATACAAGACGTGACTTCTTCTATACCTCTGGGTTGATCAGCTGGGAGAACTTGCCCGAATGCGATATTCTGCCGATCTATTCTCCTCCTGTCCCCAAGTCTCCTTTTAAGACACACAAATAGTAGCTGGTATGTTATTAACTTTAACAATTTCTGCTGGAAAATTGAGGTTAGAAGGTGTTACTCTGCCAGACTGCAATTAATAACTCATGGAAGGATTTCTCTCTCAATTCCCTGCCTGACTCATAAATCAGAAATCAAAAGCGAGATAGGATTATGCAAATGTCTCTCTCTGTGTGTGTATGTGTGTGTGTATGCTTCCTGCACCTCAAAAATAATAAAGACCTCCCTGAAAATAAGCGCTTATTTTCAGGGTCCAAAAGAAAATAAGACCCTGTCTTATTTTGGGGGCAACAAAGTATAAAGCATAATTTGTTCATTGCATCTATAGAGCTAGGGGTCTCTTCCATCTCAATGCTTTGCAACTTTTGTCTTAGATTGTCTGCAGATTAAAACAGCAACAACAACAACAAAAAAGAGAACGGTTTTATATTTTTATGCTTTATGCTTGAATAAGAATTGCACATTTGGAATCTCATGCTGGTTTAGAGATGATTGATTAATGAAAAGATATTAGTTTCCCCCCCCCCCCCTACAATAAAGAATGCATCTAATTTAGTCTCCAAGAATAATTAAAATCGCAATTAACACACAATTATCGGCGCTCGCAGGTTTTTCTGACAGCAGTTTTATTATTTGTTTGTGTTAAGGCAGCCACAGACATCATTCTGGCAAGAAAATGTTAGTTTGGAAGAATGCATCTACTCGTGTTATTCTAACGCCAGGCGGAAAACTTAACACGAAGAGGAATATTATTCTTATTAGTGTTGCTGTTGTTATTATTTGTTAGAGGCAAGGCTTGGAACGAGAGTTAAATGTGCTCAGGGTTATTGATTTTAATGGCTTTGTGCGGAAGAAGGGGTGAGTTAAGGACAGAGAGGATAAACACAAATGTTTTCATAGATTTTCACGGGTGTAGGTATGCTGGCATTGCTGGCTTCGGGGATTTTCCCGTGTATATAGCATGGAGATGTTATTGCAACGTTTCGGCAAGATCTCAGTTGCCATCCTCAGGCTTCTGTCTGTGACTGCGAAGGCGTCGCCCTTCCTTAAATCTTGGTGGGAGGGGGGTTGAGTGCTGACTATTGTTGTGAGTGGGTTGATTGGCTGTGCAGCCACATCATGACTGGTAGATTGATGCTGATTGGTCTCATTTGTATGTTTCTCCTTGTTTTGAATTTCAACGGCTTGGGTGGAGGGTGGGGCTCGTCTGTTGGTCAGTGCTGGTTTCCAGATGTCTGGTAGGCGGGAGGTCACAGTCACAGACAGAAGCCTGCCTGATGATGACAAGTGAGATCTTGTCGAAACGTTGCAATAACATCTCCATGCTATATACACGGGAAAATCCCCGAAGCCAGCAATGCCAGCATATATATATATATATACATATATACATATATACATATATACATATATACATATATACATATATACATATATACATATATACATATATACATATATACATATATACATATATACATATATATATATATATATATATATATATATATATATATTTATATATTTATATATATATATAAAATATCGAGAGCCCGTGATTAAATCTGGATAAAGATTTCAAAGGACACCCAAGCTATAAAACACCTGAAGCAAAGGAATGTCAGTAAGCTTGAAAGGAAACCTGATACATTCCAGGCACTATCAAAAGGCAAACAAGGTTCAGGTCATTTAAACAAGGACAAAATAGGGACGTGTGCGTGCAAATCCGCAGCATCTACTAAGAGGTGTGCAAACATAAGGCAGAGTTCAGGCGAGTGGATAACCGAGACCTGGGTTTAAATATGGGCCTGCAGGAGAAGCTGACAGTGACTTTAGACCTCTGTCCAACCCTTAGAAAAACGGAGCAGATTGAGACGGTGGGCCTATTTTGCGTTGATAGCAATCCAGGGGCGCATCATCAAATTTCATGATTTGATGGGTCTGGGAGCAAGACAGAGAGGTCAAAAGTAATCCCGTGAGGTAATCTCGTGACAGAAAGGATGATTGAGGCAAAGCCTGGTCTACCGTTTAACTGTGATTCCAAAATAGCTACCTTCTCTATTCTCTAGTCAAAGATGGGTTGGGTTTTGAGCAGAATGTAAATTACTTCATCCAACATTGTTAGGTCAATTGCAGGTGTCTGTCTACCTATCTATGTCTCTCTTCTCTCTCTCTCTCTCTCTCTCTCTCTCTCTCTCTCTCTCTCTCTCTCTCTCTCTCTTCTCTCTCTTTCCATGTCTGTCTCTGTCCTCTTTCCTCTTTCTCTCTTCTCACTCTTTCTCTTCTCTTCTTTCTCTCTCCCCTCTCTCTTCTCTCTTCTCTTTCTCTCTCTCCTCACTCTCTCTTCTCTCTTTTTCTCTCTCTTTCTGTGTCTGTCTTTGTTCTCTCTCTCTTCTCTCTCCTCTCTCTCTCCTCTCTCTCTTTTCTCTCTGTTTCTGTCTCTGTTCTCTCTCTCTCTCCTCTTTCTCTCTCTCTCCCTCCCCTCTCTCTCCCCCCCCTCTCTCTCTCCTTCTCTCTCACCCACCCCCCTTCTGCCCGCCTCTTTTTAAACTTATGTAGAACAGGGATCTCCAACTTTTAAGGCTTGTGGACGTCAACTTCCAGAATTTCTCCAGCATGGCTGGCTGAGCAATTCTGGGAGTTGAAGTCCAAAAGTCTTAAAATTGCCAAGCTTGGAGACTCCTGGTTTAGAAGATATATGTCTCTGTTCCTTCAGTCATCAGCATCCTACTTCAAGCTCATGCAGAGGTCTGAAAAGGATGCAGCTGTTTTTAGGTATCTTATGCTACACTAACATAACACCCCTAGCACTTCTACTGATCTGATCTGATCTTCTACTGATCTGTTTTAGAAGCACGCATGGTGCACCTAAACAACAATAAACCTTGGAATATTAACAGATGGGTAGAAAAAGGAATAACAGTGTTTGAAGGGACCTCAAAGGTCTTCTAGTCCAACCCCCTGCTCAGGCAGGAAACCCTACACCACTTCAGACAAATGGTTGTCCAATCTCTTCTTTAAAACTTCCAGGGTTGGACCATTCACAACCTCTGGAGGCAAGCTGTTCCACGGATTAATTGTTCTCACTGTCAGGAAATTTCTCCTCAGTTCTAAGTTGCTTCTCTCCTTGATTAGTTTCCACCCGTTGCTTCTCGTCTTATCCTCAGGTCAGGAGTGAAATTCAGCAGGTTCTGACCGGTTCTGAAGAACCGGTAGCGGAAATTTTGCATAGTTCAAAGAACCTGCAAATACCACCTCTGGCTGGCCCCAGTGGGGTGGGAATGGGGATTTTGCAGTATCCTTCCCCTGCCACACCCACCAAGCCATGCCCACAGAGCCAGTAGTAAAAAAAAAATTGAATTTCACCCCTGCCTCGGATGCTTTGGAGAAGTAAGAACAGGGGTCGGCTGACATGAATTATAAAACCCATCTCTTGGTTGGTTCCACATTTCACCTTTTCGGTTCTTTTTTGAGCCGCCTATGTCGCTCTGCCTTTGATCTACACACCCTCTGCATATCCACTGAGTGAGCGAGGTCCAAGCTGATGGACCGAATCTTTGAAAAATGGCTGAAGGTATCAGGTTTTCTTTCAACTGCAGTAGATTCCCTGATTCGGCCTTACCCTTCGGAACCCCTGATAAAGGTTCAGAGTAATCAGAAGTGTTTGGGTCATCTTGAGCTACAAATTTCCGAGAGCCAGTCACTTTAGGTTTCCAGGAGCCAATCACTTTGGGCGAGATAACAGGGATGCTTCCCACTGTGGTGATGGAAGCGGAGGATAGCATCATGTCTGTGGTGGCAAACAGATTTTTATTAATGTGCATTACAGTTGTTTTTCTTGCTTTTTCTTTTTTCACCCCCTCATCCACTGCTGGTTTGACTCAATGGCTGCTAAGTACTTATTTAGAGCAGAGGTCTTCAAACTTGGCCACTTGAAGGCTTGTGGAGTGCAACTCCCAGAATTCTCCAGCCTTCTGGGAGTTGAAGTCCACAAGTCTTAAAGTTGCCAAGTTTGGGGACCCCTGATTTAAGAGGGAGATGTTTAATGGGAATCCGTACGAGGAAATGGATAGACAATCAAGCACGGGGCTGCCCTTGTGAATTAATCTCCAAATCAGATTAAAATGCAAGTTCAGTTCAATATCACCGATTGGCCTTATTAGACCGCTTGAAACGAGATGGACAGATCGTGTCGAGAGACAAAAATCTAATTTATTTATCCATTTGGCTCACTACTGTCAACCTCGGCTGGCACCTCTAGGTAAGCCTTTTTTCTATCATGACTGTTGTCCAAGCAGATGTCACAGTCTGAATTTCTCCAGGCTCTGCAAAAGCCCTCGTGGGCGTCACCTCAAAATAGTCCAAGGCTTAGAGGCTACAAAACGTGACACCTAAAATCTATGGCACCCTGTCCAAGGGAGACAATACATTCCATTTCCTTTGTTTGTTGTGGCTCCATGTAAAAAAATCCAGGATAAGAGGCTGGATTTGGATGCGCATCGAAATGCAAGCTAGCAAGGGATGAGTTTGGCTTTTTTTTTAAAATGCTCTGTGCATTGTTGATCCAATGCTCTTCTGCCACAGCTGAAGAGGGGGATTTCATATGGGTAGAGGATGGGTTGCAGGGATTTGCAAATGTAATTAATTTGGGCATGCTGGAGAAAAATAATCCCCTAATCTAAGATCATGTAGTGGGAGTAGTGGGAATAATCTCGCGGCTGAAGCAACTGATAAGAGCCGTCTGAGCCCAGAGCAGAAATGGGGTTGGAGAAAGCAACTCGGAATGACCCTCCGCAGTTTCATTTATCTAGGATAAAGGCAGGCCAGAGGGAGGCAACATTCAGAGTTGCAAGACCACTGCAGTAACCCTATCATAAAAAGTACTTTTAATATTTGTGATTTTGGGCCTGAGTTTGGCCTACCTTGTAGGGCAACAAGCCCCAATCTTTTGGGCCTCGGGGACCGGTTCTGCGGAGGGAGGTTTTTCCGTGGATTGCAGGGGGCGTGGTCCCATTCCATGGATGGGACTTCGCTTGTTTGGGTGGCCCGGTTTCTGGCATGCCGTGGCCCAGTGAAGGGGTGGGCTGCTGGGGGTTCACAGAGGTTCAGGGGAACCGCTAGCTAAGATTGTGTGCAGTTCGGAGAACCCCCAAATCCCACTACTGGCTGTCCCCGCCCGCCCTCCCCATCTTTCCCAGGAGCCCCCGCGTGGCCTGTTTTAGATGCAGATAAGGGCAGGGTGCACGCAGAAGCTCAGGGAGGGTGAAAAACAGGCCTACTGGAAGTTTGGGAAGGCTGGAAACGGGCCTCCAGAGTTTGGGGAGGCCATTTTTGCCCTCCCAGAGGCTCGACAAAAGCCTCCAGAGCCTGGGGAGGGCAGAAATGCCAACCCCCCACCGCTGTGGTGCAGGAAGCCAACTAGGCCACGCCCACCATGGTCATGCTCACTCAGCAACCAGGCAGAGAACCCCTTGCTAAAAATGTTGAAGCCCACCCCTGCCCAGTACCAGTCCAGGAATCGGGAGGCTGGGGACCCCTGTTGTCAGGCTAACATGTCATGGGATTATTTTGATCACTAAACTCAAATTAGACATTACGTCGTCAAAACGAGACAAGTTTTGTTAAAACCTGCACGGCTTCTTGTCTTAATAAGTGTTAAAAGTTGAAAGATACGCTTAGAATGGGAGGTTTAGGGTGGATGCTTTATATATGCTTTATGTATGGTTAATTAAATAAATTAGCTGAGCTTGTCAATCATCCCAATAGCAGTTCAGGACTAATCCAGAAAAGAACCATTGATTTCTGGGCTGGTTGTGAATGCATTCCCAGCGGCTCAAAAGACCTTACATAACCCTATCATAAAAGTAGTTTTAATATTCATATTAAATCTATATGCTCTGCAGTTTTTGTTCTGAAGAAGAAGAAGAAAAAAAACACAGGTACAACTTCAGAAGTTATAATGCTAAATATAATTATCAGCACAAACACATTCTTATTACTGGAGAAATCAACGCAATTCAAACAGAGAAATACACATTCTGGAAAATGCGTATTCGAGATAAAGGAACTGGGAGATATAGGAGAAAATAAAGAAAGGGAGAATCAGGCAGGCATCCATATATTGAATTATGACAAGGAGGTGGTTAAGCATTCAAAAATGTATGACTGGGTGGAAGGTGGGAAGAGTAGGCAAGAAAATCTCATCCATGTTGATCAGATTTGTGGGTGAATAAAAGAAGGACCTCAATTAATAATGACCTGTTAAAACATGCAGCTATATGAGGTGAAAAGAATCGAGTGAGCCAAAACCGACTGGCTTTATCTTGTCCATCAGTGGGAATATGATTAAAAGCAGAAAAGCAAAAATATAAATTTAAAAAAAAAGCGAAAGATTGCCAACTGCACCCAAAAGAAACGGTAGATAAAAGAGAGAGAGGGAAAGACAGAAAGAAAGAAAGAAAGAAAGAAAGAAAGGAAGGAAGGAAGGAAGGAAGAAAGAAAGAAAGAAAGAAAGAAAGAAAGAAAGAAAGAAAGAAAGAAAGAAAGAAAGAAAGAAAGAAAGAAAGAAAGAAAGAAAGCTGAAAATATTCAAACTGAAGGAAAGAAAAGCTTCATTAATTGGGGGGAAGGAAAAAAATGATTGGAAAAAACTAACCAGATGTTGGATCGCCAAATATTTTGTAATCTGGTGTAGTTGTAGTAGGCAAAATTTCTAAAAGAATTAAAGGAACACGTAATCAGTGAAAAGTAACCGAAAAGGAAAAGCAAAAGATTTTCAAAGCCTGAGCAACGGAAAAATCAGAAAATCAAAACACAATCGGCTACCCAAAAGGAAGGGAAAAACAGGCCAGGAAAAAAAAAATTAAAAAGGGTTCAATTTAATCATAAAGAGCCTGTGGACCTTCACGAACCACGCGTGATGGTTGTGGGGGAGGGAGAGGGGAAAGACGGATCGGTTGGAGAAATCCACCACCCAAGATCAAACAGCTTTCAGTTTAAAGGGAGGGCAAGTGCTCAGTGCCATTAAATAAGGACCTTCCACACCACCGTGTGGCTCGCAAACCAAACCATGCGACATTCTCAAGCGGGCATCCGAGAGGGAGGCGCTTACCGTGGCAATCCCCCAGGTGGGCAGTGTTGCCGTACTCCACGTCTTGCTCATACCCTCCAATGCTGTTGTTGTATGAAACAAACAAAGACAACCTGCAATTAACAGCATTAGTTGGGGAAATCCAAGGAGGGCTGGAACATCGTCAACATCATCAATTGAAACAAACGCAAGAACTGCAACGTGAATCCGGGGGTGGGTTTCAGCCGGTTTGAACCGGTTCGGGGGAACCGGATGCTGATTTTACATCTGGTTCGCCGAAGTGGCAGTTGCAAAGACTGGCTGGCCCCGCCCACTCCTCCCCTCCCAGGAGTCTCCACACGGCCCATTTTGGATGCAGGTAAATAGAATTGAACAGGGGTTGGCAACTTAAAATGCTCCAAGAGCCACAAAAGTCCTAACCGGAAGCACCCCGTTCAATTCTGGAGCCGATCAGAAGTCCAGTTCCCTCACCATAGAGTCTTCTCCTAGCACGGTGTCCTTTTTCCTCTACCTGTCCTAACCAAAAGCCCTAACAATGGTGGAGCCAACCAGCGACAGGGAGCCACAGCAGAGGGGTGAAAGAGCCACACGCGGCTTCAGAACCACAGGTTGCTGACCCCTGGAATAGAATAACAAGAGTTGGAAGGGACCTTGGAGGTTTTCTAGTCCAACCCTCTGCTTAGGCAAGGAACCCTACACCACTTTAGACAAAGGGTTATCCAACATCTTCTTAAAAACATCCAGTGTGGGAGCATCCACAACTTCTGGAGGCGAGTTGTTCCACTGATTAATTGTTCTCACTATCCGGAAATTTTTCCTTAGCTCTTAAGTTGCTTCTCTCCTTGATTACTTTCCACCCATTGCTTCTTGTCCTACCCTAACAGTTTAGTAGGTAGTCTTCTAGATCATGACTCATACTGTGTTGAGTGGTCTTCTTGACCGTGACTCATGCAAAGATGAGTGGTTGCTTCCCATGCTCCCTAAGATGCGTACTGGCACACAGTTCACAGCTAATGGATGTAGGCCAGCTCTAGCGAGCCTTTGGTGTTAGCTCATAGTTGCTCTTCCTATTTTGTCGCCCTTGCCCTGAGGATTTTCTCATTAAACCATGACCCAAATGACCAACAATTAAACTATTGAATGGTGCGTCTGACCTCTGAGCTATTTCCTGACAAAGCAGCACCACAAAACATCTTTCTGTCTACCAGCGCGGAAGACAGGGAGAACTTCCAGTCTGGAGAAAAGAAGCCCTCCTCCCCATCCATCATCATTTACTGTGCCATAATTAAGGGATAGAAAATGATGGAGATAAGGTCAGGGAAAGGGCAGGAATGGAAGCATGGTTTCGGACAATGGCAGCCTTAAATGACGGGCTGTGCTGAAGCAAATGTGAATTAGAATAGAATAACAGAGTTGGAAGGGATCTTGGAGGTCATCTAGTCCAACCTTCTGCTTAGGCAGGAAAGCCTACATGACTTCAGACAAATGGATATCCAGCATCTTATTAAGAACTTCCAGTGTTGGAGCACCCACAACGTCTGGAGACAAGTCATCCCACTGGTTAATTGTTCTCATTGTCTGGAAATTTCTCCTTAGTTCTGAGTTGCTTCTCTCCTTGGTTGGTTTCCACCCATTGATTCTTGTCCTACCCTCAGGTGCTTTGGAGAATATCTTGACTCCCTCTTCTTTGTGGCAGCCCCTGAGATATTGGAAGATGTTATCATGTCTCCCCTGGTCCTTCTTTTCATTAAACTAGACCTACCCAGTTTCTGCAACCGTTCTTCATGTGTTTTAGTCTCCAGTCCTCTAATCATCTTTGTTGCTCTTCTTTGCACTCTTTCTAGAGTCTCCACATCTTTTTTACATCGTAACGACCAAAGCTGAATGCCGTATTCCAAATGTGGCCTTACCAAGGCCTTATAAAGTGATATTAACCCTTCACGTCATCTTGATTCTACCCCTCTGTTTATACATTTCCCAGATTTAAATTTTCAAAGGTCTCTCCACACTGTGGGTAACTGGATATTGGACTACCTAAATGCTGGAATTGTTCCCCGATGAACTGAACTTCAGGTCATGCACAAACTGCAGTTAATCTAGCCCTGTGTTGCCATCTTTGTTTTTATGAAAACGTGAATGAACCCCCCCCCCCCATAAACATTACATTAAAAATGAACAGCATCCTGGCTTCTTAAAAAAGGAACAAACAGGAGCAGGAATAGCCTTAAATTAGGGAAGAAGGGAGCATATAATCAGGCATGAATGGAGCTTGCCACAGTTCCCATGGAAAGAAATCTGTGCCAAGGATGGCTTCTGTGCCACCACTCGGATCTTAATTAAAGATGTGTAACTGAAGATAGCTCTGAAAAAAGTTTCGCTAGAAGCTTTTTTTTAAAGGTTTAAAAGCTTAGTCTACCACATTAATGTTTAAAGTATTTTATGGGACAGAATGTCATTTTGATCATGGGGAGCAGTGTGGTGATCTAGGGGTGATAATATTCGCCTTCCACTTGGAAGGCTGAGAGTGGAATCCTAGGTAGCAGCAGATAGAGATATTTCTCTCCCAGGGCACAAAGAAAAGGTATCTGCTGTGAACTCTCCATAGGTGTCAGGAAGGGCATCGGGCCAGTCAACTCTCAGCTCCATCCAACTGCCCTGACTCTACCCCAAATCAGGGGATTACAGAGTTGTAAAAGGGAATTTAAGGTCATGCTGGTAACCTTTTGTGCGGCAATGTAAAACTCAAAAATAAAATGGGTCTACTTACAACATGCTTGCTCTCACTCTCCCGCAGGATCCGTGGGCCAACCAGCCACAGTAAGGGTCCCGAGAAGCAATGCAAGTCCTGCAGGAAAACCAAGTAAGAGATGAGCCATCCGTTGTCCTGATCGACTGGCAGAACCAATCGCAAGAGGTTGTAGAGGCGCCTTACTTTTTACACGCTCCGTGACGCTCACAACGACTGAGGGGAATTCGAACGATGCAGCTGGAGAACGCAATGAACAATGCATGGTGCTCTTTGTCCAGTTGCAGAGAGACGACTCTTTTGTCCTCTTCACCATCCCCATTACATCTGTGGGAGGCAAAAATTTTAAGATCTTTACTTTTTGGGTATCGCGTTGTTGATGCTTATCATCTCAAGCCTACACAGACCTTGATTACTTCTGTGTTTCCCCAAAAATAAGACAGGGCCTTATTTTCTTTTGACCCCTGAAATAAGCGCTTAGCTTTATTTTTGGGGAGGTCTTATTATTTTTGAGGTGCAGCAGGCGGCGAGTGTGGTCACCTCATGGGTGCTGCTGTGTTGCAATTTTTTCGGGGAGGTCTTATTTCAGTGCATGTGCTCAAAAGCCCGATTGGGCTTATTATCCAGGGAGGTCTTATTTTCAGGGAAACAGGGTTTGTCTTTCAATTACTTTGTTAAAAGAACTTCTCCTGCATGGATGTTTGAGGACCACAGTTAGTTGAAAGAAGACATAGCGCCGCCCTGGGTCCTTTGTGGAGAAGGGCGGGATATAAATGTGATTAAAATAAAAATAAAAACATATGGAAGTCTTCTGCAATTTTGTATCCTCCAGCCCAAAGGACAATGATATGTTGGGGAAGTCTGACATAGTCAGAGAAACCAAGTAGAATTCCAGGATTAAAATGATGGATGAACTTCTACAACTCTTCATTTCAAGTTGTCTGGGAGGTAGAAGAGGAGATGCTGAAGGGACAAACAAGGACAAACCAGTAACTCCCCGACAACCTCAACCACTAAAATGTGTTCTTCAAGAGCACAATTTCCATTAGCTAGACTTCTAAGGTAAAGGTAAAGGTTCCCCTTGCACATATTGCGCTAGCCCTTCCCAACTATAGGGGGCAGTGCTCATCTCCGTTTCACAGCCAAAGAGCTAGCGCTGTCTGAAGACGTCTCCATGGTCATGTGGCCGGCATGACTAAACACCGAAAACACATGGAACACTGCTCCCTTCCCACCAAAGGTGGTTCCTATTTTCCTACTTGCATTTTAACGTGCTTTTGAACTGTTAGGTTGGCAAAAGCTGGGACAAGTCATGGGAGCTCAGGCTGTTATACGGCGCTAGGGATTCGAACCGCATAACTGCCGCCCTTTCTGATCGACAAGCTCAGCATCTTAGCCACTGAGCCACTGCATTTCCCCAGACTTCTAGACCAGGCCAATTGTTGTTATGTTAGGAAAAGAGAAGATCTGTTGAAACCTCCAGATTTTCATTACCAATTATCATTTTAATCATTATTCATGGCATCATCGGCTTTTGCACATTAGTTTTTTCTCTGATTATTTTTAACCAGAGGATAACAAGAGGATGTTGATAGACTTGCACAGTTCTGGAGTATCGGCCATATACTGGCGCATGCCCATGCATAGCTGCATGAAAAACAAAACGTGCTCACCTCAACCCAAACATGGCCCAACTAGGTTTTTAAATTATGCAAACCCACATTTCTTTAAAGACCAGGCTGCACTAAGATAGGACGAGATGACGGAGGGAGTGAAATGTCATTGAAGTGGGAGGAAGGAAGGAAGGATGGAAGCTCTTTTCAATCAAGTGGCTAACAGCAAAAGGCACTCGAACAAGATGGACACCGTCAAATCTTTCGCAGCCGTTCTCATAAAATAAGACCTACTTTGCATGATTGAACGCATCAATCTCTTCCAGCAAGATGCTGTCGTTCAGAGAAAAAGCTTTGGTCTTCGCCAGGATCTTAAGCACCATTCCGGCTTCGGAGCCCACGAAGATGACAGTGTAGTTTTGATATGGGCCAGCTGAATGATCCACGGCTATTGCGGTCAACCGATACCTGTTGAGATCAAGACAACTCTCATCGTAACTGCTCTCTGCACCCTGACATCTTGTGTGGCTTTGTAAGGATGATGGGATTTTCACGGAGAGCTTTGTGTGCATGATGGGAAGTAGATTCTATCGAGGGCATTGTTCTGACTTAGGCTTCCCAAGAGCATGAAGCAAACTCTTGCTCTTGGCAATTAACCATCATTTATTACTGTGAATCCTGCTCATTCACATCCAGCAAAGTCTTTCAAGGGAAGATTTATAGTCACAGACCTAATCTGGCTTGGAGAGCTGCCAGGCCGATCTCTGCAAAACTTGGCAAGGAGTCTCGGAGAGTCACGAACCAATGAAGCGAACTCATTGTCTCCTGCAAACTCCCCTCCCCTTCGGCTTCTCTTTTATTTCCACTGGGAGGGGCCATTCACCATCCACCTGTGGCCTTACTCCCAAGTAGACTTCTGTCGTTTAGCTGTTCCCTTCGTCTGGCAACTCTGCGCATGCACACACTTGGAACAGGCTCCAGCTGTTCATCTGCCTCACTGATGTCTGATTCTGAAGGCAACTGATAACTGTCAGACGGCCCTGGCCCCCTCTCTGCCTCCGACATGGAGCCCTCGTCAGAGCCTTCCCCAGACTGCAGGAGTGGCCCAGATTCCTCCCCAACCTCCTCACTGTCTGAATCTGCTGACGGCTTGGCTGGCTGCTGGTGGGCCACAACAAGCAGACGCAACTTTCTTTAAGGAAGCCCTCCCTCCAAAAGCTTGTTTTCCGTAGCTTTGAAAGAGAAGCATCCCAGCTTTTGCCAATGGTGTGTGACTAGGCTGCGTTTTGATAGCGGCAGCCACAACATTAATCAAATAAAGGTTCTTTGTCATGGGTACAGCATATTTTGTATGCAGGAAAGAAAGAAAAAACAACGTGCTCAATAACTATAACATCCCATTTTTCATGGCACCTGCATTCATCAACCTTCCCCTGTTGCACAATCCTGGTGAGAAAGAGGAAGGTGAGCAGTTGGGTTCGCATCTACGTGTTTCTAAACTTATTTATAAATGTCATTCATTTTCCAATGAACAATAAGGACACATGATAGCAACAACAATAACAACAGATCATCATCATCATCATCGTCATCTGGAACACAACATGTGAGATATCACAGTTGTCAAAAAACCAAAGCTTACAATTTGTTGACATCGCTATACCAGGAGACAGCAGAGAAAAAATATATATCACAAAATACTGTGAGCTGGCCATCAAAACTACGTAATTATGGATGAGACATATAACAGATGTCTCCCTGGTCAAGTGGCCGGCATGACTAAACACCGAAGGCGCACGGAATGCTGTTCCCTTCCCACCAAAGGTGGTTCCTATTTTTCTACTTGCATTTTTTACATGCTTTTCGAACTGCTAGGTTGGCAGAAGCTGGGACAAGTCACGGGAGCTCCCTCCATTATGGAGCACTAGGGATTCGAACCGCCGAACTGCCGATCTTTCTGATCGACAAAAAACAGCGTCTTAGCCACTGAGCCACCGTGTTCCTAATATTGCATCAATAGAAGAGAATATTTATAGCTCAGGGTTGAACGCAGAAGTGGGTTCCTACCAGTTAGGACTGGTTTGACTGGATAGGTAGTAACTCAGCCTGCCACGTCCTTGAACTGGCTCTATTGGCAGCGGCGCCATCTTGATTTTCAACTCTGTGCACACGCAGAACAAACTTCATTGCAAAAATGTCCTTCTCCTCCCCTTTTCTAACATTGTGCACATG
Source organism: Rhabdophis nuchalis (assembly GCA_039707465.1). Lineage (NCBI taxonomy): Eukaryota > Metazoa > Chordata > Lepidosauria > Squamata > Natricidae > Rhabdophis > Rhabdophis nuchalis. The sequence continues at coordinate 7,647,405 of CM077659.1, read as the reverse complement.
CACAGAACTTTTTAGGTGCAAATGTGCATGCGCGGGGAGCACGATGAAAAAAAAATTGGCGCGCCCTACCGGCAGTAATACCGGCAGCAACCGACTCCTAGTTGAACAATGGAGACTTTGGTGCTCTCTGGACTGGGCTGTTTTCTTGCCAATGGCTGAAGTAAATAATAATAATAATAATAATTTAATTTGTTGACCGCTCCCTCTCCCCATTAGGGACTCGGAGCGGTGCACAGGGAAAACTAAAACAATAAATATACAACATTAAAAACAAATTAAACATATACCTGTGCTAAAATACCCCATTAATACTAAAATTCCCAATTAAAACAACTAAAACCCCATAGAGAGAGACTACCCTAGGCCGGCCAGGCAGAAAAGATGTGTTTTTAGTTTTAGATGGAAGGAGCGGAAGTCCGTGGTCGTTCTAATGTCGGGGGGAAGGTCGTTCCAGAGGGCTGGGCCCGCCACAGAGAGAGCCCTTCCCCTGGGCGTCGCCCGCTGACAAAGTCTAGTGGACGGCACCCGGAGAAGTCCCTCTCTGTGGGAGCGAATCGGCCGTGAGGATGTGTGAGGCATTGCAATGATTCAACCTTCAAGCAACTCCACCTGGATTGTTGGGCAGTTTCAGCAACACATTGCAACACGGTTTGTGGAAGGAAACCCCCGAGCTTGGTGCAGCTGGAGAGTCCCTGCGTTCCAGTGACTTTCTTGCCTAGGTGACTTGCTCCGACTTGACGACGCTGTTTGGATGAGCAGCGAAGGGCTCCGAGCCGTCTGTCATTACGGTGGGAGTTGGAGTCCTGTTTCAGAACGGTTGCTCCATGGCCCCCCGTGCGCCCCAGCCGTGCCTCTTACCTGACTCGCGTCTTTGTGAACCAGGGCTCCTCGATGACAGACGGGATGGCGGAGTCCATCAAAGGATGGGACTTGATGAAAGAAAGCGTTTCATCTGGGAAATCAATGGAGGTTTTGTAAGCCTCTGCCGGGCTGTGTTTTGCACAGGAACCAGGTCTGAAAGGAAAGCAACAATTTTTTTGAAATAAAAAAGAGTAAAAATAGCTTAAAAAAAAAAAAAAGGCCGACGGGGAGAACCATAAATTCAGAGTCCGAAGAAAAAACCGCTGCCCTAGAATCATTTTTTTACAGAGGAGTTGAGCAAGACGCCGGATGAAATCTTTGCTGGAACTTAACATTCTCTCCGGGCGATGGCTGCTGGATTTGCACAACACGCTGAACTTAAGCGTAAAGAACGGCTGAGGAGTTAGCAATTTTAGTCACTAGCATTTGGGGAATTCAGCCATTGCCCCAACTGGTTGTGCAAATCAGACGATCATATTAAATTATAATGCAGTTCATTTGTTGGAATATGTTATTTGTTAGGATTTAGGGCAAACTCTGCTCTATGAAACCAGAGTGACGTAAAGCAGGGGTCTCCAAGCTTGGCCACTTTAAGACTTGTGGACTTTACCTCCCAGAATTCCTCAGCCAGAAAAACTCAGCCAGAAAAGCTCCCAGAATTCTGGGAGTTGAAGTCCACAAGTCTTAAAATTGCCAAGGTTGGAGACCGCTGATCTAAAGTGTTGCCTTCAACTTGTGGTTCTGCGTACTGTCAGTAAGATAGCCTTCAGCAGATTACCTGGTCAGGTACAAATTCCACCTGGTAGCAATCTTCCATTTGAGAGGCTCCCAAACTCCCTCTCACCTCCCCCCAAATGTCCTCGATTTATGACTACAATTGAGAACAGAATTTCCGTTGCTAAGCAAGGTAATTAAGTGAGTCACACTTAACAGAATAACAGAGTTGGAAAGGACCCCTAGAAAGAGTGCAGAGAAGAGCAACAAAGATGATTAGTGGACTGGAGGCTAAAACATACGACCAATGGTTGCAGGAACTGGGCATGGCTAGTCTAGTGAAGAGAAGGACCAGGGGAGACATGAGAGCGGTCTTCCAATATTTGAGGGGCTGCCATAGACAAAAGGGGGTCAAGCTATTTTCCAAAGCCCCTGAAGGGCCAGACAAGGAATAATGGATGGAAACTGACCAAGGAGAGATTCAACCTGGAAATAAGGAGGAATTTTCCGACAGTGAGAAATATCAACCAACGAAACAGAAGTTGCCTTCGGAAGTGGTGGGAGCTTCATCACTGGAGGCTTTCAAGAACAGATTGGACTGCCACCTATCAGAAATGGTGTAGGGGTCTCCTTTTCAGTTCACCATTTGAACTAGATGACCTACAAGTTCCCTTCCAACTCTGTTAATGTGTTAATGTCTGTTAAAGATGGGGTGAATTCCTACTGTTAGACAAAACTTTTCCAGTGTTGGGTAGTTGCGACACTGTAGGATTCCGGATGAACTTCAAGCCACAGAGCAAAGTTATCTGCTCAACGCAAAGCCCTGGAGGGCACCATATTTCAGTTTCTAAAGGTGGGGCTGATGCCTCTATAAGCGGCTTTGAGAGAACTGTGCCAGCGTGCAGTTCTGCGCAATCAAAACCCCTCCGAATCAAATCAGGCCAGCGAAGCTTTGCACAGCCCACGTACACCGATATTTTACCTTGGCCTCGGCACTTTGTCTTCGGGCACAGCTGTCCAAACAGAATCTGGGGTTTTCTGCTCTTTAAATCTCCCTTTGAAGACTTTCTCAATGTCTTCCATGTTGAAAGCGCAAACGGCTGAGCCGGGGATGCTGCCAAAGACGCACAAAAGAGGCTGTCAGAAAAAAAAGCTGCGCGGTGCAGTTAGTGCCAACGGTGAATGGCAGGGATTCCCTTTATTTTTATTTCTATTTTAAATATTTTTTATTATTATTTACGTATAAGTATATCGAACCCAGCGTGACCGTCCTGGCGCTTCATCCGCCATAGAAACCAAAGTGCCAGACAAATAACATACGTACTACTTACACAGGGCTGGTCTTATACAATTATTTTTGACCAATGTATTCATTCTAATACGTAGATACCGTATTTTTCGGAGTATAAGACGCACCAAGATTTTGAAGAGGCAAATTAAAAGGCCTCCCAAAACGGACCCGTTTTTTGTAAAAAAAAAAAGAGGGAGGCATGCATACCTTTTAGGAGACTTATAGAGTGCTCCTGGGGCCCCATTTTCCACTCATTTTTGTCCTCCCCAGCCGCCAGGAGCATTCTGGAAGCCTCCTAAAGGCTCTGTATGGCCATTTTTGAAAAGAGGGCGGTGTTTCAGGAGACCAAAATTGCTGTATTCAGTGTATAAGACGCACCCAGATTTTCACCCTCTTTTTTGAGGGAAAAAGGTGTGCCTTATACTCTGAAAAATACGGTAATCTCTCATGTCAGGTCTACTTAGCCTAATTTTTTTCGTGTTCCGACCCCCACCTCATGTTTCCAGCCATTGATCAAATCTGTTCCACGTGTCATAATGATCTGCCTCTCCTTTGTTTTTTTTTAATTCTAACGTTAGTCTATCCATTTCTGCGCCTGTTAGCATCGTCCTTATTATCTCCTTTTCTGAAGGGGTATTTTCACTTTTCACATTGCTGTGCATGCACCATTCTCACTGGGTTCAGGGTGCGAAGTATTAGGTACCTTGACCCTTTGCTATAGTCTTCTGTTATAATACCTAATAGAAATAATTCTGGCTTGAATTCTGTATGTTGTCCGAACCTTTTTTTCTAGACTCATCTGAATTTGTAACCAAAATCTCCTTGGTTTTTTCCCCTTTTTTTACAGCTCCACCACATGTGGTAGTATGTGCCTGGTGATTACTTACATTTCCAACATTTTGGGGTTGTGTTGCTAAACATTTTAGCCAATCTTGCCGGGGGAAGATGCCCCCTGTAGAACATTTCATAAAGATTCCCTTTGTATGATGTGGCTAATGTCAAATTTTATTTATTTATTTTATTAAATTTATACCCCGCCCTTCTCCTTGTTAGGACCCAGGGCGGCGCACAGGCATTGTTTAAAAACACAAAATACAATAAATATCAATTAAAATGTATTAAATTAATAAACCCGTGCTAAAACCCAATATTAAAACCCTTACCAAATTATAAATTTTTCTTTAAAAAGTCAGAAACGGGGGGGCTATCCTAGGCCGGCTTGTTGGAATAAATACGTCTTAAGACGTTGGCGGAAGAGGCGGAGGTCCGAGATAGTACGAAGGTCGGGGGGTAGGTCGTTCCAGAGGGCCGGGCCCGCCACAGAGAAGGCCCTTCCCCTGGGTGTCGCCAACCGGCATTGCCCCGCCGACCGCACCCGAAGAAGACCCTCTCTGTGGGAGCGGATCGGACGAAGGGATGTATGGGGCAGGAGGCGGTCTCGTATATAGCTCTCGTAAATGCCGATTTCTTTCTCAGGGTTAGCTTCCCTTTATCATGTAGGGCTGTTCCTCCCTCACCTGTTAAGCTGCGTGGTGAAAACACCAACCACGGTAGGGATGCCACTGATTTCAATGATGTCTGTGATAGATTGCAGCACATCGAAGTAGAAAAACGAATCCCCAGGCACTGAGCAGTTGAGACGTGCTTTCAGGAAGGACGTCCAGTGTTTTTCCAGCACTCTCTGAGAGCCTCCCATGTCATTTTTGCAGATGCGAGCCACGCGGGAGTAGACAGCCTGAAGGAGTAGAACAAGAATGATCACAAAAGCCTTGGCTAAGACAGATAAGTCTTAGAGGTGCAGGGATGGGTTCCTGCCAGTTCTAACCTCTTTATTTATTTTTATTTTATTTTATTAAATTTATACCCCGCCCTTCTCCTACAAAAGGACCCAGGGCGGCACACAGGAAAATTAAAAATCAAAACATACATAAATAGACCATTATTAAAGCCCAATAAAACTTAAATTACCCCGTGCTAAAAAACATTTTAAAATCTTCTGATTAAAATTTATAGCTAATAAAAGTCCATATCAGGTGGTTATGCTAGGCCGGCTTGTTGGAATAAATGCGTTTTAAGACGCCGGCGGAAAAGGCGGAGGTCTGTGGTAGTGCGGAGTTCAGGGGGCAGGTCGTTCCAGAGGGTTGGGCCCACCACAGAGAAGGCCCTTCCCCTGGGTGTCGCCAACCGGCATTGCCCGGCCGACGGCACCCGGAGAAGGCCCTCTCTATGGGAGCGGATTGGTCGGAGGGAAAAAAAAATCACCTTTGGGAGTTGATTTGGATTGGGTCAGGAATAATTCACCCACCCTTTTTATCTATCCCTGGGTTGATGAGATTGATTCTAGAGTGTTTATGCTGGAGGGTATCTCAGTGTCCTTGGCTTTAGAGTGGAATTCCAGCTGCATTCCGACAAGTTGATGGGGCCTGAGATAAACATGATATTTCTCTTACTTCTAATTCATTGTATTTACCCCTTTTGACCTATTCAAGATTAAAAAATTGCCAACAATTTTTGGAGAGGCTCTAAGGGCCACAACGAAGATGTGTGTGTGTGTGTGTGTGTGTTTGTGTGACACACATGCCCTTCAGGCACAGATGCTTTCAAGCTTCACTTATGCACCTCGGTCCTATTCTAATTCTACAGAAGTGAAGTCCAGAGTCAACGTTTGCGATGGATCCAGAAACGCACAAATAACTAAATAGAAAATAAAAGAAGCAAGGCTGGACTATAGATTAGCAACCTGGTAGCATCTAGACCACAAATCAATAATACAATAGCAGAGTTGGAAGGGACCTTGTAGGTCTTCTAGTCCAACCCCCTGCCTAGGCAGGAACCTTATACCATTTCAGACAAATGGCTATCCAACATCTTCTTAAAGACTTCCAGGGTTGGGGCATTCACAACTTCTGGAGGCAAGCTGTTCCAGAGGTTAATTGTTCTAACTGTCAGGAAATTCCTCCTCAGTTCTAAGTTGCTTCTCTCCTTGATTAGTTTCCACCCATTGCTTCTTGTCCTGCCCCCAGGTGCCTTGGAGAATAGCTTGACTCCCTCTTCTTTGTGGCACCCTCTGAGATATCGGAACACTGCTATCATGTCTCCCCTGGTCCTTCTCCTCATCAAACTAGGCATACCCAGTTCCTGCAACCCTATCCTCACGTTCTCGTAGACGTTAGCATCCCCAGCTGTTTCCCCAGTTTCTGAACAGAGAGATACAACAGGTGGTTAAGGAAGTAAACCAGTGGTTGTATCTTTTTTTGTGATTGTTTTCATTCGAGACAAAGGTAAAATACAAAATTCCCCACAAAGACAAAAAAAAAACCCCAAAACAATCAAAACAGTAAAAAGGAAAAAAAGGTGCATCCCTACCTCCCTTCCACAACAACAACACGTATTGTATACATCTATTATCCCCCGAGGTGGTATTCAGCCGGTTCGGTAGTAGAAATTTTGAGTGGTTCCGAGAACCAGCAAATACCACCTCTGGCTGGCCCCGCCCCACCCTGCCCATTCCAGGAGTCCCCATGCATCCTGTTTTGGCTCCTATCCTCCCTAATTGAATACTGATTAATACACTGGGAACCAACGCTGTAGTCATGTATCTATTTTTTTGGGGGGGGGGGTGAGAAAATAACGGTGTTTGGATCTCATTCTTTCTGGCCTCCCCATGTTAAGGTGAACTCAGAATGATTCTCCTTAGTTGAATAAAATTTGGGGCTTTTAAAGTTTTGACATGTCCATGCATACAGACAAGTCAGGTGAGACCCCCAACAGCGACGTGCAGAGAAGGAAGAGGAAGGGAAGAGGGCACCAATTGAGTCCCTTCGGAGAGATAGGTGTGGTATAAAAATAAAATAAAATAAAATAAAAATAAATGTCTAAAGTGTCTAAAGACACATTTGTTCCATCTAGCCGGCCTAGCGTAACCTCCATAACTGACTTTTAGATAGTTTTAAATTTGGGGATTTTAATTTGGTTTTAGCGCAGGATTTCATTGAATAAGTTTTTTAAATTTTATATGGTTTTTATTATGTATTTTTAATTTTCCTGTGCGCCGCCCTGAGTCTGTTTGGAGAAGGGCGGGGTATAAATTGAATAAATGAAATTAAATGAATGAAATAAAATAAGAGGCAATAAAAGAATAGGTCATTTAGCCAAATAGCAAGAATAATGGCCTCAGAGCAAGCAGATTTACATCTCTAGCTCCGCTCAGCCACGCAACTCACCTTGATTGTTCTTTGCATTATATTCTGCTGGCAATTGGGGAAAAAAAGCCTAGTTAAGATGGAACTATTTGGGAGGGATTTGGGGGAAATAACGGACAGGATCTGTTTTGATTTTGGTCGGTTAGATTGTTATGATTATTTTATGAGGTTTTGCACTTAAGTCTTGATTGCCACATTTTTATTACGGCTTTTATGCCTTGCGAAGTTAACCGCCCAGAGTCTGCTCGGATGAGATTACAAGAATATAAAAATAAATAGAGAAGGCTGGGATGAGATGGAGAAGGAAGGTTTGTTCACGCTGCCCTGAGCTCTGATAGATGAGGGCCGTCATAAAAATGGATGACGTTCGAGACAACAAGGAAGGCAAGGGTCCCCTACTGCGTTGAAGACTCCCAATCCACAATGAAATGTAGTCAGCCGAAAAGGAGGTCCTGGCCCACGCTACTTCTCTGGAGGAGGACTAACTATTCCAAATTACGAAACAAAGCAGTAGCGGCAGGGATGCAAGAGCGGGGTCCATATTAAAACTTCATTTTAAAGAGCAAAACAAACCGCCAAAAGTTGAATGCTAGGATCACGTACATCTGTCTCTTGGTTTAGAGCAACCTCCGCTGATCCCAAAGGTTTCTCTCTCGGCTTAATTTTAATTTTGTGGTAAAGCAAGGGTGTCAAACTCGATTTCATGGAGGGCCACATCAGGGTGGTGTTTGACCTCAGGGGGCCTGGATGGGTGTGGCCAGGTTGGGCGTGGCCAGTTCAATATCACTTGTGTTGGGGTCGCCTGTGGCGGCCTGAGTGCTCTGCTGGTGAAAACAGGCTCCCGAGCTCCGTTTTCGGCTGCAACGTCCTCCTGCAGCCAGTGAAAACTGCGGCCCTCCTGAGCTTCGTTTCCGGCTATGACTGCCTCCTGCAACCCTCTGCCAGTGAAAGTGGAGCTCCATTTTTGCTGGCAGAGGCGGCTCGGGCTGGTCCTTCACTGTTTCCAGGACCCCCTCACTGGCCAAATCTAAGCCCCCCGAGGGCAAGATCCAGCCTGCGGGCCTTGAGTTTGACACCCCTGTTGGTAAAGGGTCAACTTGGTGTGAGAACAATTTACTGTCTCTTCCATAATAAAATATAACTGAGCCTGAGGTCTTGGTTTGAGAACAAAGCAGCACAACCAAGAGAGAAAACGGGAAAAGAAGGAGGACATTCCACAGCCTTCTTCAGCAAGCCAAAGTATGAAAGCACCACCCTCGTAGAAACAAATCAAACAAAGAGAAGACGGTCCACGCCTTTGTAAGCCTCTTGTTTTCGCCCTCAAGAAATCAAGTCTGAGATTCTTCGCGTAACGAGTGGCTGCATTTAGTCTTACCTTGCCTAAATTGTTATGTTCCACGGCAATCTCTCGAAAGAAGAAATAAACAAAGTTCCCGTATTCGATGGCATGAAGGAAATGCGGCTCTGAAAGGCAGAAGGGGAAGGGAAGCAGTCAAAACATTTTGCTCACGGACAGTTAAAAAAAAACCAGACGTTGAATTATTCTGATTAAATCCACTACTGGTCTTAGAAAGGATGGTGATATTTCTTCAGTATCCTCTTTCCCAGGTTTCTTCCTCCCTCCCTCCTTCCCCTTTTATCAATTTTCCTTCCTTCCTTCCTTCCTTCCTTCCTTCCTTCCTTCCTTCCTTCCTTCCCTCTCTCTCTCCCTCCTTTCCTCCATTTTCTTCTTCCTTCCTTCCCTTTATCCATTTTCCTTCCTTCCTTCCTCCCTTCCATCCATCCATCCATCTCTCCCTTGCTTCTTTCCTCCCTCCCTCCCTTTTTTCCTTCCCCCTTTATCCATTTTCCTTCCTTCCCTCTCCCCCTCCCTTCTTTTCTTCCTCCCTCCTTCCCTTCTCCCTCCCTTCTTTCTTCCCTTCTCCATCCCTCCCTGCCCACACAGGAAACACTCTAAACATAATTGGTTTTAACATCACCAACTTTAAAATGAGAGTTTTACTTAATTTACGCAATATGATGGTGCTTGTTAATTTTGTTTACTTGTGTTTTTCATCTTTTTTTGCTTCTTTTTTCTACTTTAAATTACTCATTATTTTTAAGAGATGGGAAAGAGACAGAACTGCCTTGTAAGCCTTTAAATAGACTAATTTATAATATAATCTCCTCCTTTCCACAACACTCCCTCTCTAAACTCAGGAAAATATAGCAGCGGTGGGATTCAGCCAGTTCGCACCCATTTGGGAGAACCGGTTGTTAAACTTTCTAAGCAGTTCAGAGAACCGGTTGTTGGAAGAAATCTCCTTTTGTTCCCCCCCCCCCCTCCACACTTTATAGGGCTAATCCTGTAAGGAAGGCAGGAAGGAAGCATTCTGGTGTTGTTTCTAGCCTCATCTTTACTGCTCTGCTTACAGAAACTGCCTCTCCGGTTAACCCTGATTCCACTGTAACAGAGAAGGCCGAGCGCCCATCGACTTGAGTGATGTTGAGTTGGCCACACCCACCCAGTCACATGACCACTGAGCTATGCCTACCCAGCTCAGTCATTAGGATATTAGAACCAGTTGTTAAACTATTTGAATCCCACCATTGAAATATAGCTAGAGCAGAAGGTAAAGCACATGCTTGCAATGTTACTACAGTGGTACCTGGGTTCACGAACGCCTCTGTTCACGACCAATTCGGTTTACGAACAGAAATTTTCCAAAAAATGTGCTCCGGTTCACGAACACCGTTTCGGTTCACGAATGGAAAAGTTCGTAAAAATGCTCGGGTTCACGAACTCCGCCTCGCTTCACGAACTCCGCCTCGCTTCACGAACACAAAAGTTTGTAAAAATGCTCGGGTTCACGAACTTTGCCTCGCTTCACGAACACAAAAGTTCGTAAAAATGCTCGGGTTCACGAACTCCGTTTCGCTTCACGAACAGACCAAAAAACAAGGTCAGAACGGATTAACCGGATTTACATTGAACCCTATGGGAAATTGTGCCTCTGTTCACGACCAATTCGGATCGCGAACAGAGTCAGTTCAAGAATCACGAGCAAAAAACAAGGTCAGAACGGATTAACCGGATTTACATTGAACCCTATGGGAAATTGTGCCTCGCTTCACGACCAATTCGGATCGCGAACAGAGTCAGTTCACGAATTAAGTTCGTGAACCGAGGTACCACTGTACATCCTCAATAAAGTAGGTATAGTTTTCCTCTGGAGTTAATTCTTGATCTGGGGTACCTTGTAGGCCTGACACTACAGAGTGGATGGAGAAAGTTACATGCCTAGATTCACTTTCCATCATTTCTGGAAACGGTTGGGAAAAGTCCTTAGATGAACCTTAGTCATCTGCTGTCAGGTGACGAATAGCCTATATTTAGCTCATGGGACTAATGGAATCAGGAACCGAGAATCCAATTATTGGTTTATCTAATCTACTGCCGCTTTTTTGCCTGGTTCAGTAAAAGGACTTTCCCTGCAAATCTGGTACCCAAGAGCAATTTTCATGGGACATAAAAGGGACTGTACCAGGCATTTGGGGGACGCAAGCCATATATTTGGGGATTAAGTGTCTGCCATTGTCTGATTGGCACATAGGAAACTCAAGGCATAGGAGTTGCGATTCTTCGTATCTCCTTGGACAAACCATGGAAATGTCCAAGTAGCTACGAGATATTTCTTCATTTGAAAGTAGGGAGCTTAACAATGATAGGCCCCCAATTTAGAAGGTGTCAAAAGTAACTTCTGGAGGAGAAGATTGTCAGCTTCTGCTAGTCCTGATGGTTAGGGCTATCCTTCAGAACTAGAAGTAGAACATCATTTTGCACTGGTTGCTGGAAAATGAGCTTTGGGTACCATATTTGTCTGGCGGCTTCCCAGAGGTCCATCAACTCCTGTGTGAACTGACCAAGCCTTCAGCTAGTTTCGGTAGGACTCTTCCTATTTGTTAGAGCCTTTCTGATAGCACAAACACACAAGATGTGGATGCCAAGAGCTTCGCTGTGGTTATTCAAAGCACTTTAGGACGTCCAGATGTTCTGACTCAGTCTTGGCAGAAGCAAGAAACAGAATCCTTGTCACGGAAAAAAACACCCCCCTCTTTATTTACCTCTTGTTTAGTTTAGTTTAGTTTATTTACATTTATATCCCGCCCTTCTCCGCAAAGGACCCAGGGCGGCGCACAGGAAATTTAAAAAACATACAGAGTACAAAAATAAATACACAATTTAAAATATAAATTAAACCGTCTTATCCTATGCTAAAAACCCAATTTTAAAATACCCAATAAAACTATCTAAAAGTCCCCATGGGAGGTTAGGCTAGGGCGGCTTGTTGGAATAGGTATGTCTTTAGACATTGGCGGAAGAGGCGGAGGTCGGTGATGGTGCGTAATTTGGGGGGTAGGTCGTTCCAAAGGGCTGGCCCTGCCACAGAGAAGGCTCTTCCCCTGGGTGTCGCCAGTCGGCATTGCCCGGCCGACGGCACCCTGAGAAGGCCCTCTCTGTGGGAGCGTATCGGTCTAAGGGATGTATGGGGCAAGAGGCGGTCTCGCAGATAACTAGGCCCCGAGCCATGGAGCGCTTTAAAGATGGTCGTCAAGACCTTGAAGCGCACCCGAAAGACCACAGGAAGCCAATGCAGCTCGCGCAGGATCAGTGTTATGTGGGAGCATCTAGTGGCTCCCATAATCACCCGCGCGGCTGCGTTTTGGACTAACTGTAGCTTTCGGGTGCACCTCAAGGGAAGCCCCATGTGAATTAATTGCATTCACCCACCAAAAAGTCCAGGCCAAGAGTCCTTCAAAGAGTTAACTGCAGCAACAGCCCAAAGGCTGCAAATTTAAGCTCTGGCAAGCAGTCTTTGTGGCATGAAACACAATGAGCAAAATCTCCAGAAATACGAACTGTTCTCTCCTACGACAACCGTTCCCCTTTCCTTTTCTTTATTTCACAACCAGGGAGGGGCCATTCAGCATCCACGTGCCCCTTGCTTCCTGAATTGACTCCTTGTCCTCCGTAGTTCACCTCTCCTAACTGCTCTGTGCGTACATGCATCTGGAACAGGCCCCAACTGTTCTTCCTCCTTATTCATCTCAGCTTCCAAAGGCAGCTGCCTCTATGGCGGCTGAGAAATGCCGGACGGCCCTGGCTCTATTGCTATGTCTGACGCTGACCATTCATCAGAGCCTTCCCCAAGCTCCAGAACTGACCCGAGCTTCCTCCCCAACTTCCTCATTGCCTGAGTCTGGCAGACCACAACACCTACTATGGATGAAGTCAATACAATACAATACAATAGCAGAGTTGGAAGGGACCTTGTAGGTCTTCTAGTCCAACCCCCTGCATGGGCAGGAATCTTATACCATTTCAGACAAATGGCTGTCTAACATCTTTTTAAAGACTTCCAGGGTTGGGGCATTCACAACTGCTGGAGGCAAGCTGTTCCAGAGGTTAATTGTTCTTACTGTTAGGAAATTTCTCCTTAGTTCTAAGTTGCTTCTCTCCTTGGTTAGTTTCCACCCATTGCTCCTTGTCCTGCCCCCAGGTGTCTTGGAGAAAAGTTTGACTCCCTCTTCTTTGTGGCACCCTCTGAGATATCGGAACACTGCTATCATGTCTCCCCTGGTCCTTCTCTTCATCAAACTAGACATACCCAGTTCCTGCAGCCGTTCTTCATATGTCTTAGTCTCCAGTCCTCTAATCATCTTGGTTGCTCTTCTTTGCACTCTTTCCAGAGTCTCCACGTCTTTTCTACATCGTGGCGACCAAAACTGTATGCAGTATTCCAAGTGTGGCCTTACCAAGGCACTATACAGTGGCATTAACACTTCACGCGATCTAGATTCTATCCCTCTGTTGATGCAGCCTAGAACTGTGTTGGCTTTTTTGGCAGCTGCTGCACACTGCTGGCTCATATTTAAATGGTTGTCCACTAGGATTCCGAGATCCCTCTCACAGTTGCTACTATTGAGCAAGGTACCACCTATACTGTACTTGTGCATTTGGTCAAGCTCCAGTGAAACTATAAGACTCTTAATGCCAGCTAATGGACTGTAAAAAGACCCCCGAGGAAGTGGGCTAGAGCTCCACGGTCTTCGTTACTACAGGTCCATTCATTTGCCGAGTTGATTGGTTGGAGGAGGAGGAGAATGGCTTTATTCTTGGGCCGAATTGGGGTGGGGGGGAATAGGTTTCCTGCTTTGGATTATACTACGTTGAAAGTTTGGAGCAGAAAAGCTTTTGACATAAATATTGCAGCTGGTGGATCTTTCATGTCAGTGCACCAAGACACTGGGGCTGGCGAGAAAAATGCTCCCCGTCAGGCAGGCTAAAAAAATAAAATAAAATATTGCTCTCGTGGAGGGGAAAAAAAAACATTTACTATGTTTTTGGCATTATACAAGACTAATAGAATGATCCTGGGCAGGTTTGATTAAGAGATTTATTTCTCCTGAATATACAGGAGCTTCCAGATAACGGTATATAGAAATTGTGGCTGCTGTCATTTCAAAATAAATTATTATTTTTTTTGAGTTCTAGCTCTGATGGGTTTTAATGCAATGTACAATTTTGAAGACATTTAAATCGACAATTAACATTTTTAAAAAGGCAGGGCAGGAGGGGGAGGGGGGAGGAATAAAAGAAATTACTCCAGGGGAAATCTGCTAATGTATCATAATGGATTAAATACTTCAATTGTAGGCAGTCCTCAACGTACGACCAACGTTGAGCCCAACATTTCTGTTGTCACGCAAGATCGTTGTTAAGTGACTTTTGCCTCTGTTTGACACCTTCCTTGTCACAGTTGTTAAGTGAATCACTGCAGTTGTTGAGTTACTGACACAGTTGTTAACTGGCTCCTGCATCGGCTTTGCTTATCAGGAGGTCACAAAAGGGATCACATGACCCTGGAATACTGCAACCGTCATAATACATGCCAGTTGCCAAGACTCTGAATTTCGATCAAGTGACCCACGGGGATGCTGCCACGGTTGTAAGTAGTAGTGGGATTCAATTTTTTTTACTACTGGTTCTGTGGACGTGAGTGGGTGGGTGTGGCATGGATCGATGGGTGTGGCTTGGTGGGCATGGCAAGGGTATTGCATACTATAGAATCTCCATCCCCTCCCCACTCCAGGGGAAAGTTACTGCAAAATCCCATTTCCTCCCAATCAGCTGGGACTCGGGAGGCAGAGAATGGGTGGGGGCGGGGCCAGGAGTGGATTCTACTGGCATGTGCAAAAAAAATAATTAGATTTCTCCAATGGAGATTGTTCTGCGCATGCGCAGAACCAAAAATCAAGATGGCACCGCAGACAATAGAACTGATTCGGGTGCATGGGTGGCGAAGTTACTACCTACTCAGCTGAACCGGTCCGAACTGGTAGGAACCCACCTCTGGGCGTGGCCAGTCAGAGGTGGTATTCACTCAACTACTCAAAATATCCGCTGCCGGTTCTCCAGAACTGGCCAGAACCTGCTGAATACCACCTCTGGTTGTAAGTGTGAAAAACGGCCATAAGTCACATTTTTTGTATTGTTTTTTGTGACTGTGACTCTTTTTCACTAGACACTAAAATGGTTTATCTGTAATCAAGAGTTTCTAAAGTGCTCAGTCACAGATCAGGATGTCCTATAGACCAGGGGTCACCAACTTTTCGGACCTCATGGACCACTTAATTCATAATTTTAAATCCCGTGGACCACTAATACGATTAAAAAAGAAGAAAAATAGTGTTTGGTGCAATATCAAAAATGCAAATAATTTTTCAGCAGACCACCAACATTTACTCGCAGACCACGAGTGGTCTACGGACCACCATTTTTGGTCACCACTGCTATAGATGTTTCCACGTCTAGCATCTCAAAATGGGGACTCTCACATTTAGTGAATGAAGAGAACTTTACAGAATCTAAAATTCTTATTTGTACCCACTGGCTCCATTTCAACGGAGTAAATAAAAACAGTCGATCATTATGGGACTAACTTCCACTGAACTGTGCAAGCCTTCTCATCTCCGGAGAGAAGTTTGGAAGTTGTGAGCGTTTGGAAAACTGCAGCTGATGCATTGAGCATTTCTGCACCAGCGGTTTAAAGCACCACCCAGCCATAGCTCTGAGAATAAAAAGCTGTTTGGGTTATATCACCACAGAGATGGCTGGATAATGCAAGGACTGCTAATTGCCAAAATGCTAATTACATCTGAACCCAGTTACCCAAAGCCAGCCAACTTGGATCCTTATAAGCCTGGCTTGTTTCCACTCTATATAATGAAGACTGGCCATAATTTGCAACCGATTTCCCCAACACTACAGATGTGCTGGAGGTCAATTCCACGGTAAGGTGATCAATAGCCAACTTTCCCAACCAGTGGTTTTCTTCACACCATGGCAACTTCAAGATGTGTGGACTTCAGTGGTGGGGGATTCAAATTTTTTTGCTACCAGCTCTGCAGGCATGGCTTGGTGGGTATGGCATGGCTTGGTGGGCTTGGTTGGAGAAGGATAGTGTACAATCCCCATTTCCTCCCGATCACCTGGGACATGGGGGGGGGCGAGAATAGATGGGGGTGGGGCCAGCCAGAGGTGGTATTACCAGTTCTCCGAACTACTCAAAATTTCCATTACCGGTTCTCCAGAACTGGTCAGAACCTGCTGAATACCCCCTCTGGTGGACTTCAATTCCCAGAATTCCCCAACCAACATGCCAGCAATTGGATCGTACTGCATTTGGATTGTTCCCCAGCATACTGGCTGGGGAATTCTGGGAGTTGAAATCCACATATCTTCACGTTGCCGAGATTGAAAACCATCACTCTAAACAGCAATTCTTTGGGAATGAGAGTTTCTGAATTTGAAGACCTCAAAAAGTTGAAAAGGGTGAGCACTTAAGAGTTGACCCACAAATCAATATTCTTATTTACTTAATCCACATCCTATTCTTTCTGGCCAAATGTTTTTGAACTTGGCTAATAATGAAACAATACGAATCTCCACGACTTACTGTATTTTTAGTCTCCCTCTTAAAAAAAAATCTTGCAGAAGAAGATGGGAGTGGTCGGAAGAGGTAACATTAAAAAAAGAAAATCAATATCTCCCTATAAAAAGTATGCAAAGGGTATGGCAGTAGCAGAGATTTACAATCCCCAAAAATCCAGAAGCAAAACTCCAAAGCATCGTTGTTTTGTTTTAGTTTTTAAAGTCACGGAATACAAATGAAAACCTAAGTGCAAATCCATTCGGAGCACAATTGAAACACGGAAATGAAGAAACGAAACTCCAGCTGTTGAAAGCCTTAGTTGTGGCAAAGAAATCACCTTAAATGCCAGCATCTCTGCCTGCTGGTCGGAGGGTAGCAGAGAGAGGAAATTAGAATAGCTCTTCTTGGCAGGCTGTCTGAGAGCTGTTGATTGCTAAGTGGCCCACTAGAGGTGGGGAGAACCCAGACTTTTCAGAGGGGTGGTGGAGAGCAAACGTACCTCTCCATTTTATTAACCCAAAAAGCATGCTTCCAATTTAGGATGCCTGCTAATAATGGACTAAAATTCAAATATTCAGAAAGGTAGAAAATCATGACGGTCCGGAAACGTGTACTTCAACTCTCTTCATTTTGGGGAGGAAAAATGCTATGGGAGGAGTGAGGGAAAAAGAGGAAAATTGCAGGTCGCGATTCAACTTTCAACAGAAGTACCTTTTATCCACTTGGAATCATATTTTATTGTTCGCAAGGCCGACCCGTCTCCCATGCTCCGGTAAATAACGGCGTCGCTAGCCAAGAAATCTGCAACGGTGGCAGAATAGAGCTTGCCATCTAGAAAAAGAAACACACAAAGAGCGCTTGGTGGCAATAGGGGTGCCGCCTTTTCTTCCATTACTGCAGCGTTCTTGCCATCTTCTCTGTCAACAGCTATTTATATCATTTCTACCTTTCGCTTTCTCTCCCCCCCCTCCCACGCTGCCATTATCTCAATCACGATATATATTTATTCATACGTTTTAATTTAGAGTTGGAAGACTCATCCAAATGCTGTGAAGAAAACGCCTTGTAGGACAGAGCAACAGTTGTAGGAAATGCGAATGCTTTATTATTACCTCAGAACCGCTTCTTACTTTATTATTACCTCAGAACCGCTTCTCATTTTATTATTACCTCAGAACCGCTTCTCACTTTATTATTACCTCAGAACCGCGTCTTACTTTATTATTACCTCAGAATCGCTTCTCACTTTATTATTACCTCAGAACCACTTCTCACGTAAAGAGCTAATAAAAAAGAGCGTGGAGTAGGGGTCCCGATCAAAATCTCCAGGTGATTTACAGGAGGTCACCTGAGCTCTGACTTCCAAGGGTTTCACAACAGAAGTAGGGAAATGTGGTTTATTTTTCTTCTCCCGCTTCATTCAGATGGCTGAAGTTAATTAAAAGTCTGGCCAGGCTTTTTGAACGAATCTGAACTATGGGTCTTTTTGGATTTCACTCTGGTTAGCAGCTCTTAGAATTGGAGTATCAAGCGAAAGAAGAGTGAATGAATCAAGAAGTGGCCTACAAAATAGCTTCTAATTCCACAAAAGGTATATTAGCATTTTAAAAAAACAGAAGGCGCAATGATGTCATAGGCCTTTTCATTCCCCTTTTTTTGTATCCTCTATCAATATAGTCCATTAGAACAAAAAAGGTTCTCACCCGCAAAGAGAGCAACATTGGTTTGCTTGGCATCAAATGGGCATCTGGCCAAACCACTAATTTCATCACCGTCATACTCCAAGGTACTCAGCTGAAGAAGAAATATACATTTTGGGCATTAGACTGTTTCAGCTTCTCCCGGTCTATGTAATAAGTCAACAAAATCAGGTATTCCTATGTCAACCTTCCTCAGAGTGGTATCTTCTAGATATGCGGGACTTCAGCTTCTAGAGCTTCTAACCAGCATGGTCAAAACCCAGCACTTCTGAAGAGAATCAAACTAAAAAGGCTAGCCTGAAGTTTCATTGACTCTCCTAAATCTGATCACACCTCTGTTCCAATGCTGAAGACGTATTGCTCAAGGAAGCACCCAGGGACCAGATTTGGCATATACAAGCCTACTATCCATGATGGATGCTTCCTTGAGGTTCAAAATTAATGAATTAGAATTACCGGGAAAGGCTGACTGTATTAATATGGGTGTCTTATTGCCATCACCTTTTCAACCATCATACAAATGAAAAACTTTGGACCACATTGGCTGCTGGCTCTTATGTTCATTTGAAAGAATCTGCAAGCTGTGATGACAACTTATGGATGGACCAGGGCACAAGGTGGGGACTGAGATACCAAGCCCTTCAAACCATCATATTGCATACTGCAGATTGCATACTGCAGATTGCATAATGCAGATGCAAAATGGCAGATATGCACCACAAATCAAACTTTTATTACAGTGTGGTTAGAAAACTGACAACACAAACAAACAGATGTAAAATCAGAACTATTCTTATTAGGTTTACTACTGGGGAAATACAATAAAAGAATCATATACTTAATGTTACATGTAAATATATGTATGTATGTATGAATGTATGGATGTATTGTATTTATGTATGTATGTATGTTATAATAAATAATAATAATAATAAATTTTATTTGTTACCCGCTCTCTCTCCCCAGAGGGACTCGAGGCGGGGCACAGGAAAATTAAAAAACAATAAACACAAACAGAATACATAATTTAAAATCACAATTAAACAAATCCTGCGCTAAAAACATCTATAAAAAACTAAAAAACTGTCCCTAAAACCCCTAAACACTACAAATAATTAAAATTACCCTAAAACCCCAGGACAAGGACGTATTGACGTTATGTTATGTTATGTTATGTTATGTTATGTTATGTTATGTTATGTTATGTATGTATGTATGTATGTATGTATGTATGTATGTGCATATACTGTATACCGTAAGCAATAATACTATCGGACTGTACATGACTATGGATTAAAATGTATGAAGTGTGAAATGTATAGAGCACAATTGTACAACTATGAAAATAAGATATATAACTATGAAGTACAATATCATGGATTTAAAAGAGACTATGTTGTATGACTACCAGAATAACGGTTACGATCAGGGTGTAAAATACTACTATGTATATTTAAAAAGGACTTGATACAGCCAGTACACTGCTGTTGCAAAACTGGAAATGTGATGTAAAATACAGGAAAATGCATAATAAAACCATTAAAAAAAAAAGATATAAAGAAAACACAACAAGGATTTAGGCAGATTTAACTTCTAATCTCCAATTAGCAGATAGCTGTGAAACTCCGCAGACGGTAAGTTGATTCACATTTCTTTTGCTAACTGGCAGGATGGGTGTGAGAACGAAGGAACTGGCCAACTGGAAAGAAGGATGAACACTTTTGCTCCGATCCCTCCAGAGACCAAATAAGATGAGAAGGACAATGGTAAGATTGATAAGGAACCTTTGAAGTGCATCACGATTCTCTTTGAACTTTGGCAGGGAACAATTGGGCTGGTCTGGGTGTTGGTCCTTACCCGATAATAACGGCACATAGGATTAAAAGCATTCGTTCCACAGACAAACACCATCTCATCGTTCCTGGGGACGAAGACTTTAATAAAATTATGGCATTCATCCTAAAAAAAGAAATTAAATTAAAAGAAGAAGAAGAAGAGAGGGAATGGCTCACATCGCTATTCACTAGCCAATATTATTTTTGAACATGTGCTCAGTGAGCTGGAAATAAGGAGGGGAAAAAAACAATCCAGGGCTAACAAAGCACTTACAATTTCAGTGCAAATGGCAGTTCTCTTTCTACCAATCCGATCAAGTGCAACTCATTTCTTAAGAATATTAATTTGGATTTTTCGATTTTGCTGGGAAAAATCAGTCTGAAAAGGATTGTGCAACGTTGCATGGGCCCCCCCAAATTCAGATTTTTTGCAGCAATAAAGCGATCAATGAGTTAATTAGCAGTTCTAAAACAGCCTCCATCATGCCCTTCTAGAAGATTTCAGTGGGTTAAAAGTCTTTTGCTTAAAAGACAAACCTACTTTGTGCTTTCCTTTCATAGCACAGTTCTCTCTGTCCTGTTGCTTTGACCGCCATGTCAATTTCTGTTCAGATAAAAGAAAGAAGAAGACAAGTTTGTCATTGATCGAGAATGCTTGTTTTTTTTTTTAAAAAAAAGCAAGCAAACAAACCATCAAAACACAAAAGGTATTTACAGCATTTTCTAACCTTGCTTGGGACAACTTCCCCTTTTGGAATGTCATTCAAATTTACTGTATAAACTTGGTCCCTGGAAGAAAAAGAAACTGTCAGAATTTGTTCCAGAAAAATCAAATCCAGAAAGCACACACAGATATCTGATTCAGCTGGATTCATTAACTTCTTTACATACATAATAACAGATGAATAAATGTACAATGCCAATAGTAGATTCTTTCAACGTGGTAGAAGTTACAAACAGGAGAGAACAATTGGTTTCATTTCAGAGTTCAGAGCAGACAGAGTAGTTTCAGTTTCGGTTCTCAGCACAGACTCAGTTCTGTTTAAGCTTCCATTAGCTGACTTAGTTGCTATGCCTATTCATTGGCTGACCTTGTTACCATGCCTCTCCCAATCATGAATATTCTAACAGAAAGGTATCAGAAGTCCAATGGATGGATGGATGGATTTTATTTAATTTATTTGCCATCCATGTCATAGCAAATGACTCTGGGTGGCTTCCAGCATTAAAACATTAAAAACCTAGGCAATAAATACTTTTAACAGAGCAAAAAATAGAATATCTCATTCCCCAGGCCCGTTTTGAAAACCATACTTTGACGTCAAGAATCAAGATCCATTTGAACTCACATGGTGCCTCCATACCATTATTAAAAGAAGCAGCAGACATCTATTCTTAATTAGGACTGCTCCTTTTTCCCAGATCAAAAGTTGAAACAAGCCAAGTTGGGGAGGCTTGGTTGAGCTTGACTTAATATTGTTGCCTATTGCAAAACCATCAACAATCATATGCGGGGTCAGAAGAAATAAGGAAGGTGTAAAGAATAATTGGCCTATTCTGTCTCTGTTATGATGGGAGTAGCTGTACCTATAATGGCTTGCTTTGAGGAAGGACAAGGTTGTTCATTCCTCTGGCAGCTAAAGTCATCCTAGGCCAGGGGTCGGCAACCTTAAACACTCAAAGAGCCACAAAGGTCCTAACCAGAAGCCCCTCCCCCATTCAATTCTAGAGCTGACCGAATGTCCAGTTCCCCCACCATAGAGTCTCCTCCTAGCACAACGTCCTTTTTCCTCTACCAGTCCTAACCAAAAGCCCTAACAATTGTGGAGCCCTCTGGTGACAGGGAGTTGCAGCAGAGGGATGAAAGAGCCACATGCGGCTCCAGAGCCTCAAGTTGCTGATCCCTGTCCTAGGCTGTGATGCCTCTTTTTAGCCTTTGAGGTCAATCAGAACATAGGCTCTAGTTTCCTTCTGGTAAATCATTTCAATCTGCTTTTGCTTCCTTCTGTCTTTATAAGCTATCTTTATACAATCTCTGCTTTCAGGAGATGCAACTCTCAGACAGCCAAGGTTGCATCTCAGCCTATTGGGAGGTGAACCACACAACCGAGTTTATGAACCATCCAAAATCAGACGGTTTTGAGGGTGAGAGAGCTGCATAAGCCACGTTTTGTGGCTTAGCGTGCTATGCAAACGGAATTCATGGTGGCTGGCTACCCAAATCACAAAAGCAATCCATAGGTCAGCAGAAGTATGACCTAGTTTCCAGCTGCCAAACTTTTTGTGAGGTTCCTCTTCTGCACAAGTTCTTCTATTGGTAACAAACAATTGTTTGTGCAAATTAAGCTCTTGGTGAAAAACAGAATCTGGAACTGCATGGATCACGATCAGAGCTTTTCTCCTGCACCATAAATCACCTTCTCCCTGTCTTCTCTCCGTGTGCCGAGTCCCTCCTTCCTTTCCTGAAATTATCTCGTGGATTATTTTAAGACAAAGTGCATAGATGAAATGTAAAACCAGGCAGCAGATGGAGGGGGGGTGGAGGGGAAGAGGGGAATTTTAATTTAATCAGTGGACTGCAGGAAAATTACCTGCCAGCTATATAAAGTGTGTCTCGAATTTTCAACATCAGTTGAAAGTCCAGCTTGTGTTGGGATTCGTTGCCTGAAGGGCGTCCTCTAAACACTGGATATTGCTTGGAATCTGCAAGTAAAAATAAGTTATGCCATCAGTCAGGATGACGGAACTGAAGAATCAATAAGCAGCATTGATTAGCTGTATATACCGGGAGCAGAAGGGCTTAAACTAAATTCTGGCGTGGAACGTCTTGAATATCAATGAATAAAAGATGGCCAGCAAGAGCCAATGAACTTAAAAAAAATATAAATAAAAACTTTGCACTTCCCCACCGTCTTTTTGGCTGCCGCACATAGAGAGAGAGTCCATTAAAGTCCACCTGAAACTTGGCAGCTGGCAGAAAAGAAGAATTGCCGTCATCCGGCGATGGGGAGGTGGGGGGGGGGGGAAGGAGAAGCAAAGAAACAAGGCAATCTCACAATAACCGTTCGGCTTTGCCGCTCACTTACAATGGTAGTCGACCATGTTAATGGGCTCATCGTCTTCTGGAAAGCTGACAGCCCAGCATTGGGAGATCGCAAGGAGCAATGCGTAAGCCGCGAGGAGGCGAATCTTCATGGCTGCTGCGTGGGATGGATGGGGAGGGGGGAGACGGGGACAGAGCACAACTGGCCAGGTGATTTACCTGCAAGAGAGGGAGGAAACCAGCATTGAGTCTCTATTCTCCCGTTCTCCTCGGCTAGCAAGCTTCGGTAAACGGTAACAGAGTGTGAAGGGGCCTTAGAGGTCACATCCTGCCCCATATATCCCTTCGACCGATTCGTTCCCACAGAGAGGGAGTTCTCCGGGTGCCGTCCACTAGGCAATGCCACTGGGCGACGCCCAGGGGAAGGGCCTTCTCTGTGGCGGGCCCAGCGCTATGGAACGACCTACCCCCCGAGCTTAGAACAACCCAGGACCTCCACGCCTTCCGTCAAAAGCTCAAGACCCATCTCTTTCAGCAGGCCGGCCTGGCCTAACCACTTCCAGCCTTTTTAGTCTGAATATATAAATTGTTTTAATTGGCTTTTAAGGGATTTAGTTTTTAGGATTTTAGGTTTTTTAGCGCAGGGATAAATTGTTTAATCTGATTTTATATATTTATTGTGTATTTATGTTTGTACGTTTTTTAATTCCCCTGTGCACCGCCCTGAGTCCCTTCGGGGAGAGGGAGCGGTCTATAAATTAAATTTATTATTATTATTATCAAGTCCAAACCCCGCCCTGCTCGCGCAGGAGATCGATACTAGGGGATTCGAACCGTGGAACCGCCGATCTTTCGGATCGACAAGCCCAGCGTCTTAGCTGCCGAGCCACCGAGCCAGGCTGCAATTTACATTCTCCACACTGCCGAAGTCCGAGAAAATGATTCGGCTTGAAAGGTTCTTTTGTATTTGCCGACAGGAAAAAAAAAACCCTGCTACATGACAGCCCCGATTAAAACTTTTCAGCAACACTGTGACATTTGCTAAATTTTTTTGGGGGAAAAAATGGTTTGTATGTGTGCTCATTTCACAAGTGGGATTTCTCTTCTGGAAGTAGGTGACAACTGTCAGCCTGGCTGAATCACAAGGATGGCCAAACAGAGAAACACCATCTTGCTGACTTGACAGGAAGGCGGCTAACGTCGGGATGAAAATATTAATTCAAGTGCCGCCTCTTTTCTTTCCTTCCCCTCAACCTCCCTCGCGGCTAATTGACGCAGGGTTCTCAGTCAAGACCTTCGCCTGCAAATTAACCAGAATGCCTTCGCGAAGGGCAGGGCGCCTGAAATCCACATCAAGGTTAAGCCAATCTTTTGTGCTTCCAAGCTTTGGCAAATTGAGAAGATGCGTTTGGTTAAGATGTATTTAATGCTCCAAAGCTCTAACCACTAGACCAGGGATGGTGGACCTTTTCAGCACCACGTGATTATCTGGGATGCCAGGAGCTGCCCACGCCACATGCGCACGCCCAAAAAGGGACTTCTTGTCTCCAGCGTGCGTGCCAGCCAACTAGTCTTCCGGATTTCTGGCATGCATGCATGTGTGACGATCAACTGGCTGGTGTGCGTGTCCACAGCACTGCTGCATGTACGAAGGCCAGCTGATCGTCACACGGGCATGCGCGCCAGAAACCCGGAAGAGAAACGGGCGATGCTGCATGTGCCAAGCAACATGGCTCCATGTGCCTGAAGCGGCACACATGCCATAGGTTCGTCATCATGGCACTAGACTAACCTCGTGAAAGCAGAACACCCAAACCAAATTAAGAGGCCTTGATGCTCTCTAAACTTGCTGGGTTTCTTGCCGATGTTTCATTTAAAGGTTAAACATCATCAACGCTAATCAACGCTAGCACTGATGAGGTTCCCTAGATGGGTAATGCAAGGTCTGCAACAAACCAACCACAGAGCGCCTCATTTCAACCCTGAGCTACAAATATTCTCTTTTATTGAAAATGACAGTTCCTGAATTTCACCATGGAAACCCCAGTTTAGGTTTTACGTACTCGAATGGAATGGAATGGAATAGAGAATATAGAATAGAATAGAAAATATAGAATAGAACAGAATAAATAGAAAATGTAGAATAGAATAGAAAATATAGAATAGAATAAATAGGAAAAAAATCAAATAGAACAGAATAAATAGAAAATATAGAATAGAAATGAAAATATAGAATTCTATTCTATTCTAAAATAGAATAGAATAAATAGTAAATATAGAATAGACTAGAATAGAAAATATGGAATAGGATAAGATAGAATAAATAGAAAATATAGTCTAGACTAGACTAGACTGGACTACACTAGAACAGAATAGAACAGAACAGAACAGGTGGAAGGGATCTTGGAGGTCTTGTAATCCAATATCCTGCTCAAGCAGGAAACCCTATACCATTTCAGGTAAATGGCTGCTCATTTATTGTTTGACTTGAACTCTTATCAACTTCAAGGCTACGGAAGACCAAGTTGGACTGTATATCTATGTAAGCCAGGATAGAACCCTTTCTGAGTTGTTATTAATGTTATTATTATTATTAAAGTCATGTCTGACCCATCGCGATCCCATGGACAACGTTCCTCCAGGCCTTCCTGTCCTCTACCATTCTCTGGAGTCCATCTAAACTCACACCAACTGCTTCAGTTCCTTCTATGTCTTTTGGGCGTGCTCCAGATGATCTCTACAATCCCATTTCTGGCAGATTGGTACACATGGATATATCTACTGGCCTACTCATTCCATCATTTCTGTGTTCTAAGAAAGCTTAGAGGGGGGTTGGTGGAGGCCAGAGGAATTCTCACAAATAGAAATTATTTCTTCATCAAATAAATTTGCATGGCTGTCTGACTCCCACACAGATGACTCTGGGCAGCTTACAATATTAAAAAAAAACTATAACATAAACCTCACAAACCCTCTCAAATTATACATCAGAGCAATGCTACATTTCCATTTGTTCAAAAGAAATTAAAAAGTTTTTTAAAAAAACTTAAGAATGGTAAGAGTCCTGGAAAACTAATCTACTTCATCTGATAGAGGTTCCCTTATGGCTAATTCCTAATCCTTTTAAATGAAGATTGCTGACCCTTGAAGTACCCAGAGAGATACATATTAAATTTGTAAAAAGGTCAACGAGGGAAAGGATCTTGAGGGCGCAGAGAAACAGTCTGTTAATTTATCAGCAGACAGAGATTACCATCTTGAAGCAGGTCCCGAAAAAGATTAGAGAGGTAAGAAGGAAGTATTCCTTCTTGTCTAAAAGATTATTTAAACAGGGGGTCTGGTTCAAGTGGGTGATGCCAGAGGGAATGTTGGTGTTCTGGGAGGGAGGAAGAGTAAGAATTAAAACAATTGCAGAGGCGGAAGCCTTTCTTAAAAAACATTCCTCAATCCTGGAGGATGAAAATGGGAGAGCAGAGGGTGCCGCGACCCCGCCCACTGGGGGCCAGGGAGAAGAAGATACAATTGCCAAAAGACTTAGATCTCAAAAGTGACTTTATTTTAGTATAATATAACTTTTGTTTGGATGTTTATACATGATTGCTAGCATAGTTTCTACAATGATATATTTGCATTTCTTTTCACTTTGTAGTACAAATGAAAATTAATGTATTATCTATATTTTGTTATGAAGCCTCGGAAGGGGTCTTTGACTTCGACGTGAAAGTTCTCACAATATCTTGTATACACCTTACCCTTTGCCCTATTTATAAAAAATTATAAAATCCAATAAAACTTTTTTCAAAAAAAAAAAAAGATTGCTGACCTTGAGTTAATCTAACAAGGAATTTATTGATCCATATGGTCCTTCTATTTGTATAACCCCATCTTGATTTTAAAAAAAAAGAACTATAGTGTGGAAAGGCAATGACAATGTAAAAAGTAATAGCCATAAATCAGCAGTGAACATGCTTTCGAGAAGACCAAGAAAAGTTTACCAATCTTTGCCCACTCCAGATACAGAAGATGACCAGGCTGAGCCCAAAGGCGGTGGTGGGATTCAGCCGGTTCGCACCTATTTGGGAGAACCGGTTGTTAACTTTCTAAGCAGTTCGGAGAACCGGTTGTTGGAAGAAATCTCATTTTATTTTTTTCCACTTTCCAGGTCATCTTGATTGCCCTGCTTACAGAAACTGCATCTCCAGTTAATCCTTATTCCATTGTAACAGCCAAGACATTGCAACAGCCAGTCGACCTGAGTGACGTTGAGTTGGCCACGCCCCCATGGTCACATGACCACAGAGCCACGCCCACCCAGCTGGTCATTAGGGCAGAGAACCAGTTGTTAAATTATTTGAATCCCACCACTGCCCGGAGGGTCAAGTATGCCATCAGTTTGGTGTCCATGTGCACCCACAAGAGTTATAACTCCATCCCCCTTGAATTCCATTGACTCTTATCTGCCACCAATTTCCCTTGACTCTTAGTAGTTCAGTTTCTTGACAGGGAATACCACTTGTACTCAATTCCATTGACTCTTATCTGCCACCAATTTCCCTTGACTCTTAGTAGTTCAGTTTCTTGACAGGGAATACCACTTGTACTCATTTGAACAATGGTTGCTGAGTTCTTACACCTGAGGCCATCTGTCCTTAACCACAAAACGTTCGAAGTAGCTCCCCAAATCAATTACAACCCATTCTGGATTACCAAAAACCCACAACAGTTTCCACATCATGAATGGTCTGGTCATTTGAAAAATGGTTGCCTAATGGTCAATTTTTCCTGAAACCTTTCTTGAGGCCAAAGAATTAAGGCCTTTGAACTCTGGTGCTGGAGAAGGCTCCTGCACTGAGTCCCTTGGACTGCAAGGCGATCCAACCGGTCAGCCCTAGAGGAGATCCACCCTGACTGCTCTTCAGAAGGCCAGATCCTGAAGAAGAAACTCAAAGACTTTGGCCACCTAAGGAGAAGGAAGGACTCCCTGGAGAAGAGCCTCATGCTGGGAACGGTGGAGGGCAAAAGAAGAAGAAGGGGATGGCAGAGAAGGAGGTGGCTGGATGGAGTCACTGAAGCAGTCGGTGTGAGCTTAAATGAACTCCAGGGGATGGTAGAGGACAGGAAGGCCTGGAGGAACATTGTCCATGGGGTCGCGATGGGTCAGACATGAGTTCGCAATTAACAACAACCAATTGTCATCACATCCTTTAAAAATGATTGTTTCTAGATGAAAGATTGTGGAGACAGACTGAGGAAGGGATAGAGAAAGGTGGGGGGAAGAAAAGATTGACTGCTGTTTAAAGAATCATATTGTCACATTATAACTTAGGATCCTTGTTCTAACAAAGAAAGAATTTGCAGTCTGTGACTTATAGCAAGTTACGAATTAGGAATTCACCCAAAATTTGAGACTTGGGATACTTGAGAAGATGCTAATGGTGTCCTTATATAGTCATGCAGAACGTTTTTTGGGGAGGACAAAACTTCTTTCAACTGAGAAAGGACGATTGTTTCCAACTAATTAAGTTTCTGATCACCATCCCTATGGCCTCAGAAACTACCTCTTACATACACTTTATTTTCCTTTTGGAGCTGAGTATCAAAAAAAAAAAAAAACACCCCTTCTGGCTTACCATTCAATCATTGAAATGCAGGGGTGGGGGGGAACAAAGTGGAATTCACTCATTAGTATAGTTTTAGCATATGCAAAGTTTCAAAAATTATTGGGAGACAGTTCTCAGGTACTCCAAAAAAACAAAATAACCACACGCTGTGAAAGTTAGCACATTTTAGTCATTATGAACGTGTCTGCCTATCATTTGTTCATGCGCCGTACTTTCTCCTAAATTGTTCCCTCTAAATATTTTACATGACAACTCACAGGGTGTTGGGCCAATCTGCTCCCTGGGGTCTGATAGTAATGCTAACACAAAATATTTGAAGGGTGCCAAATTGGGGTGGGGGTTGGGGTGGGGGAATGGTTTAGAAAAGGATATCTCACCCAGATTAATTTATGTTTCGAGCATGGGAAATTAGATAGGTAGAGATGAATGCAATGAAAGAGCAGAGCAAAATAGAATAGAATAGAATAGAATTGAATTGAATTCTTTATTGGCCAAGTGTGATTGGACACACAAGGAATTTGTCTTTGGTGCAGAAGCTCTCAGTGTACATAAAGAAAAATAAAATAGAATATATTCATCAAGAATCATAATAGGATAGGATAGGATAGGATAGGATAGGATAGGATAGGATGGGATTCTTTATTGGCCGAGTGTGATTGGACACACAAGGAATTTGTCTTTGGTGCAGAAGCCCTCAGTGTACACAAAGAAAAATAAAATAGAACAAAGTCATCAAGAATCATAAGAGACAACACTTAGTGATCGTCGTAGGTTACTAATAAGCAATTAAATTATACTAGGAAACAAATAAAACAATATAAAATTTAAAGATACAAGCAACATGGTTATAGTCATAAGTGGAGAGAGACAGAAAAGAGATAGGTACAAGGAAGGAAGAAAAGAAGAATAGTAATACAGTTTTAGTAGATAATTTGACAGGGTTGTGGGGATTATTTATTTAGCAGAGTAATGGGGAAAAATAGAACAATTTATTAGGAGAAAGATTTGCATCCAGATGTCGGTGCTCCATCATTGGAAGTTTTAAAGAAGAAATTTGTCTGAAATCAGTGGTGGGTTGCTAACCAGTTTACTACCAGTTTGCTCGTGCGCGTACTTGTGTGGATCGGATACAACTTCACAACTAACAACAACAAATGTATCTTTTTCACTTTTTTATTTTATTTATTCTTCTTTCATTTTATATTTGTCCTGTTTTTAATTCTGTTGGCAAAAAAATCCTATTCGATAAAAACATTTCTTTAGAAAGGGCACTAAACACTTTTGTTCCTATGTGGAATTGATGCCATGCAGAAAAAACTGCTACCATCTAAGGGGGGAAAAATACTATCCAGTTATTTATTAGAGGCATGGTCTGTCTTTTTCTAGATTAGATTGTGAACCAAAGCATGGCCTGTTTCACGCTATGTAGCTAATGTCCCATTAAACTGCAATTCCTAGAATTTGCTGATGGAAGATGATGCAAAATGAATCTGCAGAAAATATAATGACCACCTATAATCAATTAACTGTCCTTTGCCAACTGAAGCTGCAATGGAAATTACTTTCAAATTTATATGCATTGGATTGTACCTCAAGGCTACCACTTAAAACATATGTCTGGGGAAACAGTACTTAAATGAAATTGCCAATACTTTGTGTGAAATATTTGATGTTATTTGAAAAAAAGCAAATAGTTTCTCTCTATAGATAACTATACTCTCTCTCTCTCTCTCTCTCTCTCCCTCTCTCTTTCTTTCTCTCTCTCCATCCATCTATCATGTCCCTCCCATCCATTCATTCTATCTATCTATCTATCTATCTATCTATCTATCTATCTATCTATCTATCTATCTATCTATCTATCTATCTATCTATCTATCTATCTATCTATCTATCTATTATCTATCTGAGAGGCTGCTCCTATCTATCTATCTATCTATCTATCTATCTATCTATCTATCTATCTATCTATCTATTTATCTATCTATCTATCATCTATCATCTATCATCTCCCATCCATCCATCCATCCATCCATCCATCCATCCATCCATCCATCCATCCATCCATCCATCCATTCATGTATCATCTCTCTATGTATCATCTCTCTCTCTCTTCATCTATCCATTATCTCTCTCTCTCTCCATCCATCCATCCATCCATCCATGTATCATCTCTCTATGTATCATCTCTCTCTCTCTTCATCCATCAATTCTCTATGTATCATCTCTCTTTCTTCATCCATCAATTCTCTATGTATCATCTCTCTTTCTTCATCCATCAATTCTCTATGTATCATCTCTCTCTCTTCATCCATCAATTGTCTGTCTGTCTGTCTGTCTGTCTGTCTGTCTGTCTGTCTGTCTGTCTGTCTGTCTATCTATCTATCTATCTATCTATCTATCTATCTATCTATCTATCTATTTATCTATCATCTCTCTCCATCCATCCATCCATCCATCCATCCATCCATCCATCATCTCTCTCTCTCTTCATCTGTCACAAGCACACATACACACTTCCTTCAGTTACCACTCCATTCTTACACTCAGATCTACAACTCCAATGATCAGGAATATACCGCCTCTAAATGATACCCACAGACCCTCGTAGATCTCGTGGAATTAGAGCACCCAATGGAAAAGGAAGCCCCAAAAGCTTTTTTTTAAAAAAAAATCATGTTTGCAACAGACATTGGGAAACTTTCCCTCGTCTCAGCTATCCCAGATAAGAGCCGATTATGTTTGGGAAATCAAGAGGTGAGTCAAGGCCTCTGCTCTAAGGTTGAGTTCATCCCAGTCTCTAATTGATTCCTGTGGCAGCTTGCTCTGGTGAAGTCAGGATGGAATTAGCTTCGATAGGGGGGAAGACAACTTGGCAATGAAAAGTGTGAGGGAGTTTTCAGGCATTAGAAGCTGACCTGAAAAAGATGCTTTCCTTAACTGTTAATGATGCTGCTGCAGTTCAGGCCTACCGGTCCAGAACTGATGGGCTAGCCTCATTGCCAAGATTGATGAACAAGAAACAATTCCTGGCACTTCTCCTCTGCTCTCTCTCATCCTGACAGCCTCCCATGATGCAGTGTCTAACATCAGACTGCTAATGAATAAAGGTAAACAAAGCAGAATGACTAAACTCCAGCGAGAAGCAGCGAAATGATCTGTACGGTACAGCCCTGCGCAAGAGGACAATATTTTGCAACCGCTCTCTCAACAGTCTAGGGAGATTCTCAATCATCCAGGCCATGGTGGTCCCAAAGATGCTTTCCAAAAGGCTGCTGGACTTCCATGGGTTCCCCCCTCCCTCCCCCGCTTCAAAAGGTTTGGTTTCTCATCTAAGAAGCTTCTTCAGTTCTGAAAGTTCAGTCAGAACTTCTTGGAGGAGAACTGAAATGTTTTCAAGGGGGAAAAATATCCAATATAGGCAAAATTGCCTTTTGGAAAGTACCTTTGCTATCCCTTCAAAAAAGAAAGAAAGAAAGAGGAGGAATGAAAGAAAGAAGAAAGGGAAAGGAAGGAAGGAAATAAGGAAGAAAGAAAGAAAGGGAAAGAAAGAATGGAGAGGAAGGAAGGAAGGAAGGGAAGAAAGAAAGAAAGAAAGAGAAAGAATACAGGTAAAGAAAAGGAAGGAAGAAAGAAAGAGAGGGAAAGAAAGAAAATGAAAGAAAGAAAGAAAAGGAAGGAAGGAAGAAAAGGAAAGACAAAAAAGACAAAAGGAAAGAAAGAAGGAAAGAAAAGCAAAGAAAAAGAAGGAAGAAAAAGAAAGAAAGAGAAAAGGAAAGAAAGAAAAGGAAGGGAAGAAAGAAAGAAAGAAAGAAAAAGAAAGAATAAAGGGAAAGAAAGAAAAGAAAGGAAGAAAGAAAGAGAGGGAAAGAAAGAAAATGAAAGAAAGAAAGAAAAGGAAGGAAGAAAAGGAAAGAAAGAAAAAAAACAAAAGGAAAGAAAGAAGGAAAGAAAAGCAAAGAAAAAGAAGGAAGAAAAAGAAAGAAAGAGAAAAGGAAAAAAAGAAAAGGAAGAAAAAAGAAAGAAAGAAAAGGAAAGAAGGAAAGAAAAGAAAGAAAGAAAAGGAAAAAGAACAAAGAAAAAAGAAAAGAAGGAAAGGAAAGAAAGGAAGGAATAAAAAGAAAGATAGAAAAAGAAAGTACAAGAAAGGAAAAGAAAGAAAGAAAGAAAAGGATGAAAGAAAGATAAGAAAAGGAAAGAAAGAAAGAAAGAACTCTCTCAAAAAAGATTTTAGTCATGGAACAATGGATCCTACAGCTTATGAGGGTCCATACTTACTTATTTCAACCTGCTTCTAAAGAGAACACAGATCCACCAAGAACATCTATGGTACCCGACCCAATGAACAAAATCTTCCTAGGCAAAATGTTGAAGGAACAGCATGTCTCGGGAAGACTCAGAACTCCTAGATCTGGTGTTTTTCGGGAGGGTTGGGGAAAGGTGGTTTGAATCATGAAACCTGCCAGCAAATTACAAATAATATTTGTCTCCGAGCTGCCGGCAGCCAAGAGCTGACCTTGAGAGTTACATCCAGCCTAACCCTCATTAAAGATAAAACCTGTGGCAGAAGTCAACATTTCGGCAGAAGGTGAACGCGGGGTTTGTTTCCTTCTGTGATCTTTAGCGATCTCTTTTACAGAACGCCCCTCTTCGCCTTCTTCTCCCTTCCGAAGTATCCAGAGCTGTCCCTCTGAAAAAGGAGACACCATTTGCCGTACGCAAGATAAACATTTTTAATTGGAGCGAGGTTAGCCCTTGCAACATCTTTCCCGATGAAACAAGAAATCTTTTGTGTGTGTGTGTGTGTGTCTACTATTGTCACTGAAGTATTTGGGCAGTGGCTAAGATGCTGAGCTTGTCAAACAGAAAGGTGGGCAATTCGGCAGTTCGAATCCCTAGCGCTGCGTAACGGAGTGAGCTCCCGTGACTTGTCCCAGCTTCTGCCAACCAAGCAATTTGAAAGCATGTACAAAGGAAAGTAGAAAAATAGGGACCATCTTTGGTGGGAAGATAGCAGCGTTCCATGCACATTCCCTGTTTAGTCATGCCGGCCACATGACCACGGAGACGTCTTCAGACAGCGCTGGCTCTTCGGCTTTGAAATGAAGATGAGTACCGCCTCCTAGAGTCAGGAACGGCTAGCACATATGTGCTGGGGAATCTTTACCTTTATCTTTATTAGCACTGAGATTTAAGAAATGGCCAGACTGAGCCTGAGGGTGAGGTTAAACACGTCATTAGTCTCATGCCCGCAAAAGATCTAATTCCAGCCCACCTTGAATTCCATTTACTCTTATCTACCGCCAATTTGCTTTGACCGTTAGTAGTTCAGATTCTTGTAGAGAGCTTAAGCTTGCATAATAAACCCCAAACATACCTTTGGGCTTCTGATTTCCTGCACTGGGCACAAGCAACTGACCGGTGAAAGGAATCATTGTGTGGGAGTCAAAATTAGGAATTTTGCACAGCGCTGGCTCTTCGGCTTTGAAATGGAGATGAGCACGGCCCACTAGAGTCGGGAACGACTAGCACATCTGTGCGAGGGGAACCTTTACCTTTAAAGAAAATGCACGAAGCCACTAAGATGTTTTATCCAAGTTATGCTGTCTGGTCTGTTCATTCATCCTTGAACTGGATGTAAGTAGTTCAGGGGAAATTGGGTACCAGAGAGCATCCATCAACACAAAGCATACCGGCAGAGATTTCTGAGCGCACGGAGCAGAAAAAGAGTCCTTTCTCAAGACAATACGAGCCCTTTAGAACTTTTGCATTTCCTTACCCTCAAAGACTCTTAATGGTTCTGAACTTCTGGCAGCCAATTATTCCAGGTATTTTCACACGCGCCGCCCGTGAGCTCAAGGGGATGAGGGTCTGTGGGAGTCTCAGGTTGTTGCACCATTAGTGGAAATGCACTTCTCCAAGGTGCAAGCTCTGCATCTAGATCAGAGGTGGTATTCTGCCGGTTCGTCCTGGTTTGGGCCAACTGGTAGTAGCAGCAGATGTCATCATGGATGCTTTGCGCATGCACAGAAGCACCAACGTCTCTGTGGGCACGTGGCCGGCAGGACTAAACGCCAAAGGCGCACGGAACGCTGCGACCTTCCCACCAAAGGTGGTCCCTATTTTTCTACTTGCATTTTTATAATGCTTTCGAACTGCAAGGTTGGCAGAAGCTGGGAGAAGTTACGGGAACTCACTCCGTTATGTGGCACTAGGGATTCGAACCGCCAAACTGCCGACCTTTCTGATCGACAAGCTCAGTGTCTTCGCATGCTGACAATAGTTTGACGATACATTGTCTGGCTCTTCTTCCTTTCGTTCTTTCCCTCTTCTGTACGGTACCATCTGTGCTCTACCAATATTTCATCCCCGTTTTGCAAAACCATTTATTTTTGTTTTATGGCAAAAGATGGTTTGCAAGACCACCGCAGTCGCTTTAGCCAACAGAATCAAACATGTGTCAACACAGCGCCTTTATTTGAAGAAACCAACGGAACACAAACTACAGTAAATGTAGTCAAAATTCAAATGAACAGATGCTTTCATCTCCCGAAATTTGCTGCCTGGCGATAAGAAAACGGGACTACGAGTTCCAGACATGCTTAGCTCCATGTCACGGGGGTAATTAAACATTAAAAAGTGGTAGGTTGGAAGTGGCAATTGCCTTATGGCGATTGTTTCCCGGGAAAAGTCTCAGATCTTGACATTGGGACAAAGTGAAGAAGGAGAAGGAGAAGGAGAAAAGCTGTGTTTGCAACAGCGAGGAAGAATTGGTACTTGTTGTAAATAAAACATGGAAAATGAGCTATTTATCCACAGTGGCTTATTTAGAACACCATTAGGTCAATCAGCGAGAAAAGCATCTGATACCATTAGCGCCGTGGCCACTGTGATTACTGCCAATCAGAATTGGAGCACAGCATGGCTTTCTTTGAGTTATGAAGACTAAATCTATAGAGTCCCACCCTCCTTTTTTGTCCTTGGTAGGTAGCTGGAGGGGGAAAAAAATAATCTTGGATGGGCTTCAAGAAACTCTAACTCTTCTTCTCCTTCTCTTGGCGGTTCGCTGTGAGATGGAGACAATGAGCCGGCGCAATTTCCATGTACAGAAGCCAACGAGGCTGGCAGGCTATTATTACTGCCACACTGACAATGAATCGGTTTCTTCCTCTACACCTAGGAGAAGCAGGGGGGATGTGAACCGACACTGCCAAGGTTAGCGAGGGCATTGTTATGCACACCGAAACTTCCTATGGAGTTTCTCGGTCATCCGGGTCACAATTGTCCCAAAAATGCTTTTACAAAAGGCGACTGGACTTCTCTGTTTCGAAGAGGTTTCACTTCTCATCCAAGAAGCTTCTGCAGTTTGGGTTGAATGTCAGGGGAATGGAAGGGTTTATAATCCTTGCAGTCCTCTGGTCGTTAGTACTCTCTCTGAGAGTTGTCGAGGCCACTTGAGGGTTTATCTGTGTCCTCGGGGTCACCGAATCAGAGGGCAAATGGGTGTGGAACAGGGGTGGGTTGCTATGGGTGGCCCAGGTTCACTCCTAGCTAATGTTATGGCCAGTTTGAAGAACCTCCAAATCCCACAACTGGCTGGCTCTGGAGAACCGATAGCGGAAGTTTTGAGTAGTTCTGAGAATCGGTAAATACCACCTCTGGCTGGCCCCGCCTCCATCTATTCTCTGCCTGCTGAGTCTCAGCTGATTGGGAGGGAATGGGGTTTTATAGTACCCTGCCACGCCCGCCAAATCATGCCCACCAATCCACACCCATAATAATAATAATCTTTATTGTCATTGTACCAAAATAACAATGAAATTGGTTACCATAGAACTGGTAGTAAACAAATTTTTGAAACCCACCACTGGATTGGACAACTATTGTATTTTGCCCAATGGTAGGACCAAGGAAGAGCTCATTACAATTAGAGAAGAGGACTACAAAGTCACAAAGCCAAAAAGTTTACATCTCTCTCTCTCTTTAGTCAGAAAGTTGAAAACTTGATATATTTCATTCTCTTTCATTCTCTCTCTCTCTCTCTCTCTTTCTCTCTCTCTCTCTCTCTCTCTCTCTCTGTTTCTCTGTCTCTGTCTCTCTCTCACTTAAGACTTATTTGTTCCATCAAGCCAGTCTAGCTTAGCCAATGAGTAAATGCATTTTAGAATTTTAATTGGGATTTTTAGCACAGGTTTTTAGTTTAATTTATTCTTAACTTTTTTGTATTTATTGTTATTTATTGATTTTAATTTCCTGTGCACTGCCCTGGGTCCATTTCAATGGAGAAGGGCGGTTCTATAAATCTAAATAAATTAAATTAAATTATACTAGCATCCAATGAATTAACACATAAGCATCCCTTGATCCCTGCTGTCCAGGGGTGCATTTCGCATATCAACGGACACATTTAATTAGTCGGTGCTTCAATTATAACACAGCATAATCAGGATTCTCTTTTTATTTTTTATAGCAAATATAGACAACTCCAAAAAGAGGGTGGGGGAAAAAATACCCTATCAACAGCAACTAAGCAATCTGTGGCTTTAACGGCAACGGTTCAGGTTTTCAGGCACAACAAAGGCTTGTGTGTTAACACCTCTT
This sequence comes from Rhabdophis nuchalis, assembly GCA_039707465.1. NCBI lineage: Eukaryota > Metazoa > Chordata > Lepidosauria > Squamata > Natricidae > Rhabdophis > Rhabdophis nuchalis. The sequence goes on along the minus strand of CM077659.1, from coordinate 7,610,562 downwards.
GATCTGTTTTGAAGTAACTGAATGCATTATTCTCCACCCCCACCAATCCAAGCTTTAACACAAAACTTTTACTACTGAATATCACAGCTTTGATCTTAATTGGCTGGAGTTATTTGCAAGCTTTTAACTTTTCTGGGAGAATTCTGCTCTCTGTTTCTCTCTTTCCCCCTTCCTTCCTTCCTTCCTTCCTTCCCCTATAAGCAGACAGAAGGCTTGTAAACGGCGAGGATGACTTTTAATGATCCAAGTACTCCTGGCTTGATTAGACGCTTGGAGGGCAACTTTCAAGTCACTGCCCTCCCCTCTTCCCCCCCTCCTCACAAAAAGGAAGGAGGGGAGGGAATTACGTCCTTGCTAATGGAAGGTGAAAAGCAAGCCACCACGCTGAACTTTCCTGAAAGCATCTATTTTAATTGACATGAAAGTAAAATGCAACGGCCTCATTTTCTTCCCCTTCATCCTTTCCCCTCCAACACCTCCCCTCTGCCGGGATGAAGTGAGAATCAGCCAGCAGCTGAGAACTCCGCTTTTGTTTCCAAGACCAGATTTTGTTTTTAAAAAAAACAACCCAAAACCCTTCCCAGTTGAGTTTCACGCCTGGGGAACAAAGGTTCCCTTGACAGTCTGCCAGGACCGGCACTTATTCTACATTTCTAGGACAAAGGGCAAGGCCCTATTGTTTGCCCCAGCTTGCGATTAACTCCCATGAAAGGTCTATATACTGTTAATTTAAAGTAGCGGCTTGATGGATCTCTATTTGCTCTGCTGACACCCTATGAATCCCAGATGAAGGCAGAAGATGTCTTGAGTCTTGGAGGCTTTCTCTTCGCGAGGCTCAGCTCCCTTCGGCCCTCACCCAAGGCGATGTTCCTGTTCTGGCCTAGGCTTCCCCCAGCAGCACGGAATCGAGTCCTCGTCCCGATAAACCTCTTTTATTTAATGTACAGTGAATTCCTCTCCAGCAAAATCCCGGCCCACAGTCTTTCCAGATAGTCTGCCATTACCGATATCCAAGGCCGATATCTTTCAGAGGCCGCCATACTTGGTAAGAATGCAGGAATGGACCAATGGTCTCCTGCAAACTCCACTCCCCTTTCGCTCCTCTTTTATTTCCTCTGGGAGGGGCCATTCACTGTCTACTGGTGGCCTTATTCCCAAGTCGACCCTGATTCCTTAGCTGTCCCCTTCGTCTGACAACCCTGCGCATGCGCACACTGGGAACATGCTCCAGCTGTTCGTCTGCCTCACTGATGGCTGACTCCGAAGGCAGCTGGTAACTGTCAGACGGCTCTGGCACAGAACTCTGTTACTTTCCCACCAAAGGTGATTCCTACTTTTCCACTTGCATTTTTACATGCTTTTGAACCGCTAGGTTGGCAGAAGCTCGGACAAGTAACGGGAGCTTACTCGGTTATGTGATGCTAGGTATTCGAACCGCCAAACTGCCGACCTTTCTGATCGACAAGCTGAGCGTCTTAGCCCCTGAGCCATTTTCTACTTAAGTCTAAATGTCTAAATGCAGCGGGTTACTAAAGAATTGCTCACTCTCTGGCTAGAGAAAGGAAGACCTGCTAGGCTCTGCATCCATGAGACATGGATCTTGCTTTGGAAAGTTTCTGGAGCTCAATGATTGCATTCAAGGATGACTAACCATGAGTTGCAGCATATTTCACAAATGGCTGGGTTCGCACAGCATGCACAAATTAAAACAAATGAAACTGACTTACAGTTTAGAACAATGTTGTGAATCCAGCCTTGGTCAGCCAATTGTTCCTCAGCTGCCCAGCATAGATATTTAGAAACGTAACATGAGAAAAGCAACATCTTTAAGACGGTCTCACACCCCATGCCAAGATATTAACTTGGAGAGCCCTAGGGGTTAAAATGCAGCATTGCAGGCAAACTCTGCCCACAGCTTGCAGTTCGATCCTGATGATGGGGCTCAAGGTTGATTCAGCCTTCCATACTTCTGGGGTCAGTAAAATGTGGACCCAGATTGTTGAGGGGGGCGATGTATAAATAAAGCTGACATTGTATATCACCCAGACAGTGCTGTAAAGCGCTATGAGGCAGCGTATATAACAACGTAAAGGGAAAGGTTTCCCTCGCACATATGTGCTAGTCGTTCCTGACTCTAGGGGCAAGTGCTCATCTCCGTTTCAAAGCCGATGAGCCAGCGCTGTCTGAAGACTTCTCCATGGTCATGTGGCCAGCATGACTAAATGCCGAAGGCGCACGAAACGCTGTTCCCTTCCCACCAAAGGTGGTCCCTGTTTTTCTACTTGCATTTTTTTACATGCTTTCGAACTGCTAGGTTGGCAGAAGCTGGGACAAGTCACGGGAGCTCACTCCATTACGCGGCACTGGGGATTCGAACTGCCAAACTGCAGTTGATCGTTCTGATCAACGAGCTCAGTGTCTTAGCCACGGAGCCACTATGTCATAGATAGATAGATAGATGGATGGATGGATGGATGGATGGATGGATGGATGGACGGAGGGAGGGAGGGAGAGAGAGAAAGAGAAATAGATAGAGATAGAGATAGATACATACATACCTACATACGGAAATCCCAGGAAGGGTATGGCTAGCTGCTGAGAGCTGAATAGCTTGAAATAGATCTATACTAGTCTCCCTTCATTTATTTATCAGCAAAAAATGCAATACACACACACGCACATATCTATCTATCTATCTATCTAAATGCTATTGCTATAATTTCAGATCTGGTCATTTCTGGAACCAGAAATTTTTTTATTCAAATTCAGGCTCTTCCCCCCCCCCCCATTGTCTCTGTAAAACATGTCTCAGATTGACAGACGATCTCAAGTGACTCAATGAACAAGGAGAACCCAAATCATCAACACAGTTTTTATTTTTTTTATAAAACCTGTCTTTTCCTGAAACCCCTAACTAGGCTGCAACAAGAAACAAGGACGGCTCTCGGCACTGCTGAAATCGCTCCCCCTTATTTTCTGCAGATTTATGAATTAAATTTAGAGGCCACCCATCTGGCGCTTCGAGGAGACCCTGAACAGAAATGCTGGGACAGCCTTAAGGGCAGCATTGCTCTAGGTTTAGCTGCTCCTGGAAGTAAATACCGGACAGATAAGACAGCAAATTGTGGATGACCGTTTCCCAGTGGTTCTGTTCGTAAGGAACAGCCAACTGGCATGAGGCAAACCATCTCATCTGCTACAAACGCATCCTTTTATATTTCTTGGAAGTCATCTTACCAGTTGGACTGCCAAACAAACCAGCTTTCTTTCCATCCTGCCTTTATTCCCATCCAGACCCTGTCTGGATTTAGAAGTCATTATGATATTTTTTTTTTTGCTTCTGATTAAATGTTCCATTGCTTTGTTTTGGGTATGTTCCAAAGATCTCTCTCTCTCTCTCTCTCTCTCTCTCTCTCTCTCTCTCTCTCTCTCTCTCTCTCTCTCTCTCTCTCTCTCTCTCTCTCTCTCTCTCTCTCTCTCTCTCTCTCTCTCTCTCTCTCTGTGTCGCTCTCTCTGTCTCTTTCTCTGTCTCTTTCTCTGTTTCTTTCTTTCTCTGTGTGTCTCTCTCTCTCTGTGTGTTTCTCTCTCTCTGCATCTCTCTCTCTGTCTCTTTCTCTCTTTCTCTCTCTGTCTCTTTTTCTCTTTCTCTTTCTCTGTCTCTTTTTCTCTCTGTGTGTCTTTCTCTTTCTCTCTCTGTCTCTGTCTCTCTCTGTCTCTTTCTCTGTTTCTTTGTCTGTCTGTCTGTCTCTGTGTGTTTCTCTCTCTCTGTATCTCTGTATCTCTTTCTCTCGTTCTCTCTGCATCTCTCTCTCTCTTTTTCTCTTTCTCTGTCTCTTTTTCTCTCTGTCTCTGTCTCTCTCTGTCTCTTTCTCTGTTTCTCTCTCTGTCTCTCTCTCTCTCTCTCCATCAACCCACTGATCTCTCCGGCAGCCTCCCGGAAGACACTGTGCTTGCTACATCATCAAAACAAGGCCTGTGATGCAGCAACACACTATTTTAATGAGAATAAATGGTAATAAACAAAAGCAAATACTGAGAATAAGCATTTTGTCTCCAAATGAATGCACTGATCCAACTAGGCACGGCTAGGAGTTGCATTTAGGGGGTCAGAGGTTGCAGTTAACATTTTCCGAGAGGGTGAAAATTGTAACCGTGCAAAGTATACAGTAGCTATAGCCAGGAACTATGCGTTGGTGGAATCTGCTTACAGAGGGCTGTAAAGCACCATAAAGCGATATATAATAATAATAATAATAATAATAATAATAATAATAATAATAATAATAATAATAATAATAATAATAATAATAATATATTTAATTTGTAGAACCGCTCCCTCTCCCCACAGGGACTCGGGGCGGTGCACAGGACAAAATAAAACAATAAATATACAGACATAGCATAAAAACGAATTAAATATAATACCTATGCTAAAATCCCATTAAACACTAAAATACCCAATAATTTAAATAGAAACCCTATAGCAGAGAGACTACCCTAGGCCGGCCAAGCAGAAAAGATGTGTTTTTAGTTTCAGACGGAAGGAGCAGAGGTCCGTGGTTGTTCTAATATCGGGGGGAAGGTCGTTCCAGAGGGCCGGGCCCGCCACAGAGATAGCCCTTCCCCTGGGTGTCGCCCGCTGACAAAGTCTAGTGGACGGCACCCGGAGAAGTCCCTCTCTGTGGGAGCGAATCGGCCGTGAGGATGTATGGGGCAGGATCCGATCCCGCAGATAGCTAGGTCCCGAGCCATGGAGCGCTTTAAAGATGATAACTAACACCTTGAAGCGCACCCGGAAGACAACAGGCAGCCAGTGCAGCTCACGCAAGAGCGGTGTTACGTGGGTAGACCTAACGGTACCCATTATTGCTCGCGCGGCTGCGTTCTGGACCAACTGAAGTCTCCGGGTGCACCTCAAGGGGAGCCCCATGTAGAGAGAGTTACAATAGTCCAATCGGGATGTCACGAGTGCATGAGTGACTGTGCGAAGGGCGTCCCGATCCAATAGGGGGCGCAATAAGTGCTATTGTTGTTCAGTAGGCCAAATCTAACAACAAAAGCAGAATAAGCAGCAACCAAAAGAGCTACTTATAAAAACAATGCTTGGCAAGAAAACATCTGGTTTTCAAGGGGAGCTTAATTCAGAGATTAATGGGACATAATATGGATCCCTAGGACCACTAAAGTAAGATCCGGTGCTTCTTGATGCTGCAAGAGATTTCGTTGCCTCCCCCGCCCCCCCCCCCACCCATGAAATCTTAAGTCTTAAATCAAACCAGACAGCCAAAACCTTTCACTTTGACCGTGGCAGGAAATCCAGTTATTCAGCAAAATGTGTAATGTGATCGGCTGGTTCTCCTAATATCCAAAAAGAACATACGGTTAAAAATATCCGTAAAGCATCTCCCATTTACAAGATCACATGACTTCGGGGTTTTTTGTTCCATCCATCCGGCAAAAAGGATGTGCTAAAAGGAACGGGGCTGCTTGGAGACCACAGCAGGGACCACGGTCAATATTTACAGTTTTATACGTGTTTTGCAAAGACTTCTGCTTGCAATAATAATTTTTTTTTTAAAAAACCCCAAAACTAACACCTCCAAGAGAGAAACATGCGGGCCAGCCCTGTTGTCCCAGACACTCATTTTCTGCTTATAAAAATATCACTCGCCGGCTTGTTTTGAAATAAACAAGACACTGTAAGTCTGCGCTGCACTGCTACCCACTCGCAATCTGGACTCACATCATCTGTTTCCTTACAGGTGCACAGAGATTTCATCTGCTGTCCAAAATGACAAAATTGTATCTAAGTAGCCCAATTACGAAAACACACTATTACAGACCGATGACGGGAAAGGAGAGGTAACAAGGATATGAAGGGTTCGGATACGGGGACCAGCTGAACTTCGCTCTTTCTCTCCCTCCTTCAGTTCTTGGTCTGTTCCGTAGCTCTTGCACACACGTACACTCTTCCGCCCACCACCGTGTAGGTGGCAAACTAGCAAAGAGCGTCTTACCTCGGCAAGCGGTGCCAGCAGCGGTGTTTGGGCAGCTGGCAAGGGAACCTGGGCAAGTCTACTGATTTTTTCCCATGCTTTGGACTGAATGTGTTTCTCGGAACAATACCCAGGTTGTTCTTTCCAGGGCTGCGGCATGTCGAGGGGGTTATTATTTCAGTTGGGTACAAATGGGGAAGGCAGGTCCTGCCAATTATACCTCTGCCTCGTTGGCTTTAACGCCAGTGAGTTGGAGAGGGGAGGCGCAGCCTCGGAAGGGGTCACGAAAACAGGGAGGTGTTTTGACGTAAAGATCCCTTTTGGAAAAAATTCACACTGGGCTCCGAATGTAGGGTTGCCACCAGGGGTGGGTTTCAAATTTTTTTTTTTTACTACCGGTTTGGTGGGCGTGGCTAGATGGGGGGAGGCATGTGATGGAGTGGGCGTGGCCAGCCTGACGTCATTCACGCACACTCAGTCACATGACCGCCTCACCAAGCCATGCCCTCTGAAATGGTGGCGAAAAGTTTTGACTGGGGGATAGAGGGGCTCGGGTCTCACCGCAGCTAAGGGAGCGTCTGCAAACTACCCAGTAAGAAAAAAAAAGTTTTTGTCCTCCCCAGTCCCCAGGAACACTCTGCAGGCTTCAGTAGGGCTGGGGAAAGGCAAAAATGCCTCCGTTTTTGCAAAACATGGGCAGAAAACAGTCCGTTTTTGGGAAAAAGGAGGCATTTTTGCCTTCCCCCAGCCCTACTGAAGCCTGCAGAGTGCTTCTGGAGGCTGGGGGAAGGCAAAAACACCTCCATTTTTGCAAAAAATGGCCCATCTCTGGGACCTCTCTGGGACTGGCATGCACACACCATTAACAAAGGGGAAAAAAACATTTTTTTCAATGAAAGATATTCTGCGCATGTGCAGACCAGAAATTAAAGATGGTGGTGCCCAGGATAGAATTGGTATGGTCATGTGTCCGGCTGAGTTACTATCTATTCAGCTAAACCCGCCTCTGGTTGTCACCCACTCCACCATGCTTTGGTGCCCATAACATCAGCGCAAAACTGACCGCTGGGTTTCCACCCTGATAAACATTGGATTTCCACTGCTGTATGGCTCAAGCTAGCCGGAAACCACAACAGGTGATTGACACCCATAATTTCTGAAGGAAAGCCACTCCATGGCTTGATTGCTCTCACCATTAGGAAATTTCTCCTTGATTGTTGGCCGCTTCTCCCCATAACAATTTTATTTAAATATACTCAATGAGGCAGTTAGGTTTCATAAACCTGAGTTGATCATGTTTGGCCAACACAAACAAAGGAAGTGCTTGTGTAAACAACTCTAAGGAATCAAAGGATCAAGGACTTCGCTAGCTAGTTGGCCCAACCTTTTACTTAATATACAAAGTCTAGAATTGTAGATAGAGAGCTTACTCTTATTCTAAGCAACTGGTCTCGTTAGGAAACCATGTCTGTACTGTCCAAGAGGTTGTAATACTCCACTGAAGATTACATTTCCTTAATTTAAGCCACACATGAGGATGCTTGGGCCTATCTTCATGGAACACATAAAAAGTTTAAGCCAACCCTGACTTACAAATGAAGGCAAATATATGTGTCCCAGGATAATGTTGCAAGATCCAATCTGGGTCTGTCAGTGGGACCAGCGGTTTTAGGCTTCCTTTTTTTTAAAAATTGAATTTTCCAACATTTAAAAGACAAAACACAAAACACAAATTTACACTTATAGCAGCTTTTCCATATCGGTATCCATATCTTTTGTAACAATCCTATTTATAAACAATTCCATCTCTATGTCACTATCCTAAATTATATCCTTATTTAAATACACTCTAGATATTATACTTTTACCATTTATACTTGAAGTTTTACGTTTGTTTTCAAGCCAGGTATACCATCTATTCCAGATTTGTTAGTACTCGGTTTCTTCCCTCTTCTTCATTTCCATAGACAGTCTATCCATTTCTGCACTTTCAAAGATTTTCCTTCTTATAATTGGGTCTGGGATGGGGGGTATCTGTTTGTTTCCAATTCTGTGCTAGGATGATTCTACTTGCAGTTACTATGTGCAGTATAATGTATTGTAATTTTTTCTCCGTTTTCCCATCAAAGATTCCCAGGAGAAACAATTCCGGCTTCAACTCTATCCTCTGTTCAATTATCTCTTCCAGCCACTTTCTTCTCTTGCGACAATATTTTCTAACCTTGGGGCAGGTTCACCACATGTGGAAGAATGTTCCCTGCTTAAACCCACATCTCTAACACTCCGGTGATCGATTTGGGAACATCTTAGCCAATAGGGCTGGTGGTAGATGCCACCAGTAAAACATTTTATAAAGGTTCTCCTTAGAAGCAGCTGACATAGTTAGCCTTCCTAAGATTGGATCCTTCAACCCTGACTTGTCTCTTGAAATCTTCCTTCAGCTATGGCTGAATCTCACCTGTGTGGCTAAGAAGTGGCTGAGTTAGACAACATACTCAGCCCAAACCAATACAGTCCTCTCTATGGCTTAACATGATGTGTGAAGCCAGGTTTGACTTGAGCAAAGATGCGTCTCTATTCTATCTCCCTACTTTAAAAATATTTTCCTCTGCAAGTCAAGCTCTTCTTTAACTCTGTCTTTCATCTTTTATTGCTGCCATGGGAAATGGGTAATTTTATTGAAGGACATGCAGACGAACAGGTACGAGGTTGCAAAGAACTCAATTTTCTTTCAAGGTCATTTATCACTTTTTAAAAAAAACAAAAGTGCCCAAGTTATTCAAATCTTCTAGGTAGGATATAATAAAACATAAAAGGCAATCTCTTTTATTTCCCCTATTCTTCTCTTTCTTCCTAGGAGGTACCGTTATTTTATTCTTGTTCCAGGATGTGCCTTGTTCTATTCTTATCTTATTCCACGGTAAAACATACCGGAAACCAGAATAACTGGCTGGGAAGTTCATCACCAAAGGGATGAAACATCCATAGAAATCTCACCCCTTAAGATTTTATTCATCAATGTATTTTTCTTTGGAGGGTATTATGCCTTCTTCTGCCCAATAGCAAGTTTTCTTAGGGCTGCATTATTCATCTGAACCTGGGTTGCTGTGTCAGTTCATGATTCCACCCTTCTGTTTTGCTTTCCCCTCAAATTTCTCGTTTTCCTCTGATCTCCGCACTTGAAAATTTCCAGGGACTGGAAATGTTTATTGTTCTTTAACGTCTCTACTACATTTTTTGCTACCAGCCCTTTGATCTCAGTACGAACAATCTAAAAATAAATACTGAGTTGGCCAAGGCAAATTAAATATACCGGGACCTTTGGGAACGTCGCTGGTGACTGACAGTTTGGATCAGGGGGCGGGACCACATTCCTACTCGGCCAATGATTTAATGGCTTTCGGTTTAGTCTACTAAACTCTACTAGAATGGCTCGTGAAGCATAATTTATGGCTTAGCCCCATGCCTTATGCATTGCTTATCGATTTTACTCTTTGGAAGTGAGAAGATTTGGTTTTCCACAAGCTTTCTCTAGAGAGAGTGGTGGGAAAGGTTCACCAGAGGTCTGTCAAATGTTACAGCACAAAAAGAGGTTTAAAAAAAAATCATAATAATCCATAGGCAGGCCTTTTAAGAAGCATTATCTAGGGAGGATATTTTTTAGGAAGAGCTGAAAGCAGTTCTTATTTACATAGGTAAAGGTTTCCCTCACACATATGTGCTAGTCGTTCCTGACTCTAGGGGGCGGTGCTCATCTCCGTTTCAAAGCCGAAGAGCCAGCGCTGTCCGAAGACGTCTCCGTGGTCATGTGGCCGGCATGACTAAACGCCGAAGACACACGGAACGCTGTTCCCTTCCCACCAAAGGGGGTCCCTGTTTTTCTACTTGCATTTTTTTACATGCTTTTGAACTGCTAGGTTGGCAGAAGCTGGGACAAGTCACGGGAGCTCACCCCGTTACACGGCGCTAGGGATTCGAACCACTGAACTGCCGACCTTTCTGATTGACAAGCTCAGCGTCTTAGCCACTGAGCCACCATTCTTATTGACATAGTAACATGCAAAAATGATCCGATCAGTGCATTAGGATTGGCTTCAGGCAGGGGTGAAATTCAGCAGGTTCCGACAGGTTCTGGACAACCAGCAGTGGAAATATTCCGTAGTTTGGAGAACTGGCAAACATCACCTCTGCCTGGCTCCAGAGTGGGATGGGAATGGAGATTTTGCAGTATCCTTCCCTGCCACGCCCACAGGTAGTAAAAAATAAATAAATGAATTTCACCACTGGCTTCATGAGAAAAGACTTGGAGTGACTTATATTTACCTGCAGATTCTCAAGTGTACTTCATCTGTTTAGTCATTTGTTTTGAAAGACTTGCTGGCGGCCTAAAGTGTATGACTCTGAACTATTCATTCTTGCAGTCTGGTATCTCTAGCTTGGTCTGGTCTTGTTGCTTTGACTTAAATCCAAATAGTTATGGATCTGGATTGCAATTCCCCCCCCCCCCTCTGAAGAACAAATAAATTGACCTTTGGTTATATAGCGCCATTCACTAAAACAGGTTCTGCACTTGCAAAAAAAAAGAGATGGTGCATTCCAGCAACCCAAGTAATAAAAAATAATAATAAAGTCCTACGGTAAATTAATCTTTGACAAATACTTAAATCGAAGCAATTTAATTTAGATGGGTTAGCAATGTTTTGGCTCAGGACGAAAGTCACCAGCCGGCTTGGGCTGTTAACTTCCCTACTGCCGGAGTCATTAATTTTGATTTTTTTTTTTTAAAGAGAGAAAAAGCACTAATGCATAATGCATTTAGTTGGGAACTGGCTGAGATGATCAACAAGTGGGGATCCCATGCAGGGAAATTGCAACTGTTGTAAATAAATTTGAAGGCGGAAGAAGGCTCTACGCCCCAACGGCAGATCAAGTGGCAGAACCATCTTCTAGGAGGAGGGAAACTCTGGTTAGAAACCTCCACTGCCTTGGGGCTCTATCCACTACTGGAAAAGGCTTTGGGAGTCAACCTCGAGGCAAAATCTGGAGCTGGAGTCCCAGAAGCAGTTCGTGACTGTGTACAACCACGTTCTGGTAACTCCTGCGATGCAGCTAGAACCAATCTCAGGGGCTGTCTCAAAGAAGAGGGAGTCAAGCTATTTGGACAAGAAGCCATGGGTGGAAACTAATCAAGGAGAGAAGCAATTTAGAACTAAGGAGAAATTTCCTGACAGTTAGAGTAATTAATCAATGGAACAACTTGCCTCCAGAAGTTGTGAATGGTCCAACACTGGAAGTTTTAAAGAAGAGATTGGGCAACCATTTGTCTGAAGTGGTATAGGGTTTCCTGCCTGAGCAGGGGGTTGGACTAGAAGACCTCCAAGGTCCCTTCCAACTCTGTTATTCTACTTGATCCTAAATAGTACAAATTCAAATAATGTGATTATTTCCTGGGATTCATTAGCCACATAACTCGAAACCTACCTGCTCATGAATCGGCATTTGAGCATCTAAGTACGTGGAGTAGACATAGGAGAACAGGCTTTTCAATAAACTTACACAAGGACTTCTGAAATCTTTACATAAAAGGGACACAGAGAACGACTGTTATAAAACAGAGGTCTAATGACTTATCCTAGTTCTTTGCCAACTTCCAATCAAGTTAACAGCCCAAGGACAACTTCATGACTTGGTTGCGAGCCAATTAATTCAGGATTAAGATTCATTTCCTGCCTCGTTTTACCGTCTTCCCTTTACTGAACTCTAGTTCTGAGTCCTTTGGAGAGACGAATTCCTAGACACTCACAAAGCACCTGGCCTACACTGGTTGCGAAAATGAAAGTTGAGTAATATTGCTGGAACCACTTCACAGTTGAGGAGGGGGGTTATATTTGGAACGCTCATCAAGACAGAGAACTCTTTGTCTACTGTAGCCATCCAATCCTTCATCCAGTTTACCCAAATCAGTTAATCCAATATTCCCACTACCAGTGGCAATTTATAAGTGGCCTTACCTAAAACAAAGTTTTGTGCTCTCTGAGCTTGGTTGTTTTCTTGCAGATGTTCTGCGATCCACCTTTTCGCTAGCAATCAAAACTCAGATAGACAAGAGATTAATGCCAAGAGTAATAATACTCCACCAACAGTCAAGAAATAAACAACACCCCAATCAAGGAATGAACAACTCAGACAAACAAGCTAACGGGGAACAGCAGCCCAATCAAGGAATCACCAAGAACGCTCCTATCAATGCTGACAAGATACAGTCAGACTAGTCCAGGGGTCTGCAAAGTTGGCTCTTTTAAGACTGATGGACTTCAACTCCCAGAATTCCCCAGCCAGCTTTGCTGGCTGGGGAATTCTGGGAGTTGAAGTCCACCAGTCTTAAAAGAGCCAACTTTGCAGATCCCTGGACTAGTATATAAAAAGGGAGCAAGACCTGCTCTCTTGTAGCAGTGATGATGTTATCTAGCTGGGTAATGAAACGTCTGCAAAAAACCAACCATAGTAAGCACCAAGGACTCCACAATTCCACCATTTTTCCAGGGTTAGCAGTTTAACAGAGTTGGAAGGGACCTTGTAGGTCATCTAATCCAACCTCCACCCAAGTAGGAGACCCTGGCCTACAGCATTTCTGACAAATAGCAGCCCAGTCTCTTCTTGAAAGCCTCCAGTGATGAAGCTCCACGATTTCTGAAGGCAACTTCTGTTCCATGGGTTGATCGTCCTCACTGTCAGAAAATTCCTCCTCATCCCTAGGTTGAATCTCTCCTTGATGAGTTTCCATCCATTATTCCTTGTCTGGCCTTCGGGTGCTTTGGAGAATAGCCTGACCCTGCTCATCTCTGTGGCAGCCCCTCAAATATTGGAACACTGCTTATCCTTTCTCTCCTGGTCCTTCTCTAGAGAAGCCATGCCGACGACGTCGACAGAGTTTGCTACATCTGGATTGCATTAGAAGGAGGATTATTATTATTATTTTGGAAAGGAAAAAAATCTCAATACAATACAACAGCAGAGTTGGAAGGGACCTTGGAGGTCATCTAGTCCAACTCCCTGCCTAGGCAGGAAACCCTATACCATTTCAGACAAATGGCTATCCAACATCTTCTTGAAGATTTCCAGTGTTGGGGCATTCACAACTTCTGGAGACAACTTCTGTTCCACTGATTAATTGTTCTAACTGTCAGGAAATTTCTCCTCAGTTCTAAGTTGCTTCTCTCCTTGATTAGTTTCCACCCATTGCTTCTTGTTCTGCCCTCAGGTGCTTTGGAGAATAGCTTGACTCCCTCTTCTTTGGGGCAACCCCTGAGTTTTTGGAACACTGCTATCCTGTCTCCCCTAATCCTTCTTTCAAAACATATGAAGAACGGTTGCAGGAACTGGGTATGTCTAGTACCCAGCCAATGGCAAATGTCACAGATCAACCAGGGCACCCCTTCGGAGTGGCTTGGCAGTGCCAGATGTCCCAGGAGCTATTGGTAACCTCGCTTCTATTCCTCTGCAGGTGTGCCTTGCTAAGCTGTGTTGGAGCAAGCGACTAAACCCAGAGGAACACAAAAGAAACATCCCATTTTGGATGTTAACTCCAGTCATCAGAGACAGACAATGCTGCCAGTGGCATAGAAGGAGAGGGGGCGGAGGAAGATTTGCTGCCAACTCCATTGTTCTCCACTGAATAGTTTCCTCCAAAGGGTTATTGAGCCAATAGCTTGGTGTGGCCAAAGACAAGATGATGGATTAACAACACCACAACAGCGTCCAACATAAAAAGAATGGTAGAAGTTCACTTCGGGGGTTGTTAAAATGCTAATCTGGTTTAGTTAACAAAAGCTTACTGCAACTGGGGGGGAAAAGGGGTTTTTTGGGGCAGGGTGGGGGTGAGGGATAGACTTCCTACCCGGATGTGATGCAGATCGCAACGTTTGTTCCCATCTCGCCTCGAACTGTAAATTAGAGTTAGTTGCAAGCTTGGGAAGTCAACCTGACAGTCTATTGTTAGAGGCAAAACAAGTCTTTAAATTGGAAAGCAATCTTCCCCCTCAAACTCTCCCTCCCTCCCACCCCCAACAAACCATATGCCCACATTGCCAATGTTGAGATTAATACGCAACAATCTGTTGGTTCTACAAATTCTTTTCGTAGAACTTTTGAAAAGAAGGGTGAAAACTTTATTTGTTGGGAATCAACGGTCACCAAACTGGTGGTCCACGAGAAATTTTGGTGGTCCGCAGAAAAAATTATTTGCATTATATATATATATATATATATATATATATATATATATATATATATATATATATATATATATATATATGTGTGTGTGTGTGTGTGTGTGTGTGTGTGTGTGTGTGTGTGTGTGTGTGTGTGTGTGTGTGTGTGTGTGTGTGTGTTAGATTTTTAAGGGCTGAAAATAAAGAGACCAGGATGGATCCATTTCAGGCTTATTAGCCTTCTTCAGCTGGCCATACTCCTTCTACTGGGATTTGAACCGGTGCCCTCCAGCATGTGAGGCAAGCCTCTCTATGCCTTGAGCTATCCGGTATCCCTGATACATCAGCCAATTTACAGGACTCTTAAATGAGAGAATATTATCACAGCTCCTGTTCAAGGGTCCCTTTAAGGGGAGGAGACTTAACGTCATCCCTATATATATATATTGCACTCAATCAGGGGTCCTCAAACTACGGCCCCTGGGATGGATACGTGCCATGAACGTTTGCGTTGATGCAGAGAGTCTCCCCCTTCGGGGTCTTTTTATGTGGGTGTGAGGGGGGAAGACATTCCGACGGGGTCTGCTTCAGCCTCCTGGTGGGGGGCTTTGGGCGAAGGCTGGAGGGAAGTGCCGCTGGTGGCAAAGAGCCAGAGGGCCTTGTTCCAGTGGGACTGCATCATGGCCTGGAACTGGCTGACCAGCTCAGCCCAGGAGCTCCCCGCAGGTCTTCCCTCTGCTTGGAAAACCTATGCTCGTAGTCCTCAGGGAGCTGATTCTGCTGAGCCTTCTTCTCAATCAGATCCAATTTGAACTGAGCTGTTTTGCCTACTCCTTTCTCATGGTGGCTGCTTAGCAACCTCTTCCTATTGTGGCCCTAAGAAGCCTGGGCAGGCAGGCGAGGAGTGGCGAGTAGAGACTGGCAAGGCGCCCCTCGACGTGAGTGACATTGAGTTGGCCACGCCCAACCAGTCCCATGACCACCTAGCCACGCCCACCCAGCTGATCATTAGGCAGATGATATTAGTGGTCTGCAGGATTTAAAATTATGAATTGAGTGGTCCCTGAGGCCCGAAAAGCTGGTGATCGCTGCTGTAAATAGTCCAACCAAAGTCCTTCAGATGCCATCTTTCTGGTCGCATGGAAGTGGACCTCCTGAATTAGAAGCACCTTTACTTCCCTCTCGTTGAGGCAGAGGTGGGTTGCTCCCGGTTCAGGCGAAGCGGTAGTGACGGGGGTGGGAGGCTCCGCCCACCCACCCGGACGCTTCACCGCATGCACAGAATCAGCACGTGTGCGAAGCGGTAGTTTAAAAAAAAAAATAGAAACTTTGAGGACTCCAGCTTTGAAAACAACCACAATCACAACCTCAACCACCACCACAACAACCACAACAACACCCCAGGCTTTTGTGAACAGCTGCTTGGGAGGACCCTGAAGGCATGAGAAGGGAGAGGAAACAGGCATTCCTACCCCAACGCAGCGAGATGGGCTGAAAAACAGTACGATAAGGTTCATAATGGGATTTCTCACTCAGCTGTTTTTCCATGGAACGTGGGAACAAAGATCTCAACATATTTTTCTTTTAGCCTGAAGTTGGCAGTTACCCACCAAGCTGAGTAACAACTTCATAAAACAGCTTAGATGAATTTTAACGGCAACCGTAGCAGCTTATCAGAAGAAGAAGAAAAAACAACAACCCCTCAACAGATCGACAGTCCTCTCGGGAATTTTGACAGAATCAACAATTGGGATGATTTAATTTCGATGTCAGATTTTAAAGAGACCCCCCCAAAAAATTAATAACAATTAACAAAATACTCTGCCGTAAAAAATGCTCTCCTGTCCACCGATTCCAGAGCTGCTACTGGGGGAATTTTCCTTTAATGTCTACAACTGGGAAAAGTCATCTTGACACTCTAGCCTAGAATTAACAGATATATGTAATGAGCAGACATGTAATCCCTTTGTTTCTTAATGGAGCAAAAATAGTAATTAAGAAGTCTTCTTTTGTAAGTCGGTGCCATTGCAGATCAAAGCCATAATGGTGATAATACATTTTATTTACATTTAAAAAAAAAAATCCCAGCCATGCATAAAGCTCTCAGAATTTCCACAATAAATCCATGCTCAACTGGCAATTATTCCTCGCTGGATATTGAAAAGAAGAGGGAAATCTAACTACTTCCTCTCCTGTCATTTTAAAAACTAAAGTAACGAAGCCGTCTAGGGCAGGGGTCTCCAACCTTTGCAACTTTAAGTCTGAAGGACTTCAGCTCCCAGACTTCTCCAGCCAGCTTTGCTTTGCTGGCTGGAGAATTCTGGGAGCTGAAGTCCTTGAGACTTAAAGTTGCAAAGGTTGGAGACCCCTGGTCTAGGGGAAGGAGAATAGTTAAGAAATTTTGGCAGTCACGGCTTTGACACAAACCTTATTTCTGTCTCTTGATACATTCGATTTTGGATTTTTGTAGCAGAATTAACCAACCACAGGGCTAAAAAAACAAGAGGAAACAATCACCACTTTGACTATAGAAGAGGTCTGCTTACACAAGGACTGGCTTCATACATGTTCTAAAACTACCAACGTTTTGTCACCAAAGTTTTGGAATTCAGGGACCTACTAAATTCATAATTTTTGTGACAGGATGGGGTCCTTCAGGCACTTAGCTGGGCTGCCTGTTAGCGGAGAGAAGCGCCCGGGTCAACCGTAGGTTTGCTGCCCATTACAGCAACGAATCTCAAATATGGCCAAGAATGAATGTTTGTCTTGTAGCCAGCCTGGTGAGGAGCCCGGCCAAAGTTTCGCACGCCATTCACTGCAGTTGTTAAGTTAGTAAGTTAGAGTCGTGGTGGCACAGTGGTTAGAGTGCAGTACTGCAGGATACTTCTGCAGATCACCAGCTGCCAGCAGTTTGGCAGATCAAATCTCACCAGGCTCAAGGTTGACTCAGCCTTCCATCCTTCTGAGGTGGGTAAAATGAGGACCTAGATTGTTGGGGGCAAGAGGCTGACTCTGTAAACTGCTTAGAGAGGGCTGTAAAGCACTGTAAAGCGGTATATAAGTCTAAGTTTCCTTCCTTCCTTCCTTCCTTTTCAGTGGTTAGAATGCAATATTGCAGGCTCACTCTGCCCACTGCCATGAGTTCGATCCTCACAGGCTCAAAGTCGACTCATCCTTCCATCATCTTGAGGTGGGTAAAATGAGGACCCAGATTGTTGGGGGCAAGAGGCTGACTCTGTAAACCGCTTAGAGAGGGCTGGAAAGCACTGTGAAGTGGTATATAAGCCTAAGTTAGTGCCTTTCCTTCCTTCCTTCCTTCCTTCCTTCCTTCCTTCCTTCCTTCCTTCCTTCCTTCTTTCCTTTTCAGTGGTTAGAATGCAATATTGCAGGCTCACTCTGACCACTGCCATGAGTTCGATCCTCACAGGCTCAAGGTTGACTCAGCCTTCCATCCTTCTGAGGTGGGTAAAACGAGGACCCAGATTGTTGGGGGCAATAGGGCTGATTCTGTAAACCGCTTAGAGAGGGCTGTAAAAGGACTGTGAAGCGGTATATAAGTCTAAGTGCTATTGCAATTCCTTCCTTCCTTCCTTCCTTCCTTCCTTCCTTCCTTCCTTCCTTCCTTCCTTCCTTCCTTCTTTCCTCTCTTATTCCCTTTCTCATTCTCTTTTCTCATGGTGCAGTGGTGAGAATGCAGTATTGCAGGCTAACTCTGCCCATAGTCAGGAGTTTGATCCTGACCGGCTCAAGGTTGACTCAGCCTTCCATCCTTCCGAGATGGGTAAAACGAGGACCCAGATTGTTGGGGGCAATAGGGCTGATTCTGTAAACCGCTTAGAGAGGGCTATAAAAGCACTATGAAGCGATATCTAATTCTAAGTGCTATTGCTATTGCTACTAATATGGTTGTAAAGTGAACCTGGCTTTGCCATTGACTTGGCTTGTTAAACAGTCGCAAAAGGGGACCACACAACCCCCGGACACCCCAACCGTCACAAACACACTTCGGTTGCCAAGTATCCTGGATTCTGATCACATGACTGTGCAATAAAGGTAAGCATAAAAGAACGGTCATAAGCCACTCTTTTCAGTGCCGTTGTAACTGAGAACGATCACTAAATGAAAGGTTGTCAGCCATTCAAGCAACAGGTTGACCCCAGAGGGTGTAGTAAAACCAGTGAGGAGCCGAAAGGAAGGCCGCCTGCTCCCATCTCCTGAACAATGCTGTAGCAACAACAAAATAACTGACCTGAAATAACTCAGTCATGGATTTTTGCACAGTCAGTCCTGGCACTTAACTCCAATTTCCTGGCTGAAAATGCTTAATATCTTTTTGCACCCAGTTTTAAGTGCTGCCTTTGGGCTGCTGATATGCAGAATAGATAATGTAGGCTGGAGGCCGATCCTCTGGCAAACAAAACCAAGCCTCCAATCGAGATTGCTCAGACCGACTTGTAGGAACTGTGACAACAGCATGGCATTTTATTTTATTTTATTTTTAAAGTGCAAACGTTGAATCTATTTACAAGATTTGTAGGGCCCCCTAGGGGGCTCACGACAATAAACTCACAGAACCATAAATAAGAGTAGAGTAGAGTAGAGAAGAGAAGAGTAGAGTAGGAGTAAAATAGAATAGAATCTAGTCAACTAACGTTCATTGCTCAGTTGGCACCAGATAACAATCAATGGAATTCTAGAGGTATTAGATTTAGTCCATTTGTGGGAACATAATGACTCTAGGCTAGTGACTCACTTAACTCCACCCCTTAGGAATAGAAGAATAGTAGAGTAGAGTAAAATAGAATAGAATAATAGTAGAGTAGAGTAGAATAGTATAGTAGAATAGAATAGAATAGAATTATAGTGTAGTGTAGTAGAATAGAATAGAATAGAAGAATAGTAGAGTAGAGTAAAATAGAATAGAATAGAATAATAGTAGAGTAGAGTAGAATAGAATAGTATAGTAGAATAGAATAGAATTATAGTGTAGTGTAGTAGAATAGAATAGAAGAATAGTATAGTATAGTATAGTATAGTATAGTAGAGTAGAGTAGAGTAGAGTAGAGTAGAGTAGAGTAGAGTAAAATAGAATAGAATAGAATAATAGTAGAGTAGAGTAGAGTAGAATAGTAGAGTAGAGTAGAATAGAATAGAAGAATAGTATAGTATAGTATAGTACAGTATAGTAGAATAGAATAGAAGAAAAGAATAGTATAGTATAGTGTAGTGTAGTGTAGTGTAGTGTAGAGTAGAGTAGAGTAGAGTAGAATAGAATAGAATAGAATAGAATAGAATAGAGTAGGAAGAGTAGAGTAAAGTAGAGAAGAGAAGAGAACAGAATAGGCTCTATTTGGTCAAGTGTGATTAGACACATAAGGAATTTGTCTCCGGTGCAGAAGCTCTCAATGTACATGCAAAACAAAGGAGTAATACTACTACTAATTAAAGCCGTATCCCCTCCCCAAATATTGGACTATTGACCCCCCACTTCATCTGCACCCCTTGGTCCCCTTGCATCCTGATATCATGTTTCCTTTCTGCATTTTTAAAAAAAAGGAGAAAGCATTCCCAAATGCGCCAGCTTTCAAAGAGGATAGGAGAACTCTATGCTAAGCTTTGACATGAGCAGTCACAAGAGGACTCCCCGCTTGGAATGACAGCTGAGGACTAGCGGCCAAATCGGAGCTCTAAAAAGCTGGAATGTTCATCCGGGCAAGCCCATGGCCCTCTCGTGGTTCAAGAGGAAAGGGACCATGCATTCTGGGAGCTTAGCGGTTGGAAGAGAAACAGACCGGAGCATCGCCTGTTCGTCTGGCAGAGACACTTCCATCACACAAAGCATGCCAAGGATGTCACATCACATTGACACGGAGGGCACTGATGAGCTCAGGTAGGAAGGAAAGGACAACAACTCTTGCTGAAGAGTCCAAAGATGCACATCAAAGCAAGAAGGCATTTAAAACAAACCTCCAGCTTTCCCTTGCAGCTTTCCTGCCTTGAAAATTTTCCAGGTGGATTTTTCCAGGGCAAAAAATAAATAAATAGCCAACCTCTGTAGCTTTCTATTTATTGGAGGCAGAATAAAGGTTTGCTAGCTGAATATAAAACACCCCTCACTCAATACCTAAAACACGGTGATGATTTCCTGGATTTTCTGCAGTGCTAATCACCCTAGTTCAGGGGTCTGCAAAGTCGGCTCTTTTAAGACTGGTGGACTTCAACTCCCAGAATTCCCCAGCCAGCTAAGCTGGCTGGGGAATTCTGGGAGTTGAAGTCCACCAGTCTTAAAAGAGCCGACTTTGCAGACCCCTGCCCTAGTTCTCTTCCCAAAGAGAAGCCAATGCAACAGCAACAAAAGGACACCCTTACATTATTGTGTGCATAAGATAAAGTTGGAGGGACCTTGCCTGAACACGTTTTTTTTTCCAAAACTAAGCTTTCTTTTTAAAAAAAAATTATCCTATAGATTTGGAAGCCATCCCACAGCCCAGCCAGAAAGCAGCAACCCTCATCGGTCGCTTTGATAACCTGCGTGCAGCTGTACAGAAATATTGCGGCATGATTATTGCAATCCAAAGCCACGTTCTCAAACAATAAGCTTCTTCTGAGTAACAACACGGGCTTAGGTTTTTGCTCAGCAGGCAGGGAGTTTTCAGCCAAACTTCTGAAAAAGTTTTCAAAGCGCAGCTCGGCTTTTCTTTCTTTCTTTCTTTTTTTTCTGACAGGAGGTGCCAAGCAACATTTATATAACGTTCCCCATGGAGGGGGGGTGGGGTGGGAGGAGGATGGATTATTTTGGAAAGGGTAAAATTAGCTGGAGCAACTTTTAGGATACTTTTGACGGGCAGCTCAACTGGCGAGAGGGAGAGCAACTCTCCAGAAAACGTTAATCTTCAAAGCCCAGCGTTTTTATCCGTGGATTGTAGCCAGTCAGTTGTTTTTACTGCTGATGTACACAGAAATAAAAATAAATGTATCTCCGCTTTAATGCCCTGTTTCTGGATTAGGTTCTGCCTCCAACCGCCACCCCTCCATAAATCTGATACAATGTCGGGAGCACACCAGAATCGCACAAGGCTGACATTTCATTTCATGCACGTCCGACAGAAATTATACAGCAGCAAAGGCAGTGGGTTATCTACTACTACACACCGCCCAGAGGGAAGAGGGGAAAAGAGTGACTCACTAGTTTTAAGGCAAGGCTGTTGACTAACCCAACCCAACCCAACCAACGACATTGTAACTTACCCCCAAATTACTAAAGCCCCAGATTCTCCGAAGCATCAACTAAGGCAAAGCTGTTGACTAACTCAACCCAACCAACGGCATTGTAACTTACCCCCAAATTACTAAAGCCCCAGATTCTCCAAAGCACCAACTAAGGCAAAGCTGTTGACTAACCCAACCCAACCAACAACATTGTAACTTACCCCCAAATTACTAAAGCCCCAGATTCTCCAAAGCGCACTGCATCACACATCCGTTCGGGGTTTTTGTTGTTGTCTACGAAGGGCGAAGTTCAAAACCAGTGGAAAAGGAACCGAAGAGAAGGAGGCGAACCATCGGAGATTCCCCCAGGGGTTTATTCCTCAGGAGTGGGAGCACCTTTTATAGAACTTTCTCAGTTTGGTCGACAGGGACCTATAGAGCAATTCTGTAAAGGGAAGAGACGGGAGGAGAAATAAGTTTTGGGGTTGGGTTTTTTGTTTTTGTTTTGCATTTCAAGCCTTCGCTTTCAGTGGAAGAGGAAGGAAAGGCCCAGTGTGAGCCTTGCCCCGTTTCCATCCATAATCGATGGAAAGGTTGACAGGCAGCTGCTTCTACCTCCCCATTCCAAGGATGTGTTTAATCAGATCCAGCAAAGGAAGCTGTTTCATCTTTCAAAGAGTTTAGTTGACACTAAAATTGGCAGGGTGGGCGAATGGGACAGGAGACCCCACCTATGCAAATGAGGATCGAGTGTCAAGCCAGTTAGGGGAGGGAGGGACCTACCCTCGTTTCCATGCGCTAAGCTTTGAGATGGGGAGCCACCCCTTCTCCATCTCTGGGACCTGTGGATAATTAGGCCTCCCTCCCTCGAGTGACCCATGGGCAGCAGCTCTGTTGTCTGGATTGGCTCACCCTTTTCCTTGGGGGAGGGGGGGAAGGGGAGGGTGTCACTTTTGTTTTGGTTTAGCCCCATGAAACGTTCCAGCTGCCAAGAGGGAGGTGAGACACCCCCCCCCCCGACCTCAAAGGAGAGGGAGAGGAGAGAGAGAGGAGAGAATAGAATAGAAATAGAGAGAAGAGAAGAGAGAGAGAAGAGAGAGAGAATAAAATAGAAATAGAGAGAGACAGAAGAGTAGAGAAGAGAGAGAATAGAATAGATATGAGAGAGAATACAATAGGATAGAAATAGAGAATAGAAAGAGAAAGAGAAAGAGAAGAGAGAGAGAAGCTGCCTTCTATAAATGAGGGGATCAGGGGATCAGTTTGCAGGAAGGGACACCCAGAGACCATCTGACCAACCAAAGAGCGACTCACTTAACTCCTAACCCGTTTTGTCCTTTTCCTACCATCCCAAACACACCTGCTAGTTAATCCGTGCAGATTTTCCAGAAACGAATAAGGAGAGGAAGGGGGATTTTACGCCCCCTGCCCAAGAAGAGGAATCTGGGGGGACCGAGTTAGGGGATGGCGGGGTGGGTGGGTGATGGTCTACCTGGGGGTGGCACGCTCCTGAGAACCAGCTCTAGAAGAGAAAGGGGGGGGGGTGTCTCGCCTAAGTAATAAGTAGGGGCGTGCAGAAGCGCCTACCGTCCCTCTCCTACTGTCCCCGTTGATTTGTACCCATTTCCTGTGTGTTCTTATTCCTGTTTATACTTATTCCTCTTTCTCTTGTGCAGGAGGGAGAAACTAAAAGAAATCAAATAAAGAAATGCAACTCTGCACGTCCTGGCCAGAGCCAAGCGCCGGAGCCGAAGTTTTCTCTCTCTCTCTCTCTCTCTCTCTCTTTAGCGGCGAAGCTGCCGCAGCTGGAGCGAGACGTCCCCGCGAGGCTCCCGGTTCGATCCCACGGCGCTGCCGGGCCCCGAAGACCCCCTTCTCCCCCCCCCCGCACCCAGAGGGCAGGGGTTGCAATTTCGAACGAAGCGCCTCTGGCTTCCCCCTTTCCCCGCTGCGGCGGCTGCTGCTGCTGCGCTTGGCCGGAGCTGACCAGCTCAAAGCAAACCCCGGTCCCCTTCCGCTGGCTGGCTGGGTCTTTCCCTCGGCTCCCGGACCCTCCGCGGCCCGGTTTGCCAGCTTCCTTCCTCTTCCTCGGCACCCCAGCGCCCCCCCTCCAATTCCCGCAAAGGCATCCCCCTCGCCCTCCCACCCACCCCCGGAGGGTTCTTCCACCCCGGAGCCAGCCTTCCAAGACCCCCCACTCCAGCCCTTTCCCCACTCTTCCTCCTGCGGCCTCTTGAAAGCAAAACCCCCCTCCCCAAATTTCCCCAAGCTCTCTGATGTTCTTCCCCCTCCATCCTCTTCCTCCTGCCCGCTCCCTCTTCCTAAACCTGCCCTCCCTCCCTCCTCCTCCGCCACAGCCGCTTCTGACGTCTAAACCTACCAGCTCCGGCTCCGAATCCGAAGCGGGGCTGTTGCCTTCTCCGCCGCTTCTCCATGTCTGGGCTCCGGCAGCTGGGAGCGCCCCGACCCCAACCTCCGCCCCCATTTGCCAAGGCAAACAGAAGCGCAGCAGCGGGAGTTCGGGCTTGCCCCCCCCCTCTCCTCTTCTCCTTCCTTCCTTCCTTCGGGCTGGCGAGGAGAGGGGGGGGGGCAAAGCGGAGCGGGGGCCTGGTCCTTCCCCTCCTCTCCCTCCTCCTCCTCCTTCCCCCTCCCTTGCAACTTTTCAGGGGAGGGGAGGGGTAGTGGCGGTGGTGGTGGAGGAGAGGCTCCTGCCAGTCCGAGTGCCAAGGCGCGGATTGCGGCGGCGCTGGGCGAGGGCGCGAGCTCTGCTGGCCGGAGGACTCCGATCTTCCTCCTCCTCTTCGTCCTCCTCTCGCCGGGCCGTCGCCAGCAGCCAGTTGGATCGCGGCGCCTGGAAGATCGCGGCGCCCCGCTTCCTGCCTTCGCTTGGCGGGCACCTTGAACAGATTCACAGAGCTGGAAGGAAGGGACCTTGCAGGTCATCTAGTCCACCCCCCTGCCCAAGCAGGGGACCCCTACTTCTGCCTCTACCTAGGATCGAACTCACAACCTCCTGCTTGGGAGGAAAGAACTCTACCCCTAGGCCACAGCAGCTTCCTCCGCCTTACCTTGAGAAAAGCGGGCGGCGGGTGGAAGGCAAAGCCAGGGCAGGCGGTGCTGGGTAGAGGCGCGCGGGTGGGGGGAGGCTCTGCCCCCTACTCCTTCTCCGCCCACCCCTCCGCCAGCTCCGCGGCATCTCACCAAGAGCCCGCATCCCCAAGACCCCAAGTGGGCCATCCGATCCCCCCCACCTCCGGGGATGGGGGTTCTCTTGCGGGGCCCGGGAGCGCCTCTTTGCCCAGTCAGAAATGGTGTAGGGTCTCCTACTTGGGCGGGGGGGGGGGAGGAGAGGGGGTTGGACTAGATGACCTACAGGGGCCCTTCCGACTCTGTTTTCATCTGTATTGAAGAGGATTATTTAGGGAGCTCGTCCCACCCAACGGCTTCCTCTGCGGCCTCTGGGCTGCTTTCCCACTCCCGGCGCTGACCCTTCGCTGGCCTCCGCCTCCGAGGAGCCGCTCCAGCTCCGAGCCGCTCCGTTCCCCTGGCAAGACAGGGACCGACCTGGGAAGGAGGACGGTGTGGGCAGCTCCGGCTCCCCGTCCCCTCGCTTGGATTAGCCGAGTCATTTGGCACACTCCCGGGGAGAAGCAATGGCTGGCAGCGGCCCCGGGAGCCCCGAAAGTTGCCCGAGTTGGAGGGCCCATCCTTCCTTCCCCTTTCATTCCTCCCCCCTCCTCCTCCTCCTCCCATTGTACCCCTCTGCCCCCGGACAGCTCCTTTCTCTCCCTGCCGCGCATCAATGAAGTTGCCAACAGAAGCCAGTTAAGTAGAGAAAGACTTCAATCGAATAGCAGAGAGGCACACAACCAGCCTTGCCTTCCCTTCCCTTCCCTCCCTCCCTCCCTCTCTCTCTCTCTCTCTCTCTCTCTCTCTCAAAGGGGCTGTTTCCTCCCGGTTTTAATTCCTCCTTTAAAAGAAAGGCCTTACTCTTGGCAGAGTGTCCCAAAAGCTTTTACCGATAGGCCCAGGGATCTTGAAATAATGGAGGAGGGGGAGGAAAAGGAGGGAGTAAGAAGGATGGAGGAAGGAGAAGAATATAAACAAGAGGAGGAGGAGGAGAAGAAGAAGAAGAGGGGGGGAGGGGGGGAGGGGAGAAGGAGGAGAGGAAAAGGAGAGGAGGAGGAAGGGGAGGAGGAAAAGGAGGAGGAGGAGGAGAAGAAGAAGAAGAAGAGGAGGAGGAGGAGGAGGAGGAGGAGGAGGAGGAGGAGGAGGAAGAAGAAGAAGAAGAAGAAGAAGAAGAAGAAGAAGAAGAAGAAGAAGAAAAGAAGAAGAAGAAGAAGAAGAAGAAGAAGAAGAAGAAGAAGAAGAAGAAGAAGAAGAAGCAGAAGAAGAGGGGGAGGGGGAGGAGAGGAAAAGAAAGAGAGGAGGAGGAAGGAGAGGAGGAAAAGGAGGAGGAGAGGAAAAGGAGGAGGAGGAGGAGAAGAAGAAGGAGGGGGAGGAGGAGGAAGAGAAGGAGGAGGAGGAGAGGAAAAGAAGAAGGAGAAGGAGAGGAGGAGGAAGGGAGGAGGAGGAAGAGGAGGAGAAGAAGAAAAGAAGAAGAAGAAGGGGAGGAGGAGGAGAAGGAGGAGGGGAGGAGGGGAGGCATCATCTTAGATCCTTGGAAAGGACTCGATAGGTAGACAAAAATACCAAATCCAGTCTGAACATCTGGCTGACTGTGCCACGAATCAATAACAACAATAATTGAAATAAAAGAAAAACGAATTTACCCACACGGTTTTTCCCCTGCAGAAGTGCACACGGTTGAAAGTTAGACTGGTGCTAAAGAAACTCAGCGCCGCTTGGGAATTGGAGGAAGGGAAATCCGTTTCTCTGAAAGATATTACTTCAGCCGGGAGGAAATTCCCCCTATTTCATTTCAAAATATGGAGCCTCGCAGCCGCGCTGCTTTACGGAGAAATCCCCAGAGATTTTGGAGATCTTTTTTAGCCTGCCCCAAAGATGGTTAGGCTCTGGGATTCTTTACCAACATGACTTTCATGCTGAAAACGAAAATTTGCAATCCAAACCAAAATTCACAATCTACCTTTCAGAGTCACTTTCCCACAGATTCTGTTCCCCATCCTGCATTTCCTTGCAGGAAACCTTGGGGGTTTGATTCTCCCCAAAATGAGTCCCAAGTAAACCAAAATATCTCCTGTTTTCCCCAGTGGGAGGGCTAAATAAGGTAAAGGTTCCCCTTGCACATATGTGCTAGTCGTTCCCAACTCTAGCAGGTGGTGCTAATCTCTGTTTCAAAGCCGAAGAGCCAGCGCTGTCCGCAGCCGTCTCCATGGTCAGGTGGCTGGCATGACTCAACGCCGAAGACGCACGGAATGCTGTTACCTTCCCACCAAAGGTGGTTCCTATTTTTCTACTTGCGTTTCTTTACGTGGTTTCGAACTGCTAGGTTGGCGGAAGCTGGGACGAGTCATGGGAGCTCACTCGGTTACGGGGTGCTAGGGATTCGAACCACCAAACTGCTGACCTTTCTGATAGACAAGCTCAGCATCTTAGCCGCTGAGCCACCGTGTTCCATTTGGAGAGTAAATAGATGGTGCATTTATGGAACGGGGTGGGTGGGTGATGGGTGAGACTTAAAACACTTGGCCTGTTAGACTTTTCTCTTCAGCCGTTGCCAACACTGTTTCCCAGCCATGGGAATTGGGCAGTTTTGGTTGGCAGCCCTTGGGATATTTCACTCTGAAGTTTTTGGGTGGTGACAGGCTGAAGGCTTCATCACTGCAGCCTTCTGTGTAAGCTGACATTCAGCAGATCTGTTTTCTGACATTAGAAGATTGGCGCTTTTTCGACGTGCAAGAATATTCTTGTGTTCTTTCCCTCCAGCAACCACCCCAAAGTGGAAAGGACAGCCGACTGCGTGTTGAATTAAAAAATGGAAAAGATGCAATTTGGATTTAGAACCAGATGAAAAATAGGGAAGGGGAGATAAGGAAAAGGATACAGGTGGTCCTTGATTTACAGCCGGAGGTGGAATTCAATAGGGTCTGACCAGTTCTGGAGAACCATTAGCAGAAATTTTGAGGTTTCGGAGAACTGGAAAATGCCACCTCTGACTGGCTCTGCCCACATCTGTTCTCTGCCTCCCAAATCCCAGCTGATTGGGAGGGAATGGAAATTTTGCAGTATCCTGTTTTATATAAAGCACCCACACAGAGCAAACAAAGATTACAGTCACCATGTGCTTTACTGCTCAACTCTACAACTGTACCAGGAAACAGGAAATTCTTCCCTTCCCCACTATCCTGTCAATTCCTCCTCCAGTCATGTTGCCTCAGGAACTCTGGAATTTGAAGCACGCAAGGCTTAAAGCTGTCAAGTTACAAGACCTTCGCACCCCTAGCCCTTTAGGAATAAAAAACTCAGGGGTGTTCAAACTTGACAGCTTTTAAGACTGGTGGACTTCGACTCCCAGAATTCCTCCTCTCGCTCTTCCTCTTGATGATGGGCGGACGGGCGGGGGGAGGGAGATGGAACCGGTTCTAAACAGCCCTATAGATTTGGGGAACCTCTTCTATAGAAGAGCTTAGAACTGGGAGGAACACTCCCGGGTGAAGTGGTGCTGATGGAAGTGGACACGCAAGAATGATGCACGAGGATGCTTTCAAGCACCCCCTCCCCCCATGGAACACTGAACCCACTGCAATAAACAAAATAAAACTAAAAGATGGAAGATTCTTCTGCCCAGTGTCCGCAGACACTTTCATCCTTATACATCCCTTTGGCTGATTCGCTCTCACAGAGAGGGACTTCTCCGGGTGCCGTCCACCAGGCAATGCCAGCGGGCGACGCCCAGGGGAAGGGCCTTCTCTGTGATGGGACCCGACCCTTTGGAACGACCTTCCCCCTGATATCAGAACGACCACGGACCTCCGCTCCTTCCGCCAGAAACTCAATACGCACTTGTTCCATCTAGCCGGCTTGGCCTAAATTCCATGCTGCTCGCCCCAGTCTGTGATTTTAAATGGTTTTATTCGGTTTTAGGGGGTTAGCTTTTAACTTTTATACATTTGTACAGGGGATTATTTAATTCGATTTTAACTTGGTTGGCATTGTTTTGATTTTAGTAGTTTTAATTTTTGCCTGTACACCGCTCCGAGTCCCTTCGAGGAGAGGAGAGGCAGTCTAGAAATCTAAATAAGTAAGTAAGTAAGTAAGTAAGTAAGTAAGTAAGTAAGTAAGTAAGTAAGTAAGTAAGTAAGTAAGTAAGTAAATAAATAAATAAATAAATAAATAAATAAATAAATAAATAAATAAATAAATAAATAAATAAATAAATAAAACAATCCCACCGAGTAAATCTTTCCCAAGTGCCTCCAACCAACTTTCTTGTACTCTAAAGTTTGGCCCAGTATCTCCCATTAGTCAAGTCGCACCTCGGCGATATTTATAGGCTCTCCACTTGCCATGGCTTTCTGTTTTATGCTTTGAGACTGCTCAGCAAGGCTCGGCTCTCAGGCAGCAGACAAGATAACGCAACCCCAAGCCCCGGGAAAAGGGTGCGAGGTGAATCAAGCCGCAACCGCAATGAAAAATAAAGAGCAGGGACGACAGAGGGCGGGATCACGACTTCCATAATCTAACCGTACGACGCGCCTGGCGGTTCTGTTCCACTGAGGGCTCCTTGGTGCCCTCTGAGCTGTGCTTGCAGACCTTTCCTTAGCCTAAGTAGGTAACGTCATCAGTGCTAGCAAGGAGTGGGGCTTGCTGTCAGTTTCATCGTCTGGTGACTTCCATTCTGTTCCGTTGCTTTGGAACCCACGCCAAAGCTCCAAAGACATCCCTCGATTCTCTACGGGTGGCATTTGGATCTCATAAAAGGCTACTGGGAGACCTGTACAGATTTATATGGAGGCGGCCCTTAACTTACAATCGTTCCTTTAGTGACAGTTCAAAGTTACAAAGGGACATATGAAAAAGGGACTTATGACCGGTTTTCATGCTTATGACTGTTGCAGAATCCCCAGGATCATGTGATCAAAATTCGGATTCTATCCCTGCCTGCCTGCCTGCCTGCCTGCCTACCGACGTACCTATCTATCATTATCCATTTGTCTGTCTGTCTGTCTGTCTGTCTGTCTATCTATCTATCTATCTATCTATCTATCTATCTATCTATCTATCTATCTATCTATCTATCTATCTATCTATCTATCTATCTATCTATCTATCTATCTATCTACCTACCTACCTACCTACCTACCTACCTACCTACCATCCATCCATCTGTCCATCATCTCTCTCTCTCTCTCTCTCTCCCTCTCCCCCTACCTACCTACCTACCTATCATCCATCTGTCCATCATCTGTCTGTCTGTCTGTCTGTCTGTCTGTCTGTCTGTCTGTCTGTCTGTCTATCTATCTATCTATCTATCTATCTATCTATCTATCTATCTATCTATCTGTTTATCTACCTACCTACCTACCTACCTATCATCCATCTGTCCATCATCTATCTATCTATCTATCTATCTATCTATCTATCTATCTATCTATCTATCTATCTATCTATCTATCTATCTATCATCCATCCATCATTTATCCATCCATCCATCCATCCATCCATCCATCCATCCATCCATCCATCCATCATGGGGATGCGGCAACACTCCTAAGCATGAAAAACAGTCATAAATCACATCTAACATATTTTTTTTAAAAAAAAACCTGAATGCTGCTGATTTCCTTTCAAGAGAAAAAGGAAATACTGGAAAAGCATTTCTATCATCTGGGAAAATATTCCTATTATCTAATGGGCATCAAGAATGTCCAGTAATAGCCGGTTTGGGGCTGGCTTACACTACAGATTAAGTGCTGCACTTAGGATGCAACATGTAGGCAGAGGTCCAGAGCCCTACTTAAGAAGATGAGAAGAGATTCCAGTGAAAACATAACTTGCTACTACTGGAATAAACGAGGTAATAAGACATCAGCATCGAAATAGGGGGATGAAGAAGAATATGCCGAGATCTACAATTCAAATTGTAGATTCAAATAATATTCAAATTGTTTTATTAGGGATTTTTAGGGGTATTAGTTTTTAGATAGTCTGGGATTTTAGCCCAGGGTCTAGGTTTAATTCATTTTAAATTTGTATTACAATGTCTGTTGGTTTTATATATGTATTTTTAATTCCCTGTGCACCGCCTCGAGTCCCTTCAGGGAGAGAGAGCGGTTTACAAATTAAATTATTATTATTATCATCATCATCATCATCATCATCATCATCATCATCATCATCATCATCATCATCATTAATTGTTATGGAACTGCAAACACTGAGGGCTTCCCGCGCCTTCCCATGAAGACATGATTCAACCTTTAAAGGTAAAGGTTTCCCTCGCACATATGTGCCAGTCGTTCCCAACTCTAGGGGGTGGTGCTCATCTCTGTTTCTAAGCCGAAGAGCCAGCGCTGTCCAAAGACGTCTTTGTGGTCATGTGGCCAGCATGACTAAACACCGAAGACACACGGAACACTGTTCCCTTCCCACCAAAGGTGGTCCCTATTTTCCTACTTGCATTTTTACGTGCTTCCGAACTGCTAGGTTGGCAGAAATATTATTTCATATTTCTTTTTAATACTGTTTTTTAAATTCTGTATTATCATTTTTATTCTGGCTGTACACCGCCCGGAGTCCCGAAAGGGAGAAGGGCGGTCTAGAAATCAAATAAAAGTAAAGTAAAGTAAAGAAGCTGGGACAAGCAACAGGAGCTCACTCCATTACGTGGTGCTAGGGATTCGAACCGCGTCTTACCAGATCACAAATTTCGACATGGAGGCTTTGTGCCATTTTAGCAAAACAACCTGCTGCATTTCTAGTTTTTCGTCCCCACCCCCTTACCCCCGCCCCCCACATCAAGGCAACGCTCTTCTCCGCTCCTCCGGAAGCTTCTCTTGTGGCTCAGAGGGATCCTGGAATCTTTTCATTCTATTTTCTCCCCAAGTGTACACAATTCAAATGTAAATGAGCATGCAACTAATTGCCATGTAGCTTTAATACTTATTTATCATGCTAACAGCTCTGGAATCACACTTACAAAATGCATAGGAGAGAGTCTTTTGCCGTGAACCCGGGGATAATTATAACAATGAAATAGGGTGTAATTATTAAGGCTGCCTATAATTAGGGCTAAAAATTAGCATTCCAACGGGTATTTAGAGACTAATTTGCAATCCATAAGCGAAGTCACCGGTAAGTATCAATCCTTATCCGATCAGATTGGTTTACCATAGGTCAGTAATTCTCATTCACGTTCATTGAGAGATTTTTGAGTTCCCCCGGAGCTTCGGGAATGATAGAGGGATTCTGAAGATGAAGAGAGGCGCGAATGAGAATGGAAAGATAAACAAGAAAAAGGGGGGGGAAACCCACCTAAAATATATTCTAGAAAAAAAGGTTTGTCTTCATAGATTAATTAAATAAAACCCATCTTCTACTTAGAATGCAAGAACATAAGTAGGGCTTTACTTCCTGTATTAGACCCCTAGCCCCTTTAGTCCAACATCTGTTCTTCTGATGGGTAATTAAGTAGAATAGAATAGAATAGAAGTCTTTATTGTTCAAGTGTGATTGGATGCACAAGGAATTTGTCTTTGGTGCATATGCTCTCAGGGTACATAAAGAAAAATAAAATAGAATACGTTCATCAAGAATCGTAAGAATAAGATCAGGTAGGATAGGGTAGGGTAGAGTAGAGTAGAAGAGAATTCTTTATTGGCCAAGTGTGATTGGGCGCACAAGGAATTTGTCTTTGGTGCATATGCTCTCAATGTACATAAAGAAAAAAATAAAATAGAATACATTCATCAAGAATCATAAGAATAGCAAAAACAGTCCGTATTTTGCTCATTTCTGCCATCCCCAGCCCCCAGGAGCACTCTATAAGCCTCCTAAAGCAGGGGTCTCCAACCTTTGCAACTTTAAGTCTGAAGGACTTCAGCTCCCAGAAGCTGAAGTCCTTCAGACTTAAAGTTGCAAAGGTTGGAGACCCAGAAGCTGAAGTCCTTCAGACTTAAAGTTGCAAAGGTTGGAGACCCCTGTCCTAAAGGCTATGCACAGCCATTTTGGTGAAGGGGGCAGGGTTTTGAGAGGCCAAAAAGGCTGTATGAGACGCATCCAGATTTTCAGCCTCTTTTTTGAAGGAAAAAGGGTACGTCTTATACTCTGAAAAATATGGTATGTTACAATCCTATCTGTAACTATCCTAGATCCTTGGGAAGAATCCAATAACCAGAAGCACCAGATCCAATCGTAATTATCTGGGAGCTTGTAGATAAGTAGGAGGAAAAATAATAATAGAAAATATAGGACCTCTGATGAGGATCTGAAGCTCTCGGTTGGGCTGCAGGCAAAAAAACAGCTGGTTTCTTGCCTAAGAACAGTCTTATCTTATGGTGTTAGTCAGATGGCATGTTAAATTCTGGTTTATAGTGCTAAGCTGCTTGGTTGTTCCCAATGGCTAAATAAAGGGGAGTGGTTAAATAAACCTGGACAGTTCTCTCGGTGGTTTATTTAGTTTTATGTGCATACTGGGAACTCTGGCTTGTTTCCCTCCTAACAAATCCTAAGCCAAGAACGCACCATTAGCCAAGAGCAAGGGCTGAGTAATCAAGTTGCACATAAAACTGAAACAAACTATGGCTGCAGCTATCCAGGTTTGCTTAGTTGTTTCCCCCTTTGTAGGCAGGTAGAAGATGCCAAGGCAGAATTACATCAAAACAACAGCCTGCTCACTCACAAGAAAGCAAACAAATGAATAAGGTTAGAATTTGGTGGAAACTAGGGAGTGGAAGAGGGTAGAGATGGGAGAAAGACTGAATTAACCAAGAAGTTGATGCAGAGAGAGATAAAAGATCCAAGAGAGGAATATGGGAGGCGAGTCCAAAAAAAACCATAGCAATTAAAGTACTGAAGTGGACAAGAGATGATGGATAAAAGAATTTCTCTCTCTTTTTTTTGTTCTGATTTGCTTTTCTTTCTTTTTCTCTCTCTCTCTTTTCTTTTTTAGGTAGGTGACTTGATTAGAAGTCAGGTAGGATAGAAAGAAAACAACTTTTAATAAAAGGGCGACATGATTAGAATAAGAGATAGAAATAAGAGAAAGGGGGAATATTAGTGCATACCCTTTTACGTAATAAAATTAAAGCAATAACAACATGGAATAATTAAATAATGACAGACTGTAACTTAATATAAATGTGTATTATTATTAGAAATATATAAGTCGGTTGAATGTAATAACTATGATTCATTCTTCTAGTTTCATTCTGGTGTTGGAATGTATGACACCCAGATGCCGCACTGTTCACGCATTGATACATATATATAAAACAAAATAAAACACTTGAAGCAAAAAATGGTTAGAATTCCTATAAGGTCCCATTCCAAAATGCTTAATTTTTCTTGATGACTTTGTAGCAATGATTGGGACAGACTGTGTACCACCCTGGTATTCAATAAGATTTTTCGTGAATGTCTGTCTGTCTGTCTCTCCACCCACCCACCCATCACATCAAAAGCTGTGGTGGCACAGTGGTTAGAACGAAGTTCAATCCTGACCAGCTCAAGGTTGACTCAGCCTTCCCTCCTTCTGAGGTGGGTAAAATGAGGACCAGACTGTTGGGGGCAAGTTGATGACTTTGTAAACCACTTAGCGAGGGCTGTAAAGCACTGTGAAGCAGTGTATAAGTCTCTTGCTATTGTTATCCATCTATCCATTTTCCATCAACATCTATCTGTATCCATCCATCCATCCATCCATCCATCCATCCATCCATCCATCCATCCATCTCTGCTGCTGCTACTCTATTGCTGCCAGGATACTGGATTAAGTTGGATCACTTTGCCAGTCCACTTTTAGATGAATGCTACATCTTATACTGACCCCCATGCACCATTTTTTGTCCT
Organism: Rhabdophis nuchalis; assembly: GCA_039707465.1. Lineage (NCBI taxonomy): Eukaryota > Metazoa > Chordata > Lepidosauria > Squamata > Natricidae > Rhabdophis > Rhabdophis nuchalis. Next base: position 7,576,175 of record CM077659.1, on the reverse strand, counting down.
GTTTATTGCTTTTAATTACTCTATTTTTAGGAAGGAAGGAAGGAAGGAAGGAAGGAAGGAAGGAAGGAAGGAAGGAGAAAGACAGTGGAAGGGAGGGAGGCTTCTGGTCTCTGAGGGCTAGGAAATTCAAAACAGTATGTGACAGAAATCAGGAAGATGGTGAAATATTCCAAGTATTTAGAACTGGAAGTCGGTAAGTACTAAACTTTTGAGATCCTCTTTGGTAACGTTGGCAACATCTGAGGAAGTGGTTATCCAAATCCTGACCCTGACATCTTGGTTGGGCCTCCTTCTTATAGATCTATCAGATGCTTCCATGTTTTAATGTTGCCAATTGTGCATGGTGCATGTTGTCATTCAGACCTTGAGTTCCATCTGATGTTTTCCTACTGCGTGTTGCATATCATTCTACTGTATACTATCCTCCTCCTTCTTTTAATGGCATGAGCCATTAACTCAAATCCTTCTCCTCTTTGGGAATGAATGGAGGAGCCGGCACAATGTTCTCAGTTAATTGTGAATGAGTCTCTACTCTTCCGGCTCTTCCCTTCCTCCCTTCACAAATTAACCTCACAGCCATTATCCTATTGAGCTTCTCTTAAATCCCCTTTGGAAGCAGTAAGACCAATCTTCAATCTGTCACCAGGGATTTGATCCACGTTTCCTGCTCTCATCTCTCCTAATCTCTGTCCTCTTAGCGAACAGCAAACATGGGGCCTATCCGTTGCTGCCTTATGGGCAAAGGCTTGCAATGAAAATAGCCCTTTGTCGTCCTGAGTCCTGGATTCACAAAAAACAAAAACAAAAAAACCCACCTCCGAACCCAAACCATGTAATTTACCACCTACCAGCTACAAGGTTGACACATCCCTTAAAAACAAGGCACAGGAGCATGAATATCGACAGCCCAAATCTCATGTAAGCACTCTGCTAAAGCTAATGTAACAAATTTTACTTTTTGCTCCCTCTGAAATGATGTCTACAATAGGTGTGTGTGTGGGGGGAAGCATACACTATCTAGATCAGGGGTGGGCAAACTTTGCAACTTTAAGTCTGAAAGACTTCAGGACTGGAGAATTCTGGGAGCTAAAGTCCTTCAGACTTAAAGTTGCAAAGTTTGCCCACCTCTGATCTAGATATTATCCAGAAATCGTGGACACTCCATCACTGGTGAATTTAAAGAAGAGACTGGACAGTCACTTTTCTGAGATGGTATAGATTCTCCACTTTTTCCATCAAGCCGGCCTGGCGTGAACCACCCTATACCGACGGAGTTTTAGTTTGCCAAAGTTTTAATCCGTGGGATTTTAATTATGTTTTAGCACAGGGTTTTGAGTTTAATGTTGTTTTAGGATAATTTATAGTATTTTGTAGATTTGTAGCTGTTTTTAATTCTCCTGCGCACCGCCCCGGGTCCCTCTGTGGGAGATGGGTGCGGGATATAAGTATGAAAAATAAATAAAATAAATAAATAAGCATAGCTGCTTGAAAGAGCGTAGGTACGTGGGCATGAATGGCGAGGGAAAATACATTCAACTTAAGAGACATCGCTGTTGCTGTTGCGGAAATGACTTCATGTTTAGATCCCATTACACCGATGTCTGCTTTCGGTGGCGGCGTTTTGATGCAATAAAAATGCCACCCCATCTCAAAACAAGACAAAGAATCGCGAAGAATTTCCAGCGTAGACTTGAAGTCAGTTAACCAAAGTGATGACACAGACGCCAGAGGTGTTGGCAGAAACCTATTGCTGCGCCTCGGTGATGACAGCCCTATTACTTGCACTTTCTACAAATCAAAAAGAAAAGGGTGGGTGGGTGGGAGAGAAAGGCTGGAGAAGAGGAGAGACATTCCCCCCCCCCCCAAATGAAGGTTTGTCAGCTGGAAGCGTTTTTGAACATTCGGGTGTACACACACACACACTTATTCACATAAACACTTACAGAGAGGAAACCTGGCACCTTCGCAACTTGAAAGAAATAAGGAGGACATTGGGAAGAAGCGATGGGTTTTCCAAGTAATGTACAGCGCTCCCCTTTACGGGGGAGACAGGGTTTAATTTAATTTAATTTATTTAGATTTATAGAACCGCCCTCCTCCATTGAAATGGACCCAGGGCGCTGCACAGGAAATTAAAATCAAGAAATAACAATAAATACAAAAAAGTTAAGAATAAATGAAACTAAAAACCTGTGCTAGAAATCCCAATTAAAATTCTAAAATGCATTTACTCATTGGCTAGCAGTCTTCCGATATCTCAGGGGCTGCCACAAAGAAGAGGGAGTCAAACTATTCTCCAAGGCACCTGGGGGCAGGACAAGAAGCAATGGTTGGAAACTAATCAAGGAGAGAAGCAACTTAGAACTAAGGAGGAATTTCCTGACAGTTAGAACAATTAACCTCTGGAACAGCTTGCCTCCAGAAGTTGTGAATGCCCCAACCCTGGAAGTCTTTAAAAAGATGTTAGATAGCTATTTGTCTGAAATGGTATAAGGTTCCTGCCCACGCAGGGGCTTGGACTAGAAGACCTACAAGGTCCCTTCCAACTCTGCTATTGTATTGTATTGTATTAAGTTCATGGCAGAGATGACGACTTGCTATGAACACATCCTCTTATCTTTTGCTGTGTCTATTCGCCTCCGTTTCGTACGATCAAACAAAGCGAATCAATAACGTTTCTGATTTACCGCCGATGGCGTTTCCCCCAAAAAGCAGGTATCTTTGGCTTACCGTTTGCTCACTGACGGCGTCTCAGCCACAGGGCCATGGAAAACGGGTTGGAGAGGGACGCTCTGCAAATTGATAGAACAGAGCAGCCACATAAAGAGCTGAGTGTAAAAAGGATGGATAGATCACACCCAGTGACTGGCAGAGAAAGGACATCCTCGGCCTGTGGAGGAAAGGGCCCCAGCTGCACAATTTTAGTACAAGTGGTATCCCTGACACAAGTGTGATAGGCGGAGGCCGAAGCCCAGCTGTGATGAATTAACTCATTCTTTCCAGATTTGAACCGGAACTTGTTTCAATCGGCGGGGTAGAAAGTTAGCGCCCGGCCCTCTCCTAGAAGAATGAAATATTTGGAGACATCTTTAAAAGGCAGAATATTATATTTCCCCCCCGGATTAGAAACGGAGAAACGCGCTCTTGGAGTCAGAAAGCAGCCCCCACCTTCCTTAATAGCACTCAGCAGATGTCAGCACTTAAGGGATAAAGAGAGAGCTAGCTCTATTCATAAGTCAACTCCCTGCAGCGAGGTCTGAACAAAGGTAGGATTAGCCCCCGGCCTACACCAGGGGTAGTCAACCTTTTTATACCTACCGCCCACTTTTGTATCTCTGTTGATAGCAACATTTTCTAACCGCCCACCGGTTCCACAGTAATGGTGATTGATAAAGTAAGGAAGTCAATGAAATTAAAAAAAAGGAAAGTGCTTCAGTATCGGACAAAACCCCCACTGCCCACCATGAAAGCTGGAACGACCACTAGTGGGCGGTAGGGACCAAGTTGACTACCATTGGCCTACACCAACAAGCACCAACAAGCCCCTTCATTGCATCAGCCAAATTTCAATGAAACCTGGGAGCTGAGACAACCTACAGAGCCAGCTATGACCCCTTAAAACAACCAATAGAATACATGTTCTTGGGCAGGAACAGAAGCTCAAGTTCAAAGCCCAAGAGAAGGTATAAAAACCTCTCTCTCTCCACTCCATGTGGTCAGCTGACCAGAATCACACCGGCTTGGTGGTTCTGCTTCATCCCTAAACCCTTTTTCCAATCAACCTCCATGTTTGCAGGATCTTTCTCCCAGCTTGGAAATGAACCAGATGGATGTTTCTTCCAACAGTGGCAAAGTCTCCATGAACTTCAAGTCTCCTCAGATCTGTGGCAAGAGGGTGGTTGCATTTGACACGCCAGGGAGGGGTGCATATGCTCGTCCGAACTCCAGAAAGGAAACCGAATGGTTGATTTTCCCATCACACGAGCAAAAGGTTTGAAGTTAGGAGGATGTTCTTGAGCGCTCTTAAAGGTTTATCCATGACTGAGGTCATGGAATCCAAGGTTGGTTCATCTGTTTTGCTAACTTCTCCTACGGTCTGCTTGGCTTGGCATTTGCGTGCCGAGAGCCCAGACTACTAGCACTTAGACTTATATACCGCTTCATAGTGCTTTACAGCCCTCTCTAAGCTGTTTACAGAGTCAGCCTATTTACCCCCCAACAATCTGGGTCCTCATTTGACTGACCTGGGAAGGATGGGAGGCTGAGTCAACCTGGGAAGGATGGGAAGCTGAGGCAACCTTGAGCCTGGCGAGATTCAATCTGCCAAACTTCTGGCAGCTGGTGATCAGCAGAAGTAGTACGGCACTCTCAGCACTGCACCACCGCGGCTGATTACTACCCTAGTTTTGCCAATAAATCATGGCTTGTTTCATTATGTAACCCTAACCATGGAGCTGGAAAAGACCGTAGTTCAGGAATCCAAATTCATGCATCTCCTAAAATGGTTTTTCCAGCCTTTGCTTGAACGTAGCTGGATAGCATGAGCGCATCACCTCCTTGGGAAGGTTTCCTAATATTCAGCCAAAATTTGCCTTACCATAAATTTGTCTTGTATTTGGATTCCAAGGCAACAGAAAACAGTTTGTGGTCTTCTATGGTGCTGTGCCCACTAGCTAAGTCAAGACCCTTCTGTGTAAGTTAGACATCGTTGTGAAAATCAAGAGTCTGCAAACGGTCGATTCAAACGCGGAATGGTGGAATTAAAAGAACAAAGAAATGGAATACTTTAAGGAGGGTTTAAAGGCTTCTCTAAATCATGCTTCCATTCAAATAGTAATCCAATACTACTAAGACTAACCATGATCCATGAGATTCCTCAAAGTAAAAGAGGACAAAAATAGATTTCCATGTTAAGAAATTTGAAATCAAACCTATGTTCAATTGTTTTGTAAAAGAACAACTTGACTTCACTTCCCTTTCCATCTCTTCCCTTCCCCTTTTGATCCTTTCAGAGCTATCATGGATATGATGTATTCATCATTACATGGTGCTAGATTAGATGGTTTCTGGAGTCCTGTCTTATATGTCTACCTATCTCCTTATCATAAAGTGTCAATGGTGGACAACGCATCAAATAAAAATGTGAACAAATTATCCATTAAATTCAATATGAAAACAGAATTGAATGTCTGTTGTATGGGGCTTTTTCAAAGTTGATTGGGGTGTTGATGGCTGGCTGTTAAGTCATTGGGTTGTTGTTTCCTTATGAACAATAACATCATTGGTTGTTTCCTTGTCTACAAGGAAGCGCAAGGAAACAACAACCAACATACAAAGCCACCTAAAACAGGCACCACGTAAATACAACCCAAAGAACCCCCCAAAGCTCAGAGAGAAGCTTCCTGAAGATGGGCTCCAGCAGAAGCGTGAAAGCTTCGGAAGACTAAACCTCTGGTCCCAGTGACCAACCCAAAATGCAACATTATCCTGTGGATATGTGTCTTTGGCTTCATCTGCAACGAAATCATTGCTGTTTTTGCACACTGAATTATAAATTCTCAGCCACTCCTCCAGGAAGTCAACGAGGGAATATTTCCAGGTAGCATAACATGGCATAGCCTATTTTCATAATAGTGCTATGGAACTCCAGAATTTCCCAGGAAACCTAGCATTGTGCAAAATAATAATAAAAATGTGTGGTTCGTGGGGTTAAGTAATTACTCATTCCATTTAAACACTGAGCAATACATTTATCTGTAGATTAGTATTGTATTACTCAGGCTAAATTACATAAAATGCAGCATGAATCAGCTTGGCTGGAAGGCTCAGATTTCAAATCTTGTCCAAAAGCATATTCCACGGAAAACAAGCGATGACATTCGATGATTGTTCAGTTTGGGGAAATGTGTTTTTAATAGTTTTTGCCAAGTTCTAAAAAGAATAAAAACTTTTTTTCCCATTGTAATGTAGAGACCTACCAGAGTTGTTCGCTGGGTCAAAACTTCTAAAAGCTAGAGTATTTGGAATAAGAATCCAGATTTAATTGCCTCATTCAAGGAAACATAACACAGACTGAGCAAAGCTGTAAAAAAATGCAAGTAACACGATCCACAGTTTGGAACTATTTCCTTACTGGGGATGGTCCAGGTTAGTTATGTTTAGAAAAGAGCCAAATCTTTTGCCTTATGAAACCCTCTATGTAATAATAATAATAATAATAAATTTTATTTATAACCCGCGCTCTCTCCCCGAAGGGACTCGAGGCGGGGCACAGGGAAATTAAAAACAAATTAAAACAAACAAGTACAAGTTAAAATCAAATTAAACATACCCTGCGCTAAAAACTTCTATGAAAATAAGACTATCCCTAAAAAAAACCTTAATAATTTAAAATTTAAATTACCCTAGGCCAGCCAAACGAAAAAGTGAGTTTTTAATAGCTGTTGGAAGGAGCGAAGGTCCGTGGTTGTTCTGATTTCGGGGGGAAGGTCGTTCCAGAGGGTCGGGCCCGCCACAGAGAAGGCCCTTCCCCTGGGCGTCGCCCGCTGGCACAGCCTAGTGGACGGCACCCGGAGAAGTCCCTCTCTGTGGGAGCGAATTGGCCGCAGGGATATATGGGGCAGAATGTGATCCCGCAGATAGCTAGGTCCCGTGCCATGGAGCGTTTTAAAGATGGTAACTAACACCTTGAAGCACACCCGAAAGACGACAGGCAGCCAGTGCAGCTCGCGCAGGAGCGGTGTTACATGGGAGAACCTAGAGGCTCCCAGAACTACCCGCGCGGCTGCATTCTGGACTAGCTGAAGCCTTCGGGTGCACCTCAAGGGGAGCCCCATGTAGAGAGCATTGTAGTAGTCCAGTCGGGATGTCCAATAGGGATGTATAGAGACATATTTATCAAAAGCTCTTCTGAAGGTTTGGAGATGTCATGGCAGAGGAAGGGAACTGGATATAGAACAGCAGGCAGAGATGGGGAACGGAGTTAAACATGTTATCAACCCAGAATCGTGACATTCCCACAAATGCTCTACGTTCAATCCCTCTTGAATTTTGTTGACACTTATCTGGTGCCAATGTAGCATTGAGCTAAAGAGCAATAGCACTTCACAGTGCTTTGCAGTCCTCTCTAAACAGTTAGCATATTGCCCCCAACAATCTGGGTCCTCATTTGACCGACCTTGGATAGATGGAAGGGTGAGCCAACCTTGAGTCAGTTAAGATCAAACTCCGGATGCATGGCTTTAAATACTGGGAATCAATGGGAAGAGAAAGGGAAGTAAGGGAAGGATGTATTGAATGATGCATTGGCGGTAAGAAAATCCAGACTTCCTCTCAACAGTTACGTTGGGAGTTTTTCCAGAGGCAAATAGTGAATAGACAGGCAAGACGTGAGTGGCACTCTTGAATGATGCTCAAGAATAATTTGGAAATTCTTTCACTCTTGAACTGTAAGATGATTTCAGGGTCCTTCTTCAGTATATAGTGGGGTTATTTTTATGTATTCTGCTACATACTGTATTTTGCGGTGTGTGATAGGGTTTTGTTTGCTTTCTGGTCTTTAAAAAAAAGACATTCACAAGATTGGTCTGCTCACTTATAAAAAGACTTTTATTCTCATGCTGAAGGAATGTATTATAAGAAACCAAGAACAAGGGCAAGCTATAAAAGAGGAGAAAAATGCCTCTACTATACATGTGCTCTTTTAATTATTTTGCAAATTATATATGATTGGCTCCGAGACACTCAGCTACCGCATGTATTGAAAAGTCACTGGGGTTTAATTCAGATCAGATTGCTAATAAATCACGTCCATCTCAATGGATCAGCCTAACTAAGGCTGCATCCTGCTCTTTTATTTGTTTATCAATAAAGGGCATCCAGATTTTATTAGGCTCAGATGTGTACTTTGCGCTGGGTTCACTACCCACTGCTAAGAATATGAATTTTCACCACTCGGCTAAATAAAGATAATTAACTGCCAAAAGAGCTCATAAAAGTAATACATTAGATTTGTCCCAACAATATTTCACCATGTTATTATACCTGATAGCTACGGATAGTCCAAGCTCTGGTTCAAATGACACACCCCTGCCCCAATAGCCCAGCCTCAATTATTCTTGTTAAAACGACCAAGTAATCGGTCATCTTGAATTCTTCCTGTTCTTTACAGATTAACAGAGTTGAAAGGGATCTTGCAGGTTATCTAGTCCAACCCCCTGCCCAAACATCTGCCTCTACCTAGGATTGAACTCACAACCTCCTGATTGGGAGGCGAGAGCTCCACCTCTAGGCCACAGCAGCTTCTGCTAAGAATGGAGAGACTAGACCATCTGATTAAATGCGAAGGATGGCCAGGAGGTCGACGCGAATGCAGCTAAAACCCTACTGTACACACAGTAAACAAATTGAGATCTGCAAAGATTATTTGCCTAGGCAAAATCAACCTGAAACATTGTGTAGGTCCACAAAGTTCTCTAAGCCAGAACAGCATTTTGAAAGGGCTCAGACAGCTCTCTAATACACTGAACGATTACAAGGAGGAGGAGAAGGAAAAGCACAGTCAGGCTTCCAATAGTCTGTTAGAATATTAGTTCAAGAAATGAAAAGACGCTTGCTCCTAGGGAGGAAAGTTATGGCAAATCTAGACAGCATCCTAAAAAGCAGAGACATCACCCTGCCAACAAAAGTGTGTCTAGTCAAGGCGATGGTTTTCCCAGTTGCAATGGATGGCTGTGGAAGATGGACCATAAGAAAGGTTGAGCACCAAAGAATGGAGGCCTTTGAACTCTGGTGCTGGAGAAGACTCCTGCGAGTCCCTTGGACTGCAAGGCCATCCAACCGGTCAGTCCTAGAGGAGATCAACCCTGGCTGCTCTTTAGAAGGCCAGATCCTGAAGAGGAAACTCAAAGACTTTGGCCACCTAATGAGAAGGAAGAACTCACTGGTGAAGAGCCTCACGCTGGGAAAGACGAAGGGCAAAAGAAGAAGAAGGGGATGGCAGAGAATGAGGTGGCTGGATGGAGTCACTGAAGCAGTCGGCGTGAGCTTCAATGGACTCCAGAGGATGGTAGAGGACCAGAAGCCCTGGAGGAACATTGTCCATGGGGTTGTGATGGGTCGAATCCATGTTCATACTCACTTTTCCTTCTTGGCCTACTTTTGATTGTGTACCACCTCCCCCATGTGTCCCTCCAACCGCATGAATGACCCATGTTCTAAGAAAGATCCTGATGAGCTTCTGAGTTTCAGAACCGGGGGGGGGCACCTCAGACTTTTCAAGACTATGGAGTCAGCGTGAGGTTAAGCAGTACTTCTGGCCCATCGCCCAGGAACACACGTTCACCAGATTAAAAAAAAAATATGGCTAATCCTGACAATCTGATTAATGCATTTGTGGAGCTTAATGGGAAGAAACGAGAGTTAAATCCTATGAAAGGACATCTGGAGGTCCTCTCGGAATTCATTCATGAAGGGAATCAATGGTCTATACCTGCATACACTAAATCCTTATTACCCAGAGGTTGGGTGCATGAAGGATTTCAGTGGTCTTTAGCTCAACAGCAATCACACCGTATATTGCAATTTAGGGGCACTTTCTTTTTTGTCTTAAGTAACATATTATACACGATATAGATGTGTATATCGTGAAGGGCTCATCTGTGCTGTTTTCAAACCTAAAAATACATTTAGGTTGCTTCAGAATTGGTCCTGTGTAAAAATTGATGTATCTGTTACGTCAGGGAAACGGTTCTAATATTGTGAAGACCAAGAGAAAAATCCAACCATCTGACTCTTGTGGGTCAAAATAAGACGGGTGAGTTGTCTAAGCCAGGGATGTCCAAACTTTGGAACTTTAAGACTTGTGGACTTCAACTCCCAGAATTCCCCAGCCAGCTATGCTGGCTGGGGAATTCTGGGAGTTGAAGTCCACAAGTCTTAAAGTTCCCAAGTTTGGACATCCCTGGTCTAAGCTCTTCGACGGCAGTGTTAAATTCCCAAACTGAACGCTTATGTTAGTCTTGGTGTGGGGGTAAATTTGTAAACCGGACTGAAATAAAAACGAGGTACTATAATTCACCCGAGATCCTGGAAAATAGAATTCGCCAAAGATACAAGAGTAATCTGTAATGACGTGTCACATTTGATCTATGGCAATGCTCCCAAGATTTCCTACCCAGAACTATGGCACTTGAGCATCCATCGGAAAGTTTTCTTATCAGAGTTTGATTCGGAAGAATGCTGGCCAGTCCCTTCCGCTAGCTGTCACCGTTGCTCATCTCATAAACAATTATGGTTTGCTGACGTATTCTTGCCTGTTTGGGTTTCTCAGGGTGTGAGTGTGCCCGTGGAAGGAAATTTTGCTTTCCTCTTTCAGGGTGGATTTGTCCTAAAAAAAAAAAAAGTGCTAAGAATTGTTGAGGGAGCAACACTCGCACACAACTTAATTATTTTTCTTCCATCGCTAATCGTTTCAATTTGGCAAAAGCTTTTTTGTGAAGCATATGTTCAGCATGTTAGTGCTGTGGCCGGCCAGTGGCCAGTGGAGCTGGCAGCAGATTCCAACAGTGAGGAGATTGGGGAGGAACCTGGGCCAGTCCTGGAGTCTGGAGAAGGCTCTGATGAGGGCTCTGTGTTGGAGGCAGAGAGGGGGCCAGAGCCGTATGCCAGTTATCAGTTGCCTTCAGAGTCAGACAGCAGTGAGGCAGATGAACAGTTGGAGCCTGTTCCCATGCGCAGAGTTGCCAGACGATGGGGACAGCTAAAGAACAGGGGGTGACTTGGGAGTAAGGCCACAGATGGACGATGAATGGCCCCTCCCAGAGGAAATAAAAGAGGAGCAAAAGGGGAATGGAGTTTGCAGGAGACCATTAGTTCGCTTCATTGGTTCGTGACTCTCCGAGACTCCTTGCCAAGTTCTGCAGATATCAGCCTGGCAGCTTTCCAAGCCAGCGAAGGTCTGTGACTGTAAATCCTCCCTTGAAAGACTTGGCTGGATGTGAATGAGCAGAATTCACAGTCAATTAATAAAAGGAGTTTTTGCCGGGACCAGGAGTTTGCAGTTTGCTCTTAGGAAGTCTCGGTCAGAACACTTGGTCCAACTGATGGTCAAACTCTTTGGGACAATACGTTGACTGCAAAGTCATAAAGCAGAAAAATCACAATCTGCTTCTGAAGCTCTCCTGATGAAGAGCCTGGACCTTGGGATGGAAATGTCCTCCACGCTAATTCCTCGTACTCATTGAAATGGAGACGACAAACCAAGCACAAGATTCTTCTCCATCTTCTCTGTTTGAGCTGTGAAGGGGATGGATCAGGTGGGTTGGGGGTGACATTGCTTAGATTAGCATATTAATATGATCCAAACTCATTTCCATATCGCAAGCTGATGTGGAGACACCAGGCAATTATCTAAGAATTGAACGCCTATCATTTGAACTCTTATTTACATTTAATTGGCTGTCTTATTTACACTTGGATTCTCCCTTCATTTAATCTGCGCTTGATCTAGATGGCGGCTCTTTTAGCTTTGACTGTTCTGTTAATCCTTTCTTCAGATTGTATTTGGTTCTGCATTTCTATTTATAACTGCTTTAGTCACCTTTAGTGCCTCTTGGTGGAAAGGCAGCATTAAAAACACCAACCGACCAATCAATTATTCATCCTCAGATTAGCCCGATCAATTCTTCGTTGAGATCCTCAAGAATTTTAAAATCATATAGGCTTTTCCATTTCAGAAAAAAAATATCAGGCTGGCAAGCTCTACAGCAGCTTTCAAGCTGGCAAGCTAGACAGCTTTGCCCCAAAACAGATAGTAGACTTCATCTAACATTATGTTGTCTGAATCTGGACTTGGCAATCTTTTTCAGAGGACATTTGGAATGTTGAAAGCCCGTAGCAATCACTTTTGCAAAATGAGTGGGAAGAAAGGCATGACTTAAAATAGGCAGAACACTTAAATGCAACACCAGTTCTGAAAACATACCGGGCGCTGGGTAGCTGTGGCCTCTGGTCACCTGAATGGTTTTGGATCCTGGTTTTTAAAATGCTGCCTTCTTAGTCCATCCAATAATGGACTAAGAAGAACTGGAGAGATTCCATAGGTGAATTTGCTTCAGTATGTATTTATTTATGTATTTATTTATTTTGATTTGTAAATCGTGCCTATCTCCATCGAAATGGACTCAGGGCGGTGTACAGATAAATCTACCGTAATAAGTAATAACATATACAATAAAAGAATTAAAATTAATTAAATTAAACTTGTACTAAAATTCCCATTAACCCATTAACCATTTACTAGTTTGGTTGGAGTTTTGGCGTATATGAGGTCTAAAATTCTAGGCTAGTCCAGCTTGCTGGAAGAAATGAGTCTTGAGTGAGCGGCGAAAGAGGGGAAGGTCCGTGATAGTGCGAAGGTCGGGGGGCAGGTCGTTCCAGAGGGTGGGCCCTGCCACAGAGAAGGCCCTACCCCTGGACGCCGACAGCCGGCATTGACCGGCGGTCGGCACCCTGAGGAGGCCCTCCCCCTGGGAGCAAATCGGTCGGTGGGAGGTATGTGGTAGGAGACGGTTCCGCAAGTAACTAGGCCCCGAGCCATGGAGCGATTTAAAGATGGCGACAAGCACCTTGAAGTGAACCCGGAAGGCCACAATGCAGCTCGCATAGGAGAGGTGTTATATGGGAGCATCGAGAAACTCCCATGATTCCTCGCGCGGCCGCACTCTGTACCAACTGGAGCCTCCGTATGAATAACAGACACTTCGAGACTTAAAGTGTCATTCAGAGTGATACATTGCACTTCTTTTTCTTTTTGAATAACGTTTAGCGGTAAAGTTTCCGCTGTCCGGTCTTTTCTGACTCTAGAGAACAGTGCTCGTCTCCATTTCTTAGCCAAGGCAGCCAGCATTGTCTGAAGACATTTTCCATAGTCCTGTGGCCAGCAGGACTATAAGCCAAAGGTGTATGGAACGCTATTACTTTCCCACCAAATAATTATGTGATTTTGCTCATTAAAAAAAAAGAAGAAGCTTTTAGGGACATGCCATTAAGACAAAAGAAGACCTAAAGAAGATAAGGTTGTGAGTAGGCAAATTTTGGGAAAAGTCAATCAGAAGCTGATGCATTTTTGTTCCTCTTGAAAAGCATCAGCATAATTATGGAGAATCCACTCACATTCACTAAATGTGCTTGTGTTATTAGCACCGCAAATGGTACAATAAGCTACTGAACCCTGCTGGTATGATTAGGAAGGCTGCCAAAGAGTTTTTAGCTTGGGAGGGAAAAGGTCAATGGAATAGCGGTAACATTAATCTCTAATGTGACAGAGAAAGGGAAAGAAAATTGTTTACTTTTGGCAAAATTCACGGGACACCTGTAGATCTTTCTTCACAGGAAAAGCAACCTCACAGTGATATCATGCGTGTCAAATCACATATGAGCAGGAAGGTGCACGCATGCTTCCAAAACACCTACCTATAAATCCATATGGGAATATCCTATTGTGGAAATATACACTAGTTATGGACTTGGAGTTTGGGGTCTAACACAGTTCTCCAATTCATATTTTTTCGATGTCTCCTTACAGTTCCTGGCTATGGGTCAATTAAGGAGGACAAGCAGACATTCAGAAAAAAAATATTTAATTTAAATAGAAATAGCACTAGGGATATCATGTAGACCTATACAGTGCTCCATAGTGCTTTAACAGCACTCTCTGGGTGGTTTACAGAGTCAGCCTCTTGCCCCCCAACAATCTGGGTCCTCGTTTTACTGACCTCGGAAGGATGGAAGGCTGAGTCAACTTTGAGCTGGTCAGGATCGAACCCCTGGCAGTGCGCAGTGAGTTAGCCTAGAATACTGCATTCTAACCATTGTGTCACCATGGCTCAGGTAGGCTAAGAACTAAGGAGAAATTGAGCAATGTAGAATGAAGGAGAAATTTCCTGATGGTGAGGACAATTAGTCAGTGGAACAGCTTGCCTCCAGAAGTTGTGAATTCTCCAACACTGGAGGTTTTTAAGAAGAATTTAGATAACCATTTATCTGAAGTGCTATATGTCCTGTCCTGTCCTGTCCTGTCCTATCCTATCCTATCCTATCCTGTCCTGTCCTGTCCTGTCCTGTCCTGTCCTATCCTATCCTATCCTATCCTATCCTATCCTATCCTATCCTATCCTATCCTATCCTATCCTATCCTATCGTATCCGGCAGTTTAGTTACCTTCAGGAATGAACATGTTAAAAGGGTCACTACATGCCTATTGCTGGAAGGAAACAACATTAGTTACACATTACAAGAACAAAAACTGAATTAAGCAGCAGCTCATTTCCTCTGTGCCATCAATATTTTACTCAGCCGTAGCCACTTGCAGTCACCAAGAAGAATTAATCATTCATGGACTAATATACATCCATTATTTTTTTTCCTATTTAAAAATCATCACTTCAATATGCTATGCACAGGCTGAGACATTTGATCTTGGATTCTGAAAGCGCAGCAAATACATACCTGTACAAATATCAAACCAAATTAAAGGTTGGTTACTGATGAAAAAGAATGAAAGGATAAAACAAAGTCACCTGTGCGATACAAGGGAGTAATATGGAAAGAGAATCTCTCTTTGGCTTCACTTGGGAGAGGTTTCTGAGCTTAACTAGTTGCTTGCAATTATATCAGCATCTTTACTCCATCCACCTCCCACCCAATATATCTCTGGTTTGTTGTTATTTGTGAAGTCATGTCCGACCCATCGCAACCCCATGGACAATGTTCCTCCGGGCCTTCCTGTCCTCTACCATCCTCTGGAGTCCACTGAAGCTCACGCCAACTGCTTCGGTGACTCCATCCAGTCACCTCCTTCTCTGTCATCCCTTTCTTCTTTTACCCTCAATCTTTCCCAGCATGAGGCTCTTCTCTAGGGAGTCCTTCCTTCTCATTAGGTGGCCAAAGGATTTGAGTTTCCTCTTCAGGATCTGGCCTTCTAAAGAGCCCTCAGGGTTGATCTCCTCTAGGACCGACTGGTTGGATCGCCTTGCAGTCCAAGGGACTCGCAGGAGTCTTCTCCAGCACCAGAGTTCAAAGGCCTCCATTCTTTGGCGCTCAGCCTTCCTTATGGTCCAACTTTCGCAGCCATCCATTGCAACTGGGGAAACCACAGCCTTGATATGGCACTTTTGTTAGCAGGGTGATGTCTCTGCTTTTTAGTAGGCTGTCTAGATGTGCCATAGCATTTCCTCCCCAGGAGCAAGCGTCTTTTAATTTGTTGACTGCCGTCCCCATCTGCGGCGATCTTGCAGCCCAGGAAAATAAAATCTGTCACTAATCTCAAAACTCAGCCAGGGCCGTCAAAACCTAGGTGTTCTAAAAATCATCACTTTATGAAAGGCACCAGCTTGCAAAAGCTTCATTTAGCAAATAAGAACAAACACCAAAGCAAAGTGTTATATTAAAGATGGTCCACATTTGATTTGCTTGTGGTTTGATTGTTTGTTCGTTTTAAGCCAAAAGCAAACTTGGGCCAATATTCAATTCCGAGATTTAGTTGGAAGGCAGTTTGATGGAACTGTAAAACTGCCAAACCGAATCAAATGGAACGGATTCAGATTCGGGGCGCAATGAAGGAGGACGGCTTCTTCCGATCCGATTTAGGCTTTCAAATCAGATCGACGACTCTTTGAAGATTCCGAAACAGATTCATATTTTAAATCAAATTGACAATTTCATTGATTTGCGCAGGAACTGGGAAACAGGTGCGTTCTGGGGAATGCTTGGTTAGGCGGCCCATCAAGGAGAGAAGCAACTTAGAACTAAAAAAGAAATTTCCTGACAGTTAGAACAATTAATGAGTGGAACAACTTGCCTCCAGAAGTTGTGAATGCTCTAACACTGGACGTTTTTAAGAAGAGATTGGATACCCATTTGTCTGAAGTGGTGTAGGGTTTCCTGCCTAAGTAGGGTGTTGGACTAGAAGACCTCCAACTTCCCATCAGTTGGGGAAAAGAAACAAACCAGTTCCTAATTTGGACAAGTAGATTTTTTTTAATTGTTTCTTAATTTTCAGAATGTCTCAATTTGAAGACTCTTATGTGCTATTCTGTAACGTTTAGGCCCCCTGCTTTCACTGTCATTCCTCACTCTGATGTACTGAAAAATAATAATAATAATAATATATTCAGCTCCCAAAGATGCGGTGACCCCCATGTCATCCAACTATAACATTTGGCATGTTCTTTACAGAAGTTATCACCTGCCAAGCGGCTGCTGGAATCAATCAAACCGCTGAGATTCTGAAACTCTCTCTGCATGCCAGACATCTCATTGGATAACTTTATTTTATTTCAGCATCATTAAACCATAATGGAAGGTCACCAGTAGCATGTGAAGCCATAAATGGCTGCTCAGTGACGTGTCTACCAGACCTGAAAACCATTAATGATGAAAACTGCATTTATGATCACACATTAGGCAGAAAAAATAATTACACACGAGCACAAGGGCTTCAAAAAAAAGGAAAAGAAAGAACCAGACTTGAAAACTATTAATGATGAAAACTGCATTTATGATCACACATTGGGCAGAAAAATAATTATGCGGGAACTCGAGGGGTTAGAAAAGAGAAGAACACAACCATCTCTTAATGTAGTGCCACCAACAGACAGAATGGCGGAAGAGCCTGTAGACAAGATGAACATCAAAGTGGGCTCTCTGCCCATCTGCTCACTCTACTTTTTTAAAGGGCGGACACAGGAGATACTCAATTCTTATCCATGGGGTACCCCAGGTCTTCCCTTACCTATATTCATTCACACAAGGGGACTTGTTTTTCAACACCTTTGTGCGTTTAAAAAAAAAGCAACGGAGTGCCCAATTGACATGAACAACACCAAGCTCCCATACACGATTTGGCTCTAAAAGGGTTATGGTAGACCTTGACTAACAACTATTCATTTAGCAATCGTTCAAAGTTACAACAGCCCTGAAAAACGTGGCTTACAACCAGTTCTCGCACTTAAAACCTAGAGTCACTGGTTCAGAATGTGGGTGTTTGGCAACTACCATGTATTTATGACAGGTGCAGGATCTCGAGCAGAGGTGGTATTCAGCCAGTTCTGGAGAACTGGTAGCGGGAATTTTGAGCCGGAGCTGCCTCCCAGCCGATCTTCTTTTGTTGCCCTGAATAGGAGAGCTGGAAAGTAGGTAAGTGGGGTGGGGAGGGAATGGGGATGTTACAGTAACCTTCCCCTGTCATGCCGACCAAGCCACACCATGCCCATCAAGCCATGCTATGCCTACCATGATATGCCACGTCTACCAATCCACACCCACAGGACCGGTAGTAAAAATTTTGTATCCCACCACTGATTTCGAGGTCATGCGATTACCATTCATGACCTTCTCAGTCGTCTTCTGACAAGAAGACAGTGAATAGCCCCTCCCATAGGAAACAAAAGAGGAGCGAACGGGGAGGAGGCTTTTGCAGGAAACAATTTGTTCCTTCAGTTGTTGCAAGAGACGAAAGTTATGTTTGTGACTATAAGAGTCTCTGTGTCAATTGTTGCCTTGTCTTGCGTTTGGAAACTAGTTTTCTGGCAGCTCACCCAGCGAGATAAGGTTCGTGTTGATAAATATTCCTTTGAAAGACTGTTTGCTAAAGCCTTGCTGACTGTGAATGAAAGGAATTCAGTCGTGTAAATAAAAGAGGTTTTGCCGGGACCCAGTCTCTGCTTGTTAAGGAAGCTTGGATTAGAACACTGAAAGTAGATAGATAACTCTACTGCTAAAAGAACATGTCTGCCTTCTGATGTTAACAAATTCTCCGCTATTTTTCCAGCACAAAATTCATTGGCCACTCACAAGGCACCAACCAATGTGGCATCTTCAGGCTTTCAAGACAAGGATGAATGTATCTCATTCCATCGTTTGGTTCCTTCAAGGCTATATCCCCCCCTTTTATTAAATGGAGCACTTAAAGGTTTGATGGATCATGACAGTTCCTTCTTTGTCTTAGGCAAAGAGTTTGGAGCCCCGTTCTGAATGCTTTAATCCCAGGCACAAACACCGCCGTCTTGCTCATCGCAAAATCCAGAGGTATTTTCTTTTCTTCCTGCCAGGGGGTATCTATAAACCAATGGCACCAGTGAATGGAAAATGAAAATCACAAAGAGGATTAGCCGGTGGTTTCTAAAGAGGATTATACAAATTCACGGAGGATAAATTTATCAATGGCCTCTACTCATCAGGATGGTATGTAGCAGCTTCAGAGGAGATGCGACCTGGAATGCTAACTGCTGGGGACAGCACTGGACAAATTTATTGTCTTCTTAGAGCAGAGGTCGTCAAACTGCTGAAGCCATCAATCTGTCCCATGTGGTAGCCCCTAGGATATTGGAAGACTGCTATCATGTCTCCCCTAGTCCTTCTTTTCATTAAACTAGACATACCCAGTTTCTGCAACTGTTCTTCATATGTTTTAGCCTCCAGTCCCCTAATCATCTTTGTTGCTCTTCTCTGCACTCTTTCTAGAGTCTCCACATCTTTTGTACATTGTGGCGACCAAAACTGGATGCTGTATTCCAAGTGTGGCCTTACCAAGGCCTTATAAAGTGGTATTAACACTTCATGTGATTTTGATTCTTTCCCTCTGTTTATGCAGCCTAGAACTGGGTTGGCTTTTTTGGCAGCTGCTGCCCACGGCTGGCTCCTATTTAAGTGGCTGTCCACTAGGACTCCAAGATCCCTCTCACAGTTGCTACTATTGAGCCAGGTACCACCTGTACTGTCCCTGTGCATTTGGTTTTTCTTGCCTAAATGTAGAACCTGATTTTTTTCACCCTTGAATTTCATTTTGTTAGATAGTGCCCAACGTTCAAGTCTGTCAAGATCCTTCTGTATCTTGAGCCTATCTTCTGGAGTGTTGGCTCCAGAAGATGATCCAATATTGTTTTTCATTTTAAAAATTTGGTTTTGTAAAAATGCTAAAATCTCATGGGCCGAGGAACAATGCACCAGCTGCACCCCACTTTCCTCAGGCCTGCCAAATGGAACCAATTTAGGATTAATGGCAGGTAAAACTGAACAACAACATACATGGTTTTGGCATATAAGCAAATCTCATTATTGTTGGGTTCTTGCTACCTAGTACCACTAAACTGAATTAATCAGGCAACAGCTTCTTTTGCTCAACATTTTGACACCGCGAGATTAGTTCAGCAAGTCCTTCTATTTTCCTCGTATCAAGAATGCTAGATAGGCAGATTTAGACCATGTCCGTGATTGCAGATTCTTGGACTCAGTTGCATTATAACTAAGTTATCAGTTAATATTCCTGGACAGGCACAATAACAAGCTTTCACCAACTCTGAAAGTAGCTGTCTGAAGTGGAATTCCAGACCAATACAGAATTTGTTTACGACTTCTTGAATAATCAAAGTTCTCCTGGGTCTGCCAAGCACATTCCTGTCCGCTAAGTGCTGGAAATGCAGTCAGACCCCAGGTACCTATTACCACATGTGGTGGAAGTATAGTAATAAAGCAAGAGAATACTGGGAGAAAATACAAAACTGGCTGGAAATGTTAATTAAACAGAATATTGAGCTGAAACCAGAAACATGTCTCCAAGGTGTATTACCAGAGGGCTGTGATAAAGGGACTACTTATTCAGTTTTATACGTACTGACAGGAGCAAGGATCATATAGGCTAAATATTGGAAAAATGTGAATACCCCACCAGAGGAGGCTGTAATTCAAAACATGTTTGACTGTGCCAAAATGGTTAGATTAACCCTTAAAATTAAAGACCAGGAAGATGCAGAATATCATTTGATTTGGAATAAACTCTATGAACGGATAGAAGAAAGAGGTAGGAATTAGAGAAAAGTCAGATCAGAAATGTTAGCGCTGAAAATAAGAATTCACATTCCTGTGATGACAACTGGAAGCTCTTAGCTAGCAGAGATTGACCTCTCTGGTTCCTTGATTTACTTCCAGAAAATGGGTTCACCTTGTTGAATGGTGGGTACCAGAGGTAGGATTCAGCAGGTTCTGACCAGTTCTGGAGAACTGGTAGCAGACATTTTGAGTAGTTTGGAGAACTGGTAAATACCACCTGTGGCTGGCCCTGCCCCCATCTATTCTCTGCTTCCCGAGTCCCAGCTGATCAGGAGGAAATGAGGATTTTGCAGTAACCTTCCCCTGGAATGGGGAAGGAATAGAGATTTCGCAGTATCCTTCCCCTGGCGTGGAGTGGGAATGGAGTTTTTGCAGAATCCTTCCCCTGGAATAAGGAAGGAATGGAGATTTTGCAGTATCCATCCCCTGGAGTGGGGAGGAAATGGAGATTTCGCAGTATCCTTCCCCTGGAATGGAATGGGAATAGAGATTTTGCAGTATCCTTCCCCTGCAATAAGGAAGGAATGGAGATTTCGCAGTATCCTTCACCTGCCATGCCCACCAAGCCACACCCACCAAGTCATGCCATGCCCACCAAGCCGTGCCCACAGAACTAGTAGTACACATTTTTGAATCCTACCACTGTTGGGTACATATGTATCCTATGAACATGTGCCTGTTTTTGCCGGCTTTAAGTGTTACTGGTGATACGGCCAATTCTCGTTGAAAGAAAAGTACTATTTGCAATGCTAAGAGGAAGGTCCTCTCATCTATAAGGAGAAATCTTATTCTGAAGCGATGAAGTTATTGGGATAAATATCCAGTCGAAGTTCACCACCTGGTGAAATAAAGATTTACGACTTCTTTGTTCCAGGCGAACAGTGATAATGTTTTAATACATTTTCCCACCATAGTGTTTCCTTTCAATTGTGTTTGTATAGAAAGATCTCCCGCTGAGATAGTTCCAATATGGATTGCAAAATGATTTTCCTGGGAGAGAAAAATCACATCTGGGCTTGTTCTCACCAGCTTCGATTTCTGGGGTTGTAACCCCGAAGAAACTGCTCAAATCACAGTTTGGGAGTTGTGACTGTAGACCTTTTAGCTTCATTCCCGAGGCCAGATGTACACTTTCAGTATAAATATTCAGCCAGCACAGAATTTTTTCCTTTGTGACCGAAGAGTCTCTGTTGTGTTGTTAGAAGAAAGATATTGGGGCAGAAAAGAGAACATTGGGAATAAATGTTGCAATTGTGTCGTTTGTTAAAGGCAAGAAAAACCAAATGCACAGGTACAGTATGGATGGTACCTGGCTCAATAGCAGTAACTGTGAAAGGGATCTTGGAGTCCTAGTGGACAACCATTGAAATAGGAGCCAGCTGTGTGCAGCAGCTGCCAAAAAAGCCAACACAGTTCTAGGCTGCATCAACAGAGGGAGAGAATCAAGATCAGGTAAAGTGTTAATACCACTTTATAAGGCCTTGGGAAGGCCACCCTTGGAATACGGCATTCAATGTAGAAAAGATGTGGAGACTCTAGAAAGAGTGCAGAGAAGAGCAATAAAGAAGATTAGGGGACTGGAGGCTAAAACATATGAAGAACAGTTGCAGAAACTGGGTATGTCTAGTTTAATGAAAAGAAGGACTAGGGGAGACGTGATAGCAGCATTCCAATATTTCAGGGGTTGCCACAAAGAAGAGGGAGTCAAGCTATTCTCCAAAGCACCTGAGGGCAGGACAAGAAGCAATGGGTAGAAAATAATCCAGGAGAGAAGCAACTTAGAACCAAGGAGAAATTTCCTAACAGAGGACACTTCACCAGTGGAATGGCTTGTCTCCAGAAGTTGGAGGCTTTTAAGGAGAGACTGAAATGATCTTGGGTCTCCTGCCTAAGCAGGGGGTTGGACTAGAAGACCTCCAAGGTCCCTCCCTCTGTTATTCTGTTAATCTGAGCTCAGGGCCAATTTATCCTTTCCATGGAGGGACCGATGTTGTGTTTCAGCAGCAAGCAGAAGCTGAAGAGCAGAGGTGGCACCAAGGAACCAAAAACCACTGCATCTGCTTAAAAATCACATTCTCAGCCCTTTGATTGGGTTCAATGACTCGGCCCCCCCAATTTAGCAGATTATATTTCTAAGGAAGCCACAGGGCTTTCCCCCTCTTTGAAGAAAATATATATCAGAACCAACAGGTCTCTGGTTTGTTTCCCCCCATCCCACCCCCACCCCACAGCCGGCTGCTGCAACTGCTTCATCCACCTGCTTTATCTTTGATGAAACTTCACCCAACTGCTTTACAGGATGTTGCCAAACTTCACAGCTGGCCGTGAAGGAAAAGGAGAGGAGAGAGGAGTAGCAACGTGCGAGCTACGTCAAACTGCTGCTGGGAAGCTCTTAACCTCGGCTCCTTTCCTTCCTGCCTCTTGATAGCTCAGGACCTCCGCACAAAAGGACAATAAAAGTGTATTTGGGAGGGAGGGAGGCAGGGGGGGTTGGCTGGTTGATCTGAATCGGTCTGCCCTGCTCTGGCTGTTGAAAAGTAGACGGCAGATGTCCGTGTGTCACCTCCAGGTATACGTCTCTCTCAGGGGTGGGTTTCAAAATTTTTAGAACCTACTCTGTAGGTGTGGCCTATTTTGTGGGCGTGGCTTGGCAGTCATGTGACAGGGTGGGAGTGGCCACCTTTTAAAATGGGGTGAAACTCATTTAACAACGCTCTTGCTTAGCAATCAAAATTTTGGACTCAATTGTGATGATTCTTTCTTTCTTTCTTTCTTTCTTTCTTTCTTTCTTTCTTTCTTTCTTTCTTTCTTTCTTTCTTTCTTTCTTTCTTTCTTTCTTTCTTTCTTTCTTTCTTTCTTCCTTCCTTCCTTCCTTCCTTTCCTTTCCTTTCCTTTCCTTCCCGTTGGGGCACTGGCAGCAGTGGGCCAGATTTACTTCCAGGTATGCCAGTGGAACCCCCTCTCACCGGTTCTCTAAATTTCACCAACTGGCTCTTGCGAGTAGGTGCGAGCCTGCAGAAACCCACCACTGGTCTCTCTCCACGGTACCTATTTTATAGCCACTTCCGTGAGACTCAATTCTCAAGTCTTTGGAGCGACCACAAGCAGAGGGTTAAAAACACAGGGGCATCAACAGCTCCCACAAATGACAACTCAAGTTTGCCATGAATTGAAGCAGGGGTCACCCACGGGTGGTCCGGGGACCACTGTTGGTCCCTGAGAAAATTTTGGTGGTCCGCCGAAAAATTATTTGCATGTTTTTATATTGCACTGAATCAGGGGGTCCACAAACTACACTCCCTGGGCTGGATACGTGCAATGCACTTTTGTGTTGCTGCAGAGAGTCTCCCCCTTTGTGGTCTCTTTTGTGCGCTCAGAGACTCGGGCTCTGCTTCAGCCTCCTGGTGTGGAGCTTTGGGTGGAGGCTGGAGGGAAGCACCACTGGTGGCAAAGAGCTGCAGGGCTTTGTTGCAGTGGGGCTGCATCCTGGCCTGGAACTGGCTGACCATCTCAGCCCACTGAGCCTCCAGGCACTGGTACCTGGCCTTGCACTCCCGCAGGTCTTCCCTCTGCTTGGAAAGCCTATGCTTGTAGTCCTCAGTGAGGCGCTTCTGCTAAGACTCCTGCTCAGTCAGAATTTGAACTGATCCAGCTGTTTTGCCAACTCTTTCTCATGGTGGCTGCTTAGCTCCAGCAATTGCTTCCTATTGGGGCCCTTAGGAGCCCGGGCGGGCAGGGGAGGAATGGCTGAGTAGAGTCTGGCAAGGCATCCGTTGACATGAATGACATTGAGTTGGCCACGCCCACCCAGTCCCATGACCACCTAGCCACGCCCAGCCAGCCAGTCATTAGGCAGATCACATTAGTGGTCCGCGGGATTAAAAATTAGGCATTTACTGGTTCCTGAGGTCCGAAAGGTTGGTGACCCCTGAATGAAAGGAATGCTAACATCTTTTCCTGAAGAGTTATGATTTCGTGGCTCTTTACAAAGTCACGAGAAAGGATGGGGTCTGAATATCCTGTTTCCCCCCACCCAAAGAAGCCATCATCCAGAAGGCTTGATAATCATGTTTCAGCTCAAATTTAACCCTAAATCTAAATCTCTGTTTAGATGAGTTGAATTAGTATAGGAGCACAGTGGCTAAAATGCAGTATTGCAGGAAAACTCTGCCCACAGCCTGGAATTCGATCCTGGTATGGCTCACGGGTGGCTCATCCTCCCATCCTTCCGAGCTGGGTAAAATGAGGACCCAGATTGTTGGGGGCAAGAGGCTGATTTTGTAAGCCACTCATAGAATGCTGTAAATCACTGTGGAGCAGTGGTCTATGTCTAAGTGCTATTGCTAAGGCCTACATGAATGCGTTTCTTGATTTCCTGGCATTTGAAAAGCAACTCTGGGGAGTCATTCTGCCAATATTTTCCAGTTTCTCTGCCCAAATCATTGCCGGGGGAAGAAATAATATCACACCAATGGCGATTGCCATTCTCTCTCTCTCTCTCTCTCTCTCTCTCTCTCTCTCTCTCTCTCTCTCTCTCTCTCTCTCTCTCTCTCTCTCTCTCTCTCTCTCTCTCTCTCTCAGAAACATAATTTGTTTTGCCTTTGTTTGTTCATTTGATACACTGCACGATTCCCAAATGTCTTTGGGCAGATTACAACTAAAAACCAATTTATGAAAAGGAAAAATGCAACAGACTAGGACAGGGGTCTGCAAAGTCGGCTCTTTTAAGACTGGTGGACTTCAACTCCCAGAATTCCCCAGCCAGCTATGCTGGCTGGGGAACTCTGGGAGTTGAAGTCCACCAGTCTTAAAAGAGCCAACTTTGCAGACCCCTGGACTAGGAGACCAAAGTGCAAATGACCAAACCAAACTGCCATGAAACAGAGCAAAACAGGAGCTCCACAATCACCCTGTTCCCAAGGTCTAACTAAGAGAACAACTAAGTTTTCAGAGATATCTAGAATAATGTAAAAATGAGAGCCATGGGACTCTCTGTGGGAAACATCATTAAAGCAGGCAGTTCTAAGCTCTTCTATAGAAGAGGTTCCACAAATCTACGGGGCCGTTTAGGACCAGTTCCAGTTCCCTCCCCCTGCCCATCTGCCCATCATCAAGATGAAGAGCGAGAGGAGGAATTCTGGGAGTTGAAGTCCACAAGTCTTAGAGCTGTCAAGTCTGAACACCCCAGGGTTTTTTTCCCCTAAAGGGTGAGTGGTGTGAGGGTCTTGTAACTTGACAGCTTTAAGACTTGCGTGCTTCAAATGCCAGAGTTCCTGAGCCAACATTTTGGTGGTTAAGCAAGAGCGTTGTTAAGTCAGTTTCACCACATTTTACAAGTTGGCCACTCCCACCCAGTTACATGACTGCCAAGCCACTCCCACCCGGTCACATGGCTTGCACGCCACTCCCACAAAGCAGGCCACACCTACAGAAGAGGTTCTAAAAATGTTTGAAACCCACCACTGGAGTAGATGTACTTCCTGGGCCTACCTGAAGTCTTTAATTGATGGTTCCTTGACTGGACCCAACCTGATGGAGAAACCCAGAAAAGCAGAGGCAAGGTTGAGCTTAAGCTTACAATAAACCTTTATATATTCATTTGAACACCCTTCAGCTCCAGGGTGATGAGATTAAGGCATGGTAGTATTAGCCCTTTACCCAAGTCACCACATGGCATCTGAGAACTCAACCAAACCTGGACTCAAAACACATCGTAGAGAGTTGCTCCTGCATGGCCCTGTGGGAGTCTGACAGCCAATGAGAATACATTTCTTACACAGGAACAGGAAACAGAGAGGTGGGGCCAAACAGAGTATAAAAACTCCAGCAAGACCCTTCTTTGCTCGTTCTCTCTTTTTCTTCTTCTTCACCCAACATCTGGAAGTATATGATCCCCCTTTTCTGTTCAGGAGCTCAGGAGCCATGTGGTCCTGTCCACCATTAAACCATCTTTCCAAGCCACCTCCATGCTTCCAGTGTCTTTTCCCCCACTTGGAACTGAACCCAGAAGGACATTTCTTCCAACAGACTGCACACGAATGGAATTACTTCCAAAGGAAAAATGTACAGCATGGCGTTGGGTTATGGATTAACTACAAAGCTTCCAGATTCTCCCAGCTTCCTGAGCTCGAGAGATAAAATCTAGAAAATCTGAAAATGCATTTGGAATCTACTCTGGCTTATTATAAACAGCCTGCCTTCTTTGGCAACCAAGCTTGTTTTTCAACGTCCGAGAAAGCACCAAGTTGTGGCACAAGCCACTCCATCAAACGGGCTGTTATTCAACCTCCGGGTATATCCAAGCAGAATTCAAACAGGCCCTTTTGTCATGCTTTATTTCGAGTAAACCAGCTCTGAGAAATACATGATTAGTCTAGCGACAGCTCCGATGCCCTGTGGAGTCCGCCTCACTGTTTGCCCTCATTACCTCTGGAGCCAATGAATGGAAGCGCAGCAGAAAATGGCAGCCCCATTGTGTTCCCTACAGCTTTCTCTTGATGTCTGCTGGAGTCCTTGTTCGGCCTGGATTTATTGATGTACCTTTAGAAGTCTTTTAATTAAAAACAACAATACGATTATAAAAAAGGAAAGCGCCCACATCCAGGATGGACGTTATTGGTGAAAAAGCCTCGGCGTTTTGTTTGGAAGTGCATCGGGCCACCTTATCAACCTGTTGAAGGAGGCGAGGTGGAGAAAAAGACTCCAGAAGAACTACCTGACGTTTTGTTGTAGGGTAGATTGGCCAATTGCATCATGGCAAGCAAGAGACGGTCAGAGTTTGTTGCCTAAATTCAAATCCAGAAAGCACACACTGATAACTGATTCAGCTGGATTCATTAACTTCTTCATATACATAAGAATAGATGAATAGATGTACAATACCAGCAGGTGGTTCTTTCAAGTAAATACAAGGCAGGAGAGTTACAGGCAAACACAAGCAGTTAGCTTTCATTTCAGCAGACAAGCCCAGACAGACTGCTAGTTTACTTCTCAGAGCAGCAGACTGCTTAAGTTTCTGTTTCAATTCTCTGCACAGACTCAGATCTGTTTAAGCTCCCATTGGTTGACTTAGTTGCTATGCCTATTCATTGGCTGGCCTTGTTCTCATGTTTCTCCCAGTCATGAATATTTTAAGAGAGACCTGGTAGCACAGTGGTTAGAATGCAGTATTGCACGCAAACTCTGTCCATAGTATGGAGTTCGATTCTGACCAGCTTGAGGTTGACTCAACCTTCCATCCTGAAGACCCATATGTTTTGGGGAAATATTCTGACTCTGCAAACCACCCAGAAAGTGCCGTAAAGCACTGTGGGGTGGTATATAAGTCTAAATGCTATCGCTAAGTGCTATTTATTTTGTGAACAAACCAATCCTCTCCTCTTAGGAAGCCATCTGTAGGAAGCCTCTTTACAGTCTACTAGATGCTGTGTTAGTGTCTCATCTTGTCTCTGAATGAGTGCATTCTCTCTCTCTCTCTCTCTCCCCATTATTAAGAAGCAATTTTGTTATGGCTAATTATCTACCACCCATATTTTTTAAAACCAAAAGTTTATGGGAAAGGTTCTTCTAAATCACGAACTCCTCATTCAGCTAAGAACTTATGACTTTATCAGGAGCTGAGATTTTTCAGACATTATTATCAGTTTTATTGATTTGGGAAAGAAAGGAGGAAAGAAAGAAGGAAAGAAAGAAAGAAAGAAAGAAAGAAAGAAAAAAAGAAAGAAAGAGGGAGGGAGGGAGGGAGGAAGGAAGGAAGGAAGGAAGGAAGGAAGGAAGGAAGGAAAGAAAGGCAGGCAGGCAGGAAAGGAAGGAAGGAAGGAAGGAAGGAAGGAAGGAAGGAAGGAAGGAAGGAAGGAAGGAAGGAAGAGGCAGGCAGCAGGCAGGCAGGCAGGCAGGCAAGAAAGAAAGAAAGAAAGAAAGAAAGAAAGAAAGAAAGAAAGAAAGAAAGAAGGAGGGAGGGAAGGAGGAAAGAAAGGCAGGCGGGCAGGAAAGAAAGGAAGGAAGGAAGGAAAGAAGGAAGGAGAAGACAGGCAGGAAAGAAAGAAAGAAAGAAAGAAAGAAAGAAAGAAAGAGGGAGGGAGGGAGGGAGGAAGGGAGGAAGGAAGGAAAGAAAGAAAGGCAGGCGGGCAGGAAAGAAAGGAAGAAAGGAAGGAAAGAAGGAAGGAAGAGGCAGGCAGTCAGGCAGGAAAGAAAGAAAGAAAGAAAGAAAGAAAGAAAGAAAGAAAGAAAGAGGGAGGGACGGAGGGAGGGAGGAAGGAAAGAAAGGCAGGTAGGCAGTATGGAAAGAAAGGAAGGAAGAAAGGAAGGAAGGAAGGAAAGAAGGAAGAAAGAGGCAGGCAGGAAAGAAAGAAAGAAAGAAAGAGGGAGGGAGGCAGGGAGGAAGGACAGTTTAAGAACATGAATGCATATAAAATTAAAGGTCATGCTTAAAAACCAGATTAAAAAAACAAACAGAAAAAGGGAAAGGCAGGGCAAAGACTAAGTCAAACTAAATGAAATCCAATACTATAATTATGTGTGTAAAAAAAAAAAAGATGGCTACAATTCAATTTTTAAACAAATTGAATCTGTCTACAGGGAATCATATTATTCAACTCTTTCTTCTACATCAATAGAATCAGTTCAAAGGCTGAGAGTTGGCACATTTGCAGAAGCCAGCTTCAGAATACGGTGCAAGGGTCCATTTCCCAAACCCAGGAGTTGAAGACAAGCCTTCAGCCTTTTGAAGAAAATAAAATATAATCTTCTGCTGTCATCTTAATTTGTAAATCACGTCACACTTGCCCACCATTTTCTCTGGGACCAGAGCTGGTGATTTCGTGTCAATATCATTTTCATTTCAATATAGTTCACAGGGTTGTATACTCAAGAACCACACTTTTTTCCTAACTTAAGAAAAATGTTTTCCCCAATTTGGGATGATGCATTTTCAACGGGTTAGAAATGAAGGTCACTAGGGGAGACATGATAGCAGTCTTCCAACATCTCAGGGGCTGCCACAGAGAAGAGGGAGTCAAACTATTCTCCAAAGCACCTGACGGTAGAACAAGAAGCCATGCGTGGAAACTAATCTAGGAGAGAAGCAATTTAGAGCTGAGGTCCTCAGTTCTAAGTTGCTTCTCTCCTTGATTGGTTTTGACCCATTGTTTCTTCTCCTGCCCTCAGGTGCTTTGAAGAATAGCTTGACTCCCTCTTCTTTGTGGAACCCCCCTGAGATATTGGGACACTGCTATCTTGTCTCCCCTATTCCTTCTTTTCATTAAAGTGGACATACCCAGTTCCTGCAACCGTTCTTCATATGTTTTAGTCTCCAGTCCCCTAATCATCTTTGTTGCTCTTCTCTGCACTCTTTCAAGCGTCTCCACATGTTTTATTTATTTATTTATTTTATTTTTTATATTCAAATTTATACCCCCGCCCTTCTCCTTGTTAGGACCCAGGGCGGCGCACAGGCATTATTTAAAACCACAATAAATACAATATACATCATTAAAATATATTAAATTATTTAAACCCGTGCCAAAACCCATATTTAAAAACCCTACCAAATTATAATTTATGTATAAAAAGTCAGAAACGGGGGGCTATCCTAGGCCGGCTTGTTGGAATAAATGTGTCTTTAGACGTTGGCGGAAGAGGCGGAGGTCCGAGGTAGTGCGAAGGTCGGGGGGTAGGTCGTTCCAGAGGGCCGGGCCCGCCACAGAGAAGGCCCTTCCCCTGGGTGTCGCCAACCGGCATTGCCCAGCCGACGGCACCCGGAGAAGACCCTCTTTTCTATATTGTGGTGACCAAAACTGCATGTGGTATTCCAAGTGTGGCCATACCAAGGCCTTATAAAGTTTAAGGCCCTGGCTGGAACTGGAACTGGAACTGGTATATTTCTCCAAACTGCTTCTGCCAACTCGAGACGGCCTGTATTAATTCTGCAAGCTGCACCGCTCTGTTCATAATTATTGCTTTACGGGAACTCCACCACACCACAGGAGTGCAGGCCATAAATTCAACAGCTTGTTCTTTGACTGACTTCAAGGAAAAGCAAAGCAATATTTCAGGCCCTGCACTAACTATTTCAAACCACAATAAACTTCTCGGGGGCCTCTTATCTTTTGCCCGCAGTTATGTCTGTGCATTTCCATGCGATAAAACGTACACATTCACCTTGCAGAAAATCAGGTGTACTCTTTATGTTTTGCAGGTTGGATCAAATGGAAGAGATAAAGGAGGTTGGGGAGGGAAGGGGGGGGGGAATTCTTGTATAATGGAGGCCATACAGTTTCTCCAGAGAAAGAAAGGTGTGTGTGTGTGGGGGGGAACCATTTCACATGGAGTCCTTCGTGCTGTCTGAGCTTGGTGGTTTTCATGCAGAATGTTTCATTACCTAATGGGGTAGCATCATGAGCACTGATGATGTTACCTGGTAGGGTAATAAAATGTCCACAAGAAAACCATCAAGTTCAGAGAGCACTAGAAGTGAGAGTCAAAGCTGCATCCAGTTTTGGTTGCCACAATGTAAAAAAAAAATGTTGAGACTCTAGAAAGAGAGCAGAGAAGAGCAACAAAGAGGATTAGGGGACTGGAGGCTAAAACATATGAAGAAGGAACGACTGCAGCAGTCCCCTTATGGGGGGGGGGGCAAATGGAAACCTTAAACCTTTGCCCATGTTTAAGGTATCTTTTTTGTGTGTGTATGACAGAAAGAGCGCGAGAGAGGAAGAGAGAGAGAAAGGAGAGAGAAGAGAGCGAGAAGAGAGAAGAGAGAGGGAGGGAGGGAGAGAAGAGAGAGAGGAGAGCAAGAAGAGAGAGGAGAGAAGAAAGAGAGAAGAAAAAGCCTAGAAGAGAGCGAGAGAGAGAAGGGAGAGTGAGAGAGAAGAGAGTGAGGAGAGAGGAGAGAGAAAGAGAAGAGACAGAGGAGAGAAGAAAGAGAGAAGAGAAAGCGAGAAGACAGCGAGAGAGAAGAGAGAAGAGAGTGAGCGATTGAGAGAGAAGAGAGAGAGAGAAAGAGAAGAGAGAAAGAGGAGGGTGAGAGAATAGAGGAGAGAGAGAAGAGAGAGAAGAGAAAGAGAACGAGAGAGAAGAAAGCATGGAGAGAGAAGAGAGGGAGGGAGGGAGGGAGGGAGGGAAGAAGGGAGAGAGAGAGATCTAATGCCAAAAAAAGAAATATACTTCCTTCTCTTATGAAGCAATACTACCTGGAATTAAGTCAGAGTAAATTAAGCAAAACAAACCTCTGAGCAGGCAGGTGTAGACTTGAAATGCAGCTGTGTAGAAGTTGAATGTAACCTTTTCACCCCATATAAAATACTGTCCTTATCAAGGCAGCATGGCCTGAGTCTTTATTCCATTCCCTCTAGACCAAAACAAGGGTTAAAAACAAGAAATAAAATCAAACGAAATATACTCTCTTGTTGCTATTCTGGTACGACTGAAAGTTAAGCCCTGAATCTGGAAAAAATTCGAAACTATTCCTCTAATTCACCTTTCTCTCCAAGCTGCTGCTCTCCAGATACCTTACCCTCTACAATTTAGTTACACAAATCAAGGAGAGAAGCAACCTAGAAACAAGGTGACACTTCCCAACAGTGAGAAGAATTAACCAGTGGAACTTCTTGCCACCAGAAGTTGGAGGTGCTCCATCACTGGAGGTTTCTAAGAAGAGACTGGAGAAGCCACTGGTCTGAAATGGTAGAGGTTCTCCTTGCGTGAGCGGGTGGTTGGACTAGAATAGGGGTCCCCAACCTTTTGGACCTCAGGTGGTTGGACTAGAACAGAGGTCCCCAAACTTTCGGACCTCAGGTGGTTGGACTAGAACAGGGGTCCCCAACCTTTCGGACCTCAGGTGGTTGGACTAGAACAGGGGTCCCCAACCTTTCGGACCTCAGGTGGTTGGACTAGAACAGGGGTCCCCAACCTTTCGGACCTCAGGTGGTTGGACTAGGACAGGGGTCCCCAACATTTCGGACCTCAGGTGGTTGGACTAGAATAGGGGTCCCCAACCTTTCGGACCTCAGGTGGTTGGACTAGAACAGGGGTCCCCAACCTTTTGGACCTCAGGTGGTTGGACTAGAACAGAGGTCCCCAACCTTTCGGACCTCAGGTGGTTGGACTAGAACAGGGGTCCCCAACCTTTCGGACCTCAGGTGGTTGGACTAGAACAGGGGTCCCCAACCTTTCGGACCTCAGGTGGTTGGACTAGGACAGGGGTCCCCAACATTTCGGACCTCAGGTGGTTGGACTAGAATAGGGGTCCCCAACCTTTCGGACCTCAGGTGGTTGGACTAGAACAGGGGTCCCCAACCTTTCGGACCTCAGGTGGTTGGACTAGAACAGGGGTCCCCAACCTTTCGGACCTCAGGTGGTTGGACTAGAACAGGGGTCCCCAACCTTTCGGACCTCAGGGACCACTAACTTCATAAATTTAAATCCCATGGACCACTAATATGAGCTGCCTAATGACTGGCCACCAAAATGTTTTGTGTGCCATATTGGCAGTAAGGCCAGCAGCAACCCCCCCCCCCCCCGGCTTCTCCCTTAGGCAGTCTATTCATGGGGAGGAGATAACTGGATGGTCAGCTCCTCCTGCAAGAGGAGACGAGGGTCCAAATGAAGCCGATGACTTCTTTATTGTTGACCCGCCCAACTTCCACGCTTTTGTAAGCTGCTAAGTCAAACTTCAGCCTGGTAATGTTGAGGGGGCGGCTGGTGCCAAGCTTGTCCGACAGCTGCCGTCCTTCCCTTTCATCGCACGTCAGTCCGGCTGTCTGGTTTCAACCTGTGAAACCGTCTTTTGGACAAATGGAGATGGCAGGGCCGACGCACCATGCCAGCCGTGTAATCCCGTTAGCGCCGAGCGCTTCTCGGTCAGCGTGGATGGGGGTGGTAGCGAGCTCAGCCCTGAGCCCCAATGAAAAAGAAAACAATTCTAGTTTTTATGTACGCATCAGGCCTGGTTGACATTCTATTAAATTGTTTTAATGGCCTGCGCTTATGAAGGCATAGATCTTGGTAGTTAAAATTCAATCGCTCGTCAGATGCTCTCCGGGCTCCAAATTGTTCGGAGAGCTGTAACCGGAGTGGAGAGACTTAGGCTAATATGGCAAGAACAAACGGCAGGCGATGGAATTCTTGGTGGAGCAGGCAGCTTGGCTGCCCAGCACAGCTGATGAAAACACCTAGTAATCCTGATTTCCCCTCCCTCTGTAAGAACTTTAAAAGCTTTCTTTTGGTTCTCTTTGCTCTATGGAGCCCCTTCTAAATCTCGGCAGTTATGACCATCCTTCCTTCCTTATTTATATCCCAATCTGATATCTTGTTCTTTGCTCAGGGAATTCAAGGTAGCCAAGCATCGGAATTATTGATTTCTAGGATTGTAGGAATAGGAAGGATGCCCCAGGTCCTGAATCACAATGCTGGTTGTCCATGAGGATAGATTTTTCTTCTCTTTCTCCTTCTCTCCCATCATTATCTATCTATCTGTCCATCTATCCATCCATCCCTCCTCCTCCTCTGCTTCTCCTCCTCCTCCTCTCCCATCTCTATCCATCCATCCATCCATCCATCTCCTCCTCCTCTTCTTCTCCTTTTCCTTCTTCCTCCTCTTCTGCTTCTCCTTCTTCCTCTCCTCCTCCTCCTCTCCCATCATTATCTATTTATCTATCTATCTATCTATCTATCTATCTATCTATCTATCTATCTATCTATCTATCTATCTATCTATCTATCTATCCATCCATCCATCCATCCATCCATCTCTTCTTCTCCTTCTTCCTCCTCCTCTCCTCCTCCTCCTCTCACATTATCTATCTATCTATCTATCTATCTATCTATCTATCTATCTATCTATCTATCTATCTATCTATCTATCTATCTATCAATCATCTATCTCTACCCATCCATCCATCCATCATCTCCTCCTTCTCTTCTTCTTCTCCTCCTCCTCCTCTTCCTCTTCCTTCCTCCTCCTCTTCCTTGTCCTCCTCCTCCTCCTTTCTTTCTTTCTTTCTTTCTTTCTTTCTTTCTTTCTTTCTTTCTTTCTTTCTTTCTTTCTTTTGTCAAGCATGTATAAGATAACAGATATAAGTATAAACATGATCATTAATACAAGAAATGTATATGAATAAATGGGGTTGTTAGGACAGGGACGTTAGGCACAATGGTGCCCCTTACAGAACTCTTAGGAATGGGGTGAGGTCAACAGTAGACAGTTTAAAGTTAATGTTATGGGGGTTTGGGGATGAAATCACAGAGTCAGGTAGTGCATTCCAGGCATTGACCACTCTGCTTTTTGAGCTTCCTCTCCCTCCTCTTCCCCCTCCCTTGCCCTTTCTCCCTTCTTCTCCCACCTTTAAAAATTAGCCATCTCATATCTGTATTAAAAATTAACTTTATGCACAAAAGCTCTATGATGGGGGACATTGAGAAGGAAAACAGTCCAAATTTCTGCATAGCTTCTTCCCATCTACATTTTAATCATACCGCCTGGGCCTGTGTGCAATGGCATGAGAGAGAGAGAAAAAAAAGAGAAGAGCATTTAGCCACAACCTGACCATTTTACTGTGTTGTGCTTTGTGAACGGATGACCTGTTAAAGAAACAACTTAATTTGTCTGCTTGCATCCTACCACAGAGCCCAGTAGGAAAAGGGAAGCTAAACTGAATGAAATACAAAACTGAATGTCACACAAATATATTTTAAATAGCTTTTCAAACAGGCATTACCTTGTCTTACATTAAACAAACAAGGAAATATACATTTTCGCCCCCTCCGGGGAATGCTTTGTTCATTAAATATAACAAATCCATTGCCGTGTTTACAAAAGCAAAGCACACATCCATTTGTGCAAATGTTTTTGCTCTTAGGGGTTTGGGTTTGGCTTTCAGCGGTTGAACGAAGCGAACATCTTCAGTTTTCATGAAGATCCATCTGTTTGCTCCAACAATAGCCGTGCAACCATAAGAATAAGATCTCATCTTCTTGCCCTTTTTTCTTATATTTGAGTATCCTTCCATCTTTTTTTTGTTAATAACCACATTTTTTCAGGACGTGGCAGCTCAGTGGCTAAGACCCTGAGCTTGTCGACCAGAAAGGTCGGCAGTTCGGCGGTTCGAATCCCTAGCACTGCGTAACGGAGTGAGCTCCCATTACTTGTCCCAGCTTCTGCCAACCTAGCAGTTCGAAAGCACGTCTCTCCACAACAGGGGTGAGATTCAACCGGTTTAGGCTGGTTCGGGGAAACCGGTAACCCCAACGATCAGCTGGGAGCACACCGGTTCACTCCGACGATCAGCTGGACCCTCCCACCCACCCTTCTGTTTTACTGACCTATATCGCCTCAGCTGAGTCACGCGGCACAACGGATTGCTGCGCCTCAGCTTGTTTTCCTCCCCAGCAGTAATGCGTAAGGTAAGTTTCCTCAAAACTGCGCACGCATGCACAGATCACCAAACCGGTTATTAAACTGGTAGGATCCCACCACTCAGTGGTGGGATTCAAATAATTTAACAACCGGTTCTCTGCCCTAATGCTTTCTTCCAACAACCAGTTCACCAAACCGCTCAGAAAATTAACAACCGGTTCTCCTGAAGTGGTGCGAACCGGCTGAATCCCACCACTGCCACCACTGCTCCACACACACACACACAGTTTTCATATGGCCAGGGGGGGAAAAGCAAGCACGATCCCTAAATAAGTATAATCTTTCTTGTCATTGTACTTAAAGACAACAAAACTGGTTTTAACCTCACTGGTGTAAAATTATAGCAGAAACGAAGAAAAAAAAAACTAGCATGTGCATGGAAGTGATGGTGGTTGTATTTAAAAGTCTGACAGCCCAGGGATAGAAACTATCTTTAAACCTATTTGTTTGGCTGGCTATACTTTGATATCTTCTGCCTGATGGTAGACATGCAAGGAGACAATGACCAGGGTGTGAATCATCTCTGAGAATCTTCCTTACTCTGCTAAAGCAGCGAGACCTGGCGAGGTCATCCAGTGGTGTCAGAGGGCAACCAATGGCTTCTTGTGCCGAATTGATCCCTCTCTGTAGGGCCTAACCTTGGTTAAAGGACAGGCCTGATTTTTGCAGGTATGATCATCCCTGCGAAAAGGACAGTTGCTAGGACCGATAGCAAGCTGAGAATAAGATGTCCAGCCAGTCTATGGTTTTGGAGTCTAGCCAAACTCCTGGGTCCATTGGTCCCTACAACTTCTGAGCCGTTCTGGCAGGCCGACGGGCCCTTTGTGAAACTTTGAGGCAGGCTACGCAAGGAGAAGTCCTGTAGGTCTTTCCAAGAAACGCCAGAACGAGTCCCTGCCCGAGCTGACATTTCCTGCCCTAAATTAGAAGCTAATGAAAGCAGACGGCATTCCAGGCGCTTTCATATAAATTAAGTCAGTGGTGACATCTTCTAAACAGCGGCAGTCAGGATCAGTCTGTAATAGTAGACTAACAGATGCTGGCACTTTTATTATTAATTATACATTTCATTATCATATGATTATTGTCAAACATTGCTTGACAGCAAATGCAGCGTTTTCAAATCACGCCCCTGTGCTATCAAAGCCACACTCTCGTGTCTGTGTGTGTGTTTTTTTTGTTAACACAGCCGCTTAAATACATTTTGCAGTGTCGTAATACTGAGGAATGTGTCTTGTTTTTAACTCCACCCTCATTTGCGTGCCCCCACACAAACACACACGGAGGCTACAAGCGAGAATTTCAAATGCTCGTGGTGCCCTGGGAAAGAAAATCTAAGTAAATACATTTTTTAAAAAAAGTATCGAGAAAATAAACAGAAAGAACAGTTGGTAAATTGATAGGTAAGCACATCGTGTTAGAATAGATAGAGTAAAGCTGGAGGAGGAGGAGGAGGAGGAGGAGGAGGAGGAGGAGGAGGAGGAGTGGGGTTTATGAAATGGAAGAAGATGATGATTAGAATAGAATAGAATAGATTAGATTAGATTAGAATATTTATTTATTTATTTATTTGGATTTATTGACCGCCCCCTCTCTCCGAAGAGACTCGGGGCGGTGTACAAGAATTTAAGAGCATATATAACAATTATAAATAATAAAACTAAATTAAATGTTTTCCCTGTGTTAAAGTATCTCGTTTAAATTTATAACGTAAAAACCCGATTAGGTAATATTTACTACAACTAGGCTGGTACGGTAGAATAGAATAGAATAGAATAGAATAGAATAGAATAGAATAGAATAAACAGAGTTGGAAGGGACCTTGAAGGTCTTCTAGTCCAACCCTCCCACTTAGGCAGGAAACCCTACACCACTTCAGACAAAGGGTTATCCAACATCATTTTGAAGACCTCCAGTGTTGGGGCATTCACAACTTCTGGAGGCAAGTTGTTCCACTGATTAATTGTGCTAACTATTTTATTTTTTTATTTGATTTGATTTATAAACCGCCCCCTCTCCCCGAAGGGACTCGGGGCAGTGCATAGGAAATTTAAAAACCATATAAACGTGACAATACAAATGTTTAAAACCGAATTAAATAAATTAACCCTGCGCTAAAATTTTAAAATCTTAAAAACCTTAAAACTATTCCTTAAAATTTCAATTAACAATTTAAATTTCCCTACTGTCAGGAAATTTCTGCTCAGTGGTAAGTTGCTTCTCTCCTTGATTAGTTTCCACCCATTGCTTCTTGTTCTGCCCTCAGGTGCTTTGGAGAGTAGCTTGACTCCCTCTTCTTTGGGGCAGCCCCTGAGATATCGGAACCCTGCTATGATGTCACCCCTAGCCCTTCTTTTATTAAACTGTATTTCTCCCTCTCTCTCTATTCCCCTATCTACCTATCTACTGTAATACAATAATATAATAGCAGAGTTGGAAGGGACCTTGGAGGTCATCTAGTCCAACCCCCTGCCTAGGCAGGAAACCCTATACCGTTTCAGACAAATGGCTATCCAACATCTTCTTAAAGACTTCCAGGGTTGGGGCATTCACAACTTCTGGAGGCAAGCTGTTCCTCTAGTTAATTGTTCTAACTGTTAGGAAATTTCTCCTCAGTTCTAAGTTGCTTCTCTCCTTGATTAGTTTCCACCCATGGCTTCTTGTTCTGCCCTCAGGTTCTTTGGAGAATAGCATGACTCCCTCTTCTTTGGGGCACCCTCTGAGATCTTGGAAGGCTGCTATCATGTCTCCCCTGGTCCTTCTTTTCATCAAACTAGAATTGAAATGTTCAGAAGCTTCACATGGCAAAGGTCAGTCCCCAAGACTTCACGGCCAAAGCAACCTGAGATTCATGGTTTGGGCTCAATTTCTGCCAACTAGCGCAGATAATCAAAAGATTACATGGAACAATGGAGCAAACGAAGCTTTATAGGCTGGGATGATGTTTTTTTTAAAAAATCCCGTTCGCTTTCTTTAATTAGCAGCAGAAGGCAAAATACCAATACATATTTAACCCAAAGCATGTAGCTTTATTATCCATATGCTTACGGAAAAAAGTCTCATTGGCAATTCACCGAGAACATATGTTGCCATGGCATATAAAAAATAATAATAAAAAGCAAAGATTTGTTGTGTGCTCGCCTGTATATTTTGGTCCTCCTGTTTTCCACCCTCAATTAAAGAAAAAACCTCCACACACTTTTCTTTTTGCAAGCTAAAAAAAAAAGAAAAGCAGAATCCGTGGACCCCAATTGAAACTCACATGAGATGCTGCCTTAAATCTGGTGCATCAGCAATATGATGTACACTGAGCTATCTCAAGGTGGACATGTTGTAGCTGGCCTGGATTTGCTCTTTGTCACTGCAAATACATCATTTCAATCCAAGCCCAAAGCTAATGGCTGTATCAGAATAAGGACCAATGTTTGACAGAGGGTTGGGCCTCTGTCAACTCAATGTACTCATGCTACGTTGGTTCAACAAGTGGTAAACACCACGAAAGCAATTAGACCGGAACATCTTCAAGGATTGCTAAAGAGAAAAGGAGTGTTCATTCTCCTTCCCCTCCCTCTCTCCTTCTCTCCCTTTTCTTTCTCTTTCTCTATTCCCTCCCTCCCTCCCTCCCTCCCTCCCTCCCTCCCTCCCTGTCACCCTTTCAAGGTAGTCCAGGAAAGGAGCATAACCAGAGGTCCTAGCTCTAACATCACCTTGAATCTTGAAGTCTGAAGGACTTCATATTTCCTCTGCCTATTGTCCTCTGTTGCCTAATCTGTGACTCTTACTTCTGTCTCCCAAAGGCCTTCCTTCCTTCCTTCCTTCTTTCCTTCCTTCCTCCCTCTTTCCCTCCTTATTCTTCCTTTCTCCCTCCTTCTACCTTCCCTTCCTTCCTTCCTCCCTTCCTCCCTCTACCTTCCCCCACCCTCCCTCCTTCTACCCTTCCTTCCTTCCTCCTTCCCTCCCTCCCTCCGCCTCTCTCCCCCTTCCTCTGCCTTTCTCTCCCTCTCCCCTTCCTTCCTCCTTTCCTCCTTATTCTTCCTCCCTCCCTCCCTCCTTCTACCCTTCCTTCCTTCCTTCTCACCCTTTCTCCTTATTCTTCCTCCCTCCCTCCCTCCTCCTACCCTCCCTTTCTCCTTATTCTTCCTCCCTCCCTCATTCTACCCTTCCTTCCTTCCTTCCTTCCTTCCTTCCTTCCTTCCTTCTTCTCTCCCTCCTTATTCTTCCTCCCTCCCTCCCTCCCTTGTCCAAACAATAATAATAATAATAATAATAATAATAATAATAATAATAATAATAATAATAATAATAATAATAATAATAATAATAATTTTAATTTGTTGACCGCTCCCTCTCCCCATAGGGACTCGGAGCGGTGCACAGGGAAAACTAAAACAATAAATATACAAACACATTAAAAACAAATTAAACATATACCTGTGCTAAAAAATGCCCCATTAAAATACTAAAATTCCCAATTATAAGTAACTAAAACCCCATAGAGAGAGACTACCCAAACAAGTAGCACAACCCAAAGTACTAGCTCCAATTTTATTGTTAACAGATACTTGCAAGTCTTATCTGACTGTTGGCTAGTCTGTGGCTTTTCCTTTCCTTTCCCTCCCCTTCCTCATAGCCAACCTTGTCAAAACCTATCACCCTGCAACATGTGAGTGACGCATTCTTTGCTTCTGCAAGACAGGGAAAATGTGAGGGCGCTAATAATAATTCTGCTGTCATCTAGGGCCTTCCCCCCAACTCCCCATTTCAGACAGAACTAAATCTTTTGCCACAAATCTCCTTGATC
The DNA here is from genome assembly GCA_039707465.1 of Rhabdophis nuchalis. Lineage (NCBI taxonomy): Eukaryota > Metazoa > Chordata > Lepidosauria > Squamata > Natricidae > Rhabdophis > Rhabdophis nuchalis. The sequence continues at coordinate 7,536,075 of CM077659.1, read as the reverse complement.
AGGTTTCATCACTCGGGCCCTGCTCCTGCTCCTCCTCACCCATTGCTCCTGAGAAAGTCATTTTAATTCTGTTTTGCTGGCGCTTATGTTCTTTAAAGTACTTATAATCTATGACTGGAAAATATCCATTACCGAAGAGCTGTGATTGTAACAGAAGATTACTCTTGGCTGACTCACTGAGAATTGTGAAGTGAGAAGGGAAAAAAAGTAAAAAGGACAAAACGAACAGCAGAGAAAGGAATAAGAACCAGGAGGCTCTTTTAAAGAAAAAAGAACATGTGAAATGAGGAGAACAGCCCAGGAAGACAACCTATTACTGCTTTACAATGTCTTAGTACGGCTACACTTGGAAGACTGCATCTTCAAAGCCGAAGAGCCAGCGCTGTCCGAAGACATCTCCATGGTCATGTGGCCGGCATGACTAAACGCCCAAGGCACACAAAATGCTGTTCCCTTCCCACCAAAGGTGGTTCCTATTTTTCGACTTGCATTTTTTATGTGCTTCCGAACTGCTAGGTTGGCAGAAGCTGGGGCAAGTAACCGGAGCTCACTCCGTTACACGGCGCTAGGGATTCGAACCGCCAAACTGCCAATCTTTCTGATCAACAAGCTCAGCGTCTTAGCCATTCAGCCACCGCGTCCTTGAGAGAGGGATATTTAAGGCTAAATTGATTCTATTCTATTCTATTCTATTCTCTTGTCTTCTATTCTATTCTATTCTACTCTATTCTTCTATTCTATTCTCTATTCTATTCTATACTCTATTCTATTCTATACTCTACTCCTATTCTATTCCACTCTACTCTACTCTACTCCTATTCTATTCTATTCTATTCTATTCTATTCTATTCTATTCTATTCTATTCTATTCTATTCTTCTATTCTTTATTCTATTCTATTCTCTATTCTATTCTATTCTATTCTATTCTATTTCTATTCTATTCTATTTCTATTCTATTCTATTTCTATTCTATTCTCTTGTCTTCTATTCTATTCTCTATTCTATTCTATTCTTCTATTCTCTATTCTATTCTCTATTCTATACTCTACTCCTATTCTATTCTATTCTATTCTATTTCTATTCTATTCTATTTCTATTCTATTCTCTTGTCTTCTATTCTATTCTATTCTCTATTCTATTCTATTCTATTCTATTCTCTATTCTATTCTATTCTATTCTATTCTATTCCTTACTCCATTCCATTCCATTCCATTCTACTTTATTCTGTCTAGAAGTTATGTTCTGCCCTAATGTTTTTCTTCCATTTTGCATTCCATTTAGGGAACCTTATAGAGCAGATAATTAAATACATCAATAAATATTGTACTCATCTCTCTTTAACCCTTACACCAATGGTTCTCAACTTTGGCAACTTGAAGTCCACACATTTTAAAACTCTCAAAGTTGACGTGAGGCTTCTTGGATGAGTAGCGAAACTTCTTCTTCCTCCTCAAGGAAAAAAAACAAACCCAGTCCAGTTGCCTTTTGAAAAAGCACCTTTGTTCTTCTAAAAGGTCACCGGTGGGGTGAGTCACTTCCTACCTACATTTCCTTGGGGTATTTTGGGGTATTTTTTTTGCACTCGCTCTCGCTCTGTGCAAAAACACCGCTGTTGGGATGAGCAATTTGCACAAGAGACCTCCAACAAATGAAAGACAAAACTGTGGAAAAATCCAAACCTCAACATGAAAGTGAAGAAACAGCCAATAAGGCAAGCCAAATAATGGGATCATTACTCAAGTTTCATCCCTCCATTGCATTAACTAAGAGCGAGGAGATAAAACTCTAGCCTAAAGCAAGGGTTGTGCAATCAGGCTTCCTTGCATACCAATCTTTTCCCTCTTTTGGTTTGAAATATATACCGTATTTTTCTGAGTATAAGACGCACTGGAGTATAAGACGCACCCAGGTTTTGAAGAGGCAATTTTTTTTAAAAAGTAGGTAGGTGGATAGAGGGATAGAGAGGGAGAGAAAGAGAGAGAAATACAGTAGGTAGGTAGGGAGAGAGAGAGAGTAGGTAGATAGGTAGGTAGGTAGAGTGGGAGAGACAGAGAGAGAAATACGGTAGGTAGGTAGGTAGGTAGGTAGGTAGGTAGGGAGACAGAGTGTGTAGTTAGGCAGGTAGGTAGATAAAGGGAGAGAGAGAAAGAGACAGAGAGAAATACAGTAGGTAGGTAAGTAGGGAGAGAGAGTGTGTGTAGATAGATAAGTAGGCAGAGGGATAGAGAGAGAGTAATAGAGAGACATAGAGAAATACAGTAGATAGGTAGGAAGAGAAAGAGAGTGTAGATAGGTAGGTAGAGGGATAGAGACAGAGAAATATATATATAGAGAGAAAGAGAAATACAGTAGATAGGTAGGGAGAGAGAGAGTAGGTAGGTAGGTAGGTAGATGTTTCCTGGTGTATTTACCCATGTGATGGAGAAGGAAATCACTGACCACCTTTGGAACAAATCTTTGGAAAAATACCCTTTTTGCACTGTGCAAACCTCCCCCAAATGGCTCGTTTTTCACAAAAATGGGCCCGTTTTTTTCAAATAAAAGGCATGAATAGCCTTGGGGGGGCTTGCAGAGTGCTCCTGGGGGGGGCAAAATGAGGAAAAACAGCCCTTTTTTCGTGGAAACGGGCCATTTTATGGTGAAACAATAGCATGCATAGCCTTATGGAGGCTTATAGAGTGCTGCTGGGGGCTGGGGGGGCAAAACGCCCTGTTTTTTGCTCATTTCTGCCCTCCCCAGCCCCCAGGAGCTCTCTGGAAGCCTCCATGAGGGTATGAGCGTGGCCATTTTGGTGAAGGGGCAGGGTTTCAGGAGGCAAAAAAATGCTGTATTCGATGTATAAGACGCACCCAGATTTTCAGCCTCTTTCTTTTTTGAGGGAAAAAGGTACGTCTTATACTCCGAAAAATACGGTATATATATTCCTCCCATTAGCCTGGAACAGGCTTGTCTGAGTGCCTGACAGACACTGGCCACACTTTGATCACTGGATGTGCATCATGAGGGTTATTCCCGTGCACGGCCTCCTAAGGTGAGGCGTGTTTTGATGAAAAATAATGGATATTTGTAAGGTGGGATTGTTTATTTTTTCCAGAGGAAAAGAGGATTTCAGGAAAGAACACAGTACTCTTGTACTCGGTAATGAAACTCTATTATTAGTGATCAAATCCTCTCTTTCAAAGACTGCGGATTCCAGCACTTCTGTTCAACCCCAACACAAATCATCGTAAAGGACCCTTTCCCATAGAGTGTTGTCTTTCATTTTTCAGACTGCCCCCTAAGTAGACTTTGAAGTAATAGACAGAGGTGTCATAAGGTAAAAGCAAAGGTTCCCCTCGCACATATGCGCTGGTCGTTCCCGACTCTAGGGGGCGGTGCTCATCTCTGTTTCAAAGCCGAAGAGCCAGCGCTGACCAAAGACGTCTCCGCGGTCATGTGGCTGAAGCAGAAGACTCACAGACCGTTGTTACCTTCCCACCAAAGGTGATTCCTATTTTTCTACTTGCATTTTTGCATGCTTTCGAACTGCTAGGTTGGCAGAAGCTGGGACAAAGAACGGGAGCTTACTCCATGCTAGGGATTTGAACTGACGAACGGCCGACCTTTCTGATCGACAAGCTCAGCGTCTCAGCCACTGAGCTCACCACTGAGTCATGGGAGCTCACTCTGTTACAGGGCGCTCGGGATTCGAACCGCCAAACTGCCGCCCTTTCTGATCGACAAGCTCAGCTTCTTAGCCACTGAGCTCACCACTGAATAATGGGAGCTCACTCCATTACATGGTGCTAGCGATTTGAACCACTGACCTTTCTGATCGACAAGCTCAGCATCTCAGCCGCTGAGCTCACCAGTGTAATGGGAGCTCACTCTGTTACATAGCGCTCGGGATTTGAACCACCAAACTGCCAACTTTTCTGATTGACAAGCTCAGCGTCTTAGCCACTGAGCCACCGTACCCCTTTTAAACTCCATTATTAAGGATCAAACCCTCTCTTTCGCAGATTGTAAATTCCACCACTTCTGTTCAATCTCAGCACACGTCCGCACAAAGGAACGTTTCCCGTAGAGCAGGGATGTCCAAACTTGGGAACTTTAAGACTTGTGGACTTCAACTCCCAGAATTCTCCAGCCAGCTATGCTGGCTGGGGAATTCTAGGAGTTGAAGTCCACAAGTCTTAAAGTTCCCAAGTTTGGACATCCCTGCCGTAGAGGTTTTTCTTTATTTCTTTTTTTCAGACTGCAAAGTGTAGACACCTAAGCAGACTTTCAAGTGAGAGACAGAGGTGTCATAAACAGAATCCTATCCTAAGTAGCACATCCTGGGATGAAAATATCTCTAAAGCACCGCCGAGAGAAATGCAAAAGAAACGCACAAGCTGGTGCTCTCGGAGCTTGGTTCTTTTTCTTGCAGGCCTTTCATTACCCAACTAGGTAACATCATCCGTGCCTAATGTAGGTAATGAAACATTTGCAAGAAAACGACCAAGCTCAGAGAGCACCCAGGACCTCTCATTTCAACCCTGAGCTGCAAATAGGGTTCCCCTCGCACATATGTGCTAGATGTTCCCAACTCTTGGGGGCGGTGCTCATCTCTGTTTCAAAGCCGAAGAGCCAGGGCTGTCCGAAGACGTCTCCGCGGTCATGTGGCTGAAGCAGAAGACTCACAGACCGTTGTTACCTTCCCACCAAAGGTGGTCCCTATTTTTCTACTTGCATTTTTTTAACCTGCTTTCGAACTGCTAGGTTGGCAGAAGCTGGGACAAAGAACGGGAGCTCACTCCATTACGCGGTGCTAGGGATTTGAACTGACGAACGGCCGACCTTTCTGATCGACAAGCTCAGCGTCTTAGCCACTGAGCCACCACTTCCCCTGCTACAAATATACTCCTTTATTGGCCAATTCACAAGTTCCCTGAAATAAGAGATTGAAAAATAGAGCTTGCTTTGATTGAGAAGAAATAAGACAAATTTGTAATGCGCTGCAATAGTGGCGAATTGTAATGCAGACACGGTCACAAGGAGTTGGACTAGATGACCTCCAAGGTCCCTTCCAACTCTGCTATTGTATTGTATTGCAAGATTTTTTTTTCCATTGTGATGCCTCCTTTCTGGGACACCCCGAAATCCAGTGGACTCCAAAACCGTTGGACTTCAAAAAGACAATATATTCCCGCTTCCCTATCCAGAGGGGTATGCAAAAGCAAGTTTCTGATTGCCTATTAATGTTTGATTGGATTTTAATTGAATTTGCTTATCTTGTTTTGCTTTGGGTTGATTGCTTGGAATCCCAATGTTCAAGTTGAGTGACCGTATATATATATATATTTCAGACAAACAAACCAAAAATTAATTCTTATGAAGTTTTCTTTCTATCCCTTCCAGAAGTGACCACTTGAACCCTTAATCTTTGGCTCAACCCATAGTTAGCAATTTTTTTTGGGGGTGAGATGGTATATCCCAATCTGTAGAAAAGCCGGCAGAGCTGAGAGGGTGGAGTTAAATGTGTCATTCAGCCTAGAATCATTACGTTCCTACAAGCGCTCTAAATCCAAATCTCTCTTGAATTCCATTGTCCCTTATCACAGGGGTCTCCAACCTTTGCAACTTTAAGTCTGAAGGACTTCAGCTCCCAGACTTCTCCAGCCAGCTTTGCTTTGGAGACCCCTGCCTTATCGGATGCCAGTTTAGTGTTGAGCTTTAGTGGGCTAGATTCTTGGGTATAGCCTTATGCAATAAATACAGTCCTGACCTTCGGTGACCGACACAATCTGACCTGTTTCCCACCTGCCCAGAGTGTACGTGCCTAGAAACAAACTGCATGTCCTACATCTCTGCAGGATCAGGACTCTTGACGCCAGCAGAGAAGAAGAAGAGACGGGAGAGAGTACGTGTTTTGGCAGGACCAGGACATGGTGCGTGGATTGGGAAACCAAGCTGCCATGACCTGAGCATGACCCAGGCTGCTGCAGATTAGCTCCACTCATAATTCCTTTCAGCAACCCTGGCAGTTTCTTCCGTATTTCCCTTGTGCATAAGCTGCTCCAGGCGTCATCAAAACAAGCAGCCATGCCAGAGAGGTAGCAGCTACGGCAGAGAGAAGAACCAGCGGATCATACTTGTTGTGGCCTAGGCCAAGGTGGTGCAGTGGTTAGAGTGCAGTACTGCAGGCTACTGCTGCTGACTGCCAGCTGCCTGCAATTTGGCAGTTCGAATCTCACCAAGGCTCCAGGTTGACTCTTTCGACGTGGGTAAAATGACTCTTTCAACTGCTTAGAGAGGGCTGTAAAAGCACTACGAAGCGGTATAGACATATTTTGCAGAGAATTAGATGCACCAAGATTTTGAAGAAGCAAATTTTAAAAAAAAAATTTGCACTCTGCAGACCTCCCAAAAATGGCTCGTTTTTTTGAGAAAAAATTGCAAGTAGAAAAATAGGAACTACCTTTGGTGGGAAGGTAACAGGGTTCCGTGCTCCTTCAGCGTTGACTCATGCCAGCCACATGACCACGGAGACGTCTTCGGACAGCGCTGGCTCTTCGGCTTTGAAATGTAGATGAGCACAGCCCCCTAGAGTTGGGAACAACTAGCACATATGTGTGAGGGGAACCATTACCTTCACCTTAATGGAAGATAGTATACGTTTCAATAATGATTGATATTATGGCATATATGTTTATATGTGCATGATTATAATGATGATGATGATATTTATATTTTAATACTTTGGACATCTAGAAAACACACCGTTCGATGTAGAAATGGAATTTGTGATATAAAACAATAAACATATGTTTTTAAAAATAAAAGAGAGAGAGGAAGGCTGCACAAAGTTGCAAATTTTTGGCCAGGGAACCTGTTCACTCTTCTGCGATGCCAGTTCATCTTAATGCCCTTGTGAAATTAATGCTTGAACTGGAGGGAGCCTCGTTTGGTACATTTCATTTCCTTCCCACCTTCGAATCTCCACATTACCGACGCACACCCGAAAAAGCAAATAAACAAAAGTGCTTCTTGATCTAACACAATTACATCAATATTCCTTGGAATGGCATTTCCCCCCCCCCCCCTGTGGTACCCAGGGACATCTGTAACCTCCTTTCCCCTCCCTCGCCGCCCCTAAACCGAACACCATCATACATCACACCAAGATTGATTTTATGCAGTGTTTTGTCGCAGGCCTAATCGTGATGCAGAAAAGGAGGAGTTGAAGGCAGAGGCAAACAAACAAAGAACGTGCAATCTTCGGGAAATCAATCCTAAAGAGAGGGAATTAATAGCCATAATAGCGGAATAATAGCCATAATAAAACCACAACATTCCGAGAACGAACAAACACAGCGGACAATCCTTAAATGCAGAAATCTCTCGGTAAGTTTCAGACACTTGGGAAATTCCAAACAGAAGAAGAAAATAGGAAAATATGGGAAAAAAATAAACACCCCTCAACACATCCCTCTTGCAAAAGCCAAATTCCGAGAGAAAAGCAGAGTGATTTCAGCTAATGGCAACGGTTGATGCTACATTGTTTTGACTTGAGCAATGGACGATTGATCGGGACTGTTCATTCACACCTAAAAATGCAACATCTAGGTTGGGGATAAGCAAGCACAACCACAACCCACAAAACACAGCTCAACTCTGCTGCAAAACTCCTTTTTGCCAACCAGACTTTAAGGCCTATCTATCTGGAATTTGTTTGTGTTGGACATCACAGGATTCTCAACGTACAAGTAAGTACCATATTTTTCAGAGTATAAGACGCTCTGAAGTATAAGACACACCTAGCTTTTTGGGGAGGAAAACAAGGGAGGGAGGGGGAAATCTGCCTCTGCCTCCCAGCAATTTGCCTCCTTGCAGCAAACAGCGTGTTTCAATTTCAGCACAGCCTGATTAGCACAAGCAGCTGATTGTCGGTTGAATCGGCCTCCTGATGATCAGCTGTTTCAGGCTGCAGGGATTGTCACAGCCTATTGCCACCTCTGCGCGCCCCGTTCTCAGCTTCCGCATGCCGCATTTTCAGCCTCTGTGTGCCCCATTTTCCACCGGTTCTGGTTGGCGGGCATCAGAATGGGTGGAAAAATGGGGCGCGCAGAGGCAGCAATAGGCAATGGCAATCTCCGCAGCCAGAAAAGCTGATAGTCAGGAAGCCGATCCAACCAACAATCAGCTGTTTGTGTTAATCAAGCTGCACTGAAACAGAAACAGAAACAGGCTGTTTGCTACAAGGAGGCAAGTTGCTGGGAGACAGAGGCCCAAGGGTGGGGGCCAGCAGGTGGGTGGGACTCCATTCGGTTTATAAGACGCACTCAAATTTTCACCCTCTTTTTTGAGGGAAAAGGGTGCGTCTTATATACCGAAAAATATAGTAAGTCTAATTGCTATTGCTGTTGCGCCTTTTTTTTTGGAAAAAGCTGGTTTTGGCTCTAATGTTTCGACTGCTAGAAGGAGATTAGCAGCAGGAGAATCCCCAAAGTTCTCGTTAAGCCAATCAGATGCATTCAAGATAATAATAATAATAATAATAATAATAATAATAATAATAATAATAATAATAATAATAATAATAATAATAATAATAATAATAATAATAATAATTTAAAATAATAATAATAATAATAATAATAATAATAATAATAATAATAATAATAATAATAATAATAATAATAATAATAATAATAATAATAATAATAATAAATTTTAATTTGTAGACCGCTCCCTCTCCCCATAGGGACTCGGAGCGGTGCACAGGGAGGATAAAAAACAATAAATATACAACATATTTAAAAACAGATTAAACAATATTCCTGTGCTAAAAATTCCCCATTAAAATACTAAGATTCCCCATAAATTAATATATTAAAAACCCCATAGAAGAGAGACTACCCTAGGCCGGCCAAGCAGAAAAGATATGTTTTTACTTTTAGACGGAAGGAGCGGAAGTCCGTGGTCGTTCTAATGTCGGGGGGAAGGTCGTTCCAGAGGGCTGGGCCCGCCACAGAGAGAGCCCTTCCCCTGGGCGTCGCCCGCTGACAGAGTCTAGTGGATGGCACCCGGAGAAGTCCCTCTCTGTGGGAGCGAATCGGCCGTGCGGATGTATGTGGCAGGATCCGATCCCGCAGATAGCTAGGTCCCGAGCCATGGAGCGCTTTAAAGATGATAACTAACACTTTGAAGCGCACCCGGAAGATGTCAGGCAGCCAGTGCAGCTCGCGCAAGAGCGGTGTTATGTGGGTAAACCTTGAGGTTCCCATAATTGCTCGCGCGGCTGCATTCTGGACCAGCTGAAGTCTCCGGGTGCACCTCAAGGAGAGCCCCATGTAGAGAGAGTTACAATAGTCCAGTCGGGATGTCGAGATGCATTTAGTGTGTGTGTGTGTGTGTGTGGGGAGTGTGTCTTATACTCTGAAAAATACGGTGTCCCAAAATTGCAGTTTTAGAGCATCCATTTTTCTAAGTCACATTTTGAAGCCCCTCTTGATTTTAAAATAACATTGGGCTGCTTCCAAAGCAAACTTTCAGCCAGGTAACTCTGTTACTTTAGTAGCTTCCTCTTGGTCAGGTTTATTGAAAAAGCACCCAATTAATCAAGCAACCAGCTACTTTGGATTGACCTCATCTAGCCATAAAGTGCCAATTATCCATGCAAAGATTCCCCCTCCACCTTGCTTTCACTATATAGTCCTAGACTCTTTAAGATGTAGGGGCTCCTTTTTTTATAAGGTATGTAGTATGGAGGGGTTTAAAGTGGTCACCACAAAGTAAACATTATAAATGTTCCATTCTTTCCTTTGCTGAGTATCACTGACTGGACAAAGATCTCCGTTTCCCTCTTTGATTTAATAATTAGGACTAACAGCAATAGCACTTAGACATATATGCCGCTTCACAGTGCTTTACAGCCCTCTCTAAGCAGTTGACAGAGGGGGGATTGTATGGAGTTAGATGACCTGTAGCCATAACAACATTCTTTCTAGAAAGCCAAGGTCATCCTTCGTCTTTGTACCTCTGCGGCTGACCAGAACTGGATGGGTGGAACTGCCAGCGTGGCAGTTGGACCCTGTGGTGGACTTGTGGGTGTGGGGGAAAGATCTTGGAACTTTCAACTGGGTGGGGAAAACCTGGAAGCTTTCAGGTTCTGGTTTTCCCAGATGTGCCAACATGGCTCTCTTCATCAATTGGAACTTTGAGCAATACTTTGCCTTGGACTCTGATTTACTTTTGGATGCTATTTGGAACGCTGACACTAAGACTTACTTTCGGGGTAGGTCGAGTTTTTGGAGAAACATAATAGTACATATGGTGCAGCCTCATGATGACTATCTCCCATATATTTACTCTTCCCTGGCACAATACACACAACTGCAAGCAAACACAGCGCATCACAAAACTTGAAAGATGCCAAAGATATGGGCTGTTCAGAGTCATTCATTTATGGCCTTGTCAATAAAGGAACTCACATTCCGAAATGGGCCATATGTTTGTTTGTCTGCAGATAGGGGCATTTATCCACGATTGGAGCTTTCCATATGGTTCTTTTGTGGACCATCTGGTGTCTAAAGATAGGTGGGGAAGGTACAGAAGCCTTTCAACAGGAGTAGGCTGCATCTTTACATGGTCTTCTTTGCACCCTGAAGACACCAAAGGTGGGTTCCCAACTCATTCATTCTTTCAGCCAACAAAATAATTCCTAAACCATCCCCAAAAATAATAAACCATGTTCCTTGGTATCAGCAAATACTCTTCTTCAAAAGGGCAAGATGGTCACCGTCTTTTAGGAAATTGAAGAGGAAATCTGTGACGAAACACAGGACGTTCCAGTAGGTCAAACGATTTTGGTTATCCAGCTCAATAACATCTGCTCTGATTAGCAGCCCAAATAGTGTCTATTTTGTTTTTCTGGCATTTGCAACTTAACCTGGAGCGATTATGGGTTAACCCTTGACAGCTCCAAATGCAGAACATGTGTTCTAGCCCCAGTGATGGATTTGTTCTGAAGCCAGCCATAAAGAAAGAGCTTAATACCAAAATAAATGATGTGGAGTCTAAGAGGAGCTAAACCTTCATCCAAAGGACAATTCATGAAGATGGAATCCATGGCTGTGTTGGTTTCTGAGACCTTTGGAAGATCATCATGCGGTTGTTTAGCTACTTGGACAATGGTATCAACAGATTCAAAGACATGTAGACAAGCATGTAGGAGGAAGAGGATGTTGGACAGGGGAAACATCAGACTGCAGCTAGTTCCTTGAGATAAAACTAACATTGATGGTCGGGTGTAGGTGAAGGCAGGTATCTCAAAGCAGAAAGGTATGAGTAGTCTGATGTGATGGAATGTATCCACAGGAGGGAGGGGTTGCATTCCAGGGAGGTAAGAGGCAACTCAGCTCAGATATTAAGTGTGAGAGAAAGAGGGTGAAGACAGTTCCTCCTTGTATTGCTTGAGATAAAAAGAAGCCTACAGAGTATAGTGTAGATGCACATGGCAAGGTCTTAGGCCCAGGTTACTTGCGAGGCCACCTACTGCCACCGGTAGCCTCACACCATCCAGTACGATCCCACAGAGTTGGCCTCCTCAGGGTGCCGTTGGCCAGACAGTGTCGGCTGGCGACCCCCAGGGGGAGAGTCTTCTCTGTGGGAGCTCCTTCCCTCTGGAATGAGCTGCCCCCGGAGCTTCGCATAATTCCGGACCTCCCGTCCTTCCGATGCACCCTAAAAAGCTGGCTTTTCCAGCAAAGCTGGCCTGGCCTGAATACAATAAATTATTAATTGTAATTGTTAATTTATTTTAAATTTAACTGTCAATTGTTAATTTATTGTTATTGGATTCTCTATTTAATCTTTTAACTTTTGTATTATGTATTTTTATGCTGTACGCTGCCCTGAGTCCTTCGGGAGAAAGGCGGCATATAAGTCCAATGAACAGCAAACAGTCTTCAGCCTGGCACGATTCTGTCTATAGGTGCTGGAAGCTCGACGTTTCACCTTGTAAGTTTCACCCTGTGCTCCTCTTGGGTTTGGGTTCTGAAAACCTGGCTGCATGAATAATTGTGAAATAATTTCTATTTCGAGGCTGTTGCTGATTAGGGAGGAAGGCTCTGTATCACAGTTTGCAGCCATTCTGCCTTTCGTGGCTCTTAGCATCTCCTGGGACATCCGGCATTATCTTCATCACAGGGATTCTGAGTTAAGGCGAAGGACTAGTGTTGGATTCAGTATTAGCTCAATTCCTGCCTAGAGCTTTGGGGCAACTTCACTGAAAATGGTACCGAGAAAGAGAGCGATGCAATGACACCAGCCCCGTAACGTTTATCTGACTTGATACAATCTCTGTGTAACTGCTACGTTTTAGATGTCTTCGCATCGATTTTGAGAAATTGCTTATGGCCAACTTTTCTACAAAGGACACTCCTAGACTGCAAAAAAACCTTCTGTTTGAAGAGCTCCTGTCATTAAGGTCTGGTCCAGTCTAGTCTTCAAGCGAGAAAATCCCAAGGTAGCTGGGCAGAAGGTTTAATTTAATGCACAGTTTGATCAAAAAGAGGATGAAAAAGCAGCTTAAATCAGAAAAAAACCCACTGTCAAGGTTTTTTTTTAAAATTAATGCTACTTTTACTCTTTGGTTAGCTCAGGAGTCAGCAACATGTGGCTCTGGAGAGACCGCCTCCTGCCCCATACATCCCTCAGACCGATACGCTCCCACAGAGAGGGCCTCCTCAGGGTGCCGTCGGCTGGACAATGCCGACTGGCGACATCCAGGGGAAGAGCCTTTTCTGTGGCTGGGCCAGCCCTCTGGAACGACCTACCCCCTGAACTCCGCACCATCTCTGACCTCCGCCTCTTCCGCAAGTGTCTGAAGACACATTTATTCCATCTAGCCGGCCTAGCGTAATCCCCTGTATTGACCATTAGACAGTTTTAAATTTGGGATTTTAATTCGGTTTTTAGCACAGGTTTTACTAGAATAAGTTTTTTAAATTTTATATGTTTTGTATGTATTTTAACATTCCTGTGCGCCGCCCTGGGTCCGTTTGGAGAAGGGCGGGATATAAATTTAATAAAATAAAAAAATAAAAAAATAAATGTTGCTCGTTCATCTCTCTGCTGCAGCTCCCTGTCGCTCAAAATATGCATCACAACCACCAATGTGTGATTCCCGCGGCACACAATTGATTGAGCCAACCATGGTGAAATCTAAGAAAGAAAAGTTTCAGAATGTTTAATTCAACTACATATGCTAGTCCTGTGGCCACTCAGGAAATAGCCAGGCACGGGAAAGGTTTTGTGGTTCCCGGTGTTTTCTTTTGTGTGGGAAACAGGTCCAAATAGCTCTCTGAGTGTTTAAGGTTGCTGAACCCTGGGCTAGCTCTCTCACAGAGTTTTGCTGGCGTTAGGATCCCACTTCAGGATTGCATTTGATAGACAATTCAGATTGAAGGAATCTGATCTCCCCTTCCTAGGTGTAGGTCTCCAGGTACAGCCATCTTTCAAATTTTATATTTTTTCCAATTTTATGATGTTGTTCTTGGCTCAGATGAATAAACCCCAAAGCACAGAGCAGCATTCAGAGGAAAGTAACTGCTGAATGTATTTTAAAAATACTTGTTGCAATGTTAAGGATACACTGCGAATAATATCAACTTAAAATGAACTTTTCTGTCTATTTTCCCATCCGTGCAACTAATGCAGATGTAGGGCGGAATGGTTTTATCAGTGAAAACATTTATCCTGATTAGACACAGATCTCCCCGTAAAAATTTCTGTCCTTTTGGAAAAAAACCAAAGTTACATAAATCAAAGCTTCGTGTGCCTTAAAAATGCCCAGAACTGATTTTACTATTCACTAGAGCTGGAAAAACTATTGGAGAATGTCTGGCAGACAGTGTAGAAGAATATTAAGATAAATGGAAAGAGAATATGACCAGGAGTTAACTTGCTATGTTCTTACAGACGATTAAATTCATGGGCAGAGGGACAGCTATAAAAGTTGGCATCGTGTACAAGAACCTGGCTTATAGGTAGGACATGCATGGCCTATTTCAAAGGAGAGGGAAGAAAAATAGAATAGAATAACAGAGTTGGAAGAGACCTTGGAGGTCTTCTAGTCCAACCCCCTGCTTAGGCAGGAAACCCTACAACACTTCAGACAAATGGGTTATCCAACTTCTACTTAAAAACATCCAGTGTTGGAGCATTCACAACTTCTGGAGGCAACTTCTGTTCCACTGATTAATTGTCCTGCAAGGAAATTTTTACTTAGTTCTAGGTTTCTTGTCTCCTTGATTCATTTCCACCCATTGCTACTTGTCCTACCCTCAGGTGTTTTGGAGAATAGCTTGACTCCCTCTTCTTTGGGGCAGCCCCTGAAATATACCATTCAGTTTCTCATAGTTTCCCAAGTTTGCTCTCTGTTTGCTCTTATTGTCTTGGATGACAAAGTTGTGTATGGCACACACACACACACACATACACACACACTGGTGTCCTGGAGGATTCAAGGATGGTCCTTACAGCTGGCTTTGGAATATAAAATGGAAGCTGAGGCTCGAAGATGGATGGCTAAGATCTCGTCTTTTATTTCAGGCAATAAAATATGTTGGCGCAGGAGGACACTCTTCAAGGGTTCCAATCAAAAGCATGGAAGAAAAATGTCCTTGTGCAGCGAGATCAAAAACTTTTTAAAACTCACCTTGGGGCAGGGATGCCACTTCACCCTCCCTGGTGGGACATATATTTTCGCTCGAGGGAAGGCGTTACATCACAGAAGAAAGAAAACACAGCCCATCTTCAATCCGTGATGCGGCTATATTTTATTTTATTTATTGAGTTTGTCAAACAGGTACAAGATAACAGGTATAAGTACTGTATTTTTCAGAGTATAAGACGCACCTTTTCCCCCTCAAAAAAGAGGCTGAAAATCTGGGTGCATCTTATACACTGAATACAGCATTTTTTTGCCTCCCGAAACCCCACCCCCTTTGCAAAAATGGCCATGCATAGCCTTTAGGAAGCTTCCAAAATGCTCCTGGGGGCTGGGGAGGGCAGAAATTAGCAACAAACAGGCCGTTTTTTGCTCATTTTTGCCCACCCCCACCCCCCAGGAGCACTCTACCAGCCTTCTAAAGGCTATTCATGCCCTTTTTAAAAAACGGGCCCGTTTTTGTGAAAAACGGGCCATTTTTGGGAGGTTTGCAAAGTGCAAAACCTTTTTTTTTTAATTTGCCTCTTCAAAACCTTGGTGTGTCTTATACTCCGGTGCGTCTTATACTCTGAAAAATACGGTATGTACTGCTTCACAGTGCTTTTGCAGCCCTCTCTAAGTGGTTTACAGAGTCAGCCTCTTGCCCCCCAACAAAATACGGTACATTCACAACACATCCCTTGAAGGCACTCGCACAGATGTTGCCACTGCTCTCCCCCTCCACCTGGTTGTCCATCACAAGGGGTGGGGGTGTGTATGTATCCTTAATATGCTACAAAAATATCTCCGTACTTCAAAGTCTCTGGCTTCTATTTTGAGAAGCCGAAATAATATTGAATGATGCGTGCGACAAAACTCCTCTTCAACAAAGCTTTGACTCCATTCGCCTAGTTATCCTGGTTAATTGGATCGATGGTGACAATGGTAATTAACAGAGATAGGACGGCTTGTACTGTAATTATGTGTCAGTCTATGGTATGAATTGAACTACAGGATGTGTACAGTAGCTTCTCCCAATTACAAGCAGGTTAAGTGAATGACTGAAGCTAATCATGTTTATTTTTGTACAGGGGGGATAACAATTCCTAATCAGAAGCAACGGCTCTTCTTTCAAAGGGATTGAAGCTGCAAAACTGCACTGCATCGTGGATTTTGTAAGATAAATATACAACCGAGGGACTAAAAGGTTTTATTTAATTTAAGGATATATTTTTTTACAGCCTGAAGTAGCACAATCTGCTTCAATATGCTAGCAGTCATCCCTATTATTACATTTGGAAAAAAACAAGAAATAACTCATTATTTCCAAAAGACATCTTCAGAATGGGGATCATTGAAATTGCTGTGAAAGATTTTGGAGGGCTTGTTTAAAAAATGATATCCTACAGTAAACTATATAGAATATCTTTTGGGTTCACAAGAGCACAGTTGTTTATATAATTTTAAGGACCTTGAGGAAAGCATTATTAAGTTTTCAGCAGCAGCAAGAAAGGCTTTAAGGCTCAATGCAGTAGAATAATTCATGATGGCAAACAGTGGACCTGAAGCATATATAGAGTGAAGCGTATCAATAATAAAATTCTTGATTGTAGATTGTATCTGTCTGACGCCTTCTATGATGTCAGAGAAGATTGGCCAATGGCAACTAATCTACATATAGCTAAGAATGAAATAAATGCATGAGCAAATCATGGTGGACATCAAAATTGACCTCGGTATCTTGCTTGGCCAACCATTTGACAAAGGGCCATATTCTTTAGAATGCTGGGGAATACTCTTTATGATGCTCCATGACTTCGATAGGGATGGGGTGGCTCAGTGGTAAGACACTGAGCTTGTTGATCAGAAAGATTGGCAGTTCGGCGGTTCAAATCCCTAGCGCCACATAACGGAGTGAGCTCCTGTTACTTGTCCCAGCTTCTGCCTTAATAGAGATTTCATTAGATTTGCTCTTCTTGAAATGTGCAAATTAATAGAAGTGGCAAAAGAGTCCCCAGTTATTGATAGAGCTTCATGGTACAATGCATAACTTTCGTGTAGTTGGTACTCTCTGAGCTTGGTTGGTTGTTTGCAATGGGGTTTGTGCCCCGTAGATTCCATCTTGGTACATGATGACGTTACCTAGTTAGAATACAACCAATGGAGATCGGAGATCACCAAGGATCCCAGACTAGACCTCTGAGAGCACCAAGAACCTTCTCTGAGCGACAAATATTTCAGATTCTAACTGAATGTTATGCCTTCTTTTTCTTTAGATGGTTATGAGGATTACTCTAGTGCTACTACTGCTGCAGCCAAATCCATACTCAACCAACCTTTGGTTGTCTTGCTCATAGTTATAATTGAATGAGCTTTGTCTTCAACTGTTTTTGGAGATTCTCAATCCTAATCCTATATACGAGACCGCCTCCTGCCCCATACATCCCTTCGTCCGGTCCGCTCCCACAGAACGGGCCTACTCCGGGTGCCGTCGGCTGGGCAATGCCGGCTGGCGACACCCAGGGGAAGAGCCTTCTCTGTGGCGGGCCCGGCCCTCTGGAACGACCTACCCCCCGACCTTCGCACTACCTCGGACCTCCGCCTCTTCCGCCAACGTCTTAAGACGTACTTATTCCAACAAGCCGGCCTAGGATAGCCCCCCGCATCTGACTTTTAAATATAAATTATAATTTGGTTACGGTTTTAATAATGGGTTTTAGCACGGGTGAATTAATTTAATATATTTTTAATTGATTGATGTATATTGTATTTATGGTTTTATATAATGCCTGTGCGCCGCCCTGGGTCCTAACAAGGAGAAGGGCGGGGTATAAATTTAATAAAATAAAAAATAAAAAAAATAATATAGCCTTTATTGGCACTGTACAACACAAATACAACGAAATTGCTTATGCTTCATCCAGGTCATGGTTATCCTACAAGTGCTTTTCCAAAAAGCAACTGGACTTTCTTGGGTTTTCCCTTGAAAACATCTCATCCAGGAAGCTTCTTCACAATTGAAGGAGCTTCTTGGATGAGAAACGAAAAGTTTCAAGGAAACCCCCCCCCCCCCAAGAAAAGTCCATTTTCTAACATAAACATTTTCTAACATAAAACTACTCTTGGAAAACTACATTTGGCTTCATTCCGAACTTAGGCCTAGATAGCATCAGCGAGTTACACAAAGTTCATAGGAAGAGGACAAATAAAAATATAGTGGTGATAGAAGCAGTGACATGAGCTCTAAATTGAAGCTGAGTGGCACCGTTTTGTTCCCACTGGGAAATAATATTACTTGCATGAAGAATGGGCTACCAAAGCTTGAAGCATGCATATCGTATATTACAATTCCATACTGCTTCCCATACAGTGCATCTTGAGACTGTTGGCAATAGAATTATAAAAGGCAGCACCGTAATGAAAACAATAAATTTAAACAATATAAGGCACATTCATTAAAAGGATAGACAGGGAAAGGGGGAAATAAACAAGAAAATCAGTCATCTGACATTGATGGCTTGAGTGAAGAGTTGTGTCTTCCACAGATGTTAATAGAGGTTCCCTATCAAATTTCTTCTTAAAAACGTCTAGTGTTGCAGCATTCACAACTTCTGGAGGCAAGTTGTTCCACTGATTAATTGTTCTCACTGTCAGGAAA
Organism: Rhabdophis nuchalis; assembly: GCA_039707465.1. NCBI lineage: Eukaryota > Metazoa > Chordata > Lepidosauria > Squamata > Natricidae > Rhabdophis > Rhabdophis nuchalis. The sequence goes on along the minus strand of CM077659.1, from coordinate 7,517,739 downwards.
TTTCTCCTTAGCTCTAGGTTGCTTCTCTCCTTGATGAGTTTCAACCCATTGCTTCTTCTCCTGCCCTCAGGTGACTTCGGCGAGAATACATTGACTCCCTCTTCTTTGTGGCAGCCCCTGAGATATTGGAACGCTGCTATCATGTCTCCCCTACTCCTTCTTTTCATTAAACTAGACCTACCCAGTTCCTGCAACTGTTCTTCATATGGTTTAGCTTCCAGTCTCCTAATCATCTTTGTTGCTCTTCTCTGCACTCTTTCTAGAGTCTCAACATCTTTTCTACATTGTGGCGACCAAAACTGGATGCAGTATTCCAAGTGTGCCCTTACCAAGGCCTTGTAAAGTGGTATTAACACTTCACGTGATCTTGATTCTCTCCCTCTGTTGATGCAGCCTAGAACCGTGTTGGCTTTTTTGGCAGCTGCTGCACACGGCTGGCTCCTATTTAAACGGTTGTCCACTAGGACTCCAAGATCCCTCTCACAGTTACTACTACTGAGCAAGGTACCACCTATACTGTACCTGTGCATTTGGTTTTTGATATTGCTTTTTTAATGTTAGAAAATGTGATAGGAGAAACAGAGACTTATTTTTTTTATAGACAGCTAAAAAAAATAAAGTAAGCAGAAGCCCAAATGCTTTGAGATCAGGAATCACCAGGAATCGTTCCTTGAGATTTTAATAAGAAGTCTTGCTTATCAGGATGTGGTTATTATAGATGACCCTTTAAGTCAACTAAGAGTGAAGCGAAGTATTTCTCCTCCATATTGTAATCTCTGTAAACGAGTTCCAGACATCTGTAGCGAAGGCTTTGATTGATAGTACTTGAAAACTGAACAACCTGGTTAATTAGGCAGTTTTGTGGGGGCCCTACGCAATGTGCACTGAAAACCGTAATTAAAATATTATATTACAATGATCCAAGGGATGGCAAGTCACCCTTCTTTCCTTAAGCCTGTCTGTTGCTAAAGGTGCGCCACTTTGATCAGTGCTTGACAAAAGGTCTCCTTGTGTGATCATGCTTTAGAGGTCAAGAGCTCATCCTTTCATGAAGGAACAGGGAAGACCAAAAAAAAAGGGCCTTTCTTTTGTTCTCCTTGTATTTCTTTCTCCAAGGATCTAACCCTTAGCTCCGTCAAGTCTTGTTTCACTGTGTAACTCCCCAACGCAAACACCAAGAAGCTGCTTTAGTGTGTATCCTCGGTCTGAATTTAAGGAGACAGTCATTGAAAAAAATTGCATTTAATGTAAGGGGAGGGTTGGTTTTTTTTAAAATCCCAGTCAGTAACAACTATTTATAAGGACTGTTTCATTTCCAGTAGGTACTGGAATGCTTCAAAAAAAAAAAGTGTATTGGCTCTAAACAAAGATGATTCTCAAGAAGCAATGTGGGGAAACTTATCAAGGAGAGAAGCAACTTAGAAGAAATTTCCTGACAGTGAGAACAATTAACAAGTAGCAATGGGTGGAAATGAATCAAGGAGACAAGAAACCTAGAACTAAGTAAAAATTTCCTTGCAGTACAATTAATCAGTGGAACAGAAGTTGCCTCCAGATGTTGTGAATGCTCCAACACTGGACCTTTTAAAGAAGATGTTGGATATCCATTTGTCTAAAGTGGTGTAGGATTTCCTGCCTAAGCAGGGGGTTGGACTAGAAGACCTTCAAGGTCTCTTCCAACTCTGTTATTCTATTCTATTCTATTCTATTCTATTCTATTCTATTCTATTCTGTTCTGTTCTGTTCTGTTCTGTTCTATTCTATTCTATTCTCCTCTCCTATCCTATTGTAATTATTACTGATATTTCTATTCTATTCTTATTGACATTTCTCTTCTATTGCAATTTGAGTCTGGATAGTCATCATTTTGATCACATTAGATCCCTTTCACTTTGTAGATATGGTCCTGTCTTTCTCACTGATTGATTAATTATACTTCCAAGCTACCACATAGGAGCAAGTTCGGTAGAGAGCAAATTTTATGTCAATAAAATAACAAAAGCCACAATAAACCAACCATGAAAAAGTAGGTTAATCGGTGAGAGTTAATCACTAAACTACCCACCAATAACATGTTCAATGTTGCAGTCAAACCAGCAGTAAAAAATGGCAAAGGTCAATGGAAAGGAAAGTAGTTGGGGTTTAATCACAACAGAAACAAGCAAACAAAAAGATTTCCCTAGTACTAAAAAAAGAGAGCCAGGCCCGCCACAGAGAAGGCCCTGCCCCTGGGAGTCGCCAGACGGCATTGACCGGCCGACGGCACCCTGAGGAGGCCCTCCCTGTGTGAGCGGACAGGTCGAAGGGAGGTATGTGGTAGGAGGCGGTCTCTCAAATACTCAGGTCCCGTGCCATGGAGCGATTTGAAGATGGTCACCAACACCTTGAAGCGCACCCGGAAGACCACAGGCAGCCAGTGCAGCTCGCGCAGGAGCGGTGCTACATGGGAGTATCGAGATACTCCCAGAATCCCCTGCGCGGCTGCGTTCTGTACTAGCTGGAGTCTCCGGGTGCACCTCAAGGGGGGCCCCATGTAGAGAGAGTTAATATATAGCAAACGACTAGCATTCTATAATTCCCCCTTCCCGTTTCTTTCATTTTTTAAATATATGTATTTCAATGTCATTAAGAACCTCATAGTGACTGACAGTACAAATCTCGTCTTCGCTTTAAACCATATTGTGATACCCTAGTTTGTTAACAGCGTAGCTGCCATGCTGAAGATTAAATGAAGATTCTAGAGCATTTTCAAAGACCGTTCCATCGTTAATGTGCTGCCATTACAAGAAATACACCGTCTAGAAATTGATAATAACAGGACAGCCCTCGTAGCACCAATCATTACGTGTAAACTCATGTTCGGATCAATCGTGGAAACATGAACTATAAACATCCTTAACAGGGTGAGAATTGCACCCACTTTGGGTTCAAATTAACGGTCTCCATCTGAACGTTCCTGTTCAGATGGGCCATTTGACTTGTTGAATGAAACCAAATGAATACCGATTCACTTTGGTTTGGACCAGAGAAAATACCCGTGGACGTGCATACAATTTTGCGGTCAGTTCGAACCAACCGAATGCATCCAATTTCTTCCAACACGTGGAATGGAGTTGGCATCCTTTAGCGGGAAAGGAAAAGTCATTTGGCGACTGGAACAAACTGCCTTTAATATTTGCACAGTCCTGGTTATTGGCAAGCAGCCGTCAACTCTGAAGTTCATAAGAACATGCATCCAAAATCAATCAGCGGTAATAAACCATCGCTATTGATAATGCAGTAATCCGACAGTCCAGATTTGGTCCTCTGTGGGAAATTATTGGCATCAGAAACGGAACAGACAAGAAGTAATGTATGGCAATGGATGACAATATGGATCCCAGAACATGTTAGATTCATTAAAAGACTGATTTGAATATACAGGTAGGTAGTCCTGCACGTAAGATGGCAATGAGCTAAAAATTCTGTTGCTAAGCGAGACAATTATTAAGTGAAGTTTTCCTGCATTTTACGACTTTTTTGCCACAGTTGTTAAGTTGTTGGTTGTTAGGTTGTTAAGTTAGTAACACGGTGGTTAAGTCAATGTAGCTTCCCCATTGAGTTTGCTTATCAGAAGGTCACAAATGGGGGTCACTTTGACCGTCGTAGATATGAGTCAGTTGTCAATCATCTGAATTTTAACCAGGGGGGATTGCTGCAATGGTGGGTAAGTATGAAAAATGGTCATAAATCATTCTTGCAGTGCCACTGTACCTGTGTGTGGACATTAAATGAATTGCTGTTAAGTCTTAGGACTACCGGTACTTTGTCTGATGGAGTTGCAACGTGAATGGGTTGATATTAATAACCAATGGAGAATTAAAAGTCCTTGCGTCTGGTTGTGCTATTGGCTGAAGATAGGTAAAGATTAACTCGCACATATGTGCTAGTCATTCCTGACTCTAGGGGGTGGTACTCGTCTCCGTTGCAAAGCCGAAGAGCCAGTGCTGTCCGAAGACATCTCTGTGGACATGTGGCCAGCATGACTAAATGCGAAAGGCGCACAGAACGCTGTTCCCTTCCCACCAAAGATGGGTCCTACTTTTCTACTTGCCTTTTTACATGCTTCTTCTAGGTTGGCAGAAGTTGGGACAAGTAACGGGAGCTCATTCCGTTATGCGGCGCTGGGGATTCGAACCGTCGAACTGCCGACCTTTCTGATCGACAAGCTCAGCATCTTAGCCACTGAGCCACCACGTCCCATAATAATGATAATAATAACAATGACTGAAGATAAGCGATCTTTAAAATAGGCTTCACTTTGTAAACAAGGAAAGGCACTAGTGATGTTGGCCAACACAATACCAATTACTACATCTCCAGCTGGACAGGACTTACCTCCTGAGGACAATCAGAGGCTGAATACCAAAGCTAGAGGAGAAGGAAAGAGAGAGAGAGAGAGAGGTGGGTGGATGGGTGGAGAATCAACATATCGTTCCAACGTTTTACTAAGCACAATGTCATTTATTCACAATGTCAACATAAGAAACGTGGAGAAGAGGTATACCAGGTTGAATTACTAGGAGCAGCAGAAAAGATTTGGAAAGCCTCTTGACTGAAAATTAGGAAAATCGTTACCATTCCGGCTATGTTTTATTTATTTTATTTTTATTATTGGAAATGCAATTTTAGACTGCTTACTATATTGCCAAGTAGATAAAGACTATTTGTAAAATAGCCACAGCGGAGCAGTGGTTAGAGTGCAGTGCTGCAGGCTACTCCTGCTGACTGCCGGCAGATCGAATCTCACCAGGCTCAAGGTTGACTCAGCCTTCCCTCTTTCCAAGGTGGGTAAAAATGAGGACCCCAAATTGTTGGGGGCCAGAAGCGACCCTGTAAAGCCCTGTAAAGCGGTATATAAGTGCTATTGTTATTCTCAAATGTAACCGGCAGGGCGAGTTGGAAGTGTCCATTTTTGAAAGGAATAAGATTTTTGGCTAAAGTTTGGCTTTGTAACTTTGGTGTAAAGACCATCCTCAACTCCAGCTGTTTGAAAACACTTCCCTTGCAGATCTGATTCATCCCTAAATCGAAACACATCCTGTCACAAAAGCCCACAGATGGAAGAACTCTGGATGCAATCAACTATATAGGAATAGCTATATAAATACATGTCCTTTTTATATGTTGCAACTAGATATAGAAACGTTTCATTCCGAACGGCTCAGGGATAATCAAGAATTTCAACCTGAAAAGAAGATGCCAGTGAAAGAAAATGCAGTGACAATTTGCAAGCGGTTTAGTTTTCCTAAAGATTTTCTTCGGATTGATATTTCCCATCCTTATTTTTTATAAAGAAAAACATCTTAAGAGCAACGCGTTTAATTTCAGCATTGAAATATCTAGTCTATGGGCACAAAGAATTCGACACCTATTCACTATAAATATTCATTGGCGCAGTTTATGGATAGCCCTCAACATATGATTACAATTGGCACCAGAATTTCCATTGCTACGTTAAAGGTAAAGGTTCCCCTCGCACATATGTGCTACTCGTTCCCTACTCTAGGGGGCGGTACTCATCTCTGTTTCAAAGCTGAAGAGCCAGTGCTGTCCCAAGATGTCTCCGTGGTCATGTGGCCAGCATGACTAAACGCCGAAGGTGCATGGAACGCTGTTACCTTCCCACCAAAGGTGGTTCCTATTTTTCTACTTGCGTTTTTACATGCTTTCAAACTGCTAGGTTGGCAGAAGCTGGGACAAGTAACGGGAGCTCACTCCGTTATGCAGCGCTAGAGATTTGAACTGCTGAACTGCTGACCATTATGAACAACAAGCTCAGCTTCTTAGCCACTGAGCTACCATGTCCCATAACAATGATAATAATAATAATAAGGTAAGCAACAAGTAACGGGAGCTCCCTCCATTACGCAGCGCTAGGGATTCGAGCTGCCGAACTGCCGATCTTTCTGATCAACAAGCTCGGTCTTAGCTGAAGGCGCACGGAACGCTGTTCCCTTCCCACCAAAGGTGGCTCCTACTGTATTTTTCTACTTGCATTTTTACATGCTTTCGAACTGCTAGGTTGGCAGAAACTGGGACAAGTAATGGGAGCTCACTCCGTTATGCAGCGCTAGGGATTCGAGCTGCTGAACTGCCGATCTTTCTGACCGACAAGTTCGGTCTTATCCACTTTGCCACCGCGTCCCTGGCTATGTTAAGGGAGTCATATCTGATTTTATGACATGTTTTACCACAGTTTCTGACCAAGTCACTCCTTTTGTTAAATGACTCACATGGTTATTAAGTGATGAACTCTGGGCTGATAGTTGGGATGGAATCAGACTGATTTTTGATACAGATCAGAGGGCCGGGAGAGGCTGTTTTCGCGAAGCTGTTTCCGCCCTCCTCGGGCTTCAGGAATGCCTCCGGAACCTGGAGAGGGCGAAAATCCCCCCTCACATGAGGGTCGCTCGTGCATGCATGGGGCGGGGGAGGTCGCTTGCGCATGCACAGATGGGAGGGGTTGCTCGTGCATGCACAGGTGGGGTGGCACACTGTTTTGGTACACCTTTAGAAAAAGGTTAACCATCACTGCTATAGAGGGAGAAAGACTACTGGGGTATCTGCAATTCAAAAACTAACTCTTGATGGGCAACTTGGGGCTCTTCCTCCTTCGGACTGCATAATTTTATTCGACAGTTTGAAAAGTCCCCCTGGAGAGAGGAAAGTTCTGCCCCCCATCGTAGCTGAACCTACGCCTTTAAAGCCAGAGAAGGGAGGAGGGAGGGAAGAGAGGTTTCCAAGAGAATTCATGTGCAACCGGGATCATTTTCAGCAAGTCAGAGATGTTGTTTAGATTGTAATTACCACCTAATTAAAAGGCTAAGGCCACAGATGTCCTCCATTAGCGGAGACAGGGAAATATGCCGTTATTAAACATGAAAATTGCCAGCGGAAATGATCCAAAGGCAACAAGAAGGAAGCTTCTACTCACACAGAAAAGGGGAAGATGGTTTGTTGTTACCCACAAGGGCAATGGCGGGAGAGGGATGGGCAGAGGGGAAGAAATCAGAATTCATAAGCAAAAGCCCTTTGTTAATGGAAAACAGTAATTCCCCCCCCCCCTCTGGCTTGGCCACAGCTGTTGATCAGGAACAAACGGGGTGACAGATCCAGATTTAACATTTCCTTAAAACCCAAAACTTCATGAACACATGAATCTTCTACACGCTGCCTTCTTTTTAAATAAATAAAAAAATTCTCCAGTGTGAACTGGGTCTGACAGATCTGATTTACGGAATATGGATGACAATATTATGAGCGTTTAACCAAGTCCTAAATCTTTAATGCAACATGTACCAACAGGGGAAGCAAAAAAACAAGAGTTCCACCTATGTGATCTGCAGTGAAATAATGACACAGAAATTTGATTGATCACCTCCCATCCAACCTCAAAACCAGCGAGGCTCCTCTTAACATAATGAGGCAAAGATATCCTTCATTCTGAACACCGGAGTACATCCAGACAATCATCTCCGATGCAAACAGATAGAACACAACATACAAGAGTTTGATGCTGCTTTGTTCATGTTCTACACCGCTTGTAAGTTATCAGTTTTGTTGTCTGTAGAGTTAAGGTTGAGAAGAGGCGAATCAGGAGCCTCTGTTAGCACTGAGGCTCAGCGACTAAGACGATGAGCTTGTCTCTCAGAAAGGTCAGCAATTTGACGGTTCGAATACCTAGCACCGCCTAACGGAGTGAGCTCCCGTGACTTGCCCCAGCTTCTGCCAACCTAGCAGTTTGAAAGCATGTAAAAATGCAAGTAGAAAAATAGGAATCACCTTTGATGGGAAGGTAACAGCGTTCCGTGTGCCTTTGGCGTTTAGTCATGCCAGCCACATGACCACGGAGACGTCTTCGGACAGTGCTGGCTCTTCGGCTTTGAAATGGAGATGAGTACCGCCTCCTAGAGTCAGGAACGGCTAGCACATATGTGCTGGGGAATCTTTACCGTTATCGTTATTAGCACTGAGATTTAAGAAATGGCCAGACTGAGCCTGAGGGTGAGGTTAAACACGTCATTAGTCTCGTGCCCGCAAAAGATCTAATTCCAGCCCACCTTGAATTCCATTTACTCTTATCTACCACCAATTTGCTTTGACCGTTAGTAGTTCAGATTCTTGTAGAGAGCTTAAGCTTGCATAATAAACCCCAAACATACCTTTGGGCTTCTGATTTCCTGCACTGGGCACAAACAACTGACCGGTGAAAGGAATCATTGTGTGGGAGTCAAAATTAGGAATTAAGGATGCAGCCAAATATTAAGAAAAAGCCAGCGTGTGGTTGTTTGGTCAACACATCCCCAACTGTTGTTGGTGGAGAATGATGAATGGCTTTATATCCTTGGGGCTCATTCAACAAACCGTGGTCAAAACACATCCAGGCTTAACATGGAACGTGAAGCTGGCCAATGTCATTTCCATATCAAAGCAGCAGCCAAAGCGAGGAGCTGTTTTAATCTTCCCTGTGGAAGTGAGCCAAGGTCCAGCTTTTGCAGATGGGTCTCTTTGGTTTCCTAACTGTTATCTTAATTGCATCGTGTTTTATTTTTGGCAGGGAGATTGTTAACATAAAAACAAACCGAATTTCTTTTGCAAGGTGAGTGTAGCATTTTAAAAGAGGGCTTTTCCTTGGAATTACTAAGGCATTTGAAGGCCAAATTTCCCTTGAACTCCCCTAACTTATATCAATAAAATAAGGCAAAATAATATGCTTAAGCATACAAACATTAGCTTGGATTAAACCCCAAGAAACAGAACTCCTTCCTTCCTTCCTTCCTTCCTCCCTCCCTCCTTCCCTCCCCTACCCCATCACTACTCCTCCCACTCTCTCCTCCTTCCTTCCTTTTTTCTATCCTTCTTCCTTTCCCTTCTTCCCTCCCTCCCTCTCTTCCCTTACCCCATACTCCTTCCTTCCCCTCCCTCCCTTTCTTCTTTCCTCCTTCCTTTCCCTCCTTCCTTCCCTCTCTCTCTTCTCATAACCCATCACTACTCTTTCCTTCCTTCCTTCCTTTCCTTCCTTCCCTCCCTCCCTTCTTTCTTTCCTTCTCCCTTTCCCTCCTTCCTCCCCTCTCTTCCCTTACTCCATCGCTATTCCTTCCTTCCTTCCTTCCTTCCTTCCTTCTCTTCCTTCCTTCTCTTCCTTTCCTTCCTCCCTCCCATGAAAAATGCACCATTGAGAATAACGTTACAAACATTTTACGGGAGAATTATCTCATCTATCACAGCTTTAGCACAAATGCGTACGACTGGGCAATAGGTCAGCATTACCAGAAAAAAGTGAGTTAAATAAATCCACACAGTTAATTAAAAAAATTGGCAGTGTGTGGCTATAATTGCCAACCTTGTAATAGAATTTTTAATGACCTTTCATCAACAAATGTATGCTAATGAATCCATATTCAGGCTAAATTTCTTATGCTCCTTCCCACTTTCTCCCCTGCGATATAAAACATTAGCTTTTTTTTTTTGGAGGACTTAAAAAAAAAATAACAACCCAGCACATCGGATCCCCCAAAGATATTGTTTTAAAGAAAGAATATTTTAGCAGAACAGTCAGGCTTGTTTCATTTTTTGCTTAATTTGCAGTTCCTGCCCACATGAGGAGTAGACAACCCACAGGGCTTGTGCATAGATTACAGCTGACAGAAACACAAACTTTTAGACAGTTTGGCAGTCTCTGAATTGTTACTCCTGGGAACGTTCCAGAATCTTCACAGCGTCAAGGACTAAAATAATAAAAAATGATAATAATAAAAGAAAATGACTAGGGGCATTTACTGTGCAGAACCTTAGCTTTGGGATTCTAACATGTGCGACCGTGACAGGGCAAAGCACAACTTTTACGTGTGGAGAGGTGGTGTTCATGCAGAAGTAAAATATGTTGTTGTTGTTAGTTGTGAAGTCGTGTCTGACACATCACAACCCCATAGACAACGTTCCTCCAGGCCTTCCTGTCCTCTACCATCTTCTGGAGTCCATTTAAGCTCACGCCGACTGCTTCAGTGACTCCATCCAGCCACCTCATCTTCTGCCGTCCCCTTCTTCTTCTTTTGCCCTCCATCCTTCCCAGCATGAGGCTCTTCTCCAGGGAGTCCTTCTTCCTTCTCATCAGTCTTTGAGTTTCCTCTTCAGGATCTGGCCTTCTAAAGAGCAGTCAGGGTTGATCTCCTCTAGGACTGACCGGTTGGATCACCTTGCAGTCCAAGGGACTCAATGCAGGAGTCTTCTCCAGCACCAGAGTTCAAAGGCCTCCGTTCTTTGGCGCTCGGCCTTCCTTATGGCCCAACTTTCACAGTCACACATTGCAACTGGGAAAACCGTAGCCTTGACCATACACACTTTTGTTGGCAGGGGGATGTCTCTGCTTTTTAATATGCTGAAGTAAAATATAGAGTTGGAGAAATGTTGAGTGCCTGAGGCAAAGAATAAATGGCTGCCTCTTCGCCGCTCCATGCTTACAAGTTGGCTAGGCTGACTTTTGACTGCCCTGCAGAGACAGGTTGAAGGAACTTGGGATCTTCAGTCTGAACAAAAGGCAACTCAGGGGAGACATGTTCAAGGACTATTTTCCCTGACCACAAAAACTAGGACCAGACATAAGGATATTTGGAGCTAGCTACCTTTAATTGATTGATTAAGTTTACAGAGGTTAAAAAAGTAAAGGTTTCCCCATTTATGTCTAATTCTAGGGCCAGGCTGTCAAACTCCTGGCCTGCAGGCTGGATGTGTCGTGCTCTGCCAATACCCACGCCTGGTTTAGCAAAGGGGGAAAAAAGAACCAATTGGTCACGTGATGACATGAGTTTGACACCTCTGCTCTAGGGAATGGTGCTCATCTCTGCTTCTTAGGGTGCCACATTGTTCCGAAGATGCTTCTGTGGTCATGTGGCCAGCATGGCCTGTTGCTGAGGCACACAGAATGTTGTTACCTTCCCACCAAAGTGATACTGTCAAAGTTCTAACTGATGGACCCAACCAAGCAAGTCCTGTTGAGGTGATCCACTCTCTTCATGCAAAACTTCATTTCAGCACAGACTGAAAGCAAAACCAGCTCTGGGGAATTCCCAGGCAATTCAGTATAATTAAAGTATAGAATTCTCTCCCCCCCCCCCCAATAGTGTAGGTCACATTGTCCAAGGAGGTGTTGGGCAAAGATCTGGTGGACACTGGTTGAAATGTCCTCGGTTGTCATGAGACCATTTCCTGTCTCTGGTCTGTTGGCAAGCTACGAGGCAATGAAAAGGAAAGTAGTTTGTACTGCTTTCTCCCCTGCGCTGTACAGTTGAAGCTATTTTACGGCAGTACAATAGAAACCATTTTAAGGCACAACAGGCTGTATCTTAACAGAACACACACCCTGAGGAGTGTTAGGGGTGAATTATCCCAATGGCATTTTTTTTTTATCCCAGAGAGTAAGTCATCTGTATACCAAGTTTGGTTACGGCTGTTACGCCCCAGTGCAGGCTGGAAGCACCAGGTACGTTCCAGTACTGTGCTTCGGAGGGGCCCACTCACTTGCCCGCCCTCCTTACCTGTATTGGACCTAACCGGGCCATTTGCGCAAGCAGCATACGGCACCTGCGCAACGCTCTGCCGAGCAGCTGGATCATTGCAGGGCGGTGATGCGCACGCATGTGCAGCAAGCATGCATGTGGTGGACGCCCAGCCCCGTCGCAGCGTACCAGTTGCGATGGGATCTGGAACCCACCACTGTCCCAGACCCCAGATCGTGAAGGGAAACCTGACCAAAAGGCACACAGTAGATAAGCACACGTGTGTGCTAGGTGAATTTGCCTACAGGCATGCGTGGGGTTGCGGTTCACAGCTCCAAAGTGCTCATCGCTTGAATAGGAGGTCAATAAATACATTTTTTTTTAAAAAACCGTGAGAATTTGTTGGGGAAAAATCATTTACCCAGAAGCAAATCTCAAGAGTCAGTTGCTTTGTTTTGGTTTGTCTGCTGCAGAGAAGGAACTGCAGACAAAGCCATGGTACGTTCCAGGTGAACAGGTAAACAAACCAGGAAGCAGAAGTCAGACCTTTTCAAATACAAAGGTGAAAAAAGTTATATTGCAGGAGTTTCTGTACAAGACTCTGCTAAGGATCTACCCAAGAGGGCAATAAAGAACCCAGAGGGCTGACAGCCTTAGGCTACTGTAAACCAAAAGATATACTATATATATCAATCAAGGCTTCAAAAGGGCAGAGCTAGCTATGCAACGCCGCCAAAAATGAAAAATAAAAATCCAAAGCTGGAGAGGGATTGTGGCTCTGGTATAGTATCCACTCTCTGCTCATTTCCTTTTCTGCTCACAACTTTCAAAAATAGACTTGTGGTCTTGGGTCAACGCAACACAACATGTGAGGCATGAACCTAAATGAACAGAACAGGAAGCGGGCAGAACTTTGCTTGGGTGACTACTAGCAAAAGAGAAATCTTAGGAGAAAAAGAGTATTGCAGTTGGATCCATTCTCTGGATTCCTCCACTAAGCAGCTCTCAGAATATTGTTCTGACATAATACTCCCCCAAAAAAGCACGAGGCAGAATCCTGGTCCCGACAAAACCCGTTTTATTAAACAAATGTGAATCCCTCTCATTTGCGTTCAGCAAAGGCCTGGCAAACAGCCTTTCAAAGGAATATTTATGAGCACAGACCTTATCTGTCTTGGAAAGCTGCCATGTAAATATTTTCCAAATGAGGTGCTGTGCAAGGAAAGGCTGGGCACAGAATCTCTGGGATTCACGGACAGATCTTCACACTCCTGAAACGAATGTAATGACCGAACGGAGGAATTGTTTCCTGCAAAAGCCCCCTCCCCTTTCGCTCCTCTTTTATTTCCTATGGGAGGGGCCAATCACTTTCCACCTGTGACTTTACTCCCAAGTCGACCCTGATTTCTGAGTTGTTCTTTTCCTTTGGCAGCTCTGCGCATGCGTATCCTGGGAACAGGCTCCAGCTGTTCTGCCTCACTGCTGTCTAGCTCCAAAGGCAGCGGAGTACTGCCAGACGGCCTCGGCCCCGTCTCTGCCTCCAACGCAGAGCCCTCGTCTGAGCCTTCCCCAGCCTCCAGGACTGGCCCATGCTCTTCCCCAACCACCTTGGTGTCTGACTCTGCTGCCACAACACATATTCTTCTATTTATTATGCAGAAATAAGCAAATAGATGTTTACAGGGATATCAAACTCCTGTAGCCGGATCTGGCCCGTGGGGGGCTCAGATGTGGCCTGTGGGGCCGACCTGAAAGCAGCCAAGGACCAGCCTGCAACGCCTCTGGCCAGCAAAAATGGAGCTCAAGATGGCCACATACAACCCTCCTGAGCTCCGTTTTCAGCTGTGATAGCCTCCTGCAACCTTCTGCCAATGAAAATGGAGCTCCAGAGGGCCAGGTGCGGCCTGCCCAAGTTCTGTTTTCTTTGGCAGAGCGCTCGGGCCACCACACGCGCCTCCCGACATGAGTGACATTGAGATGGCCCCGCCCACCATGGCCATGCCCACCTTGGCCCCTTGAAGTCAAACACAACCCTGATGCAGCCCTCAATGAAATTGAGTTCAACACCCCTGATGTTTAGGATCTGCTTTTGCAAAGGAGGTACAGTTACATTAAGGAGAATAGTTAGGGAAATGTCCATCCGTGACATTTTTCTGAACCCCAAAGCTTCCAAGGTCTCAACTATTTTCCCGAACAAATGAATAAGGTGCTAACTAGGCTGGTGTCCCTGATGATAGAGCAAGAGGGACCTTGGAGGTCTTCTAGCCCAACCCCGCACTCAAGAAGGAAACCCTATACTATCTCAGACAAATCTCCTCTTAAACCTTCATTGATGGAGCACCCAGGACTTCTGTGACCAAGCCATTCCACTGATTCATTGTTCCCCCAATCAAGACATTTCTCCTGATTTCTAGGTTGCTTCTTCTCCTTGATTAGTTTCCCTCCATGGCTTCTTCTCCTGCCTTCAGTTGCGGTGGAGAAGGGGTTGTAAGTTTTGTTCCACGAAGCAGAGAATATAAATGAGCTGGTCGGAGATACTTTCTCAAAATATGCGATAGATAGGAAGCACACCCACCTTGGCTTTTAGACTTTTGATAAGCAGCCCCCAACTATTTTTCTTTGTTTTTTTTTAAAAATGAAATCTGGGTTTTGCAGGCAACGTCTACATTTTGCAGGCTGATGTTTGATCTTAGTAAGAAACAGCAGGGAAGGAATTCTGTGATGTACAACTTGCAACAGCCTTTTTGTCCTGCGCTGACTGATATCGTGCATACCTACAGACCAAAATGTCTACCAATTGACAAGACCCGTACATTATTTTATCCTTTAAAAACAAGGTAACCAAAAAAAAATAAAAAAAATCCGAGTTGTTTTTCTACAGGGCTGGAATCAGGGCTGCAGAAACATAATTTGTTCTATAATGATCACCATTTCTTTTATCGCTTCCCAAGGAAAAGTAGGGAAGCCATCTGCAACTGTTGATTGTATTCATCACTGGAGACTGAAACATACATAAAGCAGAGTTTCTATTTTCTGGTTCTAGTCTAGCAAAAATCTCAAGGCTAAATTCTACATAATTTAGCTGTAGAGACACAACATCCCCAAAGTGTGTTTAAACCTAGGCATGAAAGTCCATTTTTGGTGTCCATATGATTTTTTACTTAACTAAGAGTAGCCATACAGTAAGTTATTATTATTTTATTTTATTTTTTATTTTATTAAATTTATACCCCGCCCTTCTCCTTGTTTATTATTATTAAATTTATAAACCGCGCCACTCTCCCCGAAGGGGCTCGAGGCAGTGCACAGGAAATTAAAATGGAAATATAAAAACATAGCAATAGATAAATACTAAAAACAGATTAAATACTAATAACCCTGTGCTAAAAATCCTAAAACTCTTACCCCTTAAAAACCAAATTAAAACAATTTAGGCTTCAGTCTGCAAGCTTGATGGTGTGGATTAGGCCAGGCTGGCAAGATGGGAGAATTACGTCTTCAAGTTTTGGTGGAAGGAGCGGCTATGTTTCTATTTCAAGAAAACCCTAATATATATTTTATATACGGACTTCGTTTCCGGTTTCTGAAGGTGACGGACGTACCTTGTGCTTTGTCCGCCGCTTGCTGTACCGGTGGGCTTCTTCGGAAGCACGGAAGACCCCGGGGTGGGGGCTTCTGCTATAGGAGCAGGTTGCTGGGAGCCCCCAGCCTGGCGGCAGCCAGTGGGGCACCTCCAGCCTCGCTCTAGGAGCTGGCGAGCAAAAAGGGGGCGCAAATTTTGCTTAGATTTATAGACCGCTTCACAGTGCTTTACAGCAGTTTACAGCAGTTTTCTCTAAGCAGTTTACAGAATCAACATATTACAATCTGAGTCCTCATTTTACCTCGGAAGGATGGAAGGCTGAGTCAACCTTGAGTTGATCAGGATCAAACTCCTGGCAGTGGGCAGAGTTAGCCTGCAATAGCACTTAGCACTTAGACGTATACACCACTTTATAGTGCTTTGAAGCCCTCTGTAAACAGTTTACAGCTTCTTGCCCCCAAACAATCTGGCTCCTCATTTTACCCACCTTGGAATGATGGAAGGCTGAGTCAACTTTGAGCCTGGTGAGATTTGAACTGCCAAATTGCAGGCAGCCAGCAGTCAGCAGAAGTAGGCTGCAGTACTGCACTCTAACCACTGTCACCACGGCTGAACATCTTAAGTAAACCCAGTAGCCAAGAAGAGAAAAATCAGGTGTTATCTACAGCAGGGGTCTCCAACCTTTGCAACTTTAAGTCTGAAGTCCTTCAGACTTAAAGTTGCAAAGGTTGGAGACCCCTGCTCTACAGCATACAATGCAAGGAATGTAACAAACCACTATGTGGAACAGATATGTAGAACACTTGCAAAGCACTAATAAATTTGATGGAATCTAACACATAACAAACTTCCAATGGCAATCTCTGTGCACCATCTGAAAAATAAGTCTTGGTGGGTTTACACTAGCTTCTCCTTACATAAAAATGCTAGTTCATTTTTAAGCAGGAATGTGTGGGATTTATTTCAAAGTAAAGCCACATCCCCACATAGGAAGACATTGCTGGTTATCAAAGATAGAGTCCATTATATTGAATAAAGAGTTTGTTATATAACTTCTCGGGCAAGTCACATTCAATTCATTCATTCCCTTAAAATGGCTGTAATAATACCAATCAGCTATTCAATAGGATATAATGCCTGTGAGATGGAAATGGCCCCAGTCATAAGAAATAAAATCTCATGGCTCAAGGCTGCATCAAATTTCGGGGGAAAAAACAACCCAAAATCTAAGCAAAGTTTTGAGCTATAAAAAAATTCAGACCACGACTAGATACTGATAAAATGATTCAGAAAAACTTTGCTGCCATTTTGTTGTTAGTTGCGAAGTTGTGTCCGACCTCCTGGACAATGTTCCTCCAGGCCTTCCTGTCCTCTACCATCCTCCGGAGTCTATCTAAGCTCACGCCGACTGCTTTGGTGATTCCATCCAGCCACCTCATTCTCTGTCGTCCCCTTCTTCTTTTGCTCCTTTTGGGAAGACAACTGGACTTTTGCTTGAAGATGTTTTGCTTCTCATCTGAGAAGCTTCTTCAGCTCTTCAAGACTGAAGACGTTTCTTGGATGACAAGAGAAATGTCTTCAAGGAAAAACAAAGTCTAGTTGCCATTTGAAAGGCAACCTTTGGGACAACCATGACTGAGATTCTCCATAGACACCAATCACATCCTATCTACTAGATTTGTTATCAATCCCAGCTGCTTACAAATCTATACAGCAGGGCAATGCCGGTTGGCGACACCCAGGGGAAGGGCCTTCTCTGTGGCGGGCCCGGCCCTCTGGAACGACCTACCTCCCGACCTTCGCACTATCTCGGACCTCCGCCTCTTCCACCAACGTCTTAAGACGTTTCTATTCCAACAAGCCGGCCTAGGATAGCCCCTACTTCTGACTTTTTAAAAATAAATCAATTTGGTATGGTTTTAATATGGGTTTTTAGCACGGGTCTAGTAATTTAATATATTTTAATTGATATTGTATTTTGTGGTTTTAATAATGCCTGTGCGCCGCCCTGGGTCCTAACAAGGAGAAGGGCGGGGTATAAATTTAATAAAATAAATAAAATAAATATACTAAGGTAAAGGTTCCCCTCGCATATATGGGATAGCCGTTCCCGACACTGGGGGGCGATGCTCATCTCTGTTTCAAAGCCAAAGAGCCAGCGCTGTCCGAAGACGTCTCCGGGGTCATGTGGCTGGCATGATTAAATGCCAAAGGCGCATGGAATCCTGCTACCTTCCCACCAAAGGTGGTGCCTATTTTTCTACTTCAATTTTTACATGCTTTCGAAGTGCTAGGTTGGCAGAAGCTAGGACAAGTCACGGGAGCTCACTCCGTTACGTGGTGCTGGGGATTCAAACCGCCGAACTGCTGGCTTTTCTGATTAACAAAAGGAGTGTCTTAGCTCCTGAGCCACCACATCCCAAATCTTATACTACTAAGGGTCAAATCACAAGGCATTTCCCCCCCGCCCCCTCCCAAACCAAAATGTACAGAGAAAGGAAAAGCTATTATTTGGTTATTAAAAAAAAAAAAAAAGAATGTCAGCCTATGTTGCCTCCATTACTTTTTCCATCTCGAGCCCATTTTGTTCCTCACTAGGCTTTGTGTACTCTGTGGAGTAGCACGCAGGAGACGCAAGTGGCAAGGCCAATAGGCTACAATTATTCCTTAATAGAGAATCCGTGTCGCTCCCTCTCCCCTCCTTGGGGGAATTCATTTAGCAGTTAGCAAGACACAAAATTGCGCTCCCTCCCAGGTAGAGCAGCTGGTGAGCTATTAAATAATAATTGCTCCATGTTGGCCTGTCCCCATCCCCCCCCCATCTCCCCCCACCTCACATCCCTGGTGCTTTTTTGCGTTGTTGTTTTAAGATTTCTAAAGGGTTGTGTCCAAGTGAATCTTCAAGATCTTCTACAATCCAGACTGATTTTCCCACCAGATGCGTCCACATCTTTTAGCCTGCACCTGGTCCTCCTTTTAGAACTACACAAATTGGGGGGCTTTGAGGGGGGGGGGAGATAATCTTCTGTAAACATTCACCCCCACCCCCCACCGCAAGGGAATAATAGAAGGCCCTGAATTGGGGGGGGGGGGACTCGGCATGACAAGTCTAATGTGTTTTCAAACAACATGACCTTGGACTCACTAGGTGGATGGCATATTACACTTGGAATACTGCATCCAGTTTTACAGAAAGAATAGCAGAGTTGGAAGGGACCTTGGAGGTCTTCTAGTCCATCCTCCTGCCTAGGCAGGAAACCCTACACCACTTCAGGCAAATGGTTATTCAACATCTTCTTAAAACGTCCAGTATTGGAGCATTCACAACTTCTGGAGATAAGTGGTTCCACTGATTTAATTGTTCTCAGCGTCAGGAAATTTCTCAATGTTCCAATATCTCAGGGGCTGCCACAAATAAGAGGGAGTCAAGCTATTCTCCAAAGCACCTGAGGGCAGGACAAGAAGCAATGGGTGGAAACTAATCAAGGAAAGAAGCAACCCAGAACTAAGGAGAAATTTCTGGCAGTGAGAACAATTAAACAGTGGAACAACTTACCTTTAGATATTGTGGGTGCTCCAATATTGGAGTTTTTTTAGGAGACTCCATAGCCAATTGTCTGAAATGCTATAGGGTTTCCTGTTTCAGCAGGGGGTTGGACTAGAAGTCCTCCAAGATCCCTTCTAACTCTATTATTCCATTAAGTTCTAGTCTACCATCAAGCACGGAAACTTCCCAGGTTATTATTAGGAAAAAATAATAAAATAATAACACTACATTCACTGCCTTGAGCTCCTGAATAAACCCATTAATGAAGGAATAAATACACCATGAATGAGCAAGGGTTCAATGTGCTCATAATCTACATTCCAAAACAAGAAAGCTTATTTTCACTTTTATTTTTATTGGGTCACTTAATAAACCATCAATCTTGAAATTAATTATATTATGTTAAGCTTCCTTCTGAAGTAGCTGATCTATATCTTGAGTAATTAATGTAATTATTTAAGGGGGCATTAACTATGTAATAACCAAGGAGCCTAATTGTGATCCTTTTAATTAGCTGATGTAGCCTTCATGATAGAAATACATGAATGTGCTTCTTCTCATCCCTTTGGACCTCTTTAGAAATATTGGTTACTCCAAGAGGGAGCATTTTGAAAAATGGAATCATAATTCTTAAGGCAGGCAGTCAGAGTGATAGGCATGACAGCTTACCAGTAATCAATATTTCCCAGTAACAATAATTTGCTACTTAGAGCCTAAGAGAAGGTATCAGAAGTGGTATTTGCTGGTTCCCCGAACTACTCAAAATTCCCGCAACCGGTTCTCCAGAACTGGTCAGAACCGGCTGAATTTCACCCCCGGTATATACAATACAATACAATACAATACAATAGCAGAGTTGGAAGGGACCTTGTAGGTCTTCTAGTCCAACCCCCTGTGTGGGCAGGTACCTTAAACCATTTCAGACAAATGGCTATCTAACATCTTCTTAAAGACTTCCAGTGTTGGGGCATTCACAACTTCTGGAGGCAAGCTGTTCCAGAGGTTAATTGTTCTAACTGTCAGGAAATTTCTCCTTAGTTCTGAGTTGCTTCTCTCCTTGATTAGTTTCCACCCATTGCTTCTTGTCCTGCCCTCAGGTGCCCTGGAGAATAGCTTGACTCCCTCTTCTTGTGGCACCCTCTGAGATATCGGAAGGCTGCTATCATGTCTCCCCTGGTCCTTCTCTTCATCAAACTAGACATACCCAGCTCCTGCAACCGTTCTTCATATGTTTTAGTCTCCAGTTCCCTAATCCTCTTGGTTGCTCTTCTCTGCACTCTTTCCAGAGTCTCCACGTCTTTTCTACATTGTGGCGACCAAAACTGTATGCAGTATTCCAAGTGTGGCCTTACCAAGGCACTATACAGTGGCATTAACACTTCACGTGATCTACATTCTATCCCTCTGTTTATAATTCAGACCCCTTCTGAAGTCAAAGAATCATTGTTTTAAAGAATCCTATAATCGCCTTCCTCCCATTCCTTCTTTCAAATAGTTGAATGGGATTTACACTGCCAGAGGGAAACTGCAGAAAACATGTCATAATTCTGAAATCCACGATCCATTCTCAACCAGATAAATCTGGATCAGTCTCAGATACAGGGGGAAGAGCAAGAAGAGCTGGGGGTGGGGGTGGGGAGCAGAGTTAAGCAAGTCATCAGTCTAGAGTCATTGCGTAACACTCTATGACGGAATGGGACCGTTCTCTTCCTCCACTTCTCCGTGCCTATTTAGCCCCCAGGTTTCCACCCCCAGCCGTTAACCTCTGCCATCTCCTCTTCGCTGTTAGGACCCTAGCTATTCGTGCCGGCCAATGGGACCCTCCTTCTTTAGTCCCACACCCTTCCTCACAGGCTTTTGGGAGAAACACTGTTCACCCTCGGCGTTTGGGCTCAGGTGACAGTTCACCGCCAGCCAATCAGAGGAAGGGAAGGGAGAAAGAGAGAGAGGTGGAGGGAGAAAGTCAAAAAGTTTAAAAGGACCCAGGAAGGATCCAGATCTATGTCAACCCCTCTTGCATTCCATTGACTCTTACCTGGTGACAATTTAGTATTTAACTTTAATTGATTGGTTTCTTTCTGCATATGCTTGAGCAATAAATCTTCTTAACTGCAACTTAAACAAATGGCCTGGTATTTTCCAACCTGGCAGAATCAATGAAAAGTCAGATTTTACAACAAGACGTAATAACAGTATATTACAAGTGTAATGCTACATTTCAATGCGTGGGAGACCCCCTTTTCCATGGGATATTCTAAAGTCTGTGTGTTTTGCACGATTGCTCCAAAGCTATTGCCATACAATTCATACAGGTAATGAATGTAGAAAAGATGCGGAGACTCTAGAAAGAGTACAGAGAAGAGCAACAAAGAGGATTGGGGGACTGGAGGCTAAAACATATGAAGAAAGGTTGCAGGAACTGGGTAGGTCTGGTTTAATAAAAAGAAGAACTAGGGGAGACATGACAACAGTGTTCCAATATCTCAGGGGTTGCCACAAAGAAGAGGGAGTCAAGCTATTCTCCAAAGCACCAGAGGGCAGGACAAGAAGCAATGGGTGGAAACCAATCAATGAGAGAAGCAACCTAGAACTGATGAGAAATTTCCTGACAGTTAGAACAATTAACCAGGCGGAGGTCTGTGATATTCCTAAGATCGAGGGGTAGATCATTCCAGAGGGCAGGGCCCACCACAAAGAAGGCCCTTCCTCTGGGCGTCGCGAGCTGGCATTGCCCGGCCGTTGGCACCCGGAGCAGACCCTCTCCGTGGGAGCGGATTGGCCGGAGGGATGTATGGGGTAGGTCTCATCAGACCATTCTATTGACAAGAGATGGAGCAAAAGAGCCCTGAATCACACCTTTTAGCTTTACCTATTAAACAAGAACACGCTGAAAGTGCCAATGCTTTCTCAGTGCAACTTGAGAAAAAATGGTTTAAAAAAAATTGCTTACCCTACCATCTGTCTTAGCTGGAACACGGGAGGAGATGTGCAATGAAAAGGCATCCAATTATCCACTCATTCATCTAACACTACATTATTACATTATACTGAATTACATTTAATTGCTGTAATGCAAATTGTGCAATCCGCGGTTTGGGTCTTGCCTTGCCGACATATAAGTTGCCTGGCAGACAAGCCCATCTTCTCTCTTATTTTCATATTTTCTCCCACTGTATAATGGGAAAATAATAATATTGACTTCTCTTTCAACCTAATATATTTCAAATCTGTTGGGATTGCAACGCCCAAATTCTGCTCCAGGCATACTGGATGATAAGTCGAAGAGTCCCAAGGCCAAAGACCAAAAGCCATGACAGCAAACCTACGGCATGCGTGCCATAGGTGGCATGTAGTGTCCTGTCTATGGGCACATACACCATTGCCAACTGGTCATCTGATTTCCATCCAGCTGGTCTTCACGGGCTTCGGAGTGCCAGAAAATAGCCTGAAAACGACAAAAAAAAAACCATCCAAAAACCAGGCCAGTTTTCATTTTCTGGCCGTTTTTCAAGCCATTTTCAGGCTCTTTTGGGGCCATTTTTCATTGTGGGTGCTGGAATGGCCAGCTGGTCCTTGTAGTCTTGGAGTGCTGAAAAAGTCCCCAAAACTGGCCTGAAAACGGCCTGAAAAACAGCCAAAAATGGCCATGCGCATGCTGGCCAGGTGGTCTTTAGGTTTCCGGTGCTCCAGCGTGCATACACGCACACATGCATGCCCATCCTGGTTTGGGCACTCGGTGCCGAAAATATTCGCCATCAGTGATCTAAAGGTGCTCTAGTAGGGGGTGATCAAACTATTACAAACACTATTTCAGTGAGAGCATTGTTAGCCAAAGAGAATGCAGTTTATGTTTTTGTTTTTGTTGTTCAGCCATCAAAAGGTGTTAGAGGCCACCTCTTGGAGCAACAGTGCAATCCTGTCATTGATTTATCATTTTTCATTCATTCAGTTTTTCCTCTGACTCAAAAAAATAAATAAATCAGGATGCTATTTGAAACAGTGGAAGTTTTTAGTTTCTGCCAGGCGCAAAGAATCAAGACCCCTGATTGGGTTGCCACACAGAACATTTATTGAAGCCTACGGACAAGAATCTGACCCACAAAAGTACAAGACTAAATTGACACCACCTAAGGGTCAGCAGGCGGATGCGGTCACTCAGCGGCTAAGACGCTGAGCTTGTCGATCAAAAAGTTTGGCAGTTCGGTGGTTCGAATCCCTAGTGCCGCGTAACGGAGTGAGCTCCCGTTATTTGTCCCAGCTTCTGCCAACCTAGCAGTTTGAAAGCATGTATAAATGCGAGTCGAAAAATAGGGACCACTTTAGTGGGAAGGTAACAGTGTTCCGTGCGCCTTCGGCATTTAGTCATGCCGGCCACGTGACCACAGAGACATCTTCGGACAATGCTGGCTCTTCAGCTTTCATATAGAGATGAGCACTGCACCCTAGAGTCGGGAACGACTGGCACATATGCTCAAGGGGAACCTTTACATTTACCTAAAGATCAGAAGAATTCAGGAGTTGGACAGAGGCCATTTGTGGCAACGCAATGACTCTAAGCTGATGACACACTTAATTCCGCCCACCCTGCCAGCTCTGCTTGCTTTTCTCCTTCATCACCTGAATTACTTTAACATTTCACTACTGCCTTGGTACCATGTTCTTCGTAGCATTTTTCTTTTCTCCATGTCACTCAAATGTGTCTTTTCTTTGGCTTTGGTTCAGAAGTCAATTATCAAGCTGTTCCTGCCACTTTTGACTCTCCTGGTTTTGTTTTTTATTGTCACTGGGAATAACGCTACTGCGCCATATGACTGGCGGTAAGGTTTTTGTGCTGCCATGAATGATGTATAAACCTAGAGCAGGAGGTATATAATTTGTACACATAAATAATGGATGAATTAAAATATTAGAGAATGAGCTCTCTAGACTTGGGAAAGGCGGGGGGAGCCCAAAACTACAGCTTCATATATAAAACCACGTCTACATAAGTGCGTTGAAAAGCCAGTTTCATTGAGTTTAGAAGTAGGATGGTAGCCTTAGGCGTCATAACACAGCTTCACTTACCAAGGTCATTAATGGCTAAACTGCTATTTGCTGTTTTATTAGGGTCTTTTAAAAACCATTGTAGTGTTTACTGCATTATTAATTCTTTCTATTGGTCTCTCTTTTTTGTGTGTGTCCTTTCAGGAGCATTGATGCGTTCTTGTTTTATGGCTTCTACTTTTGGTTTTGTGCATTACAGTCATATTCTTGGCTGTTGTTGTTGTTTTTAAGCAGTGGTTTTGTGTTTTCTTTTTTAAAAAATGTAGTTGTGTGTTTATTGATCTCATCTTGACCTGGTTGGCAGACCAAGAAATAAGGGAAGTGTGCAGAGATGGAGAAGAAGAACAGGGGAGCCATGCGTGGTGAGCAGAATGCCAGAGGTTCAATTAGTTGCATCCCCAGTTAGGGAGATAAATGCCAGGTGTTAGAAAAACCATTCTGGAAGGTAGAAGAAATAGCTGGATTTGAGCTGCTCTGAACAAAAACTGCTCCCAAACAATTCTCTCCACTGAAAGAGATCAGATGGGGAGGTGTGCCAGGCTGGATCTTTTCTGGGTCAGCAACTCAACCACGGGATCAGTTATTATTTTCAAAACCTTTGGTGACACGAGACAGGAATATTCCAGGCACTGCTAAATCTTCCCAACCATCCCTATCATTTAAGAAGAGCCTGGTAAGACTCCTTTCTCATGTGAAGTCTTGGGTGCGTGTGTGTTTGTATACCCGAAGGTAAGTCTTTCCCCAGTAGCCACCATTCCTCCCCATAGAGCAGGGGTGTCCAAACTTGAGAACTTTAAAACTTGTGGACTTCAACTCCCAGAATTCCCCAGCCAGCTGGGGAATTCTGGGAGTTGAAGTCCACAAGTCTTAAAGTTCCCAAGTTTGGACACCCCTGCCATAGAGGAACATTTCATAAGCAGCTGAAGTCTATAATGTTTCCACGTGTCTCTATCCTCAGCTAATTCGACTGCAGTTTCAAGCTTTTACAGTACATTGACCCGTTCATGGTTTGAAATTCCTATTGGTAATAACTGGAAATGGATGTTCGCCATAACCAGAAATGTGTGGTGGCCCAGCAGCGGAGCTGGCAGCAGATTCGGACAGTGAGGAGGTTGGGGAGGAACCTGGGCCAGTCCTGGAGTCTGACGAGGCTCTGATGAGGGCTCTGTGTCGGTGACAGAGAGGGGACCAAAGTCGTATGCCAGTTATCAGCTGCCTTCAGAGTCAGACATCAGTGAGGCAGAAGAACATCTGGAGCCTGTTCCCAGTGTGCACATGCACAGAGTTGCCAGACGAAGGGAATAGCTAAAGAACAGGGGTCAACTTGGGAGGAAGGCCACAGGTGGACAATGAATGGCCCCTCCCAGAGGAAATAAAAGAGGAGCAAAAGGGGAGTGGAGTTTGCAGGAGACCATTAGTTCGCTTCATTGGCTCGTGACTCTCCGAGACTCCTTGCCATGTTTTGCAGATCTCAGCCTGGCAGCTCTCTAAGACAGATAAGGTCTCTGACTGTAAATCCTCCGTTGAAAGACTTCCTTTGGGAGGGGCCATTCATTGTCGTCCTGTGGCTTTACTCCCAAGTCGGCCCCTGTTCTTTAGCTGTTCTCTTCATCTGGAAACTCTGCACATGCGCACACTGGGAAGAGGCTCCAGCTGTTTGTCTGCCTCACTGATGTCTGACTCTGAAGGCAGCTGATAACTGGCATATGGCCCTGGCCCCCTCTCTGCCTCCAACACAGAGCCTTCCTCAGACTCCAGGACTGGCCCAGGTTTCTCCCCAATCTCCTCACTGTCCGAATCTGCTGCCAGCTCCGCTGACCACTGACAGGACGCAACACTCCCTTGACTAGGAAACAGAAATGAGCACCACCCCTTAAGAGTTGGACATGACCAGACAGGGGGAAACTGTCACCTTTAATGGCCAATCCAATTTGCAAGGCACTTCTGGAAAAGTTGGTCTCTACTCATTAGTGCAGTTCTGAGAATTTGAAAGACTTTTCCTGTCTAATAAAGGAAGATGCAGCTCTAATGGGAAATGGTTCTACCATCTCCAAGAAGCTCCAAGGATACCTTGCTTTTGACTCAAGTACAAAGCAAGGTAGTTTTCAATGGCTGCCTAGGAAGCTTTAATAAAGAACAAATTATTTGCCTTTATTTTTTTTCCCCTGGTTGTTTTTTCTAAAGGTTAAAACCTGCATGTGGAATAACATAAAGTTTTACACACACACACACAGGTTGAGGTTTGCTTTAAAGCCTTTTTGGAAAATGCAATTGCTTTTGACTTGACTTTCAGTTCTCCTTGGAGACGCTGAGGGCTGATCCTAAGACCTCTTGATATACAAATGAAGGATGACTAATTCTTGTTCCGAACAACAAACACACACTTTTTCCCCATTTCCATACAGTGTCTCCATGGCGTCAGGTAAATCCTTGGTTCGTGTTGCTTTGTTTTCTCATCCTAAAGAAACTTTATGAGATTTGATTATCGTATTTTTCAGACTATAAGACGCACCGGGGTATAAGATGCACCATGATTTGGAAAAAGTTTTTGCACTCTGCAGGCCTCCCAAACATTCTGCATGCCTCATTTTTTTGCAAAAGGGGGGGGGGCATGAAGAGGGTTTGGGAAGCTTGTCGAGTGCTCCTGGGGGCTGGAGGGGGGAGAGGCAAAAACGGCTCATTTTTCACTCGTTTTTGCCCTCCCCAGCCCCGAGGAGCACTTGACAAGCCTCCCAAACCCTCTGCACGTCCATTTTTACAAAGGGGGTGAGGTTTCAGTAGGCCAAAAATGATGTATTCAATGTTTAAGATGCACATAGATTTTCACCCTCTTTTTTTGAGGGAGGAAAAGGTACGTCTTATACTCCGAAAAATACGGTATATGACTTCAACAGGGGTGAGCTGCTATGGGCTTGCCCGCGTTTGGGAGAACCTGTAGCTAACGTTATGGCTGGTTTGGACAACTTCCAAATCCTACCCATAGCTGGGTACCCTGCCCACCATGCCCCGCCCCCTACTAGGAGTCTCCATGTAGCCCGTTTTGGATGCGAGGTAAGTGCAGAGGCCACGTGGAGGTGGTAAAATGGGTCTCCTCGAGATTCTGAACAGGTCCATTTGTGGTCTCCAGAGGGCCTCTGGAGCCCATGGGAGGCAGTTTTCGCCCTCCCAGAGGCTCGAGGAAAGCCTCCGGACCCTCGGGAGGGTGAAAAACACCCTCCTTCCCACCATGGTGAAGGAAGCCAACTAGGCCATGCCCACCAAGGCCACACCCACCCAGCAACGGGGCAGCGAACCCATTGCTGCCATTTTTGAAGCCCAGGCCTGGACTCCAAGCGTAATACTTTTAAGTAAGGAGGTATTTTAATGTATAGAACAGGAGCAAAGTTGGGTATTGAAAAACTCCGAAAGCCTTCTGCAATAATTGAATTGAAATTCCTCTGCTTCCCAATGGATCAGGTGTTAGGCTTAGCCTGTTAATTCAACGTGGTTTGGATTGGTCTCCATCCCTGAAAACAATTCCACACACACACACCCTCCCCTCTCTATGAGTCTCTAAAATTAACCAATTTGCCAGAGCTAAAACAAAAATGAGCCTTACATAGCAACCTTCGTTACTTCTCATTTGGAACAAGGTTGGGGAAGTAATTGGTTTTCATTTCTCCTTCCCTCTGATAAATCTGTCAGAAAGCTTATCTGCATTTAATCCGTCTAAGGTTGAATAACACAACGGCAGACAAAACAGAGGTTAAGAAGATATATAGAGCCATCTTGCAGAAAGGGGGCAAGTGCTGTGAGGAGCCACAGGTGTTTTCTGGACACCTTTACTGCATTTTGGGCAGCCAGAAGAATTTCATTATAAAGGCGAGCACATTCAATTATATGCCACATCTCAGATTGGGGTCCTAATCTCATGTAGTCATGCTCCAGTTTCTTCTTATATTTTTTTGTCTCTCTTTGTTTAAGACAGGAATGGACAATACCTGCAGCCCAGGTAACTTCTGGACACCCACTGCTCAAGCTACTAAGTCTGAAAGCCAGTATCAGCTAGTCCTTAAGGCACCAGGCCAGCAACTAGGAGATGGTGAATTCTAGTCCCACTTTAGGCATAAAACCCAACTGGGTGACTTTGCGCCAATCATCAAAAAATAATGTGTTCTCGTCCCATTTTAAGCACTAAAGCTGACTGGGTGACTTTGGACCAATAACTACTGTGTTTCCCCCAAAATAAGACAGGGTCTTATTTTCTTTTGACCCCTGAAATAAGTGCGAGTGAATCATTTAACTCACAGCTGATCCAAAAGTGTGGTCCTCACATGCCACTCGATCACAGCCACCTCCATCAACATCTGGATGCCGGTTGCGTAAGTTGGTTTAACAGGACGTTGTTGGCTGCTGCTTGAGAGAAAAATGGCAAAATTCACCATTAGGAGAATATCTTCATTATCAAACCGATTCAAAGGTCAGGACAAGCTTTTAAAGATTTTTAGATGTCTTTTCGATTTTTTAATGAGAAATATGAAGATATGAAGACATCATCTCCCCCTCTTCTTTCTCTGCCTCTGTGATGATGACATGAGAATGAGTCAGCAGGGTTACTGCCACTTTAAGAAGCTGTATATATAAGGGAGGCCATGTGAGGATGTCTCTCTCTCTCTCTCTCTCTCTCTCTCTCTCTCTCTCCCTCCCTCCCTCCCTCCCTCCCTCCCTCCCTCCCTCCCTCTCCCTCTCGCTCTCTCTCACATACACAAACACAGAGAGAGAGAGAGAGAGCCAGAGAGAGAGAGAGAGAGAGAGAGAGAGAGAGAGAGAGAGAGAGAGAGAGAGAGAGAGAGAGAGAGAAAGGGAACAACCCAGAAAAGATGTGTAATCTTGAGATCCTGAAGTCTCCATGGTCTTCTAGTTTAAGTTGACTTTATTGTCATTGAACCTCCGACAACGAAATTAAATGCCATCTTCAGTGTACATCATAAATAAATAAATAAATAAATCCTTCACATTCTATATGCCCAGTTTTTCCTTGCCCAGCACCTCCTTTGAAAAACATTTACAGGGCAGCTTTCCAAGCTAGATAAAGTCTGTAGTCTTAAATATTCCTTTGAAAGACTGTTTGCCAGGCTTTGGCTGAATGTGAAGGAGAGGGATTCACCTTCGTTGAATAAAAGGGGTTTTGTCGGGAATCTGCTTCGTGCTTTTTGGGGAAGCCCAAGTCAGAACAAGTAGTAATAAATTGTACAAATGACTGGAATTCCTGGCCAATTGTAACGTCAAAGCCAAATTAGCACCATCTTGTCCTTTTGACCAAAAACGGGCAAAAAAATAATAATAAAAACATTCCATTCCTCTCACAGCCTAAAACCAAGCTAGAAATGTTTCCTGACAGTTAAAAACACATTACCAGATATGTTAATTCAAATGTCAAAATCTGCTTTTACAAGCATATTGCGCACCACAAAACTGGTTTATTCTCAAGCTGTCTCGGAAACAAGACATCATGGTAAGGTTTGTTTGGTTTAGTTGGTTTTGTCTTAAAAAAAATAACTCCTACTGTAAATGTGTTTAAATGAATAGATTTGTATGTTTCTCGTGTATTGTTTTTCTTCTGTATCTTTGGATTGCTCCTAAATGAGTCATGCAAACCCCCCTGCATTTTGTGTAACCCTCAATTTGGAATTTCCAGAAACAACGCCACATGCTTCTCAGAGGTTTGCTAGTTTCTGGAGAGGGGGAGAGTGAATATGAGTTTCTGAAAAACATTTCAAAACACTCCAAAATACAACAATACCAGAGGTAAAGCAAAATTCTGGCTTGCGTCCAGAAACGGAGTCCAATCCATCACTGGAGGTTTTAGAATAGAATAGAACAACAGAGTTGGAAGGGACCTTGGAGGTCTTCTAGTCCAACCCCCTGCTTAGGCAGGAAACCCTACACCACTTCAGACAAAGGGTTATCCCACCTCTTCTTAAAAATTTCCAGTGTTGGAACATTCACAACTTCTGGAGGCAAGTTGTTCCACTGATTGTTTTTAACTGTCAGGAAATTACTTTTAAATTCTAGGTTGCTTCTCTCCTGGATTATTTTCCACCCATTGCTTCTTGTCCTGCCTTCTGGTGCTTTGGAGAATAGCTTGACTCCCTGTTCTTTGGGGCAGCCCCTGACATATTGGAAGTGTACTATCATGTCACCCTAGTCCTTATTTTCATTAAAGTAGACATCCACAGTTCCTGCAATCATTCTTCATATGTTTTAGGCTCCAGTCTCTTAATCATTTTGGTTGCTGTTCTCTGCACTCTTTCTAGAGTCTCCACATCCTTTTTACATCGTGGCGAGCAAAACTGGATGCAAATATTCCAAGTGTGGCCTTAGCAAGGCCTTATAAAGTGGTATTAACACTTCACATGATGTCAATTCTATACTTCTGTTGATGCAGGCTAGAAGTGTGTTGGGTTTTTTGGCAGTTGCTGCATACGGCAGGCTCCTATTTAAATGGCTATCCACTAGGAGTGGAAGATGGGTGTCACAGTTGGTACTATTGAGTGAGGTAGCACATATACTGTACCTGTGCATTGTGTTTGTCGTGAAGGTGAAACTGGAGAGAGGTTTGTGGGGAATGATGGTGGTTGTGAGGTGCCGGGCTATCTCTCTCTCTCTCTCTCTCTCTCTCTCTCTCTCTCTCTCTCTCTCTCTCTCTCTCTCTCTCTCTCTCTCTCTCTCTCTCTCTCTCTGCCTGCCTGCCTGCCTGCCTGCCTGCCTGCCTGCCTGCCTGCCTGCCTGTAGAATATCACTCTGCTATCACAAAATCACCACAACCATAAAGCCTACAAACTTCAAATTTGCCACCTATGTTCCACTTGGCTTCTAGGTGCTCCCTATGAAAGGAATTTTCAAAATGACCATCACATCATTAGCATTTCTTACACAGTAATTAACACACTCTGATGCTAAGGAGTTCTACTCCCCCTCCTCACCTGAAAAGAACTCTGTTCCAACTGCCAGTTGCCTCACATACCGTTACCTCAGTTCAAACTGGCAGATACGCCACTCCTTCACTCAGGGCTAGGGCTCCTTACAGCACTAAATGCTTGTTACTCCTCTCTGCACTCTTTCTAAACTCTCGACATCTTTTTTACATCGTGGTGACCAAAACTGGATGCAGTACTCCAAATGAGGCCTTACCAAGGCCTTATAAATTGGTATTAAACCTTCACGTGATCTTGATTCTCTCCCTCTGTTTATGCAGCCTAGAACTATGTTGGCTTTTTTGGTTTCCTCATCACACCTAATTTCATAAAATCATAGAGCTATGAGGGACCTCAGACATCTTCTAGTCCAAACTCCTGCATTAGGTCCTTGTTCTACCTCAGACAAATGGCTGTCCGATCTTTTCTTGAAAACCTCCCATGCTGAACGTCTACAACCCTAGAAGGCCAGCTGTTCAGCTGACTAATTGTCCTCACTGTCAGGAAATTTCTCCTTAATTCCAGGTTGGATCTCCCTCTGACCAGCTTCCATCTAGTGCTAATTCAATCTCAGGTATAGCCCTTTAAAGGTTAAGAACCTGAATGGAACATAGGGTGGGGGCGGGAGAGTACAAATCAACTAATAACCACTTTAAGGAAACAGGTGAGATTCGATGCCATGACGCTGGGCCAGGTAAATGGCACCGGCTGCTACCTCTTGTTCAATTTAGCCTTTCTATCAAATTGAAGTAGTTTAGCTGATTGGGCAAAGCACATATACCAGGCCAACTAAAGCTCAAATCAATTCCATTTCAGGCTAGTTCTAATAATGGCTGTTTGACAGTCTGGAGGGTTTTTTGATGCATACCAACGGATGGCAGACATGCCTAAGGTAAAGGTTCCCCTTGCATTTATGTGCTAGTCGTTCCCAACTCTAGGGGGCGGTGCTCATCTCCGTTTCAAAGCCAAAGAGTCAGCACTGTTTGAAGACATCTCTATAGTCATGTGGGCCGGCATGATTAAATGCTGAAGGCGCACGGAACGCTGTTCCCTTCCCACCAAAGGGGGTTCCTATTTTTCTACTTGCATTTTTAGGTGCTTTTGAAATGCTAGGTTGGCAGAAGCTGGGACAAGTAACAGGAGCTCAATGCGTTACGCGGCGCTAGGGATTCGACCCGCCGAACTGCTGAACTTTATGATCTGCGAGACCTAGCTATCTGCGAGATCGCATCCTACCCCATACATCCCTCTGACCGATTCGCTCCCACAGAGAGGGACTTCTCCGGGTGCCGTCCACTAGGCAATGCCAGCGGGCGATGCCCAGGGGAAGGGCCTTCTCTGTGGCGGGCCCAGCTCTATGGAACGACCTACCCCCCGACCTCAGGACAACCACGGACCTCCGCGCCTTCCGACAAAAGCTCAAGACTTATCTATTCCAACAGGCCGGCCTGGCCTAACCTACCTTCCAGCCTCTCAGTCTGAACATTTAAAATTGTTTTAATTGGGTTTTAAGGGGTTTAGTTTTTAGTATTTTGGGTTTTAGCGCAGGGATAAATTGTTTAATCTGCTTTTATATATATTTATGATGTATTTATGTTTGTATGTTTTTAATTCCCCTGTGCACCACTCCGAGTCCCTTCGGGGAGAGGGAGCGGTCTACAAATTAAATTTATTATTATTATTATTATGATTGACAAGCTCAGCATCTTAGCCACTGAGCCTTACAGACATCCCTAGCAACTGCAAACCTCCCCCCCCCCCAAACAACAGAGGCTGCTGCGTTAATAAACTTGGGAATGGGCTCATTTTCCTTTAAGAAGCCAGGATGAGCGGCCAATTAGCCGAACTTCTTGAATTTACCTGGTTCCTTGATTATCACATTTCAAAGCAATTAAGCTGGTTTTGTGGGATAAACGAGAGAGTGCAACTTAGCTCAGTGGCTTTTTGATATCGAATGAAGGGGGCTGCAATTTTCGGGAAAGAAAATGCAGATAAGTGGCTGGCTTGTTATCAAAGGGATGAGAATGTTTCTCATCTCTCCAACTTGGGTTTTTTTTTAATATTTTTGGCGGTGGGTATCTGATGGTAAGCATTAAGAACATATGGACAGATAAAGCATACAATTACAATTTTAAATTGGCACGGCCCTCTTCCCCAGGGTTGATTTATTGATGTATCATTAGAGGCATTTTAATAAGCCCAGCTGTGTGTTCGCAAGATCTCAACAAAAGCAGTCTTACCCTCATTTGGCTCCACATTTTGAACATGACATTGGCAGGCTGTGTACGGTGTTTTCCCGACAATAAGACAGATATTTTCTTTTGACCCCTGAAATAAGCGAAAATAGGGCCTTATTTTCAGGGTAGGTCTTATTATTTTCGAGGTGCAGGAGGCAGCGAGCGTGGTCACCTCATGGCTGCCGCTGTGTGGCAATATTTTTTGGGAAGGGCTTATTTTCAGGGGAGGGCTTATTTTAGCGCATGCGCTCAATAGCCTGATTGGGCATGTTATCCAGGGAGGTCTTATTTTCAGAGAAACAGGGTCAGTGACAGGGGTGGCTTCTGGGTTCTGTTATTGCTGTTTCACTGAGGGATGTGCTTCGCTATGCGCGCATGCGCAGTACTGAAAAGAATTGCTTCTGTGTGGAAGCAAAAAACAAGATGGCAGCCCCTACTGCACTACTAATAGAACCGTTTCAGGGGCATGGCCCGCCAAGTTACTACCTACTTGGCCAAACCGGTCCGAACGTGTGGGAACCCAGCTACAAGATGCGCACCGCTCCCTACCGTCGGGAAAAACTACTGTTACCGTTACCTTACGTATCTTGAGGCCTCTGTGACTGAAGCCTTAGTAGATAAGCTAGAAAGCCTACAGGGCATATAAGGGAAAATTGCTGGCCATTCCCAAGTGATTTAATTCATTTTCATTGCACCTGATCCTTCTATTGATGTCTTCAGAGACTCTTCTTGTTTGATGCCAAACACAAGGTGTGTCCATAAAACAGCTATCGGTTAATTTAACCGGCTCGTTAACTTTGATTATTTAACAATCATTAGCTCTTTCACTTCCCATACCAACCTTGCCACCCTGTCATCATTTGATCAAGTAAATATTTTTGGGTTCTGGATATTCAAATCCAAACCCCCCCTCCCAACAAAAAGCCTTTCCTGCCCTTTGCGGCCACACAACGAAGACATACATTAAGGTAATGGTAAAGGTTCCTCTCACACATATGTGCTAGTCGTTCCTGACTCTAGGGGGCGTTACTCATCTCTGTTTCAAAGCCGAAGAGCCAGTGCTGTCTGAAGATGCCTCTGTGGTCATGTGGCCAGCATGATTAAATACCGAAGGTGCAAGGAACGCTGTTACCTTCCCACCAAAGGTGGTCCCTATTTTTCTACTTGCATTTTTTATGTGCTTTCGAACTGTTAGGCTGGCAGAAGCTGGGACAAGTAATGGGAGCTCCCTCCGTTACGCGGCGCTAGGGATTCGAACGGCCAAACTGCCGACCTTTCTGATCAACAACCTCAGCATCTTAACCACTGAGCCACCGCATCCCTTCTGAAGATATACATTGCATAACTCTAAATCCACTTTACCCTTTGTAATGACAGTCAGATAGGAAAAGCATCCCATAATGTTTACAGACGTGCAACTGATTTGCACTGTCAACCGCTATAAACCCAACAGATAAGAACGAGAGAGGAAATAACCGTGTTTTACAGCAACGTGGACTCTTTAAGCTTGGCAAATTTGACAAAAGGCAAAGCCGAAATTCCACGCTGCTTAACTTTCCTCCAGATGGCGAAACCTCATTTTATCGATTATTCGTCGTGAACCCAGGCCAGCAATTTACAGTTTATTTTACTTATTTATTAGAGCTATTTGGCCGCCAAGTCGGGAAGAGTCAAGACGGCGGGGGTTTTGCGGTGTGCAATGAATTTCAGCTGGGCTGAATCCGTTCCAACATTAGGAAGCCAGTGGTAGAAATCACACAGATTTATTCTCTAATGAAATGGGTTGGATGTAGCATTAAGAGCCCCTTTGCAACACCCATGGAAATGCAATGGGTTGAGATCAAAAGCACCTTTTGTTCTTAATTGATAAGATACAGATACAGATTAACAGAGTTGGAAGGGACTTTATAGGTCATCAAGTCCATTTCTGACAAAGGGTAGTCCAATCTCTTCTTGGAAGCCTCCAGGGATGAAGCCCCCACAACTTCTGAAGGCAACTTCTGTTCCATTGGTTGATTGTTCTCACTTTCAGAAAGTTCCTCCTTGTTTCTAGGTTGAATCTCTCCTTGGTCAGTTTCCATCTGTTATTCCTTGTCTGGCCTTCAGATGCTTTGGAAAATAGTCTGACCCCCTCCTCTCTGTGGCAGCCCCTCAAATATTGGAAGATTGCTCTCCTGTCTCCCCTGGCCCTTCTTTTCACTAGACTAGCCATGCCCAGTTCCTGCAACCATTCATCATATGTTTTAGCCTCCATTCCCCTCATCGGCCAAAAAAGCCAATGCAATGCAATCCTAAATTGCATTAACAGAGGGATACAATCAAGATCGAGTGAGGTACTAATACCACTCTACAAAGCCTTAGTAAGACCACACCTTAGAGTACAGCATCCAGTTTTGGCCACCACACTATGAAAAAAGATGTTGAGACTCTAGAAAAAGTGCAGAGAAGAGCAACCAGGATGATAAGGGGACTGAAGCCTAAAACATATGAAGAACGGTTGCAGGAGCTGGGTATGTCTAGTTTGATGAAGAGAAGGACCAGGGGAGACACGATAGCAATGTTCCAATATTTGAAAGTCTTCCACAAAGAGGAAGGGGTCAAGCTATTTTTCAAAGCGCCCAAAGGCCAGGCAAGGAATAATGGATGGAAACAGAAGAAGGAGAGATTCAACCTAGAAGTAAGGAGGAATTTTCTGACAGTGAGAGCAATCAACCAATGGAGCAGAAGTTACCCTCGGAAATGGTGGGAGCTTCATCACTTTCAAGAAGAAAGCGATGGCTTTCAAGAAGAGACTGGACTGCCATCTGTCAGAAATGGTGTAGGGTCTCCTGGTTGAGTGAGAGGTTGGACTGGATAACCTACAAGGTCCCTTCCAACTCTGTACATCTGTTAAATAGCCCAGAATCTGAAATTTCTCAGTTAGAACTCAGATTCTCTTAGCTTCTCTTTCTGAATTGAAAATATGGAGATAATAAAACCGATCACATTGGCAGATGCGTCTGTTGCAGAGGCTGCTCTGAACACTTTCAGAAGGCAATATAAATTCTAATTATTGTTTGCATTTCTTTATTATCTTTTTATCCTTCCTGTCCTCCAAGGAACTCCATGGTGCACGTGTGCCTCCCATACCAGGTTACTCCACGAATTCTGAAATTTGATCCTCCAACTACTAGACCAGCATGTCCTCCATCTATGACCAAGGTCTCAAGGAAACGATTTCAAGAAATAGTGGGGAAAGAAAAAATACCAAAAAGCACTGATGATGTTACTTAGTTTGGGCAATGAAACATCTTCAAGAAAACAACCAAGCTTAGAGAGCACCAAGGACCCCTCGTTTCAACCCTGAGCTATGAATAGTCTCCTTTCTTGAATACCAAAAAAGATACAAAATGTGGACAGAATCTAAAAATTAGGGAAGACTGAATTGTGTTAGATTGATGACGGAGGGAGGGAAGGAAGGAGGGAGGGACGAAGGGAGAGATATGGACAAACGGATAGACGGATAGACAAGACAGACAAAGTCAAAATCACAAAATCAAGCAGCTGGCACTGTGCATAGGAACATCTGCACTGGACTAGACCTTCCCAAGGCCAGATGGGAGATCCCAGATAAAACGATGGAGGGCTAAGATCCTGGGTGACATTGGACAAGCAGGTACTAGTTAATGAATCAGACACCTTAGTAGTAGACAAGGACCAGAAGACAGTGGTGCTCATGGATGTAGTGATGCCACCTGACAGCAACATCAGGAAGGAGGAGAATGAGAAGCTGGAGAAATACCATGGCCTCCAGAGAGAATGTGAAAAGTGAAGGCCAACATGGAACACTAGTGCCATCTTCATCATCATCATCATCATCATCATCATCATCATCATCATCATCATCATCATCTCTCTCTCTCTCTCTCTCTCTCTCACACACACACACACACACACACACACACCAGCCTACTACTACAAGTGATGGAGAACGCTCTCCATTTTGATTATGTCAGATTTCAGATGTCATCTTAAGCTTATTCATTTTTTTTTAAATGAACAATTTTTATTATTAGTATGTGGAAAACTTTGCTATCTGGAATATATCTGCATGCAAGCTTCAAAAGAAAAAAACCCTGCAGAATATCTACAGTTGCCCATATGGTTTTCTTCATTTAGGACAGGGTTTTTACATTTTGCATGAACTAAACATTTTTCTTGGTATAATTAATTGGTTCTCCCCATGATTTTTCCCAGACACTCATTCTTCTTCTTCTTCTTCTTCTTCTTCTTCTTCTTCTTCTTCTTCTTCTTCTTCTTCTTCTTCTTCTTCTTCTTCTTCTTCTTCTTCTTCTTCTTCTTCTTCTTCTTCTTCTTCTTCTGCCTTTAATGCTTGCTGTAATACCTTTTACTAAGAAAATCCTCCTCAATCAGTTTCTTCCTCTAGCCCGCTAATGGTGACTACTGTTTTAAAACATACGCATAAACCCAGTAGGGCTACCTAGTCTGTCTGAAAACCTTTCAACACCTGATGAACATTTTTATAAAAAATCATTTTATAAGAATTAGACCTCTTTACTCTCTCCAAAAGACCACACAGCCAACAAATAGAATAATAGCGTTGGAAGAGACCTTGGAGGTCTTCTAGTCCAACCCCCTCCACCAGTGGTTTTCAACCTTTTCTTTACCATAAGGTAAAGGTCCCCCTCGCACATATGTGCTCGTTGTTCCTGACTCTAGGGGGCGGTGCTCATCTCCGTTTCAAAGATGAAGAGCCGGTGCTGTCCGAAGACTTCTCCGTGGTCATGTGGCCAGCATGACTAGCCGCTGAAGGAGCACAGAACGCTGTTACCTTCCCACCAAAGGTGGTTCCTATTTTTTCAAACTGCTAGGTTGAGGGAAGCTGGGACAAGTCATGGGAGCTCACTCCATTATGCAGCACTAGGGATTCAAACTGCCAAACCGCCAACCTTTCTGATCGACAGGCTCAGTGTCTTAGCCACCGAGCCACTGCATTTGTTACCGTAGATTACCTTTAAATATAGTTTGTGGCAATGGACCCCCAAGACTTAATTCAAAGATTTCAGTCATACCATTTCTTCAAGCTTTCACAGACCCCTGTGACTAAATCATGGGACCTCAGGGGTCCACAGACCACAGGTTGAGAACTATTGGCCTATACTTTTTCAGATAAATAGCTGTCTTAAAAACCTCCAGTGTTGGAGTACCAACAACTTCTGAAGGCAAGTCATTCCATTGGTTAGTTGTTCTCACTGTCAGGAAATTTCTCCTCAGTTCTAAGTTGTTTCTCTCCTTGATGAGTTTCCACCCATTGCTTCTTGTCCTGCCCTCAGGTGCTTTGGAGAATAGCTTGACTCCCTCTTCTTTGTGGCACCCTCTGAGATATCGGAAGACTGCTATCATGTCTCCCCTGGTCCTTCTTTTCATTAAACTAGACATACCCAGTTCCTGCAACTCTTCTTCATATATTCATATGATATGTTCATTTCGGAACAAATCTTTGTCTGGTAACACAACTTATGGAGGTCTTTCTAGTTAAAGAAACTTTAATTATTGCTTTACACTGAAAAGTTTCCAAATCCAACTCTTACCAGGGAGAAAAATCAATATTGGCCTTCTCAGTGACTTGGTGTGGTGACCACTTATATACACAGGCACGTAGACACACACATAGTTATATACACACAATGGCATTCCATCTTTCAGAGTTACATTTAGAATTCTATTAATGTATTATTCAAAGAATGTCATACATTTCTGGGAGCACAGGCTGAATTAATTTTTAGAAATCTTATTTTCTCTCTCCCTCAATTCATTCCATCCCTTTTGTCCTTCTCAGTTTTGGAATTCTATCTTAGGAACTTCGATAAAACTTAGAAAATAGATTTTTTTTCTTCCTTCTGATAGTCTTTTTTCTTTTTTTTGATTAGGCACACATTGCTTTTTCCCCCCTCGTGTTTTTAAAGGGGGTAAAGTCAAATCTGCTACCACCATATTCCTACGATATCTATAAAAACAGATCTGATTGGGGTCAACTGTCAAGGGGGTGAGCTTACCTGATTGAATATTTTGATACCCCAATGTGCTGCATTATTTTACCTTATTTTATTTCATATGGTCATCAGACTAACATACATTAACCTAGGGTAAACTAAGCTAAGCTAAGCTAAGAAAAAATAAGCTAAACTAGGCTAAACTAAGCTAAGCTAAGATAAACTAAGCTAAGATAAAATAAAATAAGCTAAACTAGGCTAGGCTAAGCTAAACTAAACTAAACTAAACTAAGCTAAATTAAGCTAAACTAAATTAAGATAAAATAAGCTAAACTAAACTAAACTAAACTAAACTAAGATAAAATAAGATAAACTATGCTAAACTAAGCTAGTCTAAGCAAATAACCTAAAATAATCTAAACTAAGCGAAACTAAGCTAAGATAAAATAAGATAAGGTCAGCTCATTCCAACTCAACCCAACCCAAGCCAATTCAACTCAACCAATTTCTGGTATGCCCAAATCAATTATTTTGCAAACTAAATCAGCCAACTCTTAGTGAGCCTATGTTATTCCACCAATTAACACTGAACATTCTTCAAGAAGAGCAGTGTTAGTCCTTGGTGGCAAAAAGAAGAAGAAGAAGAAGAAGAAGAAGAAGAAGAAGAAGAAGAAGAAGAAGAAGAAGAAGAAGAAGAAGAAGAAGAAGAAGAAGAAGAAGAAGAAGACGACGACAGATATGGTAGGTAGTTGAGGGGGAGGAGATGACAGATATGGAAGGAGGAGAAGGAGAAGGAGGAGAAGAAGAAGATGATGATGACAGATATGGTAGGTAGAGGAGGAGGAGGAGGAGGAGGAGGAGGAGGAGGAGGAGAAGGAGAAGGAGAAGGAGAAGGAGAAGAAGAAGAAGAAGAAGAAGAAGAAGAAGAAGAAGAAGAAGAAGAAGAAGAAGAAGAAGAAGAAGAAGACGACGACAGATATGGTAGGTAGTTGAGGGGGAGGAGATGACAGATATGGAAGGAGGAGAAGGAGAAGGAGGAGAAGAAGAAGATGATGATGACAGATATGGTAGGTAGAGGAGGAGGAGGAGGAGGAGGAGGAGGAGGAGGAGGAGAAGGAGAAGGAGAAGGAGAAGAAGAAGAAGAAGAAGAAGAAGAAGAAGAAGAAGAAGAAGAAGAAGAAGAAGAAGAAGAAGAAGAAGAAGAAGAAAACAGATATGGTAGGTAGTTGAGGGGGAGGAGATGACAGATATGGAAGGAGGAGAAGGAGAAGGAGGAGAAGAAGAAGAAGATGATGACAGATATGGTAGGTAGAGGAGGAGGAGGAGGAGGAGGAGGAGAAGAAGAAGAAGTAGAAGAAGAAGAAGAAGAAGAAGAAGAAGAAGAAGAAGAAGAAGAAGAAGAAGAAGAAGAAGACAGATATGGTAGGTAGTTGAGGGGGAGGAGATGACAGATATGGAAGGAGGAGAAGGAGAAGGAGGAGAAGAAGAAGATGATGATGACAGATATGGTAGGTAGAGGAGGAGGAGGAGGAGGAGGAGGAGAAGGAGAAGGAGAAGGAGAAGAAGAAGAAGAAGAAGAAGAAGAAGAAGAAGAAGAAGAAGAAGAAGAAGAAGAAGAAGAAGAAGAAGAAGAAGAAGAAGAAGAAGAAGAAATCAAGAATCTGGTAGCACCTTTTCCAACTAACAACCTTTTCAAAAGACACAATTCATCACAGGCAGCAAGTCCACACCTTTTCTCAAAACCAAAGCACCCCATGTCAGCAGCACCAGCTCAACTTGACTTAGGGCAGCAATGAAGTTGCAGAAGAGAAACATGTCTCATGCGGAATGAAGAGAACTTTAATAACTTTAAGTGTTTCTCTGCTGGAAAAAAAAAATGATGTAGGAGCTCTGCTTATTTCTTATAGAACTTGTTTTTTTTTTCCTTTACGTTTTGGCAAAACTAGATTAAAAGAAATGGATTTCAGTTCCAAGTGGAACTTAACTGTGTGGATGGTATCGATTTTTGCACCCGGAAAGAAATGTATGCCTTTTTACATGCATTGAATTAAAACCATATTTAAGCAAGCACCGAAACATATGCACGCTTGTATGTGGCTGTTTATTAAAGCAAGCCTACCATTTTTCAGGGTCACCCCCACAGTCTAATCTCTTCTTTTGCACTCCTCACATCATACAGCACATATTTTGAAAACAAAATTAGCCAACCTATCATTTGAGGAATATTCCAGTGATAACAGCCAAGTGCAACAATATGTTGTGTTATGTTTTTGCATTTTTCCTCCCCCCTTGGTCTTGAGTATCTGCCAGCTGTACCCATGCCTAATGTAATTGCTCACTGTTTTAAAAGGACAATTAAGACATTTATTTATTCTTAAAACACCCAGATCTACTGCCAATGTACACATTGTGCAAGCTGGAGGAGGAAGGCTAAAAGCAAAATTGTTCATATTCAAACAACTACCGGCAACCAAACACTGGCTAAGGACAATTCCCAGGCTTCTCCAAGTTAAAGGTAAAGGTTCCCCTCGCACATATGTGCTAGTCGGTCCTGACTCTAGGGAGCGGTATTCATCTCCGTTTCAAAGCCAAAGAGCCAGCGCTGTCCGAAGATGTCTCCATGGTCATGTGGCCGGCATGACTAAACGCCAAAGGCGCAAAGAACGCTGTTCCCTTCCCAACAAAGGTGGTTCCTATTTTTCTACTTGCATTTTTACATGTTTTCGAACTGCTAGGTTGGCAGAAGCTAGGACAAGTAACGGGAGCTCACTCCGTTACGCGGCACTAAGGATTCGAACCGCCGAACTGCCGACCTTTCTGATCGACAAGCTCAGCATCTTAGCCCCTGAAGCACCATGTCCCTCTTTCACCAAGTTAAGCCATAGGTAATTTCTAATGTCATCCTTCTGAACTTACCTATAGGCCTAACCTGGAGAAACTCAAGACCACGTGAAGTGTTAATACCAATTTATAAGGTCTTGGTAATACTGCATCCAGTTTTGGTCACCACAAGGTAAAAAAGATCTTGAGACTCTAGAAAGAGAGCAGAGAAGAGGAACAAAGAGGATTAGGGGACTGGAGGCTAAAACATATGAAGTTGCAGGAACTGGGTATGTCTAGTTCAATGAAAAGAAGGACCAGGGGAGACATGATAGCAGTCTCCCAATATATCAGGGGTTGCCCCAAAGAAGAGGGAGTCACGCTATTCTCCAAAGCACCTGAAGGCAGGACAAGAAGCAATGGGTGGAAACTAATCAAGGAGAGAAACAACTTAGCACTGAGGAGAAATTTCCTGACAGTGAGAACAATTCATCAGTGGAACAACTTGCCTCCAGAAGTTGTGAATGCTCCAGTTTTTAAGATATTGGGTAAGCATTTGTCTGAAGTGGTGTAGGGTTTCCTGCCTAAGCAGGGGGTTGGACTAGAAGACCTCCATGGTCTCTTCCAACTCTTGTTATTCTATTCAATTAAGCAACTGGGTTATTCTGAAATTGCAGATGGCACGAATTGGGTATTTCTTTGATTTTTCTTGAAGACATCCGAGAAGCAAAACGTCTTCAAGAAAAGGAAGTCCAATTGCCTTTGGATAACCAGGGCCTGGATAACCGAGAAGCTCCACAGATCCTAATTGGAAGCTTCCCAATTAAGTGGTAGGCGATAAAAACAATGGAATGTGGTGAGGTATAAAACTTATTTAGCAATTGCAATAAGGAAAACATCCAATTTTAACTTTTTTAATGTTACGGCCCCATTTTTTCCCTCTGTTTATTCCCTATTACTAACTCTTCGGGGATCTAATCATATCCCAATCAATTACAGATTATTTTTCCCCTGAGGATAATCAGAACCGAGGTTCATACTCAGTTCTCTAGCTGGGAACGTGTTTTTGTGGGTAAGGTTTCACCATAGTGCATATCAAATGTTATTTCTACTCAAAATTCTCTGGCAGCTCATAAGCAGTTAGAAAGACTCTGGTTTTTTTTTTTTTTAATGATTATTAAATTAATATGGATTTTTATATGTCGTTAGCCTTCCAGAATTACTTCTCTAAAATGGATCTTGGTTGCAGATTTTGTTAGTTAATGTGTATTAGTTTTATGTTTCTATTTGTTTACTATTGCATTGCATTATTGTAGTTTTTAAAATTTTGCTAGAGTAATGCAGTTGAAATGAGTGGCTTTATAAATATATTATTTAAAGCGCGCGGAGAAGAGCAACCAAGATGATTAGGGGACTGGAGACTAAAACATATGAAGAACGGTTGCAGGAACTGGGTATGTCTAGTTTGATGAAAAGAAGGACTAGGGGGAGACATGATAGCAGCCTTCCAATATCTCAGGGGCTGCCACAAAGAAGAGGGAGTTAAGTTATTCTCCAAAGCACCTGAGGGTAGAACAAGAAGCAATGGGTGGAAACTAATCAAGGAGAGAAGCAACTTAGCACTGAGGAGAAATTTCCTGACAGTTGGAACAATTAATCAGTAGAACAACTTGCCTTCAGAAGTTGTGAATGCTCCAACCCTGGAAGTCTTTAAGATGATGTTGGATAACCCTTTGTCTGAAGTGGTGTAGGGTTTCCTGCCTAAGCAGGGGGTTGGACTAGATGACCTCCAAGCTACCTTCCAATTCTTCTATTCTATTCTATTCTATTCTATTTTATTCTATTCCAAACAAGAATTTCCCCCCCAAATAGATGTATAAATAAGCAGTGGTATTCATTGTTCCATGAAGAATAATCAATGAATCAAATTAATTAATGCTATTAATTGATAATTTAATGAATCAATATACTTCCCCCCCTCCATTCCACCTTTTAAGGTGCTACACAGATCAGAATTATTAGTTCAGAAAAATAAGCCTCAAAGTTAAACTGTATTTCCTATCACCTTTTGTTTTTTTTGGCAGGCATCTCTTCTTTTTTTCCTCCAAAAATTAATTTGAAACTGTGAAAATATGATGTTAGGTGTAAGAAACCCAAAGAGAAAGCTGTCTGCAGGAACTACTTGGAGTAACACATTTCATGCCTATGTTCATTTCTGCTGCTTTTGAAAAGTCTGTGTAAGAGGACTGGCTTCGATCAACGGAGGTTCATGATTCTTCACTTCTTTGACAGCCTCTGCATTCATCCCAGATGTTCGAAATATTCCAGCTGCTTCTCAAAGTGAGTGTGTAGGAGATGGAAGTGGAAGAAAACCTCACAGTCTTCTAGAGAAGCCCCCATAAAGAATGCCACTTGCAGGCCCTAACATATGAACTGACCCTATGCACGGCTTGTAATGCGAGGTCCCAGGATGGCTCTTCTGAACTTGGGACATTAGAACAACTACGGACCTCCGCTCCTTCCGTCTAAAACTAAAAACATATTTGTTCTGCTTGGCCGGCCTAGGGTAGTCTCTCGTCTATGGGATTGTTAATAATTTTAGATAGGGATTTTAGTATTTTAATTGGTAATTTTTAGCGCAGGGATATATTTAATTTGTTTTTATCATGTGTATGTGTATTTATTGTTTTATTCGCCCTGTGCACCGCTCCGAGTCCCTTTGGGGAGAGGGAGCGGTCAACAAATTAAATTATTGATTATTATTGAAATGACAAATCCCTCCCTCCTTCAGTGGGTTTCAAGACTGCAGAATCTTGTTGCTTCTGGCATAGGGAGCTCAGCTCTGTGTTTGGACTTGAAAATACCTCTTAACTATACATTTTCCAATCCTCTACTTTATCTTAATCGTGCATTTTGTGGAACAAAGAGGGGGGGGGCGAGGAAGAACAAAATGAGTAAATGATACCATTCCCCCACCCCCCCACCCCTTGTGTCTTGAATTATTCCTTGTCAGGAGAAAGTCTGCTTCCTCAGCCAGAACTAATTTAAATCAATCTGTCATTAGACATGATAAATAAAACTTACTGTGTAGGGAGGAGGGGAGAAGGAAGGGCAGGGATGGGGTAAAAATACACAATGGCAGCTTAGAAAAGCTCGGCGTTC
The DNA here is from genome assembly GCA_039707465.1 of Rhabdophis nuchalis. NCBI lineage: Eukaryota > Metazoa > Chordata > Lepidosauria > Squamata > Natricidae > Rhabdophis > Rhabdophis nuchalis. The sequence goes on along the minus strand of CM077659.1, from coordinate 7,472,861 downwards.
TCCCTTCAAACTTCCAGAAGAGTCACATCGAATTGCCGAAAGCCAAATTGAAAAAGTTTCATTGGAAGGCAAAAACGCGAACCGTCTGAATCAGTGGTTGGTTTCCAATTTTTTTAGAACCTCTTCTGTAGGTGTGGCCTGCTTTGTGGGAGTGGCTTGCAGGCCATGTGACCGGGTGGGAACGGCTTGCCGGCCATGTGACCAACTGGGCATGGCCAACTTGTAAAATGTGGTGAAACTCACTCAACAACGCTCTTGCTTAGCAACCAAAATGTTGGCTCAGGAACTCTGGCATTTGAAGCACGCCAGTCTTAAAGCTGTCAAGTTACAAGACTCTTGCAACCATAACCCTTTAGAACAAGAAACCCCAGGGGTGTTCAAACTTGACAGCTTCAAGACTTGTGGACTTCAACTCCCAGAATTCCTCCACTCGCTCTTCCTCTTGATGATGGGCGGACGGGCGAGAGAGGGAGGGAGCTTGGGATCGGTTCTCAACGGCCCTGTAGATTTGTGGAACCTCTTCCATAGAAGAGGTTGGAACTGGCAGGAACCCACCCCTGGTCTGAATGATCTGTCCTGCTCCCATTCCAAGATCCTAGCGCAAGGTTTATATATGAATAAAGAAGCCAAATGTTACGCTTAAACGGTAATACCTTGGAAACAGGGCAATAATTATAGAATTGGCTGAAGCTCGCACAGCGGTTGGTTTCACATCAAGTAAAGTTGCAGGTGTTTTCTCTAGCTCAACTCCCGTGATTAAGTTCACTTTAGCAGCTCCAGCTCTGCATGAGGCTGTGGATTTGGGGTGGGGGGGAGAGGTGGGGAGGAACCGTACAGCTGCAACACATTTTGGCAAGATGGTGGCAGTGAGGAGAAGAAACAGCTCTGAGAACTTTAGAGAAAGATGCCATTTCCTTTGCCATTCCGTGTCCTTGTGAGACTTGGATGGCTTCACTATTGTTGACAGGTTAAAAGAATGTACTGGCTTGATAAAAGAGGAGAAAAAAACTCCTGGAAATCAAATGTTTGCACACTCTGCTGTAACCTTGAGTTGGGCCAATCATGGTATTGACTCAAATGGATGTCGCGTCGCTTCAAGTTATACTTAGGGCCTCTTAAGTGCAATTCCGTTGAATGTGGGGTGGACCATGATGCATTCCTGGGATGGTTATTCTTAAGAATTGAAGCTGCACATTCACTGGGCACCTCGATGTATTATGCTTACATGTCCTGGGTCTACAGTTTACGGAATAAACCATAGTTCCCTCCATTTGTACAGCACGCTAGGCTCATGCCAGACCACACCAGGGTTTAATGTTGCCTATGAGTTAGGGATCTGTCTTGCTGTTCTTCTGAACACTGCCAAAAGATAATCTGGCTATTTAACAAATTTATGGGCTGCTTCTTGCAAAAACATTTGCTTATCCAGTTCCAACTATTGCTTTCCATTGTTTTCATCTGCCTTTAGGGATGCCACGTGCTTCTCTTCCTTTGGCTGTGGTTTGTGATCTCTGGATGGAACAACGTATGTGGTGCGTTCAGAAGAAGAAGGAAAGAGTCGCCAAAATTATCCTGCCTTGAAAAAATGGTGCTTAAGGGTAAAGCAGCTGAAGAGTGGGGTGGGGTGAGGAGAAGAGAGGAGAGGAGAGGAAAGGGGAGGGGAGGAAGAAGGAGAGGAGGAGAAGGAGGAGAGTGGGGAAGAAGGAGGGGAAAGCAAGAAGGAGAGGAAAGGAGAGAGGAGGGAGGCAGAAGGAGAGGAAGAAGGAGAGGGGAGGAAAGGAGAAGGGAGGGAGATGAAAAGGAGAGGAGAGAAGTTTAATAGTAGTCATAGAGATTCCTTACAAACTGACAAGAAGGACAGTCATTAGCTTCCTTCCCCAGAGAGGTCACAGACCTGCACAAATGTTCCTAGGATAATCTATGTGTATAAATGTAAAGAAAAAAATAGTTACTATATGGAAATCTATGCAGGAGGGGAAGAATATGGCCATATGACTGGCATGTCAGTTGTCTCCTGTTCAAATAGTGGTGGGCTTGGGTAATGGCTGCAAAACTGCCAAGAGTTTTGAATTCTGGAGGTACAGAAATTAAAACAATATTTTTTTGGGGGGGAGGATGGGAAAAACCATGCAATTGGATCGACTTTTTTTTTTTTGCCCTAAGAGTGAATCAAAAATATTTGCCATATTTTGGTTGGGGAGGGAGGAAGGAAAGGAAGAGAAAAAAGGAAAGGAAGGGAAGGAAGGAAGGAAGGAAGGAAGGAAGGAAGGAAGGAAGGAAGGAAGGAAGGAAGGAAGGAAGGAAGGAAGTCTTACTAGAGTTGCTTTGCTTAGAAATTAGCCAACTGAACAATTCAACACTTTTCACATCTTCGAATACTGAATTTTAAACTTTCGTTGAACAGTAGAGGAAACATTTTTTAAACTTTTGCTAATAATTATTATATTCTGGTATCCTAAGTCCAGTAAAGGAACTTATTTTATATCCCAGATGCTCCTGCATGTTTTAAGACTTCATTTCAGACAGAGATCAAGCAACTTTTACCCTTTCAGCCTGACCTTACGCTAAACCACCCATGCTGAATTAATGAGGGAAAAATAGATTTCCATTAGCAAGGAAACCCAATTTTGCCTGAACGTAAGCAAAACCCAACTTCAACCCTTCCTCATTTCTCTAGGAAGCTTGAAAAAGATCTTGTTTTAATCCCTGCCTCTCATTTCATTCCTCCTAAACTGTCAAACCACCTTTCACCAGAAGAAAAAAATTTTTAAACAGCAGACAGGGATTACCATTTTGAAAGTCGAGATGAACAAAATAAGGGCATTTTTTTTCCTGAGATTTGAAAGGAAAAAGAAAAAATAATGGAAAATCATCTTGGGAAAAACATAAATATTTTCTTGGGTGTAAGAAAGCTACAGAGGAGGGGGTAACTAAGGTTTTTTTTTACTCTGTTTCCTTAATAATAATAATAATAATAATAATAATAATAATAATAATAATAATAATAATAATAATAATAATAATAATAATAATAATAATAATAATAATTTATTACATTTATAAACCGCCCCCTCTCTCTGAAGGGACTTGCCAGAACTTTTGATCTCACTTGGGCAGAACACCTTGGAGGGCTACTAGTCCAACCCCCTGCTCAAGCAGGAGACCCTAGACCATTTCAGACAAATGGCTCTCCAGTCTCTTCTTAAAAACTTCCAGTGTTGGAGCATTCACAACTTCTGGAGACCAGCTGATCCACTGATTATTTGTTCTAACTGTCAGAAAATTCCTCCTTAGTTCTAAGTTGCTTCTCTCCTTGATGAGTTTCACCCATTGCTTCTTGTCCTGCCCTCAGGTGCTTTGGAGAATAGCTTGACTCCTTCTTCTTTATGGCAGCCCCTGAGATTGTTATCATGTCGCTCCTACTGATATGTCTACTGGCAAGGCTGGTTCAGTAGAGACCTTCAGGTTTTTAGGTGCCGTCATACGTCAAGACTTAAAATGGACACCTAACATCAAAAATGTCATCAAAAAAGCACAACAAAGAATGTTCTTTCTGCGCCAACTCAGAAAGCTCAAACTGCCCAAAGAGTTGCTTGATTCAGTTCTAGAGAGGAATGATTGAGTCTGTCATCTGAACCTCCATAACTGTCTGGTTTGGCTCTGCAACCCAACAAGACAGACACGGACCTCAACGGATAATTAGAACTGCAGGGGAAAAAAAGAACATTTGCTACCAACCTGCCTTCCATCAAGAACCTGCACACTGCATGAGTCAAAAAGAGGGCTGTGAAAATATCTACAGACCCCTCACATCCTGGACATAAACTGTTTCAACTCCTACCCTCAAAATGGCGCTATAGGGCACTGCACACCAAGACAACTAGACACAAGGACAGGTTTTCCCCCAACGCCATCACACTGCTAAACAACTAATTCTCACAACACTGTCAAGTAATTTACTAAGACTGGATTTCTATTATTCTTCTCTTCCTTCCTAGTATCTATCTCTTCCCACTTATGACTATAACTATGTTGCTTGTATCTTTCAATTTCTATTCTTTTATTTGTTTCCCAGTACAATTTGATCGCTTATTAGTAACCTATGACTATCACTAAGTGTTGTATGTTATGATTCTTGATGAATGTATTCTATTTTATTTTTCTTTATGTACACTGAGAGCATCTACACCAAAGATGCATTCCATGTGTGTCCAATCACACTTGGCCAATAAAGAATTCCATTCCATTCCTCTTCTCTTCTCTTCTCTTCTCTTCTCTTCTCTTCACACTTGGCCAATAAAGAATTCTATTCTATTCTATATACCGGATTTTCATCTGAAATCAATTTTCCCACAGTCGTTCTTGGTGGAAATATTCTTATGTTCAATTTCACATTGCTGCATTAAGAGAACAGGAGGATATTCAAATGTTCACAGAAACTAATTCTTAGCTTGCTAAATCCATTAAGCTTTTTGTTAATGTCTTTTAATAGCGAAGCAAGGAAATAGGTGCATTTTTGAAAAAAAAGGCATGGTTCAGTGGCTTATGTAATTTAATTTATTACGTATATGTCAGCTCGTTGCCTGTCAATAGGCTTACCTGAGAAGGTAGCAGGGAGGAAGAGAAATTAAGACATACTAAGAAAGCAGCTTAGATAATGATTGAGCTCAACATCCGACTAAGCCACAGTTTACTTAAATCTCGGCTTAGTGAATAAATGGCATTATGTAGACTCATACATGCAACATGCTAAGTCAGTCACAATCACAGTTCATAATGGCTAACTATGTCTCAGGCATAGAGAATCAGGTCCATTTGCTTAGATTGTCGTATAAATAATTTATTGAAGCCTACTGAGAGAAATCTGGTCAATTAATGGTCAGTACTAAATTGGTGCTAAATAAGAGCCAATGGAAACTCCTCTGCTCACAATAGAATCCTTTAAGCCAGAGGTTCCCAAACTTGGCAACTTTAAGACTTGTGGACTTCAACTCCCAGAATTCTCCAGCCTAACCCTAACCCTGGAGAATTCTGGGAGTTGAAGTCCACAAGTCTTAAAGTTGCCAAGTTTGGGAACCTCTGCTTTAAGCCACCAGGCTCAAAATTTTGGGCTTGGACAACCTGGAACTACGCTGCTTACGGTCTGACCTAAGCGTAGTACACAAAATTGTGTGCTACAACATCCTACCTGTCAATGACTACTTCAGCTTCAACCTCAATAATACACAGGCAAACAATCGATACAAACTCAAGGTCAACCACTCCAAACTCAATTGCAGAAAATACGACTTCAGCAACAGAGGGGTCAACGCCTGGAATGCTCTACCTGACTCCGTTGTTACATCCTCAAACCCTCACAGCTTCAACCTTAAACTGTCTACTGTTGACCTCACTCCCATTCCTAAGAGGTCCGTGAAGGAGGTGTGCATAAGCGCACGAGCGTGCCCACCGTCCCTGTCCTACTGTCCCCATCTATTTGTACTCATTTCCTTTGTTCATGTCCATGTTGATACTTAAACCTGTTATCTTGTACACGTTTGACAAACCAAATAAATAAATAAATGCAATAAATAAATGGAAATCCAGAAGGGTTGGACTAGGATCTCTTGTGGAAATGTAAGGGTTCTAGATTCACCAGCCAGGAATGCCACCCACGCAGGAAACTATCTATTCCTGCCTAAGCCTCAAAATTAAAAAAAAAAGGAATGTTAATACAGTACAACTCGTGCAAATTTGACTTTATACTGAACAGGAAGTCAATACTACTAGAATGGTTGATTGATTTTTGTTGAAGTTACAGCCTACTTTTTTTTCTGGAATGCTTTATAGTATACAAAACCATCCCTCCACCATTGCTACTCCCCACTATATGAATTCTGTGGGGTAGGTTGGGCTGATATTGAGGGAGCTGTCCACAGTCATGAACCTGCCTCTTGTTGTCGTATAATGGGGAGGAATCAACACCCTTGGTTGTTTTCTTGCAGATGTACCCATCCATCCTTCTCTCTCTCCATCCATATCTACCCATCCATCTGTCCCCCCCTCTATCCATATCAATCTGTCTGTTTATCCATTTAGCCATTCATCTGTCCCTCTCTTCTCACCTATATCCATCCATCCATCTGTCTCTCTCCATATCTATCTATCTATCTATCTATCTATCTATCTATCTATCTATCTATCTATCTATCTATCTATCATCTCTCTATTCCTCATTTCCATATATCTATCTATTTCTCATCTATCTATCTATCTATCTATCTATCTATCTATCTATCTATCTATCTATCTATCTATCATCTCTCTATTCCTCATTTCCATATATCTATCTATTTCTCATCTATCTATCTATCTATCTATCTATCTATCTATCTATCTATCTATCTATCTATCTATCTATCTATCTATCTATCTATCATCTCTATTCCTCATTTCCATATATCTATCTATTTCTCATCTATCTATCTATCTATCTATCTATCTATCTATCTATCTATCTATCTATCTATCTATCTATCTAACATCTCTCTATTCCTCATTTCCATATATCTATCCATTTCTCATCTATCTATCTATCTATCTATCTATCTATCTATCTATCTATCATCTCTCTATTCCTCATTTCCATCTATCTATCTATTTCTCATCTATCTATCTATCTATCTATCTATCTATCTATCTATCTATCTATCTATCTATCTATCTATCATCTCTCTATTCCTCATTTCCATATATCTATCTATTTCTCATCTATCTATCTATCTATCTATCTATCTATCTATCTATCTATCTATCCATCCATCCATCTATCAGTCATCTCTCTATTCCTCATTTCCATATATCTATCTATTTCTCATCTATCTATCTATCTATCTATCTATCTATCTATCTATCTATCTATCTATCTATCTATCTATCTATCTATCATCTATCTATCTCATCCATATCTATCTGTCCCTCTCTTCTCACCTATATCCATCTCTCTCTCTCTCTCTCTCTCTCTCTCTCTCTCTCTCTCTCTCTCTCTCTCTCTCTCTCTCTCCCTCCCTCCCTCCCTCCCTCCCTCCCTCCCTTCCTACATCTATCTATCTACCTACCTATCATCTCCTAGCTAGCAAGTATTTTAGGATAACAAAGCCCTGTGAGTTTTCTCACCCTCCTCTTTCCAAAAGAACCTCGAGGGCCCAGCCCCAAATGTTGGCATCAGGGCAGGATTAGCATTAACTTTCGCAAGTGGGCAAATATTAGAAACTTGTCAGATAAAAAGTGAGGAGTTTTCGACCCATTTCCCTCCCTTCTCTGCCTCGCAGGTGGCATAAAAATAGACTCCCTTTTGTTTCCATAATGGATTTTTACAAAGCAATCGAGGTGGGCTGGCAGCTCTGCAATCTGACAAAACAAATATTTCTTTGCACTGAAAAGTACATATGAGTTTTCTCTCCTATCAGCCACCAAAATCTCCCAGAGCTTCTCAGAACCCAGCACACGTCCACTCCTCTTTGCAACTCATTTTCTCCTCTCTTTGTGACAACTGAGGCAATAATTCACAGCTCACTGGGTCTCCTAAATAACCCCCTTTATATGAACAGGGTTGACATTCCCCCCCGTGCCCAGCGGGGATCAACTGCACTGGCAGATGCCCACGAGGGTTTCTTAAGACTTTGGGGGCTTAAACATAACCGTCCCCGATGTCTGTCGGTCTGTTTCCATGCGCAAACGTGCGCGTTCACGGCGCCACCGTCTCAAAATGGAAAATGGAAGAATAGCGTAACGTTGTCATTTTGCAATTTCCAAGTATTTGTTTTTCCTCCTTCCCTTTCCTGGCTCTCCTTCGAACTCCCTTACGCAAGTGTTTTCAAGCTCAGATGCACTTCTGGGAAACTGGTCCTCTCCCTTCTTCCCCTTCCCCTCCCTCTACCCTAGACTCAAATGAGCTCCGTAAGGATTCCTTTGGAGGACCTTTGAAGAAAAGTAGGCTCGCTCGGCCGGACTCTTCGCAGCGCATTTGATATACGGAGGTCTGGGAAAGCCCAACGTTGGCAACCCCCAATGTTGCACCGTGAGAGCTTTCTTAGAGGCTGTTGGATGAAACGTCCTTCTGGGTTCAGTTCCAAGTGGGGGGAAAAGACCCTGGAAACATGGGGGCTGCTTGGAAAGATGGTTTGATGGTGGACAGGATCACATGGCTTAAAGAAGGAAGGAAGGAAGGAAGGAAGGAAGGAAGGAAGGAAGGAAGGAAGGAAGGAAGGAAGGAAGGAAGGAGGGGTTGGAAGAAACGTCCTTCTGGGTTCTGTTCCAAGTGGCGGGGGAAAGACTCTGGAAACATGGAGGCTGCTTGGAAAGATGGTTTGATGGTGGACAGGATCACATGGCTGAAGGAAGGAAGGAAGGAAGGAAGGAAGGAAGGAAGGAAGGAAGGAAGGAAGGAAGGAAGGAAGGAAGGAAGGAGGGGTTGGAAGAAATGTCCTTCTGGGTTCTGTTCCAAGTGGCGGGGGAAAGACTCTGGAAACATGGGGGCTGCTTGGAAAGATGGTTTAATGGTGGACAGGACCACACGGCTTTCTCCATTTCTGATCCAGGGAAATATAATATTCTGCCTTTTCAATATTTCCCAGGATATTTCATTTCTCTAGGAGAGGGATGGGTGCTAACTTCCTACAAGGCCTACCCCTTTAAAAGGAAGTTGGAAGTGACCGCAGCAAAAACTATTCTATTCACAAAAATGGAAGGACAGTCCAATTCCCACGAATGGCTGGAGAAGTTGATGCAGTTGGCTGAAATGGCCAAACTTACCACTTTGATTAAAGAAAAGAACAGAAGTCCTTTTGTTTCCACATGTTGTAATTTTGAACTGTCACTAAATGAACTTGTTCTAAGTCAAGGACTACCTGTACTTTGTGAAATATTACATGGTTGCAACCAATGTAACCTCCTTGCCAAAGAATTTACCATACGGTTGTAGGTTTTAGGTTTATTGAAGTCAGTATTTAACTTTCCTCATTGTAAAAAAAAAAATAACAAAAAATTAATACATATATATATATTGCCTTGCATGCAACATAGCCCTGGTTCGAATCCCAGTAAGGGGTATGGCCAGCTGATGAGAGCTAATAAGCTCGAAACAGATCTATCCTGGTCTCTCTCTAATTTAATTTATTGATCAGCTCATAAAAACTAACACACATATCTAAAAAAATTATACAACGTAATTCTTGGCTTGCTGTCTAGATTGTCTCTGGTGATGAGCTGAAAGGCAGGAAAGGAAACAGTATGTCTCCTCCCTTAATTGGGGCTTAATAATAACAGGTTGTTGTGAAACTGTTGGATAGCCATTTGTCTGAAATGGTATAAGGTTCCTGCCCACGCAGGGGGTTGGACTAGAAGACCTACAAGGTCCCTTCCAACTCTGCTATTGTATTGTATATATATATTTTAAAAAGGACCACCTCCAGGAATGTGAATAGATACTATTATTTATTTTATTTATTTATTTTATTAAATTTATACCCCGCCCTTCTCCTTGTTAGGACCCAGGGCGGCTTGGGAATTCTGGGAGTTGAAGTCCAATTGCACAACTTACTAATCATCCATGAAGCATATGCTGAGTGTAACCCAAACAGTCCAGAAATGACTTCTGCTGTTGTAAATCTTTCACAGCTACAATTATGTGTGAGCACCGGTAAGAAATAAATATTGAAAAAGCCCATTCAACAGCTGGAGTCAGGTAGGTTTACCAAAGTGAAGATTGCAAAATTAAATTTAGATGAACTTAATTAAAAGAAAGGTGGGGGTGGGGGGTTATCCAATTTAATGCCGACATCCATCACAGCCTCATTGAAATCCTTTCTGGTCGCAAGGAAATAAATTAAGGCATGAATACCAAAGCCAAAGAAAGGAGGGACTGAAGTGTGAATGGATGGAGAAGGGAAATCATTTATCCAGGCGGAATTTTCTGAGCCTTCAAATGGAAATGTTCACCCATCAATAATTACTGAAGTTAACAGATTTAACAGAGTTGGAAGGGACGTTGTAGATCAACTAGTCCAACCCCCGTGCTCAAGCAGGAGACCCTACACCATTTCTGACAGATGGCAGTCCGGTCTCTTCTTGAAAGCCTCCAGTGATGAAGCTCCCACAACTTCTGAAGGCAACTTCTGTTCCATTGGATGATTGCTTTCACTCTGAGCAAATCCCTCCTTATTTCTTTCCTTGTTCAGTTTCCATCCATCATTCCTTGTCTGGCCTTTGGGTGCTTTGGAAAGTAGCTTGACCCCCTTCCTCTCTGTGGCATCCCCTCAAATATTGGAAGACTGCTATTGTGTCTCTCCTCGTCCTTCTCTTCACTAGACTAACCATGCCCAGTTCCTGCAACCGTTCATCTTATGTTTTAGCCTCCAGTCCTCTAATCATCCTGGTTGTTCTTCTCTGCACTTTTTCTAGAGTCTTCACATCTTTTTTAAAAACTGCACCTCTTGAAGGACCAGTTCCTCTTAACCTTTGCAGATCTCTAATATCACTCTATAAAGCCCCAGTAAGACCACACCTAGAGTACTGCATCCAGTTTTGGTCACCACACTATAAAAAAAGATGTTGAGACTCTAGAAAAAGTGGAGAGATGAGCAACCAGGATGATTAGGGTCCTGGAGGTTAAATCATATGAAGAACGGTTACAGGAACTGAGCATGGCTAGTCTAGTGAAGAGAAGGACCAAGGGAGACATGAGAGTAGTATTCCAATATTTGAGGGGCTGCTACAAAGAAGACTTGCCTCTTCCGCAAGTGTCTGAAGACACATTTATTCCATCTAGCCGGCCTAGCGTAACCTCCTTGACTATTAGATAGTTTTAAATTTGGGAATTTTAATTCGGTTTTAGCACAGTTTTTACTAGAATAAGTTTTTAAAATTTTATATGTTTTGTATGTATTTTAACATTCCTGTGCGCCGCCCTGGGTTCGCTTGGAGAAGGGCGGGATATAAATTCAATAAAATAAAAATAAATAAATAAATAAAATAAGAGGGAGTCAAGATATTCTCCAGAGAGGAGGAGCTATTCTCCAAAGCACCCAAAGTCCAGACAAGAAATAATGGATGGAAACTGACCAAGGACAGATTCAACCTGGAAATAAGGAGGAATTTCCTGACAGTGAGAACAATGGAACCAATGGAACAGAAGTTGCCTTCAGAAGTTGTGGGAGCTTCATCACTGGAGGCTTTCAAGAAGAGACTGGACTCCCTTTGTCAGAAAGAGTGTAGGGTCTCCTGCTTGAGCAGGGGGGTTGGACTAGATGACCTACAAGCTCCCTTCCAACTCTGTTAATCTATTAAATCTGTTAATCTCCTGCGAATTACCTGACGCTTCCTGGGAGATTCCCACATGTTGATATCTAAATGATGATGTTTATGGTTTGACATCTTTAGGAGATATTAAAGATTGACAGACACAATCTTCTTTTCCCGAGAACAAATGTTGTTGTTGGTTTTTTTGCTTTCTCCTTGTCTAAACAGCCTGATGATTGGCAGGAAGGAAATGTTTGGGGCTCCGCCAAGCAACCCGAGCATATTTAATATTGCAAATATTTGCAGGTCTTACCATGATATTCAATGTTTGGTTGTGGAGGTCTCCAACAAGTTGTCTTCAGCTCAAATGGGAGAATCTGTCAACAAAAGACCAAAAAAAATATATGTAGGCGTTTGGATGTGTGTGATACAATACAATAGTAGAGTTGGAAAGGACCTTGTAGGTCTTCTAGTCCAACCCCCTGTGTGGGCAGGAACCTTATACCATTTCAGACAAATGGCTATCTAACATCTTCTTAAAGACTTCCAGGGTTGGGGCATTCACAACTTCTGGAGGCAAGCTGTTCCAGAGGTTAATTGTTCTCACTGTCAGGAAATTTCTCCTTAGTTCTAAGTTGCTTCTCTCCTTGATTAGTTTCCACCCATTGCTTCTTGTCCTGCCCCCAGGTGCCTTGGAGAATAGTTTGACTCCCTCTTCTTTGTGGCACCCTCTGAGATATTGGAACACTGCTATCATGTCTCCCCTGGTCCTTCTCTTCATCAAACTAGACAGATCCAGCTCCTGCAACCGTTCTTCATATGTTTTAGTCTCCAGTCCCCTAATCCTCTTGGTTGCTCTTCTCTGCACTCTTTCCAGAGTCTCCACGTCTTTTCTACATTGTGGCGACCAAAACTGTATGCAGTAATTCAAGTGTGGCCTTACCAAGGCACTATACAGTGGCATTAACATACAGTGGCATTAACATACAGTGGCATTAAATAGCCATAGGAGCAAGAATACAGGAAGTCCTTGCCTTATGACCCCAATTAAGCCGCAAATTTCCATTGGTAAGCAAGACAGTTCTTAAGGGAGGGGTTTTGCCCCATTTTACGACTTTTCTTGCCACTGTTGTTAAGTGAATCAGCGCGGTTGTTAAATAAGTAACACAGCTGTTAAGTGAATCTGGCTTTCCCACTGACTGGCTTGTCAGAAGGTCGCAAAAGGGGATCCTGTGACCCTGGGACCCCGTTGTTCTGACCGAAGCTTCCCGAGAGCATGAAGCAGACTCCTGGTCCCAACAAAAAAACCCTTTTATGAATTGACTGTGAATTCTGCTCATTCACATCCAGCAAAGTCTTTCGAGGGAGGATTTACAGTCACAGACCTTATCTGGTTTGGAGAGCTGCCAGGCTGATATCTGCAGAACTTGGCAAGGAGTCTCGGAGAGTCACGAGCCAATGAAGCGAACTAATGGTCTCCTGCAAACTCCACTCCCCTTTCGCTCCTCTTTTATTTCCTCTGGGAGGGGCCATTCATTGTCCACCTGTGTCCTTACTCCCAAGTCGACCCCTGTTCTTCAGCTGTTCCCTTCATCTGGCAACTCTGCGCATGCGCACACTGGGAACAGGCTGCAGCTGTTCCACTGCTCCACTGATGGCAGCTGATAACTGTCAGATGGCCCTGGCCTCATCTCTGCCTCCGACACAGAGCCCTCATCCGAGCCTTCCCCAGACTCCAGGACTGGCCCATCTTCCTCCCCAACCTCCTCACTGTCCGAATCTGCTGTCAGCTCTGCTGGCCGCTGGCGGGCCACAACAACCATCATAAATAGGAGCTAGTTGGCAAAAATCTGAATTTGGATCATGTGACTGTGCGGAGGGTGCAACAATTGTAAGTGTGAAAAACAATGGTGCTGCTTTTTCGTTGCCGTTGTAACTTCGAACTAACTACCTGTAAATAAATCGCCATGGCAAAGTTAATGATGAAAACGGCTAAATTAGGCATGGACTTTTCGGTCTTCCCCCATCTTCACAATGGATTTGCCCACAGCCCTGATTGAATAGAAGCATTGAATTTTCATGAATGCAATTTCAACCATCTAACTAAGCAGGAACAACAGATCATGCAAGGTTAGTTTTAATAAAGAGCATTAAAAAACATTTTTTTTAAAGGTCAATGCAGGGAATGAAGATTAGATGACCAATCTTAGATTAATTATATATATATATGTGTGTGTGTGTGTGTGTGTGTGTGTGTGTTAGATTTTTAAGGGCTGAAAATAGAGAGGGATGACGTTAAGTCTCCTCCCCTTAAAGGGACCCTGAACAGGAGCTGTGATAATATTCTCTCATATATATATAGTCTAGTGGCAATTACAACTGCCTCAAATGTAACACTTCCCTGGTTCGAATCCCAGTAAGGGTGTGGCTAGCTGATGAGAGCTAAATAGCTCGAAAGAGATCTATCCTAGTCTCCCTGGTTTATTTATTGATCAATTCAAAAACCAAACATACATATACACACACACACAAGGGAGGAAGCAACAACTGCCTTACATGTAAAATGACCCAGGTTCAAATCCCAGTAAGGGTATGGCTAGCTGATGAGAGCTAAATAGCTTGAAATAGATCTATACTTGTCTGCCTTGTTTATTTATTTATTACTTAATTAAATTTTCTTTAAGAGGTTGCCTGGTTCTGGGCAAGGAGAGTAATTTCTTCTGCTGGGAGTTTTTTTTTTCTCAAGCTCAAAAAATTACATGGCGCCTTTTACAAAAAGTTTAAATAATAACGATTCAATAATACCTTGTAAAACACAGGCTAGATTCGGACTCGAGATCTCTCTACCCCAAAAAGCTTTGGATGGAGCCTCAGATCTTGTCAAAAAAAAACAAAAAACCAACAACCTACAGCTGAATTTTTAATTTTCTTTTTAATGCGGCAGAAGGGGAAAGTGATTAAATACGTGGGGATGATTATATTAACTGCACTTAATTAATGTAATTGCTTTTTAATTAAAAGTTAATCTAAATTACATGGAAGGAAATTTAGTTTTGGTCCAGGTCTTACTACTTTATCTTGACCTTGTCTGCTTCTTTGGAAAGGGATCGACTTGAGTATCATTCAATAGTCATGCCTAGGGTGGACTCGGGGGGCCAGGACCCACTACTCTTAAGAAAACCTACTCTATATTATGAAGAATTCTTCTTTTTCCAAAACCTAACCATGACGGCACCAGATACAATACAATACAATACAATACAATAGCAGAGTTGGAAGGGACCTTGTAGGTCTTCTAGTCCAACCCCCTGCGTGGGCAGGAACCTTATACCATTTCAGACAAATGGCTATCTAACATCTTCTTAAAGACTTCCAGGGTTGGGGCATTCACAACTTCTGGAGGCAAGCTGTTCCAGAGGTTAATTGTTCTAACTGTCAGGAAATACTTACAACATATGTTTAGCAACCGTTCAGAGGTACAAACAAAGCCCGTTCTCAATTAGAATAGAGCTGGAAGGGACCTTAGAGGTCTTCTAGTCCAGGCCCCTGCTCAAGCAGGAGACCCAATACCAGTGATAGCTAATCCTGCGTGCTGAAAGTGTGTGCACGCACTTCCTCCCACTTCCTCCTTTTTTTTATTTTTCCTTCCTTCCTTCCTTCCTTCCTTCCTTCCTTCCTTCCTTCCTTCCTTCCTTCCTTCCTTCCTCCTTCCCTTCCCTTCCCTCTTTCTTCTCATTTCTTTTGCTCTGTGGCCTAGAGGTGGAGCTCTCGCCTCCCAATCAGGAGGTTGTGAGTTCAATCCTAGGTAGAGGCAGAGGTAGGGTCTCCTGCTTGGGCAGGGGGGTTGGACTAGATGACCTGCAAGGTCCCTTCCAAAACTCTGTTAATCTGTTAAAATGTAGCTGTTTGGGCTACAGAAGAACTCAGGTCTTTTCTCAAGAGGACAAGAAAAGAAAAGACAGTTTGAAAGAAGAGTAAAAAAATAAAAGAGAAGGGAGAAAGTTCTCTTCTATGGAAGAAAAAGGAGAAAAAAAGATAAAAGCCCTGCTTGATCCAGCATAAAAGGGACAGGCTACAACATGCTGCCAGTTATGCTTCGTGAAGCCAGTGCCATCAAAGTGAATGGGAGCTATCCAGGAATGCTGCTGAGCTCTTGGGCAGCTCCCATTCGCACCCATGGAATTTTACATGCTCCGCAGAACTTCCTGGCAGTTTTTGGTTGAAAGAAAGAAAGAGAGAGAGAGAGAGAGAGAGAGAGAGAGAGAGAGAGAGAGAGAGAGAGAGAGAGAGAGAGAGAGAAAGACAGAGAGAGAGAGAGAGAAAGAAGGAAAGAGAGAGAAAGAGAGAGAGAGAGAGAGAGAGAAAGAAAGAAAGAAAAAAAGAAAGAAAGACCCACAGAGAGAGAAAGAGAGAGAGAGACAGAGAGAGAGAGAGAGAGAAAGAAAGAAAGAGAGAGAGAGGGAGAGAGAAAGAAAGAAAGAGAGAGAGAGGGAGAGAGAAAGAAAGAAAGAGAGAGAGAGAGAGAGAGAGAGAGAAAGAAAGAGAGAGAGAGGGAGAGAGAAAGAAAGAAAGAGAGAGGGGGGGAGAGAGAAAGAAAGAGAGAGAGAGAGAGAAACAAAGAAAGAAAGAGAAAGAAAGAAAGAAAGAAAGAAAGAAAGAAAGAAAGAAAGAAAGAAAGAAAGAAAGAAGTGAGGAGCAGAATGCTTTACAGCAGGGGTGCCCAACCTTTGCAACTTTAAGTCTGAAGGACTTCAGCTCCTAGACTTCTCCAGCCAGCAAAGCTAGGAGCTGAAGTCCTTCAGACTTAAAGTTGCAAAGGTTGGGGATCCCTGCTTTACAGTTCAATCCAAACCCATTGAACCCTACTAGAAAGAGGGAGTTGGAGGGGTTGCAGTGGTCCGTGGACTTCAACATAAAAATTAGCACCAGATAGTAAAAGGAGAGAGAGGTTGGAGGGAATTGAAAAGAGAACCTCCTGTTGGGGAAACTGGCAGAAGGAGAAGCACTTCAAAGGGAGAACAAGTCCTTGTCAGGAACGTGGAGTTTTTATGCAAAAGCACGGTTGTAAAAGCAGCTGTTTTATAACAAAACACATAACTAATGTACTAATTCAGGACATCGTTCTCTGTCAACACAGCTCATCAAAGGAAACCGGCTAAGCCCGATTTCACAGGAATCTCCCCAAAGTGGCAGCTTCTGCCTGGGAAAAAAACAAATTCGGCTCAAAGGCATTCAAGAAGAGTCAGACCACGCCCTCTTTGTGCTTACGCAACGAGTCCATGCTAATTCCCTGTTTGATGCCTCCTTCAATTTTTCCAGTTGCTCTCCAGCAACGTATGGCCAAGAGAGGAACTTGTCTTCAAAATAAATTGGGGTTTGGAAATATATATATAGTAGAGAATTGAACTATTTGATTGCAAATGTGTTAACAGCGGCTAGAATTGTATTTGCCAAAAACTGGAAAAATGAGAACATACCAAACGCAGGAGGTATTCAGAAAATAATGGAATGGGCTGAAATGATTAAATTGACATTTGAAATTAGAGAACAAGAAGACAAACAATTTTATAAGATATGGGACTTATTTTATCAGTGGCTAGATTAAAAAAAAACAAGGAAAATGAAGACTGTAAGAGAATTTCACAATATAAGGATAATAACGATACAGAATATAATATAAAGATGTATTATTATTATTGGATTGATCTAGGATGATTATAATGAATTGTTATAACGTAAATGAATTTAAAATCTGGAATATTTTGTATAAAATGAAGGAATAATAGTTATAGTCAAATAAACAATGTGTAATGGTAATAACGTATACATATATATTAGATGGATATTTCATTTTTTTCATTTCATTTTATTGGATTTATATACCGCCCCAATGTCCCCAAAGGGACTCGGGGCGGTGCACAGGAAAAGTTAAAACACAAATAAGACCATACAAAAAATAAATACATCCTAAAATCACTAAAATCCAATTAAATTTGATAATACCGGTGCTAAAATCAATTAAAAACCCCTTATACAAATTTAATTTAATTTAAAATCAGTCACTAATATAGTCTCGGAGGTTAAGCCAGGCCAGCCAAGTGAAAGAAATGAATCTTTAGATGTTTGCGGAAGAGTCGCAGGTCCGTGATGTTTCTAAGATCATGGGGTAGCTCGTTCCAGAGGGCAGGGCCCACCACAGAGAAGGCTCTTCCCCTGGGCGTTGCGAGCAGGCATTGCCCAGCCATAGGCACCCGGAGAAGACCCTCTCTGTGGGAGCGGATCGGTCGAAGGGATGTATGGGGTAAGAGGCGGTCTTGCAGATAACTAGGACCTGTGCCATGCAGCGCTTTAAAGATGATAATCAACACCTTGAAGCACACCCGAAAAACCACAGGCAGCCAGTGCAGCTCGCGCAGGAGAGGTGTTATATGGGAATGCCGCGAGGCTCCCAAGATCCCCCGCATAATATGAGATCTTATATAAATTGTAAGCGGGACTATGGAAAAGATGCACAAAAGTCTTGCAACCAATCGACACACACTGTATGTAACTGAAGATGGTTTTATCTTTTATGTTTTGTTCTTGTGTGTCTGTCTAAAAATCATTTTTTAAAAACAAATAAATAAATTGGGGTTTAAAGAAGTAGGGCGAGGGATCAAGAAGAGAAAGCTGTTTGCATTTCAAAGACCTCAGAAGGAACTCTTATATGCCGTCCCAACCTGTAGGGACCTTTCCGATTCTGAATCTCGTCTAAATCTCTTGAAAAGAATTTCTTCTGCTGCTCTCAGCATCTCAGAAAGGAACGGCTGTTGATATAGTTACCTTAAGAGAACAGGAAACCCACCTTAGTGCGCCGTTCTCCAAATCTGACATGACAGGGCTAGATCAAAAGCTGCACACGGAAAGGGGAATTCTACAATTCAAACAGTCTATGGGAAGACAGGGAGGGAAGACACGAGTCATGTTTAATAATGCATCGCTCTTAATACGGCAAAATACGTTGTAGTCTAAAGCTTTTTAAATATTTACCCAAGAAGGGACACAAACAGGTAAGGAAGGATGTGAAGCTCCATCAAAACTAACAGGCTTCTGTGGCCTAGAGGTGGAGCTCTCGCCTCTCAATCAGGAGGTTGTGAGTTCAATCCTAAGTGGAGGCAGGGTCTCCTGCTTGGGCAGGGGGTTGGACTAGATGACCTGCAAGGTCCCTTCCAACTCTGTTAATCTGTTAACTACAGTCTGAATTTCACACACACACACACACACACACACCCATCGTTCTCAGACCTGGAAAAATGCAGCATCCTTCACTTAATCCTCCAAGGAAAGATTGGAGGCAGAGAAGGTCCAGGCAGAAGAAGAACAATCATGGCTTCAAAACCTAAGGGACTGGTTTGGATAAAACTCCGCAGCACTTTTTCGTGCAGCTGTTGATAAAAATAGGATCGCCAACATGATGGCCAACGTGCAATGACGGATATGGCACAAGAAGAAGAAGAAATATCATTATAGCCAAATGGCTGGGGAATTCTGGGGGCTGAAGTTCACATCTGTGGCAAATGCCCCGACTGGAGCACCTCCCACTTAATTCTCAGGAACTCTCAGCATCTGGCAAAGAAACTTAGTTGAGCGAATCCAAAGAGAGAGAGAGAGAGAGGGTCTTCCCTTTGTTTGAGAAATGTCCTTTCTGGTCCCTCCCACGCTCTTCTTGTTTTGGCATCCAGCTAAGATCCACATCCTTTCCCAGGCACAGGGACACAGATCCCTGCTGGTCTTTCCAAAGCAGGTTAAAAGGAAAGTCTTCCGGAAGATCTTTTCAGTGACTTTAGAGAGCACCCTACTAGGATGATATTCCAAGCGAATGGTTTTAAATACAAGTTCTAACTGTTTTGATTATCGTTGTACCACTCCATTATGAATCCTTACCTCCTTGTAAACTGCCAAAAGGCATGACTGCAATGGGTTAAAAAAATATAACCAATCAATTAAATAACCAGTGGTTACAGTTTACGGTTTATTGGATTTATATACCGCTCCTGTCTCCAGATGGACTCAGGGCGATGCACAGGGAATTAAAACACCACGATAGCAACAATACATACAATACAATAATAAAATAAGATTAAATTAGAATATCCTGTGCTAAAAATTAAGCTAAAAATATTAAAATCTCAACCAATCCCCTAAAAATCCCAGTTCTAAAATCTAAGCTAAAATATAGGCAAAATTTAACTCTAAGCAAGGCCAGCAAGGTGGAATAAGTGCATTTTTAATGAGTGGCGGAAAAGGCGAAGGTCCGTGATGGTACGAAATTCAGGGGGTAGGTCACTCCAGAGGGTTGGACCCACCACAGAGAAGGCTCTTCCCCTGGGCGTCGCCAGCCGGCATTGACCAGTGGTGTGTGTGTGTCTGTGTGTGTCTGTGTGTGTGTGTGTGTGTTTAAGGGTTTTGTCAAAGCACCTGGTATGCTCAAATATGGGAGGGAGCATACTGCTTCCCTTTAATCATTCCCCTGGCTCAGCTGATAAGGGAGGAGAGCTTGTGGCTTAGAGGTTAACATAACTGCCTAGCATGTAAAAACAGCCCAAGTTGGAATTCCCGTAAGAGTATGGCTAGCTGATGAGAGCTAAATAGCTTGAAATAGATCTATGCTAATCTTGCTTCATTTATTTATCAGCAAAAACGCAACACGCATGTATGTATACACTTACATACATCCTAAAGAGGAAACTCAAAGACTTTGGCCACCTGATGAGAAGGAAGGACTCCCTGGAGAAGAGCCTCATGCTGGGAAGGATGGAGGGCAAAAGAAGAAAGGGATGGCAGAGAATGTGGTGGCTGGATGGAGTCACTGAAGCCATATCTATCTATCTATCTATCTATCTATCTATCTATCTATCTATCTATCTATCTATCTATCTATCTATCTATCTATCTATCTATCGTATCTATCATCTTCTGAAACTCAAGAACTTTGGCCACCTAATGAGAAGGAAGGACTCCTTGGAGAAGAGCCTCATGCTGGGAAGGATGGAGGGCAAAAGAAGAAAGGGATGGCAGAGAATGTGGTGGCTGGATGGAGTCACTGAAGCCATCTCTATCTATCTATCTATCTATCTATCTATCTATCTATCTATCTATCTATCTATCTATCTATCTATCTAATCTATCATCTTCTGAAACTCAAGAACTTTGGCCACCTAATGAGAAGGAAGGACTCCCTGGAGAAGAGCCTCATGCTGGGAAAGATGGAGGGCAAAAGAAGAAGGGGACGACAAAGAATGAGGTGGCTGGATGAAGTCACCAAAGCAGTGAGCTTAAATGGATTCCAGAGGATGATAGAGGACAGGAAGGCCTGGGGAAACACTGTCTATGGAGTCGCAATGGCTCGGAGATGACTTCACAAATAACAACAACAACAACAACAACAACAACAAACTAATAGAGCTGGACAGGAGGAAGACTTGTGCAAAACCCCATCCCACCTCCACTCAACAAATCCCAGTTTGCAAAATGACAATATTTCTGAAAGCGAAATAGAAACAGATAGCTATTTTGTTTGATCTGCCTTGATAGGCACTTAGCTGGAAGACTCTTATGCGGAAGTGCTGCAAAATTCAGTATTAACTTTATGTTTTTGACCCTTTGTCATTGTTTCCTCCTTAACCCCTTGGCCTCTGGGAGAGTGGCCAGAATGAATATTTTATGTTTGTTCATTTAATTACATAAATGTATGCAGCCTTTGATTTATGATCCGTGCGAGTCCACGTGCTGTATCAAACAAACGCTTGGACTGATGCATTAGCCGCGTAGAACAAAAATCCAGGAAAAAAATATTAACTCATCCGTTGTTTGTCTTCTTTTATTGCAGACCGACCTCTCCCATTATAATTTCTAAGCCATTACCATGGCCGGGAATGGGGAGCAGGTGGTTCCCACATTCGTTTGAAAGTTTGACTACCTTAACTACGTATGTATGATGTTATTGGAAGCTAAATTGACATTAAAGTATGACAGAGATGTTAACATCCAATTAAAAAACTAATACCTTGTTTCCCCGAAAATAAGACCTCCCTGGATAATAAGCCCAATCGAGCTTTTGAGCGCATGTTTACAGTTTACAGATTATTGGATTTATATACCGCTCTTGTCTCCAGATGGACTCAGGGCGGTGCACAGGGAATTAGAATACCACGACAATAACAATAAATGGAATACAACAATAAAATAGGATTAAATTAGAATAACCTGTGATAAAAATTAAACTAAAAACATTAAAATCTCAGCCAATCCACTAAAAATATCCTCAAATCTAAAATCTAAACTAAAATATGGACGAAAATCTAACTCTAAGCTAGGCCAGCTAGGTGGAAAAAGTGCATTTTTAATGAGCGGCGAAAAAGGCGAAGGTCCATGATGGTACGAAGTTTGGGGGGTAGGCCATTCCAGAGGGTCGGACCCACCACAGAGAAGGCCCTTCCCCTGGGCGCCGCCAACCGGCATTGACCGGCTGATGGCACCCTGAGGAGGCCCTCCCTGTGGGAGCGGACCGGTTGAAGGGAAGTATGTGGTAGGAGACGGTCCTGCAAATAACTAGGCCCTATGCCATAGAGCGTCTTAAAGATGGTCATGTGCTAAAATAAGCCCTCCCCTCAAAATAAGCCCTCCCCGTGCATCCCCGGATGGTCCCCACCATTTCCTTGGGGGAGGGGAGAACATGCCCCACATGCCCCACAAGTACTTGCCATCCATGGGGTCCAACTTCATGGAGGCTGCTACCACAAATCCTAGCTACCGTGTCACTGGTGGGTTGCAGGCGGTACACTCCAATAGGGTGTACCGGAGCCTGCCCAGAGCACCAGATACCATTCCAGTACGGTGCTCCGGAGGGCCCGCCCACCTGCCCTCCTGAGTTCCATACCAGTCTTTTAAGTCTTTGGCGATTCCACGCATGGCGCGTAGAGCGCCTGCATGATTCTCCGCTGAGCAGCTGGAGCGTCACGGAGGCTCGTGGAGGAGCTAAAACATCTGTGCGCACTGCACACGTCCACTAGGATGCCACCAGGCCCATTCCAACCATACCGGTTGGAACAGGATTCGGAACCCACCACTGTACAGCGCCCCTTCTCTTAGTGGCAGCCGCAAAAAGAGCAGCAGGCCCAGAAACGCTAGGGCTGGCAAGAGTGTGCCAGAAACAGACAGAACTTCCGGCCCTCTCTGGATCAGCTGATCTGATCGCGGGTCGCGGGATAAGGTTAAGGGACCTCCTGCACCTCAAAAATAATAAGACCTTTCCCCAAATAAGGCCAAGTGCATATTTCAGGGGTGAAAAGAAAATATGACCCTGTCTTATTTTCGGGGAAACACAGTGCTTTCCTATAAAAAACTCGGAGTATGTTCCTCATAATAAGAGGGTATTTTCTGTTAGCAAAATCCAATTACGTTATTCCTTGGTCATGATGTGAGGAGAACATCCACCAGACGTGTGAGCAAGACAAATAAATGCCAATCCTTTAATGTGTGGGGAAGAAAGAAACTTGGAAGAATAGAGATGGTGAATTCTCTGTATCCAGAAAAGATACAAATAAATCAACTGAGAGTATTCAGTAGAATACATAGACGTGGGCATATCAACTTTGACAACTTTAAGACTTGTGGACTTCAACTCCCAGAATTCCTCAGCCAGCCATGGGACCTGAAGTCTTAATTTAATTTAATTTAATTTATTAAATTTCTATACCGCCCTTCTCCCTTCCGGGACTCAGGGTGGTCTTAAGGTTCTCAAGCTTGGCTGAGGAATTCTGGGAGTTGAAGTCCACAAGTCTTAAAGTTCCCAAGGTTGGAGACTCCACCATACCCCTGATCTAGAGGATAAAAGAAGGAAACCCTCAAAGGAGAGAAATGGACAAGGCCATAGAGATTGGCCTTCTTCCAAGAGAATTCAATGACCACCTAACTGTGGACTTCTAGACCAGGGGTCTCCAACCTTTGCAACTTTAAGTCTGAAGGACTTCAGCTCCCAGAATTCTCCAGCCAGCAAAGGTTGGAGACCCCTGTTCTAGAATCTCTCTAAGGTTTTAGAGAGAAGCTTTTCCATCAATCAGGCGATGCTAATATGGGACTTCTTATTTGCATTTATTTATTTAGCGTCTGGCATATCATACAAGGAGTTGCAGTATTAATACTTCACCTAGATTAAAAACACAGTGAAATATGAATGTTAAAAAGATCTATATTCAGATACCAATACGCCTAGGCTATCTAATCACTGAAGCACAGCATCGTTAATGAGGAAAAAAAAAATCAGATACTAGACCGGTATATAGCCTCAGTTTACAGCCGGTCACAATCTGATCTAGAGTTTGATGTGTGACCCCCACAGTCACATTGGGAGAGGATACTATGTCCCATTTATAATCCTGGCAGAGGCCATGTAAGGTACGAATCCTATTCAGGATTGTCCATTGCTGGCGTGGTAGTTCAAAACGTGGCACCTTTTTGTTTGCAAACTTAGTACTGTATCCTTGAGCCACACTTCATTCTCAGCCTTACTCCATGAGGACAAGTTGCCAAGAAGAGCTGGGATGAAGAACAATGATGATACTGCCTTTGTTGTGAAGTTGTGTCCGACCCATTATGGCTTCATGGACAACGTTCCTCCTGGCCTTCCCATTCTCTACCATCTCCCGGAGTCCATTTGAGCTCACGCCGACTGCTTCAGTGACTCCATCCAGCCACTTCATTCTCTGTCGTCCCTTTCTTCTTTTGCCCTCCATCGTTCCCAGCATGAGGCTCTTCTCCAGGGAGTCCTTCCTTCTCATTAGGTGGCCAAAGTATTTGAGTTTCCTCTTCAGGATCTGGCCTTCTAAAGAGCAGTCAGGGTTGATCTCCTCTAGGGCTGACCGGTTGGATCGCCTTGCAGTCCAAGAGACTCAATGCAGGAGTCTTCTCCAGCACCTCCATTCTTTTGCGCTCAGCCTTTCTTATGGTCCAGCTTTCACAGCCATCCATTGCAACTGAGAAACCAGAGCCTTGACTATGCGCACACTGGTTGGCAGGGTGATGTCTCTGATACTCCCTACTGAATCCAAAAGAGACTTCTCTGTATTTTAAAGTGAGTTTGTCTCTTTGCTTTTTCTTTTTTCACATACAAATGAAAAAAAAAAGACAGATATTCCACACGGGCTCTTGCCTTAAAATATATTTTGCAATCTCATACGGTCATAATGGCTTTATAAATTAGTAATGCAGCATTAATATGCGATGACTGGTTTCCCATTCCTGCACCTCCATAGGTTGTGGATCATTTCTTTCAAGCACAGGGCTCTGGGATTTAATGAAATAGCAAATGTGGTTTTCACTCCCTTAAAATAGATGCCTCCACAGGTCACATCTAGACCAGGGGTCTCCAACCTTTGCAACTTTAAGTCTGAAGGACTTCAGCTCCCAGAATTCTCCAGCCAGCAAAGCTGGCTGGAGAAGTCTGGGAGCTAAAGTCCTTCAGACTTAAAGTTGCAAAGGTTGGAGATCCCTGATCTAGACAACCTGAAACAGGATAGGCAGGGAGGAAATTGCTGGACAAAGTCAGGGTCCTCCGGTTGAGTTTTGACTCTGGTCCAGTTGTCTGTTGACATATAGCACCCAATAGCCAACACGTGAGAAAATGTAAAACTTAACAGGAAGTCTTAAATCCAGTGTTTTTTGCAAGCTGGGCAATTTCAAGGCATGCAGACTTCATGTCCCAGACTTCCCTAGCCAGCAACGGCATTTCTGAGAATTCTGGGAGATGAAGTGCACATAGCTGGAATTGCCATGTCCCATATGATACTTCTGTGGCAGGGTCTCAAATTCATCTGAAGGAGAAACCAACCCCAATCTTCTCAGATTTTAGAAGAGGAAACTCAGAATCCAGAAGAAGAAAATAAGTAGACAAGCTTGGTTGTCCAATGATTACAGCACCCCTGGGTTCAAATCTTCAGTCAAATTATGACTTGAATTGGCTGATTTGGGATGAATGGGGATTACTGTGTGAATAAAAGGCATGGGAAGAATAACTAAACTGCCCCGCTTTACTTAAAGGGTGAATGGAGAGGAGGAGGAAGAGAAAGGAGGAGGAGAAGGAGGTCAAGGTAATGACAGTGTAATAGCTGACCAGCTGGTGTAAGGCTGCAAACCGAGATGATGACATGAGGATGAGTCAGCAGGGTTACTGCCACTTTAAGAACCTGTATATATAAGGGAGGCCATGTGAGGGCATATCTCTCTCATGTATCTCTCTCATGTTCTACCTTCATTGTAGTTCTTGCAGAGTTAAAGATTGATTGCTTGTCTAGTATTTGTGTGTGTGTCTCTCTCTCTCTCTCTGTGTATGTATGTATGTATGTATGTATGTAGGTATGTATGTAGGTATATATATATATATGTGTGTGTGTGTGTGTGTAAATGTGTGTGTGTGTTGTGTGTACACACAGTATTTCGCTCCTGGGTTGTCTCAAAGTAGTAATCACACTGTGTGCACTCTGACAGAGGAGGAGGAGGAGATAATATCATCCATTTCAATTCTAAATCTCCCTGAAAAATAGTTCACCTAACTTCCTTTAGGTTCTCTGCATTTAACTCCGTGAACATCTGGAGAATGGGGAAAGAAGAAACCAGGAGAGTAAAGGTCCACATGGCATTCTTCCCTGCGTGTGTTCAGGGGCTGCTGTGTCATTGCCTCCCCAGCCCAAACTTTCTCCACGGCTTCGTTGCACGTTCAGATCCCCGTGGTTTCATTTCCGTCTGAGCTTCAGACCCAACGAGCAGGCAAGGAGAGGAGATTTTAAAACACCCGTGGCTTTGCCAACAATTTAATCAGGATGAGATTGCCATGGCTGCTCTGCCTGTGTGGCCTTCCAGATACGTCACAGCTTTGCTGATTTTAATCAGGGGAGGGTGGGCTTTTTTTTTCTTACTCATTAGAATCCAAATCAGAGCAGAGCGAAGGTCTATCACTTGGCTTGCTCTGAGCTACAGCCGATAAGAAATCTTTAAACACAGCCTCTCATTATCTTTCGGGTGCAGATGTATTTGGCAGTTGCATCAAACAGGGCCTGCTCGTCTGTCAGCTGCTGACTTGTTTATTTTATTTATATACTCTCTCTCTCTCTCTGTGTGTGTAATCAGCTTCACTTAACAACCCCATAATCCCTTGCAAGGTAGCATCTGGGCAACTGGACGGAGCTAGCAGAGTGTTTTACTGGCCAGATGCCCTTCCTGTTGCCACTGTGGAGTTTTTTGCTCAGCAGATAAATTCTCAGTGCGCCCAGAGAAAGAAATATCTGCCTCTACCTAGGATTATTATTTATTGAATTTACCTAGGATTGAACTCACAGTCTCCTAATTGTCAGGCGAGAGCTCCTACCTCAAGGCCACTCACACACACACACACACACACACACACACACAATCTCACATCACTCCCCATGCACAGCTCTTCAGCAGGTAAGGTAGAGAAACGAAACAACCGAGGATGGAAATAAAGCATTTCATGGAGAAGAAACTATATCTTTTGGGGGAGATTCTTTTGCCCCCCCCCCCCGAGTTGACAAAGTCAGGTCAGCTCCCATCAGATCCCTGGAATCCAGCCAAAAGTAAGGATGCTGGGAATTGTAGTTCATGCGTCATATTAAAAATGGCAGGAATAGCCCTTAGAAGGATTGTAGGGGGTGGGGATCGCCAAAAACAAGCAAAAAACAGCCCATTTTTCATGAAAACAGGTCCATTTTTTGTCAAAAAAAAGAGCATTAGGAAGCTTATAGAGTGCTCCTGGGGGCTTTGGGGCGGAGCAAAAGTGAGCAAAACATGCCCCATTTTTGGCTCATTTCTGCCCTCCCCAGCCCTCAGGAGCTCCCTGAAAGCCTCCTAAAGGATATGCACGCCCATTTTGGTGAAGGGGGCGGGGTTTCAGGAGGCAAAAAATGCTGCATTCAGTGTATAAGACGCACCCAGATTTTCACCCTCTTTTTTGAGGGGGAAAAAGGTGCGTCTTATACTCTGAAAAATACGGGACTTATTTTTTTCAAAGGGATGGTAAAAGGAAACAAAACGAGAAACACTCCAATGCAATGCCCAGATTTAGTTCATTGTCTAACTTGGCTCTGGAGCGCTAACTCAATTGCTGGTGTTGCTTAAAACGCAGGCCCCATAAACCAAAGTTGGCTCAAGAGCCCTGCTATTTATCCTCTCAAACGGGAAACAAGCAGCCCAATCATCTCTCCAACATGTAGAAGCCTTGGTCACTTCCATGTTCAGGACCGCATTGTCAGGTTTTGTATCAAGGCCGTATTCAGCTTCCCCAGCTTTTAAAAATAAACATTTAGAAAAAAAATAAGTCGCCAGCTGTTTTCTTAGGTTGGACTTGGCAGTCGCTTGCAGAACAGAATAAATACTAGCTTCTGGGTGTGGAAGTAGAAAGTACAAATTACACTCATGTCCATACACACTTCCACAGAAGCGAACAAAGACGTTTTCTCGACCTGCAGCAAAATCTATGGAATGGAATGGAATGGAATGGAATGGAATAGAATAGAATAGAATAGTTGGAAGGGATCTTGGGGGTCTTCAACTCCCTGCCTAGGCAGGAAACCCTACACCACTTCAGACAAATGGCTACCCAACATCTTCTTAAAGACTTCCAGTGTTGGAGCATTCACAACTTCTGGAGGCAAGTTGTTCCATGGATTAATTGTTCTAACTGTCACAAAATTTCTCCTCAGTTCTAAGTTGCTTCTCTCCTTGATTACTTTCCACCCATTGCTTCTTGTCCTGCCCCCAGGTGCTTTGGAGAATAGTTTGACTCCCTCTGGTTTGTGGCAGCCCCTGAGATATTGGAAGACTTCCATTATGTCTCTCCTAGTTCTTCTTTTCATCAGACTAGACATACCCAGTGTCTAGAATAGAATAAAATAGAATAGAATAGAATAGAATAGAATTCTTTATTGGCCAAGTGTGATTTGACACACAAGGAATTTGTCTTTGGTGCGATAGGAACAATGAGAAGACTAATAGTAATAATAATGCAGCCTTAGTGAATAGTTTAACAATGGTGAGGGAATTATTTGTTTGAGGGAGAAACAACTCTAGATTTAAACTTAATGATCCATACCAAAACCAACATCTTCTTTCTAGCAAACTTCGGCTCTCATTGACCCAAATGCTGTTGAGATTCAATTCAATTTGATTTGGTTTATTATATACCATCATAGACCAAAGACCAGAAGAATTTTTTTTGAAAAAACACTCAATTAAACATTCT
The DNA here is from genome assembly GCA_039707465.1 of Rhabdophis nuchalis. Classification (NCBI taxonomy): domain Eukaryota; kingdom Metazoa; phylum Chordata; class Lepidosauria; order Squamata; family Natricidae; genus Rhabdophis; species Rhabdophis nuchalis. Next base: position 7,444,291 of record CM077659.1, on the reverse strand, counting down.
GGGATAAAATAATAAACAACAGATGAAATCGTTGATAAAATCAAATCTGTCAATTACACATGGTCTAACTATACTAAAATAACAATCCATAAATGGTGAGGCCCATAAGTCAGTTTAATGCTAAAATGCAAAGGAATAAGCAGTGCAAAGGGTTTAGCATTAGCACTTAGACTTATATACAGCTTCACAGTGCTTTGCAGTGTGTGTTTGTGTTTGTGTGTTCCAGCATAACTCTGGAATGCCTGGGCTGTTAAGGAGAGCAAGTGCAGCATCCTAGAACAGCAATTGTCAGTTCTTTCACAGCTTCCTCTGGAAAGCCAGCCGTGACGTTCGCCCTCCAGTGGACCAATGGGGAAGTGCCTGATGTATTTGGGACAAAGGGCCAGGATGGTAGACAGGGTGGAAAAGAGGAGTGCATGAGAGGGGGAAGGGAGAGGGCAGGATGGGCATGGAAGTAGGGGGAAGAAAGACACCTCTCAATGGCTCCCGGTCAGACAAACGCTTTGACGTCTACAAATACCCAGGCAACGGCGGGTTATCAGCTGATAAATAGATAAAAATTAAAGATTCAGGAGACACATCTGTTTAATGACAGGTGTTGGCCACTGCTGGTCAAAGGGCTTGAAAAGAATTCCCTCATCCGATTCTGTAAGTTAGCCTTTTGCAGATCTGATGGTGCAAAAAAACAACAACCCCAAACCCTCATCTGCTGAAATTACAGCTGCTTATAACAAATGCATAACTGTGGAATTCATTAGTTTAAGGCTTGTTTGCAATGCAAAATTACATTATTAATGACCTATAAAAAAAATAACATCGGGCTTGGCGGAAGGGGAAAAAAAAAAGCTTTGAAAAATATGCAGGACAGCACACTAAATGATTGCATAGGATGCTGGACACTGAGTCATGAGTTTTGAGTAGGAATATATTACCATCCGGTTGCACGAATGTAATTATGCTGTCACTTAAGCCTGACTGATCACCTTTATGGTGCAGGGGAAGCCATGTGATCTGCCCGGTAACATAATCAGTCTTAAAATGTTCCTAAAATACACAAAGGGAAAGCAAGAGGCAAAAGAACAAATTATCTGACACAGAAGGCAGGAAAAACACATTTAAAAATGAAAATAGCTTTCCTAACAGATTGTTATTTGGAAGCAGATAAATGAGCAAAGCTGAGACGTGGTCTATATGTTGCCAGCGTTCTAATTAGGTTTCATTCCCCGCCCCGTTCAGCCGGGGAGTCGCTGGAAGTTTTTTCCGCTTATGAAAAATGTTCTCGCCGAATATTACAAAAAAAGAAGAAGAAGCAACGGCTGAATATAAGTCAGAGGTTTCCTAACAAACATCTTTGCCTGCTCATTTGAATGCTTGCTTTGATGATCCAACCACTTGGGGACGTTTCGCCAGAACCTTTGGCCTCTCATGGCTCCATGTTCTTTCTAACATGGCCCTCTCTGATCTCATGTTCTGACCGAGGCTTCCCAAGAGCATGCAGCAAACTCCTTGTCCTTGACAAAAACCACTTTTAATTAATTGGATCTGAATTCTGCTCATTCACATCCAGCAAAGTCTTTCAAGGGAGGATTTACAGTCACAGACCTTATCTGGCTTGGAGAGCCGAGACAGGCCGATATGCGCAAAACTTGATGCAAGGAGTCTCGGAGAGTCACGAACCAATGAAGCGAACTAATGGTCTCCTGCAAACTCCACTCCCCTTTCGCTCCCCTTTTCTTTCCTCTGGGAGGGGTGATTCATCGTCCACCTGTGGCCTTACTCCCAAGTCGACCCCTGTTTTTTTAGCTGTTCCCTTCGTCTGGCAACTCTGTGCATGCGCCCACTGGGAACAGGCTCCAGCTCTTCCTCTGCCTCATTGATATCTGACTCTGAAGGCAGCTGATAACTGGCCTATGGCTCTGGCCCCCTCTCTGCCTCCGACACAGAGCCCTCATCCGAGCCTTCCCCAGACTCCAGGACTGGCCCATCTTCCTCCCCAACCTCCTCATTGTCTGAATCTGCTACCAGCTCCACTGGCTGCTGGCAGGCCACAACATCTCAGGTGACAACAACCACAGCAGACAGTTTAAAAATGAAATAAGATAAACACACCATAGACTTCTAGAGATCTTCCAATATATATAATATTAGACTCTTTACCTCTCATTGGGCTTAAATCTCGGAACCAATTTGGAATAATGCACCACCGATATTTAGGGGCCAACCACCCTGAGTAACCTAAAAGAAATCCCATCAAGATATTAACAAAACATCTGGCTTAGTAGTTAGAGCAGGATTAGAGCAAGCTATTTCATTCTATCTCTAAGAATCACCTCGACTCAAGTAGACCTTTACTTAAAGGCACACCTGTTAGAATAATATCTCATAAATTTGCCAGGGTATTCTTGTAAATGTCTTATAAATACCGCCGCACATATTACCATTATTATGCTCGGTTATTTAAATCAGTGCTTAATAAAGTGAAGCTGGGTATGAATCATGGAATCTGAGATTCTAATTTTAAATTTATACTCTGAATGAATTATTAAGGCACCACGAAACTGATCTGCATGATGGGAAAAGGTGGGCAGGGATGCCTGACTAACGGAAGATCCATCTTTTCCTTTTCCTTGATTTAATACAAGTGATTTGACAATACAGGTGAATTTGTGCATTTTACCCTATACAGTCTGGACACATTTTGAAAATAAAGTCCCTTCTTCGAGCTAAATTAAAGCCAAAGAGCAACAGGGCAGTTCTGTCTTAATTTCCTTCTGCTGCAAAAGTTATGGCAAGCCCACCAGCTTTTTAAATCATTGTAACATTATTTCGATTGTGAATTAAGCATATTTCAAATTAAGCATGATGGCTTGGGGCCCCAATGTGGATATTCCCTGCTGGTTATGGTTGGTGCACTAGGAAGAAGTTCCCACCCTCACCCCATTTTATTCTGAGATATACTTAGTTATTTCTTAGATTTATGTAATAAAAAACATAATAGGTTTAAAGGTAATAACAGCTTTGTTTTTTAAACTTATTTAATCCCTGTTCATTTTAATATTTAATGTTTGTACAATTGGTAAACTGCCCGGAGTCATTTGACAATGAGATGGGTAGCATATAAATTTAACAAAAAAATAAATATATATTATGGAATAGATAGCAGAGGGAAAGCCCAAGATATATAGAGACATTAATACCTTATTTTTTTAACTGCAACACTGGTAGCTAATCAGCGACTAACGTTAACCTTAACTGCCACTCCAAATTGGCCAGTATCAAGGTTGAATCAAGTACATTGTCAGTAAAGTAGGAGTTAATTCTGTTTCTGAGCACAACAGCACAATTCCGAATTTTATGAATAGGCTATGTGGTTCCATAATTGCTATTTTCTGAAAATGCCCAGGACAATTCAGTGGAGAGAAGAGCAACAGAGATGATTAGGGGACTGGAGGCTAAAACATATGAAGAACAGTTGCAGGAACTGGGTATGTCTAGTTTAATGAAAAGAAGGACATGATAGCAGTCTTCCGATATCTCAGAGGGTGCCACAAAGAAGAGGGAGTCAAACTATTCTCCAAAGCACCTGAGGGCAGGACAAGAAGCAATGGGTGGAAAATAATCAAGGAGAGAAGCAACTTAAACTAAGGAGACATTTCCTGACAGTGAGAACAATGAATCAATGAAACAACTTGCCTCCAGAGGTTGTGAATGCTCAAACACTGGAAGTTTTTAAGAAGCGACTGGATAACCATTTGGCTGAAGTGGTGTAGGGTTTCCTGCCTGAGGGGGGGGTTGGACTAGAAGACCTCCAAGGTCCCTTCCAATTCTGTTATTCTGTTCTGTTCTACAAAACTGCAGTTATGTCTATCAGCCCCAAATGACTGTGATTTCCAGCCATTAAAAGCCATTTTAAACAGCCATTAAAAGAATGTTATATATAGAGAGAGAGTAGATAGCAAAACTGAGAGAGAGTTTAACATAGGTTAAGCAGAAGAAAACCAACCATGGACTGCTTCATGTTCGGGTTGTTTCGGCAAAGTATTTCTATCATTCATTTTGTATGCCATTCGATTTTTTTACAAATACATCTCAAATCTTGTTTACTGCTTATTATACTTTCCCCACGCCTTATGCTTCTGGATCACATTAGCACAAGATTGCTACAAGATCCACGGTGAATGGCATTTCCTAACATCTACGAGGAATTTGAAAAATAAACAAGGGATCCAGTGGTAGGATTCCATTTTTTTTACTACCAGTTCTGTGGGCATGGCTTGGTGGGCGTGGCTTGGTGGGGGTCATGTGACTGAGTGGGCATGGCCAATTCCACATGAGCGACAGCCAGAGGTGGTATTTGCCGGTTCGGTGAACCAGTTAAAGTTTTCGCTATCGGTTTGCTTGAACCGGTCCGAACCGGCTGAATACAACCTCGGAAGGGCTCCTTATTTAGGGGAATGCTACAACCCTCGAGTTAACTCTCTACAAAATCCACAATCTTTTCTGCACTACTAGTGAGAATGTCTGTTTTTTTTACCGTGCATCTTAAAAGCTGCTAGAAAATAAGGCTAAACTTTTTAAATGTTCGGTTCTGCGGCATCTAGGTTTCGAAAAGAGGCAGGGCTTACTTAAGTACAAGCATGTAAAGTATTCCCAGAAAATACTTTATATTCCGGTGGAGAGGTAAATTAAAACGGAATTAGCACAGGCTAAATATAAAATAGCTTTTCAGCCTGGATTCATTAATCTGCTTTATAAAAAGAAGAAGGAAAAGGCCTCCGAGCATGATGCATCTCCCATGGGCAGGCCTCTGCAATGGAAGTTACATGGATACACTTAACTAACAAAATAGACACAGCAATAAAGGGCAACGTTTACGGTCAGTGTTGGCTAACCTTCTTGGTCGTTGCGTGCCAAAATGACAATCCAAATGGCAATGCATGTGCACCACCACCACCCGCCACACCCTCGTACATGCAACACCCCCTAAGCATGAGCACACGCCCCCCTGTCCTGACGCATGCACGGGCATCTCTCGGAAAATCAGCTGGCTCGTGTGAGGCGCACGCACATGAGTGGTGGAACTAAACTGCAGCAACGGCTCACGTGCCCACAGAGAGGGCTGTGCATGCCAGCTATGGCACGCATGCCATAGTTTCGCCATCACGGTTTTAGGCCATTTTCAAACCCACGTAGGGTTAGGGTTAGGTCCCCGTGAACTCAGACAGAAAAATGGACACCGCCAATGGATTCACAGCTCATCGGAATGGTTAGGAGGGTGCAGACTTTTCCATCCCGTCGTTTCTACGTTTCCTGGTAAAATACATGGGAAATCCCCATGGGGGGAAAGCCCACTTAGGGTTAGGGTTAGCAAAGCAGAAGAGCCAGCGCTGTCTGAAGACGTCTCCGTGGTCATGTGGCTGGCATGACTCAACGCTGAAGGCGCACGGAACGCTGTTCCCTTCCCACCAAAGGTGGTTCCTATTTTTCTACTTGCATTTTTGACCTGCTTTCGAACTGCTAGATTTGCAGAAGCCGGGACAAGTCACGGGAGCTCCCTCCGTTACACGGCACTGGGGATTCTGAACTGCTGACCTTTCTGATCGACAAGCTCAGCATCTTAGCCACTGAGTCACTGTAACGTCCCTGTTAACGACCACTCTGATCTTCTTTCCCCAAATTTCAATTACAACAGGCTGCTTTATTTGCAACAGCTTACATGTTTACAACCACTGTCCTTTCCCAGGTTTTGGGGGTGGGTGGCGGGAAAGACTCGACAGGTGGATAAAAATGCCAAATTCAGTCTAATCATCTGGCTGATCATGCAACCAACCGTCTAAGTAATTGGAATTCTGTGCCCCCATCACCCTGAACAAACAACTGTCTTCAAAAACGGAACAAGCCAATCCAAAAAGCAGCCAGTGAGTGAGAAAAATCTATAAGTTGGCCCTTTCTGCTTTTATTCCCATCGAGTCTGGGCGCACTTGTCTACCGTTGCTTGACAAACTGTCCTTGCGACTGTATAATAGCCCCACTGGAGTGAAACGATGAATTGGGTTTTTGCAGATTAACATTTGTGTCTTCTAAAAATAGTAATTTTTTGTGTGCGCAACCAAAGGACAGTGTGAGAAATTGGCTGGGAACTAGCTGCGCGCCCGCCGAAAGCATCCATTCTTATAACTGCTGGGTGGACAGGGGCCTTCCGAGAGGACTGCTGTTGTTTCCCATCCTTTCTGCTGCGCGAATAATTTGGTCAGATTGCTTCCACCGAAGTAGAATAGCCCAGGTTAATATCGAAAATGCTACAAGCTGCTTAAGCCACACTGTGTTAAAATACGAGCCCCGGTACATGACTGAGTGGCGCGATTATTAGGAGGAGGTAAGGGAATTATCTGAATGTTAACATTACCAACTCCCCCGTCACAAATGCAGATGAATCAAGGGTTATGGTATTTCCCCATAGGCAAAAGCCCAGCCCTATCAGGAAAAACAGGCTACTGTTTTTGGCGGGTTCTAGAAAATGGCACTGCGCAGGAAAGAATTCTGTGCTGTTGAGTTTGTCTTGGGCCCCTCTAACATGAGAAAATCTTTTCATTCCAAAATGTCCTGAATGATGTTCCGCATCCCAGTTTCGAAATAACTACTATGGACTTTTGGACAGTGTGTGAGATATACTGGTGTGGCCCGATGGCAGCCAGCGGAACTGGCAGCAGAGTCCGACAGTGAAGAGGTTGGGGAGGAACATGGGCCAGTCCTGGGGGTTGAGGAAAGCTCAGACGAGGGCTCTGCGTCGGAGGCAAAGAGGGAGTTAGACAGTAGCAAGGCAGAGGAACAGCTGGAGCCTGTTCCCAGTGTGCGTATGCGCCAGTGGTGGGTTTCTGCAGGCTCGCACCTACTCGCGAGAGCCGGTTGGTGAAATTTAGAGAACCGGTGAGAGGGGGTTCCACTGGCGTACCTGGAAGTAAATCTGGCCCGCTGCTGCCAGTGACCCAACAGGAAGGAAAGGAAAGGAAAGGAAAGGAAAGGAAGGGAAGGGAAGGGAAGAAAGAAAGAAAGAAAGAAAGAAAGAAAGAAAGAAAGAAAGAAAGAAAGAAAGAAAGAAAGAAAGAAAGAAAGAAAGAAAGAAAGAAAGAAAGAAAGAAAGAAAGAAAGAAAGAATTTATCATCACAATTGAGTCCAAAATGTTGGTTGCTAAGCAAGAGTGTTGTTAAATGAGTTTCATCAAAGGTGGCCACTCCCACCCTGCCACATGACTGCCAAGCCACGCCCACAAAATCGGCCACACCCACAGAGTAGGTTCTAAAAAATTTGAAACCCACCACTGGTATGCGCAGAGCTGCCAGAAGACAAGAACTTAGCAAGTTGACCATGGTGAGTTGGCTATAGTAAGTTCACCATGGTGAGTTGGCTATAGTAAGTTGACCATGGTGAGTTGGCCATAGTAAGTTGGCAGTGGTCAATTGGCCACAGCAAATTGTCATAGACCCCTCTCTTGGTACTGACATTCCATTGATCCCAAAATATTGAAAAGGTTTGTGCAGGGAAAATGTTAGCACATACGCGGAAGATGGCGGTGCGCTCTTGAGTGTCACGCGGGTCGCGGGGGTCTTTCTGGCCCAGGAGGAGGCTGCCTGGCCCAATTTTTACATCTAGGGACCAGGCTCAGCAAGACGCTCACCCAGCCGTCCCGATGAAGCCATTGCGGTCCCGTGAGGTGCGGCGGGTGATGTGAGTTTTAATCTATGTCTTGCTAGAACAATACCCCATGTGGCCAGCACGGCCTCCCGTACCTACCGTTCTACCCACTATGTACTCAAGGGCAGACCTCCTCTCCTTGTGGGAGTCCCCCCTCTCGCAGGTTTGGCCCTCTATTTTAACAAGGGCCCACCTCAATGATGGATTGATTGATCAAGAGAGGTGGGCGAAGTGCAAACTAAGGAGTCGTATTTATTTATATGTTCGTATTTATCTATATGTCTGTATTTTTCATTTTAACTTCCTGTGCACCGCCCTGAGTCCCTCCGGGGAGATAGATAGATAGATTTTTTAGATAGATTTTTATTTTTCTATACCGCGTCCTCTCCCCAGGGGGGACTCGGAGCGGTGCACAGGGAAAATTAAAACAACATAAAATATATACATAAATAAATACAATAAAAACAGATTAAATCAACTGTCCCTGCACTAAAATCCCCATTTTTAAAATTAACATTCCCTAACCCCTGAGGTAGAGACTAACCTAGGCCGGCCAAGCAGAAGAAGTGAGTTTTTAATTTCTGACGGAAGGAGCGGAGGTCCGTAGTTGTTCTAATGTCGGGGGGAAGGTCGTTCCAGAGGGCTGGGCCCGCCACAGAGAAGGCCCTTCCCCTGGGCGTCGCCCACTGACAAAGTCTAGTGGACGGCACCCGGAGAAGTCCCTCTCTGTGGGAGCGGATCGGCCGTGAGGATGTATGGGGCAGGATCCGATCCCGCAGATAGCTAGGTCCCGAGCCATGGAGCGCACGATATAAAAATCAAATCAAATCAAAATCAAATCAAATATAAAGTTTTCATCCTTAGCTAATGATAACTGAAATAGCTAAGTCTGTAGAAGTACTGATGGCATAAATTAGCTTACTTTTCACTCAACCTTTTTTGAGGCAGGAGTTAGGGAGGTGATTTCATTGCTTCTTACATTAAGAGGTACTGGAGAGGAAAAGTAAAAACAATTTCCTGTCTATAACCTTTTCCATATGCTCTTCTGTGCTTTTATTTTAGTGTTAAAATGTGAAATAGTCCTACTGGGCTGGCAAATGTTCTATAATCTTCCTTTTTTTTAAAGAGAGCCACATCATAAATCTCAGGTAATATCTGTCTTTGAATGATGGATATCATTGGGACTGAGATGAGGAGGGTTTTAAGAACAACCAGGATGTGGTGAACAAAAAAAAACCCAAGTTGTTTTTTTTTTAGTTTGGGGGGGCTCAGTAAGCCTGAGCAGTAAACATTCAAATCAGATGATTAGATGAGATTGGGTGTGCCAAAAAGATAAGACAGGGCTCTTAATGCCGAAGGTATAAATAGAATCCAGTTGCAAGATCCAGGCGAGAGAAATAAGTGACATGCAAAACTTTCTCTGGCTCTTTTCTTTCAGTTTCTTTTTACCAACTTTCATTCAATCATTGGAGGAAAGAAAATTCGGTTTTGAGCTTTCTTTCAAAACAGAAGAGAATCTGATAAGATGCTGATGGGTTGTATCAGGGGTGGGTTCCTGCCAGTTCTAGCTTCTTCTATAGAAGAGTTTGTTTTAACTTTTTAAATTTTAGCACAGGGATAACCTATTTAATTCGATATTAATTATTTATATTTTATATTGTTTGTTTTAACTTCCTGTGCACCGCCCCGGGTCCCTTCGGGGAGAGGGTGCGGTTATATAAATCTGACAAATAAATAAGTAAGTAAGTAAGTAAGTAAGTAAGTAAGTAAGTAAGTAAGTAAGTAAGTAAGTAAGTAAGTAAGTAAGTAAGTAAATAAATAAAAAGAGGTTCCCCAAATCTACAGGGCCGTTTAGAACCGGTTTCAGCTCTCTCCCCCCACCCATCCATACATCATCAAGAAGAAGAACGAGAGGAGGAATTCTGGGAGTTGAAGTCCACAAGTGTTAAAGCTGGCAAGTTTGAACACCCCTGGGGGTTTTTTCCCCCTAAAGGGTTAGGGGTCTGAGGGTCTTGTAACTTGAGAGCTTTAAGACCTACGTGCTTCAAATGCCAGAGTTCCTGAGCCAACATTTTGGTTGCTAAGCAAGAGCGTTGTTAAGTGAGTTTCACCCCATTTTACAAGTTGGCCACACCCACCCATTTACATGACTGCCAAGCCACTCCCATCCAGTCACATGGTTGGAAAGCCACTCCCACAAAGCAGGCCACACCTACAGAAGAGGTTCTAAAAAAATTTGAAACCCACCACTGGGTTGATTGCAGAAGTGGTTTTCAGCCGGTTCTCTCCAGTTCGGGCGAACCGTTAGCAGTGTCTGTGGGAGACTCTGCCCACCCACCCCAACATAATGTGCTAGCACTGTGCATGTACAGAAGACGGTGCACATGTGCAGATGAGGTGCATGCGAGCGCGCTCAAATTTGCAAACCGGGAGGGAAGGTAAGTGATTCCCACCTCTGGTTGCATGTGGCGTTTTTGCACTGTCTGGGGGGGGGGGGGGAAATCTTTCCCAACTTCCTTTTATAGGATCTTTGGCTTCCCTTCAAATCTCAAGAGAAGGTCCTAGGAATCAACTCCAGAGAGAGGCTTGTTCCTATTAAGATTTGTGGTGAGCCAAAAAGTCTTCAGAATGATGGAAAACCTCCCGCAGATATCAAAACCAGCCTTCTCTGACACTCCCAACTGAGAAAGCAACCTCAAAAACAACCACTGAGATGGGAAACAGCAAGCGACAAGACAGCAAGGCAGAGAAATAAAAATTAGTTTTTATTTAATTTATTGCAGAACGATTGCAAGATGGTTATGCCCCCAAATTTGTGAAAGCATGCATGCCTTCAAGGCTCTATTAGCATTCTGGAGGGACAATGACAGACTACTTTTATTTTATTTACTTAATAGGTTAAGTTTGTGAGAACATGACGACTCTAGGCTGATGACTCTCTTGACTCCACCCTCTCCTCTCCTCTCCTTTTCCTCCTCCTTGACTAGCACTTGGACCTGAATGATGTAGCAATGCATTTGCAAAGGGGATTGGATGACCTTACAATAAAGAATAGCAAAGAATGTAGGAAGACCCCCCGTTGTATCACACCAAATATTTTTTTTTAAGTTAATGGTCCTATTAACTAACCTGTGGACCCTTGGAAAAACATGAATTCTGTTCTTGTTTTAAGCACACAGCCAACTGAGTGATTTTAGACCAGTCCCTCTTTCTCAGTCCTAGGAAGAAGACAATGGCAAGTCATCACGTGAAGTGCTAATACCACTTTATAAGGACTTGGGAAGGCCACACTTGGAATATACTGCATTCAGTTTTGGTCACCACAATGTAAAAAAGATGTGGTGACTCTAGAAAGAGTGCAGAGAAGAGCAACAAAGAGGATTAGGGGACTGGAGGCTAAAACATATGAAGAACGGTTGCAGAAACTGGATAGGTCTAGTTTAATGAGAAGAAGGACCAGGGGAGACATGATAGCAGTCTTCAAATATCTCAGGGGTTTCCACAAAGAAGAGGGAGTCAAACTATTCTCCAAAGCACCTGAGGGTAGAATAAGAAGCAATGGATGGAAACCAATCAAGGAGATAAGTCACTTAGAACTAAGGAGAAATTTCCTGAGAGTTAGAACAATCAATCAATGGAACAACTTGCCTCCAGAACTTGTGAATGCTCCACATGAAGTTTTTAAGATATTGGGTAACCTTATTTGTCTGAAGTGGTGTAGGATTTCTTGCCTAATCAGGAGTTGGTCTAGAAGACCTCCAAGGTCCCTTCCAACTATGCTATTGTAAAACTTATTTCCAAAAATTGTTGATTTTGCTAATCTCTGCTCATCACCACCAGCCATTCCTTCTCCTTGTGAGTATTTCAGAATCCCATCGTTCAAACTTTCTACAAGCCACAAATCCTGAATTTCTCCCGTGGTTTTTTTGTTTTTATAGGAAATTCTTTCACAGAGAGATTTCTCAAATCTGTACAGAACATTTGCACAGATAGGAATTCACACAAAAAAGAGTGATGCTGTTTAACATTAAGGAGGCCACCAACAATTTTTCCCCGTCGTTTCTGCCCCATGTCATGTCAAACAGCTACTACATCTCATTAAAGATGGCAACGTAATGACTGGGTTGCTTAATATACTCCAGACTGCAGCCATATATTTAACAAACATTCAGATTTATTTATTCAATAAATTTAAAACAAAACAAAATAAAATGAATACAGATGATGCACGCTAAGGGGGGGAAAGTTATAATTTAGAAAAATGAAGGGCTGCTTGGATACTCTTTAAAACTACACATTGAAGAAAAGTACAAAATTGTACTTTTCAGGGCAAGAAGCAATGGGTGGAAACTAATCAAGGAGAGAAGCAACTTAGAACTAAGGAGAAATTTCCTGACAGTGAGAACAATTAACCTCTGGAACAGCTTCCCTCCAGAAGTTGTGAATGCCCCAACCCTGGAAGTCTTTAAGAAGATGTTGGATAGCCATTTGTCTGAAATGGTATAAGGCTTCCTGCCCAAGCAGGGGGTTGGACTAGAAGACCTCCAAGGTCCCTTCCAACTCTGCTATTGTATTGTATTGTATTGTATATATACACTGTCAGGGCAGATTAATGGCTTTTTAAAAATGTTTTGGGAGGAGTAGAGCAAGGCCAGAAAAGCATTTCATATAATGACTTTGGATTGGGAGCTGCCCAGAATTGATGATAAGATGGACACTTATATATAAATATGTATATGTTTATATGTATTTTTTTAACCTATTAAATAAATAAAATAAACGTATTCTGCTATTGTCCCTCCAGAATGCTAATAGAGCCTTGAAGGCATGCATGCTTTCACAAATTTGGGGGCATAACCATCTTGCAATCGTTCTGCAATAAATTAAATAAAAACTAATTTTTATTTCTCCGCCTCGCTGTCTTACAATAATAATACAATAATACAATAGCAGAGTTGGAAGGGACCTTGTAGGTCTTCTAGTCCAATCCCCTGCGTGGGCAGGAACCTTATACCATTTCAGACAAATGTCTATCTAACATCTTCTTAAAGACTTCCAGGGTTGGGGCATTCACAACTTCTGGAGGCAAGCTGTTCCAGAGGTTAATTGTTCTCACTGTCAGGAAATTTCTCCTCAGTTCTAAGTTGCTTCCCTCCTTGATTAGTTTCCACCCGTTGCTTCTTGTCCTGTCTTGTCGCTTGTTGTTTCCAATCTCAGTGGTTGTTTTTGAGGTTGCTTTCTTGCTATGAGGTGACCACGCTCGCCGCCTCCTGCACCTCAAAAATAATAAGACCTCCCTGAAAATAATTTAATTCAATTTATTTAAATTTATATCCCGCCCTTCTCCACAGAGGACCCAGGGCGGCGTACAGGAAATTTAAAAACATACCAATACAAAATAAATATATAATTTAAAATAAAGTATTAAACAAACCTATCCTGTACTAAAACCAAATTTAAAATACCCAATTTAAAAACTTCCTAAAAGTCCCCACGGGAGGTTAGGCTAGGCCGGCTTGTTGGAACAAATATGTCTTTAGACATTGGCGGAAGAAGCGGAGGTCAGTGATGGTACGTAATTCAGAGGGTAGGTCATTCCAAAGGGCAGGGTCCGCCACAGAGAATGCTCTTCCCCTGGGCCAAATGCTTATTTTGGGGGGGTCAAAAGAAAATAAGACCCTGTCTTATTTTCGGGGAAATACGGTAGTGGCAGGTATTTCTCGCTCTGGGCACAATGAGTTAATATCAGATGCAAACTCTGCATTGGTGACAGGAAGGGAATCTGGCCAGTAAACACTCGGCCCCATTCAGTCGCCTCGACTCCACCCCAATGCAAGGGATTATGGGGTCATTAAAAGACCCCCCCCCCCGCCCAAAAAAAATCCAATAACTCTCACATTAAATTTATCAAAGGACACAAAATTTGGAAGAAGAGTTTTATCAGTTACACATAGAAGGCTTAGGAGGGCCTCCCTGATATAGTGTGTATTTCCCTTATAGCTCCAGGTCCAGTTGTTAAGTGGGAAATCAGGCCAATGCCAACCCCACATATTTACTGCCTTATTCCTACGATGAAGTCAATTTCCGACATGATATTTTGGACCAGTTATAAGGGAAATAGTATTTCCCCGACTCGGTGTAATCTTGTTTGTAGCAGGAGCATTTTCTCTCGTAGGCTCCTGGACTAAATGAACCCAGCCTCGCTTGAGCAGTTATTATTGTGCCTATACTTTTATGCTGAGCCATAATGTAATTGCTGTGGGCTCAAACTTGTCATGCTGGGTGAATTCAACCATTATGGCTTGTAAACCATAGCTGATGGCTTACTGCTATATGTGTAACTTGAATGGCTGGGTGTATAGAGCACATAAAGCAAAAACCAAATAGGTTTTGGCAAATAGGGTCATGAGAACCAAGACACTGTGATTTATCAGCTATGATTTACGAGTTAGCACAAAGCATTCCCAAACTTTGTGGTGCTGGGATCTTCTAAAACAATGAGTGAATTTATGCTATTCCCCTACCTCTCCCCGATTCTCAAATAAGTACCTGTTCAATGTCCCTGCTCTGCTTGAACACTCCAGATATTGATGCGTCTAGGTCAAGCAGGCTTGTAGTTGGTTCCTTGGTGTGAGCGCATAAATCCAGGAATAAGACCCAGTGTGATCTTCCCTGGAAGAGCCGATCCTGTAGGAAGCAAAGGATGAAGCTAAGCAAATGTTCCTTTAACACAGTGGTTCTCAACCTTCCCAATGCCACCACCCTTTAATAGAGTTCCTCATGTTGTGGTGACCCCCCCAACCATAGAATTGGTGTCTCGGTTCCTAAGACCATCGAAAATATGCCTTTTCCGATGGTCTTAGGCAACCCCTGTGAAAGGGTCGTTCAACCCCCAAAGGGGTTTGCGACCCACAGGTTGAGAACCGCTGCTTTAACACAACCACATCTCCTTAGTCATCATTCAATAGTTGTCTGCGGCTGATACAGAAGCTGTTGATGTCAGCGTAAAGACATATTGTAGGAGAAGAGCGGGCAGAGCTGGAAGGTGGAGTTAAGTGAGTCATCAGCCTCGAGTTAATAAGTTCCCACAAACAGTCTAAGTCCTCCTCATTTCCGTTGACCCTATCCTGGCACCAATTTAGCATTGACCTTTAGTTGAGTAGAATCTTGCATGTAGGTTTGAGCAATAAGTCCTTTTAACGTACAACTTTACATAGGCTCCTGATCCTTTGTCTCTGACAACAATGAGAGTTCTACTGCTTGGATCATTTCCATAGTGTGGTCCGATGCCAACTTCTCAACACAAAACCAAACAAAAAATCCAGCCATGTCCAGACACATCAAAAGAATGTATCCACTTCCCTCTCAGACTTCCTCATAAACCTCCATGGGATGAAAACTCAAACTGAGAACCTTTAGGTTTGCACATGGGGGGGAAACCAGTGTTCTGACCAAGGCTTCCCCAAAAAGCACCCGACCAAACCCCTTTTATTCAACAAATTCTCCTCATTCACATTCAGCCAAGGCCTGGCGAACAGTCTTTCAAAGGAATATTTATGACTACAGACCTCATCTATCTCAGAACGCTGCCATGTAAATGTTTTCCAAATGAGATGCTGTGCACGGAAAGACTGGGCACAAAGTCTCTGAGATTCACGGACAGATCTTCACACTCCTGAAACGAATTTAACAACAGACTGAGCAAATTGTTTCCTGCAAAAGCCCTCTCCCCTTTTGCTCCCCTTTTATTTCCTAAGGGAGGGGCCAATCACCTTCCACTTGTGACTTTACTCCTAAGTCTACCCTGATTTCTGAGTTGCTCTTTTCTTTTGGCAGCTCTGCGCATGCGCACACTGGGAACAGGATCTAGCTGTTCCTCTGCCTCCCTGCTGCCTAGCTCCATAGGCACCTGATCACTGCCAGATGCTCTTGGCCCCGTCTCTGCCTCCGATGTAGAGCCCTCGTCCGAGCCTTCCCCAGCCTCCAGGACTGGCCCATGCTCCTCCCCAACCTCTTCATTGTCCGAATCTGCTGCTAGCTTTGCTGGCTGGCCACAACAATCAGTTAATGAAAGTTTGTTCAAAAAACCACCGTTAATCCATGACAGTGGATCCAATCTGCCTATATTCTTCAATAGCTGAAAGTTGGCCATGTTTTTTATATATATAATGTAGGCTGGATATGTAGAGTGAACGAGCAAAATAAAGAAAGAGAGGATTATTTGTGAGATCCTTCATCAACAGCAGCCTCCTGGGACAAGCACAATGCAGAAGAGTTGGCGGATCAGACTGTGATTTAGGGCAATGCATGAGAAGACGGAAACCTTTGCCATCTTAATCAGATTCCTAAAACTTTCTGTCATGGCTTCCAATAATTACTAAACCGCTTTAAGGGGAAGTATACAAACGTCTGATGATAAACCGACCCTGAAGAATTACGGATCTTGTTCTTTAAATGATTTCCCCCCCCCCCTGAGGATGGGCATTCGGGGAGGCGCATTTTAGGCAGCTTAAGCTGTTAAGCAAATCCACTTTGTCTCTCCTCTCTTCTCTATATGTCCCCTGCCAGCAAACCGAAACACAATGTGGGTTTTAAAAACTCCTTTAGAAAGCCATGGAAAAATGTCTTTGAAATAAGATGGCCAAGAGCCATTCCTTGGGAAACGATCAGCCTTTGTTTTGGAAGACAACTATACAAGATCCAACAGCTAGTACCAACATCATCCTTCCATGCCTTGATGTGTTCACGCTTAAAAAGAAATCTCTCCAGCATTTCACCCAGTGGGAAAGTTTGCAAAGTTTTTTTTTTATAAGACTTATCTGCGTAGTGGACTCCACTAGGTAGTATTCAGCAGGTTCTGACCAATTCTGAAGAACCAGTAGTGGAAATTTTGAGTAGTTCGGAGAACCAGTAAATACCACCTCTGGCTGGCCATGCCCCCATCTATTCTCTGCCTCCCGAGTCCTAGTTGATTGCGAAGGAATGGGGATTTTGCAGTAACCTTCCCCTGGAGTGGGGAGGGAATGGAGCTTTTACAGCATCCTTTCCCTGGAGTGAGGAAGGAATGGAGATTTTATAGTGTCCTGCCTCACACATCAAGCACGCCCATAGGAACTGGTAGTAACAAACAAAATTTGAATCTCACTACTGCGCATAGTGGAGGTCCAGGCTGAGAGGGAGGAGTCAAAAGAATAAAAAACAAGATGGTAGCAGCAACTGACCAATCAAGGCCCTACCCTTTTTTATGATGTTCATCTGATTTTTGTAAAATAAATTGGGGTGGGTGGGTCTTCGCCCTGTCATGGCTGCCATTCTTTTTTTGATTCCCACCCTTCCTGATCACCTAGTCTACTACATATGAAGAAAAGAAACTTGGAAATGAAAGCATTCACCCAAATGTGAAACCTAATTGTGTTGTGTGTTATTTACACATATTACCAGAAGCATTTTCCTACTCAGTTATTTACACAACAAAAGAGGACTATTCTTTGAATTTCTTTTTTTAATATCATGACTCCTACCCTCAAAACAACGCTATAGAGCACTGCACTCCAAGACAATTGGACACAAGAACAGTTTTTTCCTGAACGCCATCACTCTGTTAAACAAATAATTCTCTCACCACTGCCAAACTATTCACTAAGGCTGCATTACTATTACTATTAATCTTCTCATCGTTCCTATCATCCATCTCCTCCCACTTATGACTGCAGGACTGTAACTTGGTTATCCTTATGATTTATATTGATATTGATTGTCTCCTGATTGCTTATTTGTACCCTAGGACTATCATTAAATATTGTACCTTATGATTCTTGACAAATGTATCTTGTCTTTTTATGTACACTGAGAGCATAGGCACCAAAGACAAATTCCTTGTGTGTCCAATCACACTTGGCCAATAAAGAATTCTGTTCTCTTCTGTTCTGTTCCAGACACTGGGTATGTCTAGTCTGATGAAAAGAAGGACTAGGGGAGACAGGATAGCAGTGCTCCAATATCTCAGGGGCTGCCCCCCAAAAGACGAAGTCAAGCTATTCTCCAAAGCACCTGAGGGTAGAACAAGGAGCAATGGGTGGAAACTAACCAAGGAGAGAAGCAACTTAGAACTAAGCAGAAATTTTCAACAGTGAGAACAATTAATCAGCGGAACAACTTGCCTCCAGAAGTTGTGAATGCTCCAACACTGGAAGTCTTTAAGCAGATGTTGGATAGCCATTTGTGGTGTAGGGTTTCCTGACTGAGCAGGGTGTTGGATTAGATGAACCCCAAGATGCCATTCTACTCTTCTCTCCTCTCCTCTCCTCTCCTCTCCACTCCACTCCACTCCACTCCACTCCACTCCACTCCACTCCATTCTTAAGTACAGGCACATACAAAGTAAGCTACAGTTGCATATGTCCAACCTAATTCACCGGCCCAAGAGACATTTCCAAAAACACTGTCACACGGCAATTTTCCATGTGACTTAACCAGAAACTTTGTTTTAAAAAAACTATATCGAATCATCTTGATTATTTAAAAATAATTCTCACGTAAGTCACATTTTGTGTTTGGAATAGCACTCATCCCTATATAGAATCATCTGTGTTTGGCTTGGGGGGACCCAAGCAGACTTTCTCTTTTCTTGAAAGCAAACAGCCAAGAAAAACATTATTTTTGCATTAGAAAGTTCAAGATGCTAAAAGAATGTAGTGATGGGGGGGGGGGGGAACCTCATACACACACACCCTTCCTTGACAAACAGGACTCAGTGTGTGCAAATATTGTGGACCATGTAATATTTATTTCATTTATGAAACTTATGTGCCAGAGACAACTCTGGGCATCTATGTATATTTATATGTAATAAATCGTTCAATATTATTATTTTTTTTAAATTCTTATGTGTTTGGTCTTGGACCATGAGTAAATTTTAGTTGATTGAAGTCTACCAGAGCCACCCAATTACCTAATACTGTACAACTTTATATAATGTAACCAGTCACGTTGACTAATATGATATGTTCTTGGGAATTGAGCATTACTGCTAATACTCCCAAGTTGTATTTTAAAAAAATGGAGGATTCTTTAGAACAGGGGTCCCCAACCTTTGCAACTTTAAGTCTGAAGGACTTCAGCTCCCAGAATTCTCCAGCCAGCAAAGGTTGGAGACCCCTGTTCTAGAATCTCTCTAAGGTTTTAGAGAGAAGCTTTTCCATCAATCAGGAGATGCTAATATGGGACTTCTTATTTGCATTTATTTATTTAGCGTCTGGCATATCATACAAGGAGTTGCAGTATTAATACTTCACCTAGATTAAAAACACAGTGAAATATGAATGTTAAAAAGATCTATATTCAGATACCAATACGCCTAGGCCATCTAATCACTGAAGCACAGCATCGTTAATGAGAAAAAAAATAATCAGATACTAGACCGGTATATAGCCGCAAAGCTGGCTGGAGAATTCTGGGAGCTGAAGTCCTTCAGACTTAAAGTTGCAAAGGTTGGGGACCTCTGCTTTAAAAGTTTTCCCAGCACAGATTGTGACTTCCAATCTTTCCTTTCCCAAATTAATCCAAGAATCCACATGTTTTCTAATGCTCAATCTATTATGTTCCTCTTTCTCCGAACACACAGGACAGATGATGCAGAACAAGTGTGCAACAAAAAACACAAAGATCACACTGCCAAACCATTTCTGGGGAAGGCAAACTTGGGTTAAGAAACAGCAAAGATCTGCAGCTCTGAGAATATTTCAAAGGGCAGGTTCCAGCAAAAGCTTAATTTTTAGTCAAGAGCGTTGGAAATCCTCCAAGGAAGTCTGCAGCTTTTAAAAATTGTACACAGAGGCCAGTTTATCAAAAAATATGGCCAGAATCCCAAGGAAGCAAGCCAAATGATAGCTAATGAATAACCTACTTTGGTAGGTTGTGGAACAACTGCAAAAGTCAATTTGCCAATTTGTAATTGCTGGTGTACATTTTTCTCCCTCTGATAAAAGCCTTAAATTAAGAAGGCGTGTTGTGCTTTATTTGAAAATGGTTCCCATCTGCCTAGGAAAACGGTAGAGAGAGAGAGAACCCTTCAGGTTTGCGGCTCTAGAGAACGATCTTACTCATTTGGTTATTTGGAAACCAGTTCCTATTAATCCAATTATGTTTGCAAAGTCAACCAGATTTTAACCTTGCCAACTTCCTCAGGAATAGTCATTTTTCTATGGGAGCACCGAAATCCTCAACAACAACAAAATGAAGACGAACCTAAGTTGAACCTAAGTTGGAACACCTTCCTTACCATCTAAGGCTGCAACGGCTGGGCCTCTTCACTCTAGAACGACGGCGCCTGAGAGGTGACCTGATTGAAGTCTATCAAATCATGCACGGTATGGACAAAGTAGAAGAGGAAAAACTGTTTTCCCTATCGCACAACACTAGAACTAGGGGGCACTCCATGAAACTTTTGGAAGCTAGACCTCAAAGAAATAAGAGGAGGTACTTTTTCATGCAGAGGATCCCTGGTCTATGGAACTCCCTGCCAGAAGAAGTGGTGACAGCTGTCAGCCTCGACACCTTTAAGAAAGGATTAGAGGAGTTCATGGAGAACAAGGGTATCCATGGCTATCATGAGGGATGCCTAAGGACACCCTCCGGGTTGGAGAGATAGGCAGGATATCTCTCAATGCCATTTGCAGGGAATCATAAGCAGGTGAAGACATCTGCTTGGGAAGACCCTGAAGCAAATGGGGAGCCACTGTGTGAGACAGAATGCTGGACTGGATGGGCTGTGGCCTGTTCCAGCAAGGCTGTTCTTATGTTCTTATGTTCTTATGACAAGCAAAGGGTAAAACTTTGGACCGCCATTTTCCAAGAAAGGAAAGGGATGGGGAGGGAGGGACAAAGAAGAGTCAGACTTACTAAAATGGATGTAAATTTAGACATGTCACTGATAATGGCATTACTGTTGCTGCAGAGGTGGTATTCAGCAGGTTCTGACCAGTTCTGGAGAACCGGTAGTGGGAATTTTGAGTAGTTCGGAGAACCGGGAAATACCAACTCTGGCTGGCCATGCCCCCATCTATTCTCTGCCTCCCGAGTCCCAGCTGATCGGGAGGAAACGAGGATTTTGCAGCAACCTTTCGCTGGAGTGAGGAGGGCATGGAGATTTTACAGTATCCTTCCCCTACCATGCCTACCACGGCCACCAAGCTATGCCCATCAAGAATTTTTGAATCGCACCACTGTTTTAAAGTCTTCGGTGCTCCCGCGCATGTGCATGGTGCGTACAGCGCTTGCGTGATGCTCTGCCAAGCAACTGGAGCACCACAGAGGCTCACGGAGGCATCACTGGATGGTACAATTCCCTCTTATCTCTGTCTGTCTGTCTATTCCTTCCTTCTTCTCTTCCTCCCTTTCCTTTCCTCTTATCTCTTTCTTTCTGTCTACTCCTTCCTTCTTCCCTTCCCTCTTATCTCTGTCTGTCTGTCTGTCTGTCTATTCCTTCCTTCCTTCCTTCCCTTCCCTTCCTTTTCCTCTTATCTCTGTCTGTCTGTCTATTCCTTCCTTCCTTCCTTCTTCTCTTCCTCCCTTTCCTTCCCTCTTATCTCTCTCTTTCTGTCTATTCCTTCCTTCTTCCCTTCCCTCTTATCTCTGTCTGTCTGTCTATTCCTTCCTTCCTTCCTTCTTCTCTTCCTCCCTTTCCTTCCCTCTTATCTCTCTCTTTCTGTCTATTCCTTCCTTCTTCCCTTCCCTCTTATCTCTGTCTGTCTATTCCTTCCTTCCTTCCTTCCCTTCCCTTCCTTTTCCTCTTATCTCTGTCTGTCTGTCTGTCTATTCCTTCCTTCCTTCCTTCCTTCCTTCCTTCCTTCCCTTCCCTTCCCTTCCTTTTCCTCTTATCTCTGTCTGTCTGTTTATTCCTTCCTTCCTTCCTTCCTTCCTTTGTATTTAGATGTATATGTACTATGTCTGTATTATTTTTAAAAATTAATAAAAGAAAAAAAAGGGAGGGGGAGAAAAAATGGCTCCAATAAAACAATTCGGAACAAAGCCGAGATGGAGAAACACACAGCTCATAAAATGCATCTCAAGGACTCCATCACATTGTTAGAATCCAACCCTCATAAATTCTTGTTCCTGACACTCGGGTTATCTCGACTCTTGAAACCAAGCTCTGTTCTTCCTCTGGAATCCTGATTTATGCGGGCTCTGCTTTGCCTTCACTCTTGTTTGCTAGGCTTTTGCCGTTTACTAATTACCATTGGCTTCTCATGACTCCTGGCACAGGCAGGCAGTCTTGGGCGCTTACGCTGGCACGGATCTTTAGGAAGCCCGAGTAATGCCCTGCATGCATAAAACTTGTGGTAGGACTTCCATACGTACATAGGCACACAAAAGAGCGATGGAATCCCAGTCAAGTTTAATGGGGAATGAAATGCTCAGAAGTCGTGGTGTGCCAGCTGGGTAAAGGGCAGAGAGAAAGGATGCTGAAATCCCGAACAGAAGAATGCTACAACCTTGCAACCTTTCTGGTGCAGGTTGAGCGGGTTGCATTGTCCTTGCAAATTACCATAAAAACAGAGCCCCCATTAAGCAGCGGCTTTAAATTACAAATTTCGGCCTGCTAGGTTTGGTTAACAGTGGTGGTGGACACCTCAGTGAGAATGCATTTTTGGCATTGCCGTCATAGCAATTCCACAATGGTGCGACTTGTGAAGCCTCCTTGTTCTCGAGGCGAACAGACACAGCCCTGATTACGTGGGCACCCTTTCAATGGCGGCTACTGAGACTGTGGGGTGTTTTTTTTTTTCAAAAAAGTTTCTGTTTTGGTTATTGTTTGGTAAATAACTGAATTATGAATGTGGCCCTTTGTTTCTGCTCCCTACAGCCTCCAGAGAAAACCATGATTGTTTCTCATGTCTTTACTGAGATGGTAATTATATACATTCTGTGCATAAAGGAAGTATTAAAAGAACACTCAACTCACAAGTGAATGTTGGTTGTATCTGGGTAGCTGAGAATTGTGTGGCATAAAACACTAGGAAAAGAATAGAATAGAATAGAATAGAATAGAATAGGGTAGGGTAGGGTAGGGTAGGGTAAGGTACAATAGAGTAGAGAAGAATAGGGTAGGGTAGGCAAGGGTAGGGTAGGGTAAGGTACAATAGAGTAGAGAAGAATAGGGTAGGGTAGGCAAGGGTAGGGAAGGGAAGGGAAGGGTAGGGTAGGGTAGGGTAAGGTACAATAGAGTAGAGAAGAATAGGGTAGGGTAGACAAGGGTAGGGAAGGGAAGGATAGGGTAGGGTAAGGTACAATAGAGTAGAGAAGAATAGGGTAGGGTAGGCAAGGGTAGGGAAGGGAAGGGAAGGGTAGGGTAGGGTAGGTTAAGGTACAATAGAGTAGAGAAGAATAGGGTAGGGTAGGCAAGGGTAGGGAAGGGAAGGATAGGGTAGGGTAAGGTACAATAGAGTAGAGAAGAATAGGGTAGGGTAGGCAAGGGTACGGTAGGGTAGGGAAGGGTAGGGTAGGGTAGGGTAAGGTACAATAGAGTAGAGAAGAATAGGGTAGGGTAGGGTAGGGAAGGGTAGGGTAGGGAAGAGAAGGGAAGAGAATTATTTATTGGCCAAGTGTGTTTGGACACACAAGGAATTTGCCTTTGGTGCATGAGCTCTCAGTGTCCATAAGGAGAATAAAATACATTGATCCAGAATAAAAAGGTACAACACTTAGAGATAGCCAAGGTTACCAATAAGCGATCAAATCATACTAGGAAACAAATAAAAACAAAATAAATTGAAAGATGCAAGCAACATGGTTATAGTCATAAGTGGGGAGAGATAGATACTAGGAAGGAAGAGAAGAAGAATAGTAACACAGTCTTAGTAAATTATTGTTCTGATAATAAAAAGAGGAAATTTACAAAAACCAATATTTTGCTTTGAAAAATATTACCCTCTTTTCCCCAATATTTCTCGTGTCTTCTCATAATTCAGAGACAGTGCTGAAGTACAATGAAGCCCTTCCCTGTTTTAAGGATTTATTCCTCAAAATTATTTGCATTTTTGTCAAATATGGTATTCTCTTAGATGGAGAATCTCCTCTCTCTCACACAGCTCTTTTGAACGAACGATACTGTTTTGACCCAGTGCGAACGTACTCCTCTGAGGATTTGAATTAATACAGAATTATGAAAGAACATAGCTTCAAAGTCACTATGAAATATATTTTTATAGACTGGAGTCCACCAGAGCCCACCAGATCAAAGACTTAAAATGTTTCCATTTGATGGCAGGTGTACTACTGCCTTCATTCTAATCCCCAAATATTTCCATTTTCGATTACGCTGCTTAGCATTATATCTCCACCAGTGCCCTGTTAGCATACTTCAAAACACATGGGTTGTACTTGTGATTTGGGCTCAGCCCTATTTACTGGATGCCACTGCTACTGTAACTCTAGCCCAGAATAACTCTGCAAAAGAATATAAGGGGTAATTCAAATGCAGAGGATGCAAACTCAACAAAGGATCACAGATCAAGAATCTGCCTATCTCCTAATCACGGCCAGGAAGAATTTTGTCTATGCATATGGGGAGATTCCACCATCAAGCTCAGGAAGTTAACCTGAGAAGTTTAACTTCCTGAGAAGTTTAGTTTAGTCTATTTTAATGAAAAAAAGGCCCAGGGGAGACATGATAGCTGTCTTCCGATATCTCAGGGGTTGCCACAAAGAAGAGGGAGTCAAGCTATTCTCCAAAGCACCTGAGGGTAGGACAAGAAGCAATGGGTGGAAACTCATCAATGAGAGAAGCAACTTAGAACTGAGGAGAAATTACCTGACCATTAGAACAATTAATCAGTGGAACAACTTGCCTCCAGAAGTTGTGAATGCTCACAAAACTGGAAGTCTTTAAGAAGATGTTGGATAGCCATTTGTCTGAAACGGTATAAGGTTTCCTGCCGAGGTAGAGGGTTGGACTAGAAGACCTCAAAGGTCCCTTCCAACTCTGCTATATATATATATATAAATTTAAGAAAATACACTAACATTTAAATGACATTTAACAGAATATCAGAGTTGGAAGGGACCTTAGAGGTGTTCTAGCCCAAACCGCTGTTCAAAACCTTACACCATTTCCGTCAAATGGTTGTCCGATCGCTTCTTAAAAACCTCCAGTGTTAGAGTACTCACAACTTCTGAAGGCAAGTCATTCCATTGATTAATTGTCTTTACTTTCAGGAAATTTCTCCTTAGTTCTAGGTTGCTTCTCTCCTTCATTAGCTTCCAGCTATTGCTTCTTCTCCTGCCTTCAGGTGCTTTGGGGAATAGGTTGCCCTCCTCTTCTTTGTGGCAGCCCCTTAGATATTGGAACACTTCCATCATGTGTACCCCCCCCAGTCCTTCTTTTCATTAAACTAGACATCGCTTAGTTTTCATTAAACTAGACATTTCATTATTGCCTTGGTTTTATTGATGACTTGGATTAAATATTGCTGTATTGTTGTAAGCTGCCAGGAGTTTCCAACAAATTATAGCATGTATAACAAATGATAGGCTCCTGCAAGTCCCTTGGACTGCAAGGCCATCCAACCGGTTATGCCTAGAGGACATCAACCCTGACTGCTCATTAGAAGGCCAGATCCTGAAGAGGGAACTCAAGTACATTGGCCACCTAAAGAGAAAGAAGGACTCCCTGGAGAAGAGTCAAGTGCTGGGAAAGATGGAGGGCAAAAGAAGAAGGAGGGAATGACAGAGAAGGAGGTGGCTGGGTGGAGTCACTGAAGCAGTCGGCGTGAGCTTCAATGGACTCCAGAGGATGGGAGAGGACAGGAAGGCCTGGAGGAGATCAACCCTGACTGCTCTTTAGAAGGCCGGATCCTGAAGAGGAAACTCAAAGACTTTGGCCACCTAATGAGAAGAAAGGACTCCCTGGAGAAAGAGTCAAATGCTGGGAAAGATGGAGGGCAAAAGAAGAATGGGACGACAGAGAAGGAGGTGGCTGGGTGGAGTCACTGAAGCAGTCGGCGTGAGCTTCAATGGACTCCAGAGGATGGTAGAGGACAGGAAGGCCTGGAGGAATGTTGTCCACGGGGTTGTGATGGGTCGGACACGACTTTGCAACTAACAACAACAAATAGCATGGAGTTCTGGCAGGATATTTATGTTAGAAATGGAGGCACCTTCCACCCAGCCACTGTGGCTGCACTGCCAATGAAGTGGTGGAAGGACTGTCTCATCCTATCTTCCTCTCTGACATCCGGGGACACTGAATTGTTGTTAGATCATCATTCTCTCCCAGGCTGGAAATCGTGGGGAAGAAAACACTGCTCACCTCCTTATCACTGTTGCCAAAGCAGCAGGCAAGGTGTCCAGAGGTATGCTGAAGAGCATGAGGCAGGCAGGGAGAAGACAGGAAGATGGAAGATCTTTTCATCCACAAATTAAATCCCGGGCCTCTGAAATCCTAATTTCCAAGCCAGCAAATATAATTTTGGCAGCATCAGTAGCTAGGAGATGAGAAGCGGCATTTCAAATGCACCAGCTGTATGTCATGGAAACCTCTGCGCTCCCTGGCACACAACATAGAGCATCTGTGACACAAAGACCACAAGCTGCCAACTAACATGTGTTAAGAGGGTTTATGGAGAAGGGCGACTCCTGGAAACCGAGGGGCAAAACAACAACAACAACCTCACAACTTTCCAAGCTGCCCTGCCCAGGACCACAAGTGGATCGTGCCTCCTGTGCTTCCACCGAAGATTCTGGAAGGCTATCAGTGTAGGACATCTTGGAAATCTGTAATCCAAACAAATCAAGATCCCTTCCTGTGCCAGCAATTTTCCTTGCCTTAGCCTTTCAATTTCCAGGTGAACGATTTTGCACAGTGCAGCCAAGAAGAAAGCCAAATTTTCCACCTGGCCACCTCAGTAAAGACTTAACTGTTTCTATGCATACCTATTTGTAATTTGAAGCTGGTGTGTACTGCACTCCATGGCACTCATTACAACTTCTATCTCTTTGGTGTGAATTCTTCTAAGCGAGCAGACCAGAGTTGCACGGCTGACAGCACTTTGCTCTCATAATTCTCCTTCCCTTGTCAATAAACAGCTTCTTAAGCCAAGACGTCGACATTATTAGAGGGCACGATGGCCCAGCAGTTAAAGCTGCTGAGCTTGTTAGCTGGAAAGCTGATAGTCTGGGTTTGAGACCCAAGCGCCATGTGATGGTGTGGGCACCCTGTTCCTTGCTTCAGCTCCTGACCACCTAGCAATTTGACATGTTAAGGTAATGATAATTTAATAGCTGACCAGCAGTTGTAAGACTGTAAACCAAATGATGAAATGAGAATGAGTCAGCAGGGTTACTGCCACTTTAAGAAGCTGTATATATAAGGGAGGGCATGTGAGGACGTCTCTCTCTCTCTCTCTCTCTCTCTCTCTCTCTCTCTCTCTCTCTCTCTCTCTCTCTCTCTCTCTCTCCTCGTGTCTATCTCCATTGTAGTTCTCTGTGTATGCCTCCATGTTATAGTTGAAGAGTGATTGCTTGCCTGGTATTTGCCGTGTGTGTGTGTGTGTGTGTGTGTGTGTGTGTACCGTATGCCTTGTAGATAAACCACTGTTTGAAAGACAAAATCTTTGTGTACTGTATTTTGCTCCTGGGTTGTCTCAAAATAGTAGTCACGCTGTGCAAACTCTGACATGAAAACATGCAAATGCAAGTAGATAAATAGGTACCACTTTGTTGGGAAGGAAATAGTGTTCTGTGTGCCTTGGCATATAGTCATTCTGGCTACATGTCTACAGAAGCATCTTTGGACAACTCTGTCTCCTTCAGCTAAGAAACAGAGATGAGCGCTGACCTCTAGAGTCGGACACAACTGGACAGGGAAAACATTCACCTTAATCTTTTCCACTTTACTAACAAGTTCCAGTCTGCTGTTCATATCAACCGAAGAAACGATATTTTACTGAGGTTGGCCAACTTTGACTTTAAGACAAGGCTGGTCCATGCCTTGAACCGTTTTGTTCCAGCTGGTTGTTAGACCAACTTTAAACCTCATAACTCTTTCTTTCAAATCTCTTTTCCTTCTCAGTCGAGTGGTTTAGGAAACATCCTTTTGAAAGGCTGTCCTGGTGAAGCCCGCCGAGTAAACCCACTTAAAATAAAGAAATAAATACTTTCATAGACAAGAAAAGAGAAGGACATTTGGCAATGATTCAACTTAGTCTCTAAAACAGTCACTGAAGGCTCTGGAGAATCCAAAATAACAAGCGCTTACATCAATCGTTTTGTAACCTCTAGTTGCACATAGCAACACCCGCCTAGTTTCTCTGGATGACAGATTTAAAGAAGTCATTAATTCCTGGAGGAAAGAGGGGATCAGGGCAGTCTATAATCGCCTCCGTGAAAACTTACTTTGCAACAGGAGGAGGAATTGAGCAGGCAAGATATTAGTCAGATTCCTCAACAACAACCGCCTAAAAAGGCACCAATGCCCCCCTAGCCAGAGAGGCGTAGAAGCTCTGGCTATCTGGGTCGACTGTAGCAGATGGATCTGGCCCTGGAGACAGCTAGATCATCCTTCCAGCCTGCTGAGGTCAGGCAAGATTTGAAAGCATGAAAGGCACGGCTTACACACTACCGTGTGACGCCAAACTCACATCAAAGCGGACCGATTCTGATGCACGCATGGCCAGTCTTAGGTGTTCACTTCCCCAAGGGGGCTGTTTCCATGCTAATACTGTACAAAGGGGGAAAGGGGAAATTTATCTCCCCTCCCTGAAATAAAGTCCAGGAACAAAGCCCATTACAAAACTGTAGCGGGAGAAATAAGGAATGGACGCACATTAAGAAGGCATCTACAGGGCAAATCTTCGGCATTTTTGATGTATGCTGCTTGATCTTATGATTATGGATGCACACCATTGAAGTTCATGTGTTTCCTCAAGCTTATTATTCATGCCAAGTCTTAGTTTACCTATTCTGATGGTTGTTGTTGTTATTGTTAGTATTATTATTCTGTGGTTAATCTTTGGTGAGATTCACAACCTTTGGGACTGGTTGGTAACTCAACAGCTCAAGTCCTAACCAAGGATCTAGGAACTGTTAAGGTAATGTTGATGATGTTGATGATGATGATGATGATGATGATTTTGCCTCTTTGGCACAGAACTGTACTGTTTCCAATGTAGTCTTCAAAATGGAAAGCTCCTAGAGCCCAGTCTGCAGGTTATCATAGAGTTCTTCCTCCAAAACATAACAAGTGGTCAATGGACTGATGGAAGCAAAGTATAGGTAGCCCTCACCTTATGGCCACAACTGAGACCAGACCTTCTGTTGCTAAGTAAGGCAGTTGTTCAGTGAGTCACACCTGATTTTACTAGCAAGAAAAGAATAGTTTTCCTCATTCATTCATTCATTCAATTTATTGGTCACCCTTCTTACCATAAGAAGCAGCTTGCTTCTTATGAGCAGCTTGCAATATTAAAAGTAGAAAATGGGATGGAGTGGGGTGGCACGGAATGGAATGGATTAGAATAAAAATAGGGTAGTGTAGGGTAGGGGTAGGGGTAGGGGTTAGGGGTAGGGGTAGAAGAGAATGGAATGGAATGGAATAGAAAATATGAAATGAAATGAAATGGAACAGAACAGAACTCAGAGTAGAGTAGAGTAGAGTAGAGTAGAGTAGAGTAGAGTAGACTAGACTAGACTAGACTAGACTAGACTAGAAAATATGAGATGGAATGGAACAGAACAGAACTCAGAATAGAGTAGGGTAGGGTAGGGTAGAATAGAATAGAATAGAATATTTGGCCAAGTGTGATTGGACACACAAGGAATTTGACTCTGGTGCAGAGACATTTAGTATTTACAATATCAAAAAGATAAAGTTCTACGAAATAAAGTTCTACAAAATACAAGACATAGCCCTAGCTAAAAGTTCGGGGTGGAGAGAGTGGAATGAGCAGGGGAAGAGAGGCGAGATCTGTTATTCATCTATCTATCAGCCCCACCCCAACTGTCTGATAAGCCCTCTTGTCCGTGGAAGCTT
Organism: Rhabdophis nuchalis; assembly: GCA_039707465.1. NCBI lineage: Eukaryota > Metazoa > Chordata > Lepidosauria > Squamata > Natricidae > Rhabdophis > Rhabdophis nuchalis. The sequence goes on along the minus strand of CM077659.1, from coordinate 7,414,568 downwards.
TCTCTGCTGACCCATCTGAAGGCGTCTCAGCATGAACTGGTTCGAACCACATCTGGCTTAATCAAGCCTTTGTATCTCCCCCTCCTCCCCCCATGATCAAACCACCCATTTAATTTGCACAAGATATAAGAAACTATCTCAGAAACGTAGGTCCTTTCCTGCCTTGTCCTCGCTCCTCTCGGCATGGCTGGATTAATGTGGAGCACCAAAGCATCATCTGCGTTCGAGATCGGATCTAGCTGCAGAAACCGAGTCCTTTAGGTTCTCCCCGTCCTCAGCAACGCTGCTTGAAACAGCCCAAAACGCCCTCCAGCCACTTGCTCCTCCCGTTTCCAATTCCTCCCAAATTACTATTTCGTTAATGTCATTACATTCGAGACTGCCAGTAGCATCCTGCACATCCTGTGGGCCATTTTAAGCCTTCTTTTTGAGTCGACATTCTTTTCAACGCTTGGCTATCAAGAGGCCTCAGTAGGCACCTGCAGGGAGAATCCGTAAAAAGCCATTACAATTTATTGTACCAATAAGCACCACCTTTTAATAATACAATTAGAGACATTTTTTCCCCCTTAATGCCACGTGATAACGGTGATATGGCAATTTTCTGAGTGAGCGCTGGGCTGTTTCAAAAGGGAGGCTGTGCAACTCTGCCCAAGAGAGATCCCCAAATCTTTTCCTGCGCAGTTGCAGGAAGAAATGTGCCGTTTTAATAATATGCATTACCAACAAATTATCTGACCCACCGAAACCTCTCGCCTTCCATTGTCCTTTTTCAGCCTGCGTTCTTTTCACAGAAATATTCTATATGCGAACCGTTAAAAATGTAAGTGGAGAATTGGAAACTCCTGAACCCATTATAAGCCACAATAAAAGGCCAGGGAATGAAAGAAAAGTGATAAATAGCAAATTATGCTTCCGATTAAGCTGTTGAATGTAAACAATTTAAAAGGCTCTCTTCCCTTGGGGTGGGTGTAGTTGAAACGCACAAGTCATAGATTCCAATCCGTTTCCCGTTTTTTGTTGAGGGTGGCATGCACCCCATGTATAGCATTATACGTGGGGTGCATGTCGGCATACCCAGAATTACTTGGTATCTTAAGGTTCCCACCTATATTAGTTTCAAAAGCATGTGTTGCTATAATTCACAAATTAACATCAGTGCTCATATTTAGGAGAGCTTTATCCTTAGCTGGAGAGAATGTTCTTCCAACTGTTGTCTTAGAAGAGAGTGTTGTGGCCTGCCAGTGGCCAGAAGAACTGGCAGCAGATTCGGACAGTGAGGAGGTTGGGGAGAAACCTGGGCCAGTCCTGGAGTCTGGGGAAGGCTCTGAGGAGGGCTCTGGGCCGGAGGCAGAGAAGGGGCCAGGGACGCCTGACAGTTATCAGCTGCCTTCAGAGTCAGACATCAGTGGGGCAGATGAACAGCTGGAGCCTGTCCCCAGTGTGCGCATGCGCAGAGTTGCCAGGCGAAGGGAACAGCTAAAGAACAAGGGTCAAGGGATCCCCTACATCGGCCCATGGGAGTCTGACAACCAATCAGAATACATTTCTTTCACAGGAACAGGAAGCAAGTTCAAAGCCCAAGAGAGGGTATAAATATCTCTCTCTCACACACACACATATCTCTCTCTCTCTCAATTGCCCTGGACCTCAAACCACGTGGTCCTGTCCACCATTAAACCATCTTTCCAATCAGCCTCCATGTTTCCAGTGTCTTTCTTCCCACTTGGAACTGAACCCAGACGGACATTTCTTTCAACGTCACAAAAGTCCTTTCTTTGGGGTTGCCCTTCTATTAAAATACCCTACAATGCAAGTGAAAAACAGAGAGCCAAGATGGCGCAGTGGTTAGAGTGCAGCACTGCAGGCTGCTTCAGCTGGCTGCTGGCTGCAGTTCACCAGTTCAAATCTCACCGGCTGGGGGTTGATTCGGCCTTCTATCCTTCCGAGGACCCAGGTTGTTGGGGGCAAGAGGCTGACTCTGTAAACTGCTTAGAGAGGGCTGGGAAGCACTGGGAAGCGGTACATAAGTCTAAGTGCCATCGCCATTGCTATATTTTCTTAAAAACCAGTTCCTTTCCGCTCCCGTATTGTTTGTGCATTCATCTGCGCTGCAAAATCAGAGAAACAGAGCAGCTAAACAGGCGAGACATGATAGCAGTGTTCCGATATCTCAGAGGGTGCCACAAAGAAGAGGGAGTCAAACTATTCTCCAAGGCACCTGGGGGCAGGACAAGAAGCAATGGGTGGAAACTAATCAAGGAGAGGAGCAACTTAGAACTAAGGAGAAATTTCCTGACAGTTAGAACAATTAACCTCTGGAACAGCTTGCCTCCAGAAGCTGTGAATGCCCCAACCCTGGAAGCCTTTAAAAAGATGTTAGATAGCCATTTGTCTGAAATGGTATAAGGTTCCTGCCCACGCAGGGGGTTGGACTAGAAGACCTACAAGGTCCCTTCCAACTCTGCTATTGTATTGTATTGTATTGTATTTAGGTGTAGGGGACAGAATAAAAACATAATTTGTGCAAAAACAAGGGTCAACAATGTCCATGAGGAAGAAAGTAGGCAGAGCAACTATTTTAATAATTAATTAAATTCCACTGGCCTCCACAAACCAGACATTCTTTTGCTGAGTACAATCAAGTGGTATTTAATCTTTGGCACAGAATCACAGAATTCATATTTTTTTTTGTTGGGACTGTACATTAAGACTTCCACTCTCTTTGCCATTACATGGGATATTCTGGCTGCATTCAAGCAACATGCTTACAGAGAGTTCAATTTATCTGCATTTGCACAAGGTAAAAAGCTTATTTGAGCCCATTTTGATTTGTTAGGTGTGTGATGTCAACTTCAAAAGTGGGTTCACTCCACAATCGGTTTAAGAAACAGTGCAAAACACTTTTTTTAAAAAAAAACAGCAACATGTGGATTAAATGGCTTCACATGTGAGCAATTAAGATAACATTTGGACCAGATGTTCCTTTTGACTAGTAGTAAATGTCTATGGAGATTCTCAGTCATCCAGGTCATGGTTGTCCCAAATATGATTTTTCCAAGAGGCAACTGGACTAGAAGTGGCATTCAGCAGGTTCCGACCAGTTCTGGAGAACCGGTAGCGGAAATTTTGAGTAGTTCGGAGAACCGGTAAATACCACCTCTGGCTGGCCTTGCCCCCAACCATTATCTGCCTCCTGAGTCATGAAATTGAGAGGGCATCCGGCCCTCTCAATTCCTGGCAAGGGAGGTGTTGTGACTTCGGTCAATAAGTGGGTCCACATCAGGTTTGCTCGAAAACATAGCTTTTATTAGCTAGGCACAGCTTACAAGGAAAGAAAGTTCAGTTAAAGAAAAGGTGCGGTAGACAGGGGCTCCCGCGCTTTGACAGCTCTTTATATTTGGAGCTGTCAAAGGGGGAGCCAATCAGGCTGCAGCAAGGCCAGGCGCGCCTCAGCCAATCAGGCGCGTCTGTCAGTTGGCTGCCTTGCTACAGCCTGTTGCCAAGGCTCCAAGAGGCAGCCTGGAAGACCTGCGGCCGGTCGTAAGTCGAGACCGGTCGCAGGTCGAGGACACAACACCCCTTTCCCCCCTTGGTCTGCGCATGCGCGAAAAGCTGTCCATCAGGAGAGCGGAGCATGCGCAGTCCGCTTAGTCAGCCTCAGAGTCTCTCGGATGCCGGACGAGGAGGACGTGTCGGAGGAAGCTCCTCCCTGCCGGGGTGTGGATCCGGCGGCGTCATCGGAGGGGCCTACCCGAAGAGGCGGGGACGACTGAAGCGGTGAGTCGGCCGAGGGGGCGCGGTCTTCAATGGGAGGCCTGGTCGACTGGTCGGCTTGGGCCAGGCCGATGATGGCTGCTGGGAGTCGGGGAAGCCCAGGCCCGGCCGGGCGGGCTGTTGGGCCCCGGCGAGGCAGCCGGATGGTTTGCCGCTGTTGCTGCTGCTGGTGCTGCTGGCGCTGCGGTGGTCTGGTGCCTCGCCTTGCGTTTGAAGGCTTGTCGGTTTCTTTTGGGTGCGAAGGCTTGTCGGTTTCTTTTGGGTGCGAAGGCTTGTCGGTTTCTTTGGTGCGAGGCTTGTCGGTTTCTTTGGGTGCGGAGGCTTGTCGTAGCGGCGGTAGGTGGGCCTTGCACGGCGACTCAGGAGTCCCGTAGGCCTTGGCTGCTTCTGTCGGCTCGATCCGAGGAAGAAGCGGTGCGGTTCGTAGTTCCTGGCTGTTTCTGGTGGCTTTGTCCGAGGGCGAAGCGGTGTCCCGCGGCAGGTCGTCGACCGCTGCCGGGGTAGCCACGGCTTGCGCGGTTTCGAGGTCTCGGCCGCCGCAGCTCGAGGGGTCTTCGAGCGTCCTGGCCCGGTCGTACTAGCCGGCAGGGAAGCGCTCGAGGCGGGCCGTAGGAGACCCAGGTTTCCGTGGCCGCTTCGATGGGTCGAGCGGGATCGTACCGCAACAAAACAGGGAGGATAAAAATTCTTTTCGCTATTTCTCGATGAGCGCTGCCTGATCCCACCCTCGTCGCCAGTGTTGTGACTTCGGTCAATAAGTGGGTCCACATCAGGTTTGCTCGAAAACATAGCTTTTATTAGCTAGGCACAGCTTACAAGGAAAGAAAGTTCAGTTAAAGAAAAGGTGCGGTAGACAGGGGCTCCCGCGCTTTGACAGCTCTTTATATTTGGAGCTGTCAAAGGGGGAGCCAATCAGGCTGCAGCAAGGCCAGGCGCGCCTCAGCCAATCAGGCGCGTCTGTCAGTTGGCTGCCTTGCTACAGCCTGTTGCCAAGGCTCCAAGAGGCAGCCTGGAAGACCTGCGGCCGGTCGTAAGTCGAGACCGGTCGCAGGTCGAGGACACAACAGGAGGTAGTGCAGATTTTATTTTCCTGGGGGCCAAGATGACCACAGATGGGGACTGCAGCCAAGAATTAAGAGGCTTGCTCCTGGGGAGGAAAGCTATGGCAAATCTACGCAGCCTACTAAAAAGCAGAGACATCACTCTGCCAACAAAAGTGTGTCTAGTCAAGGCTGTGGTTTTTCCAATGTATGGCTGTGAAAATTGGACCATAAGGAAGGTTGAGCACCAAAGA